>OX424562.1:40923520-42123520 GCA_949152475.1 Terebella lapidaria | reverse complement strand
GTAGAGCGGATGGCTGATGTGTGAGAGGTCCTGGGTTCAAATCTCAGTCTGGCAGAGGCATTCCTCGCTTGGTTACATGTGTATAAGTAAATATTTTCCTGTTGCAGACATGATGACCTGAAGCAGATGCTGGACAGCAACAAAGACAGCCTCAAGCTGGAAGCCATGAAGAGAATTATCGGGGTCGGTGGAACCTGGTTGTTATGTACCTAGACCTGGAAATCAATGTGCAATTGTTGTTGTTTAATAAACTCTACATACCATAAATCCATGATGGCACATTTCAAGGCAGTCAGACTTGTAATCATTAGGCCAAACGCTGCCAAAGCCTGTGGTTGATTGTATGGAACAAAGTCTGGCAGACACGATGGACTTGTGTATGGAAAATATAACTTCCATACACAAGTTCAATATCTATCATGTAGATATATTTTCTCAAAAGTGATCAACACAATCAAGGCATACAATGTTTGAGCTTCCAATTATAACAATGCATGTATGATTACGATGACACATGTACAATATAAACTTCCATGATATTACTCCAGATGGTGGCCAAAGGGAAAGATGCATCCGACCTCTTCCCCCCAGTCGTCAAAAACGTCGTCTCCAAAAATATTGAGGTACTGTGTTTTCATTAGTTCAACATAATCAATGATAATATTTTCTGGAACATTGTAGATACTTGGTTGTTTCAAAGTCTTGTATGTGAAACAATCTTTCTAGAAAACCTGTTGAAGTGTTGTTCATGCTTGTTGTTTATTGTTTTGTCAGGTCAAGGAGCTGGTGTATGTTTACTTGTTTATTGTTTTGTCAGGTCAAGAAGCTGGTGTATGTTTACTTGTTTATTGTTTTGTCAGGTCAAGAAGCTGGTGTATGTTTACTTGTTTATTGTTTTGTCAGGTCAAGAAGCTGGTGTATGTTTACTTGTTTATTGTTTTGTCAGGTCAAGAAGCTGGTGTATGTTTACTTGTTTATTGTTTTGTCAGGTCAAGAAGCTGGTGTTTGTTTACTTGTTTATTGTTTTGTCAGGTCAAGAAGCTGGTGTATGTTTACTTGTTTACCGTATTTATTCAATTAGTTCGAACAGCTAAAAATAATTAAATTTTGAAATGTTCGAATTATTAGATTCACGATAAAATCGAAAAAGAACAACAAACCCAGATCGATCATGCCATGGCAGATAGGCCTACGCGAATTGACAGATGCCTCTCATGCTGGCTGGTTAGGGCCTGTACGATTGATAGGTTAACTGCAGACAACTAGCATTTAAAAAAAAACTTGGATAACTTATAATAATTTATAATCTCGCATTGATGCTAGATTCTAGTCGTATTGCATGTGCAATCAAGTCACTCGACTCGGAAAATCTTCAATGGGCAGCAAACCGTTTGGCACTGTGAGGTCCGCGCATTTTGTCTTATACCCTAGCATTGGTAGGCCTAATCGCACACGCTGCCACCTGGCGAATATATCGCTGATTACTCATTTCGTACTGCTGCCACCTGGCGAGTTGTAATTTTTGGCAGCTGACAAGTTGATTTCGTTCGTTTTTCAATCGAAATTTTGATCGTAAATTTGACTGTTCGAACTGAACGAGTCAATTTAAAAATTATTTTCTTGAATAATTTTTGGTGTTCGAATTATTAGAGTGTTCGAACTAATTGAATAAATACGGTATTGTTTTGTCAGGTCAAGAAGCCGGTGTATGTTTACTTGTTTATTGTTTTGTCAGGTCAAGAAGCTGGTGTATGTTTACTTATTTATTGTTTTGTCAGGTCAAGAAGCTGGTGTATGTTTACTTGACTCGATACGCTGAGGAACAACAAGACCTAGCTTTGTTGTCGATCAGCACATTCCAGAGAGCACTGAAGGTCGGTAACCATCGGTAACCATCAATAATCTCTTATCATTTGACAAGTACAGCATACAGTGACTACCTAACTACACTGACTATTACCCTGACATGTGTGTATCCATGGTGACAGGACCCTAACCAGCTGATCCGCGCCAGCGCGCTGCGAGTGTTGTCCAGTATCCGAGTGCCAATGATCATCCCCATCATGATGTTGGCGATCAAGGAGGCAGTCATGGACATGTCACCATACGTCAGGAAAACTGCGGCCCATGCCATCCCTAAACTCTACAGGTAAAACACCGCAATCCGTCACAACACTGTGTTAAAGTAGCAACATCATGATCATAAATGAATGTAATTTTGATTGACTGCTTGTACATGTTTTAGTTGATGATTTGTTGCAGTTTGGAGCCTGAAAACAAGGACATGCTGATCGAAGTCATCGAGAAGTTACTGGCTGACAAAACTACGGTAGATTGAATATAATTTCATTCTAAGTACAATCATCAGTTAGCTGCAGTGGACCGTTCTTCAAAACCGGAAAGTGTTTAGTTGATAAATAGGTCTTTTAGGAGCTTTCTTGAGATAAAATTGTTCGGAGATGAATCTTCTGAATATAACTGGTATGTGATACCAGTTATGAATGTGACTAGTTGTCTTGACATGCCAGTTACCAAACTAAAGGCTGATAGACATGTATTGCTTACAGCTGGTGGCGGGCAGTGCCATACAAGCGTTTGAGGAGGTCTGTCCAGAGAGAATTGATCTGATCCACAAGAACTACCGCAAGCTGTGTAACCTGTTGGTGGATGTGGAGGAGTGGGGGCAAGTTGTCATCATCAACATGCTGACTCGATACGCCCGCACACAGTTCATCAACCCCAACCAGAAGGTCTGTTCCAAGTCGAGAAGACTTAAACACAGTCAGTTTGCTGTCCAGCGTGGCCGTTTTTCACTGTTGCGATGTTTTGTTGCCAGGACGCTGCAGATGACGCAGAAGACCGAGGATTTTACGCGTCGGACGAGTCGGAGAAGGAGGAGGTGCCGGACAGGAAACCGTACATCATGGACCCAGATCATCGTCTGTTGCTGCGCACGTGTCGGCCTCTACTCAACAGTCGCAATGCCTCGGTCAGTCATGCAAGCCTCCCTGGTGTATTCCTTCCTCTCCTACACACACACACCTCTCTGCTTGTACATGCTTGTTTATCTGTGCCTACTCGACAGTCGCAATGCCTCGGTCAGTCATGCAAGCCTCCCTGCTGTATTCCTTCCTCTCCTACACACACACACCTCTCTGCTTGTACATGCTTGTTTATCTGTGCCTACTCAAAAGTCGCAATGCCTCGGTCAGTCATGCAAGCCTCCCTGCTGTATTCCTTCCTCTCCTACACACACACACCTCTCTGCTTGTACATGCTTGTTTATCTGTGCCTACTCGACAGTCGCAATGCCTCGGTCAGTCATGCAAGCCTCCCTGCTGTATTCCTTCCTCTCCTACACACACACACCTCTCTGCTTGTACATGCTTGTTTATCTGTGCCTACTCAACAGTCGCAATGCCTCGGTCAGTCATGCAAGCCTCCCTGGTGTATTCCTCCCTCTCCTAACACACACACCTCTCTGCTTGTACATGCTTGTTTATCTGTGCCTACTCGACAGTCGCAATGCCTCGGTCAGTCATGCAAGCCTCCCTGGTGTATTCCTTCCTCTCCTACACACACACACCTCTCTGCTTGTACATGCTTGTTTATCTGTGCCTACTCAACAGTCGCAATGCCTCGGTCTGTCATGCAAGCCTCTCTGGTGTATTCCTCCCTCTCCTACACACACACACACACCTCTGCTTGTACATGCTTGTTTATCTGTGCCTACTCAACAGTTGCAATGCCTCGGTCTGTCATGCAAGCCTCTCTGGTGTATTCCTCCCTCTCCTACACACACACACCTCTCTGCTTGTACATGCTTGTTTATCTGTGCCTACTCAACAGTCGCAATGCCTCGGTCAGTCATGCAAGCCTCCCTGGTGTATTCCTCCCTCTCCTACACACACACACCTCTCTGCTTGTACATGCTTGTTCATCTGTGCCTACTCAACAGTTGCAATGCCTCGGTCTGTCATGCAAGCCTCTCTGGTGTATTCCTCCCTCTCCTACACACACACACCTCTCTGCTTGTACATGCTTGTTTATCTGTGCCTACTCGACAGTCGCAATGCCTCGGTCAGTCATGCAAGCCTCCCTGGTGTATACCTCCCTCTCCTACACACACACCTCTCTGCTTGTACATGCTTGTTTATCTGTGTCTAGGTCTGTAAGTACACGGGCTGTATGTCATGTTTCAGGTGGTTATGGCCGTGTCACAGTTGTACCATCACTGTGCTCCCAAGGGCGAGGTATCGCTGGTGGCGAGGGCTCTGATCCGCCTTCTCCGAGGTCACAAGTAAGTCATCACCATGGTATAAGCATCAACACTAGCTATCTAATCCTGATACATGTACGTGTATACCGAAGGCAATATACATGTACTTGTATAGAGACATCTCGTAAATACTGTACTTTGACAAGAGTTAACCTGCATGAAACCCTTAGACTTGACGCTGTGAAGTTTGCCATGGATATTGGTATTTGTCTAGACTGTATTCAATATTCAATTCCAGGGAGGTTCAATATGTCGTGCTGAGCAACATCGCGGCCGTATCTGTCCAAAGAAAGGTAAGTGAGCGTGTGACAATGCAACTGTGATTTTGCATGTTGTTTTTGAATGGACTAGTTCACAGAATTTTCCCGCCATGAGCAATTTTCGGAAATCTCTAGTTTCAAATGGACCAATCACAGCTGCGCACGTTGCCCCAGGCAACAAGTGTAATCACATACGGGAAAACCCAAAGTGTATGTAAACACATGCGGGAATCAGTAGACTCACGGACGTGGTTGTAAATTTTGCGCGTGATGTTTGTCAGTTGAAAAGTGCAATGTCGTGCGAGTCCGTCGATTATTTTCAATAAACTCATCTAAACTTGAGATATAACAGCAGAATGACGTGTAGACTGTCTATTTGTGGTTTACAGTCATAACGGCTGAGAATTTTAAAGGTGTGGTAGGTACTCGATGCAGTTGAAATCGAAGTGATTACCCTTGCTGACACTTTCGGTTCAAAATCTGCGCGCAGCAGTCATTGGTCGGCTGCCTGATCTTTTCCGGAATGCTCGGTAGAATTTGGCGGGAAATTCTATGAACTAGTCCATTCTTTACTGTATGAATAAACATCCATGTGAATTGATCAATTGATAACTTTTTTTTCAGGGAATGTTTGAGCCATTTCTGAAGAGTTTCTATGTGCGATCAAATGATCCAACACATGTCAAATTGCTGAAGGTAAATATTACATCAAATTATTACAATGATGGTTGATGAATGCTTTCAATTTTGGTGAGTGTTATTGCAAATTAAACATATGCCGTCGTGAACATTTTGCAGTTGGAGATACTGACGAATTTGGCAAATGAATCCAATATTTCGACAATACTTCGGGAGTTCCAGGTCAGAGAAATACTGCATGGAAATAGTGAAATTATGAAATTTGCTTCCATACACTTCAGATTAAAGACATTGATGAACAGATATCTGAGAGTTGTGTGTTGAATTGTTGTCAGTGTCAGAAGAGTACAGACCAGTTCATGTTGACATTTCAGACTTACGTGACAAGTTCTGACCATGAATTCGCAGCAGCCACGATTCAAGCCATTGGGCGCTGTGCCAGCAACATTTCCGAGATCACAGACGCTTGCCTCAATGGACTTGTGTCTCTTCTGGCCAACAGGAACGGTTTGTGTTGTGTTTATTCCCTTCTGTGTCACTTTATGTGTGATTTAACCTTGTCCGAGTGACCTTGTCTGTGTGTCCTTGTGTTCGTGGTCTTGTCTGACATTGTGTTGATAACCTTTGACTTATTCTGATCTGCAGAGACCGTGGTTGGAGAAAGTGTTGTGGTCATCAAAAAGCTGCTCCAGATGCGGGTGAGTAGAGAAAATCACTAAATCGTGGTGAATGTTCAAAGGTGGGTAGTGCTGGTAGAAAGATCCAGACAAGTGAGAAAATGCCTGCTGCATGGGCAGAAGGGAGCAAGCTTGAAATCTACATTTGCTGGCATGATTCTGGTTAAGGGAGAGGCCTTAAGGTTGATGTAAATGTGGAATATATATATATATAGGAGTGTTTGTGGCAGTGCTGTACAATCAAACACCAATTTCTTGAGCACTAATTTCTTTAGCTTCTTAGATCTAATTTTACTTTAGATAACAATAGACTGATCTCCTGCTGTACAAACTGTGATTCATAAGGTAGAACCTTTATTCAGTCTTCAGTTATTGCATGTAACAGTACAACCTGTACAGTAATATTCAACTGTATCTCTGGAACACAACTCCAGAAAAATTATGGTTCCTGGCATGTACCGCTGTGTAATCATGTTCATCGCACATGTATTACCGATACGGGTCACAGTTTTGCATGAATTTTGTAATTTTGTGTGGCAGTTTTGTAGAGTTATTCTGAACACCAGCTCCATTGATTTTCATGGGATTCAGTAATTTTATGTGTCTTTATTTAAGTGTAGGACCTAGTAATTATGGTAAAGAGATATTCAAGATGGGTGAAAATCAATACTAGTACTGTTTGCAGATAGTGCCTATGTTAGTATTAAATACTTGACCTTCAAAGTAGTGACCTTGAATTTGACCTAAGGTGACATTGAGAAGTAAAACATTTTCAGGTGAATTTATTTGGCTACAGCACCTGAGAAATGGCACATCTGATACATGTATCTGACTGGCAGATATCAGCTGTCCTTGCCACGCTTGCCAGCAAGAGTTGTAACAAGGAGATACAATCTTGTCGCCTGTAGCGACAGAACATCTAGTTTTCTATATGCAGTCGCAGTCTCTGAGCGAATTGTGAATATTGATATGTGAGAATGGTTCATTTGTAGTCTTTTTCTCATGTTTTTGGTTTATTCTGTTATTTCATCAGCCTGACTCAGGGAAGAAAACGGTACTTTTCATCTTAAATTATATTTTACTGTTCTAAGTAAGTTTGGAAATTTGTTAAGCCTTTCCATCCTTATGTTGGCAGTCATGTGTCTGCAGCTTTTGACTCGTGAAATGGCAACAAATTTGTATTTCATTATCGGTATTTTTTATTTCTGATTGGATGACACTGGGGAAAAAAGATAAACTTTTAGGCCCCTTTACAACTCTTTATCCAACTCAGTGGGCCACAGACCAGTGCATGTGTCTTTGTACTTTATGGCTATGGTTTAGTGCATGTTACACAAGAACTTACTGTTTACATACTGAATGTATCCACATGGGACAGGGTTAATGATACTTTGTCTTCGTGCGTGGCTTGAAATAACTGGAACTTTCTCTAACCGTTGTGAAATTTAATAAGCAGTCGCGTGTGCCTCAATTATACATTTTTTGCTTCATAAATGTGCCCCTGTTAAGCAAAACTTTTTTTTTTTTTCGATTGATAATGCACTTAGTTAAGAATGATGATGTAATATGTTTTCAGCTGTGATATATGAACAGCAGTCAATGGTATCAGTACGTGCCAGCAAAAATAGCTACCTCTAGGAAAAATTCAGAAGGAAAGATATGTTTGCACGATAATGGTTACCTGTTTACAAAATGAGTGAAAACTGGTAAATATTGATTGATATCAGAAAAAGATCATTATATCAAGCCACTGCTGTTCAATGATATAGATAGTTAGATGATGCTGACTGCCATAAATTGTTTTGTACAGACTTTTGTACTGTATGTAAGTTACCAGAGCACGTCTGTAGTTCTCAGTGTATTCCATGACTCTCCCAGCCCACCGAGCACAAGGAGATCATCATACACCTGGCCAAGCTGGCAGAAAGCATCACGGTGCCGATGGCGCGCGCCAGCATCCTCTGGCTGATCGGAGAGTACTCGGACCGCGTCCCCAAGATTGCCCCAGACGTGCTGCGTAAGATGGCCAAAGTCTTTGTGGACGAGGTGAGTCTTTGGGGTCAGGCAATCGCATGGAGTGAAGTGAAGTTGTACATTGTTAGCAGTGTAGCTTGTAATTTGTCGGTCTGACCCAGCTGCACATGTTGTCTATCGTTGACAGGAGGACATTGTCAAGCTGCAGATTCTAAATCTCGCGGCCAAGCTCTGTATCACCAACTCGAAGCAAACCAAGCTCTTGTGTCAGTACGTCTTCAACCTGGCTAAGTATGATCAGAACTATGACATCCGGGACCGAGTGCGCTTCCTGCGGCCTCTCGTGCTCCCCGGCGACAAGGCGGGTGTCCTCGCAAAGCACGCCAGGAAGATCTTCCTTGCCACCAAACCAGCGCCCATCCTCTCCTCCAGGTTCAAAGGTTAGTCACAACCTTGTCAGCTGGTGAGCAGGCCATTCGTTGTCAAAATTCTTGTGGCATGGTCTGTATCACCCATCATTCACCAGACTGTGTCGTCTATTTCCTGCTGTTCGCCAGACCGTGACCATTACCAGCTGGGCACTCTGTCACACGTAATCAACACCCGGGCGACAGGTTACCAGGAGCTGCCTGATTGGCCGACAGCCGCGCCCGACCCATCCGTCAGGAACGTTGAGGTCACCATGCCGTGGACGGACAGCACCAAGAAGGCCACCAAGAACAAGAAACAAGAGAAGAAGAAGACGTTTTACTCGGAGAGTGATGAGACGAGTGATTCAGACGGTGAGCTGTGGAGCACTTTACTTCATGTACTTTGGCTGATGTGCCATACCGGATTATATCGTGCTCTTTATCGTGCCCTGTACCATTGTATCATGCCTGTTAATGTTTGCAGCAAGTAGCTCGGAGGATGATGACGATGACAGTGAGGAGGACTCGGACGACGACTCCGGAACGGAGGACAGCAGTGAAGACACAAGTTCCTCTGAGGACGACCTTCAGACTTCAGACTCGGAGTCTTCGGGCCCTGACACCAAGCCACTGACCCACAAACCACCGACGTCCAAACGGACGGTTGTCGCTGTCAGCTCAGACAGCGGCGAGGAGGAGGAGGAGTCCTCGGAGGAATCCAGCGAGGAAGAGTCCAGCTCCGAGGAGGAGGAACTAGTCCTCCCTAAAAAGGTCTGTGCTAGTTCCTGATCAGTAGAAAGCCAATAGAGACCAACTTATCAACACCAATTGTTTTGTTTCTTTTGTTAGAATTTTTTATGCTGAACAGTCTCCTTCCCTACACTAGATGACATAGATGACATAGGTCGACACCGTCAGCAGTGTCCAGTATGAATCAGGTTGGTTTTGTTGTAGGCGGCTGCCAGGGAGAAGGCATCAAAGTCTGCCAAGAAGTCAGCAGCGGCTCCCGTCAGACCGTCCGAGATGCTGCTCGATCTGGACTGTTAGTGTCCTTTATATCTTTGTGCTTTTGTTCGGGGGATATTATGGATTTGCCATCATCTCGCCGCCGCCTCACCAAATGTTTTGTGAATGCTCTACAGGTTTCAAATTGACAAGTATGTTTAGCAATTCCCAAAGACAAGACCTATTGCATTTCAGTTAACTTATTACAACAATGTGAAATGCAGTTTGAGGTCTGTGATTTTGGTTGTAATTTGAATCGCCCTGTGATTGTGTACAGAGTATAGAGCTTTTGGTTTCGTGCAAAACAGTTACCATTACTGAATAAGTTAACATAACGTCACTATTTAAGTCTATTATTGTTCATAAAAATAGTTCAGGTAAAACTATTAATAGTTACTATCGCTAAATGATTAGAATATCATTAAATAAATAGAACATATCCATTATCAGCAAATGTAGATTTGAAATCACCCATAATTTTAGGGGTTGAGCTAGGTTTCCTGTGCCAATTTTGTGACAAATTTTTCTATTTGACAAAAGATCATAAATTAATTAATATATGAGTTTAATACTGCATCCATGGAATAAAAACAGTTTAGGCCTGGAACTTTTATTTCCTGGCGTTAATGAAAGACACTGGCCCAGCAGTAATGCCATTATGTTTGAAATAACATATTTTGGGCAGCACGGATGATAGGGCATCAGGGGGATACACCCACGTAGTCGTCAGGGAGCGCCTCGTTATTCTAAGCAATAGCTTATATCATGATTTCCCTGAATAAATGTATTAGTGGGCATGTATCGCTGCAGTTGGTGCACCGTCCGTTGACTCCGCGCCTGCGATGTCTCCAGGGGATGTTTTGACTCCTTCTTCCATGGTAAACGCTCCGGCGGCCGCTGCCAAACCCAAACCAAACTATAATGTAAGTCGGACAAGTCACAAAAACCAAACCATACTTCTATATACTTCTCCATAACATGAAGTCAGACTTCAGTTAATTGTGTCCTCTGAATGAAGCTCCAAGCAACATGTGTGACTGTCACATGTTTCTGTTTCAGTTTACGAGTCCCACGGTGGCACCCCAGGCGACACTGGAGCTGCTGAACCGTATTACAGGCGGCGGTCTCTCTGTCTCGTACCGCTTCACTCGCACCATGTCCATCTTCTCACCAAAACTGACCTGTGTCGACATCACCTTCACCAACTCCTCCGACAAACCAATACAGAACCTGAAAATAGGACAGAAGGTACTAAACCGATACAGAACCTGAAAATAGGACAGAAGGTACTAAACCCATACAGAACCTGAAAATAGGACAAAAGGTACTAAACCAATACAGAACCTGAAAATAGGACAGAAGGTACTAAACCCATACAGAACCTGAAAATAGGACAGAAGGTACTAAACCCATACAGAACCTGAAAATAGGACAGAAGGTACTAAACCGATACAGAACCTGAAAATAGGACAGAAGGTACTAAACCGATACAGAACCTGAAAATAGGACAGAAGGTACTAAACCCATACAGAACCTGAAAATAGGACAAAAGGTACTAAACCAATACAGAACCTGAAAATAGGACAAAGGGTACTAAACCCATACAGAACCTGAAAATAGGACAAAAGGTACTAAACCCATACAGAACCTGAAAATAGGACAGAAGGTTCTAAACCCATACAGAACCTGAAAATAGGACAGAAGGTTCTAAACCCATGCAGAAGTTGGATATCGGACATAGGGTAATTGAATCCATACAGAACCTGAACTTATTACACCCATGTCCAGAAGCCACCAACCTGCATGAATAACTATGGATGAATAATGCTCTATAACGGGTTAAATTCATGAAAGCCTGAATATTGTAAAATACAATGTGATTCAGCTCTGATGAAAGTGAGTTGTCTTTGTTGTTGACAGAAACTACAACCGGGGATGGAGATTCATGACTTTCCAGAAATTGGTAAGTACCATTGTCCAGACACCCATGTTCACAACTCACCTGGTATCCATGTATGACTATTGCTGTATGACTGAGGCGAGCCGTCACACACTGCTTACCCCTGGTGTTGTTTATTGTCTGCCAGCGAGTCTGGCTCCAGGCGCCAGCACCACAGTCCTGATGTCCATAGACTTCAACGACACGACACAACCGGCACAGTTCCAGCTCTGCACCCAACAGCGCAGCTTTACTGTCAGTATCACAGCTCCTGTCGGGGAACTGCTGCAGCCCAACACCGTCATGGAGCCTGACTTCCTCAAACTCCAGGGTCAGTCGCCATAGCAACATGATAACTATCAAAGCCACATCAGCTACATCAACTTTTACCAATACTTTATGAGACGCTTCACATCCACCTTGTATTTTCAATCAAATGGAAATGTTTCATAATTCTGTATTTACACATAATTGGCTGCTCTCCACGCCAGGTCGGCTTGCGGGGATGAACGAGAACTCTGCCTCAGTGACTCTCCCGGAGGAGAACGCCAAGCCTGACGTGGTGTGTGGCAAGGTTCACCAGGTCGCCAACGTCCTCCAGGTGCAAAGCTCCGACTCCGAGGTGTTCCGCTTTGCTGCCAAGACGGTGTCAACTGGTTCCGACGTGCTTGTCACTGTCCGGATGAGCGAGCCCCCGACAGCCAGAATCGTCGTCAACTGTGATAAAATAGTCATCGGCTCCATGCTGCTGAAGAGTGTCAAATCTGCACTGACGTCAGTCACATCCTGAACAACACAATACTCCACACGTTCTGGTTATTGGTGAATACTACTAAAGTGCAATATGTGGACAGATAGGCAAAATCTACAGATTAGACTTGTAATTTAAACTTTCCCATGCCCACCCTTGCATTTCTCATTAAAGTTTATAAATGATACGGCGTGGTGATGGGTAATCGTGTCCGAATGAGTCTAAATGTGTAAATATGTTGTGTATGTTGTGTAATGGTGAAAATAAATGATACTAAAACATGTCTTGGATTTTTCCTCAATGAGTAGTATTGGATCTCTGCTGTTTTTAGGTTACCGGACCTATGGTCCGATAACCTATTGCCGTCACATTGCGTCCGTCGTCCGTCCACATTTTAGGTTACCGGACTTTGGTCCGATAACCTAATGGCACGGCGTTGCGTCCGTCGTCCGTCCGTCCGGCGTTGACATTTTTATCTTTAAAGTTAACGATCGAATCTTTCTGAAATTTTGCACAAAAATGCCTAAAAATATTTTGAGAAGGAGGTATTTTTTTGTATTTTGATTTTCGCATTTTTTCAAAATGACGGCCGTTTTTGTCGAAAAATGCTCAATTTTGGACTTGACGGCCATTTTCTCAAAAACTGTCTGATTTGAGTTTTTGGTTTCAAAAGATTCCCCTCATATACCTCTGTGATATGTATAAGTTTGGTTGCCCTAAATTCGCTGGTCTCCGTGTGGCGGCCATTTCGAAATTTTCGGCCCAAATCGCAGTACTATCCATTTTGGGCCATTAAGACAAAAAAAAAATTTCCCCCTTTGAAAAAAAATTTGGACACTTTTTTCCTTCATAATGGGAGCTGCCGGAACTGTACTCATAGAACACTTGAAGATAGAGCTTAGAAATTGGCACTTTCAAATGGGAAGTCATATATGGCGACTTGTGTGGTGACCTTGAATTTGACCTTGGATGACCTTGAAAGGTCAAAACAGCCATTTTGGGGTCAAAAAATGTCCAGATTTGCCTCTATAGATGAAATGCTTGCAGATAGAGCTCATGTTTGCATTATGAACATATAAGAAGACATATATGGCACAACTAATGATGACCTTGAACTTGACGTCAGATGACCTTGAGTGCCAAATGTCTGACTTGGAATGTGTAAATTGACCTGAGCGGCCTAAACGATTCCACCCAGATATATCTTTGTATTATGAACATATAGAATATCTAATGCCGCACACATACATGTAATTGTGACATCGAAGTTCACACGGATGACCTTGATTGGTAAATCTCGAGGTCATATGTTGCGAATTTTGATTGGTAAATCTCAAGGTCTGTTACCTGCCAATGCTGCCATGGCCAAACCAAAATTGTCCGGTAACCTATCTTAGCCTTTGGGCTAATTTTTTATCTTTAAAGTTTACGGTGCAATCTTTCTGAAAATTTTGGAAAAGATACCTTAAAATATTTCAAGGATGTAATTTTTCTCAAAATGATGGCCGTTTTCGTCGAAAAATGCTCAATTTTGAGCCTTGGGTGGCCATTTTCTCAAAAGCTGTCTGATCAGTTTTTTGAGATTTTTGTTTTTAAAAAGATTCCTCTTATGTACCTTTGAGACGTGTATAAATTTTGTTGCCCTTGTATCGTCGGTTTCCGTGGAAATCATACAGGGCGATTTGTGTGGTGACCTCCGATTTGACCTTCAATGACCTTGAAAGGTCAAAACAGCCATTTTGGGATAGAAAAATGTCCCCATTTCGCCTTTAGAAATGAATTGCTTATAGATAGAGCTAACGTTTGCATAATGAGGATATAGGAAGTCGTATATGGAACGATGAGCGCCTTGAGCTTGACCTCGGATGACCTTGAATGCTAAATGTCAGACGTGACATGTGTAAATTGGCCTCTGAGGCTTAAACACTTACACATACAGGTTTGGATTGTATATAAGCTTATAAGAAGTCATATACATGTATATGGCACATCTTTTGGTAACTTTGAATTTGACCTTAGACAACCTTGAAGGCTAAATCTCAAAATCTCACCTGACCTGAAATGTGTAAATTACTTGTTAATGAAGCTTATCAGACAAAATGTTGTTGTTGTTGTTGTTGTTGTTGTTGTTGTTGTTGTTGTTGTTGTTGTTTATTGAGAAAGATGATATAACAAAGCATGTACAATGAGCAATTACATTTCCATATGCATCTTTCAAGGAGAAACACTCAAGACATAGTCTGTAACCTAAAATAGAACAAAATTGTACATCGACTTCAATATTTACGAGTAGGGAGTGTCACCCATAATTAATAGTACATAAATCAATCATGGAACTTGAAAACTTATATACACATGCATGTGATATGTATTTATGAGGATCACACGGAAAACATTGCAACATGCAAAGAATAAAAACATAGACAGACTATGTATGTACTTTTAAACTGGGACTTGAGAAAATAGAGCTTATTTTCTCAAAACTGTTTGATAATAGAGCTTATATGTTTGCATTAAGAACATATATAAAATCATATGCAGCATACCTAATGCTGGCATTGAAGTTCACAAAGATGACCTTGATTGGTAAATCTCAAGATCATCGTCACCTGCAATACTTAAAACCAAAATAGTTCGGTAACCTATCTTAGCCCTCGGGCTAATTTTTAATCCTCGTTAATTGATTATTAGCTGATAACTTTATTGATTATTTTAAGATATCTATATCGATCTATTACCACACTAAGTGATTTTGTATGAAGACAATATAAACCATGTTTTGAACTGTTGATGACTTTGAATGGAGAACAAGGACATCTTAAGGTCAAATGAAGAATATGAGAAGCATATATTTATTGACACAGATTCTTTTTGATATTACAAATAAACGAAACTCACATTTTAGGCAAACTTTACATGAAGGTGTAATCAATTACATCAATTTTATGAAAGTCCCAGGCTATTTAGTGAGCCGGTCTATAATGCGTAAGTTCTATATCAGTATATCAAATGAATATCATATGTCAAATACAGCACGAGATCCCGCTTTGTCCATCCTCAAATTGTTAACTTAATTAAGTATATTTATAAGACTGTACAGATATAATTCTGATATACATTCTGAGTCTGCACTAGCTCGGTAACTGGGGTTTTGTCTTTTGTCACACATGATATAAGCTATTTGATACATAACGAGAATCCACATGCCCTTGAACAGCTTTATACAAATGCAATGCATCAGTTATACCGAAAATAACTGAACTGGGTTTTGTTAGTTACACATATATTGCCAACCAGTTATTGTATTGGAAATGACACTTGAATTATCTCACGACTGTTTGAGTCAAGACTACACACATGTACACTCCATGGAACAACCACAATATTCATCCCGAGTCTGCATTAGCTAGATGACAAGAGGTATTGTAATATTCCATATCACACTATACACACGATATTCAATACATCAAAAGAATCAACATTTTCTCAAGCTGTTTCGTAATAAAATACGAAATTTCAACATTTATGAATTGTATTACATCACAACAATGAAAACAAAAGTATACATATGCGTAAATACAGCCTTAGGGTTATTCATATTACTTGTGCTTAGTACAAATATATTTATACAACTGTATTATGTTATTCATATTACTCAGGAATTTGTCTTTTAAATGTTGAATGTAATTTCTCTCCGATCCGGATATTAATAACAGACTACATATAAAAATATAAAAAATACAAATATAAATATTTACACGCACCTCCTGATAAACTACACGTACATGTTGTTGCTTATGAGACGTGTACACATAATGAAAGGACTCCTACTGTATATTGTGGTGTGTTTGTACATCACGTGTAATTTCATGACTGTGTACATGATGACAGGAATCCTGGTGTATATTGTGGTGTCTGTACATCACGTGTATTATCATGACTGTCTACATGATGACAGGAATTCTGGTTTATATTATGGTGTGTTTGTACATCCCGTGTATTATCATGACTGTATACATGATGACAGGAATCCTAGTGTATATTGTCGTGTCTGTACACCACGTGTATTATCATGACTGTGTACATGTATACATGATGACAGGAATCCTAGTGTATTTTGTGGTGTCTGTACATCACGTGTATTATCATGACTGTGTACATGTATACATGATGACAGGAATCCTAGTGTATATTGTGGTGTCTGTACATCACGTGTATTAGCATGACTGTGTACATGATGACAGAAATCCTAGTGTATATTGTGGTGTCTGTACATCACGTGTATTATCATGACTGAATACATGATGACTGGAATCCTAGTGTATATTGTGGTGTCTGTACACCACGTGTATTATCATGACTGTGTACATGTATACATGATGACAGGAATCCTAGTGCATGTTGTGGTGTCTGTACATCACGTGTATTATCATCACTGTATACATGTATACATGATGACAGGAATACTAGTGAATATTGTGGTGTCTGTACATCGCGTGTATTATCATGACTGTATACATGATGACAGGAATCCTAGTGTATATTATGGTGTCTGTACATCACGTGTATTATCATGACTGTGTACATGTATACATGATGACAGGAATCCTAGTGTATATTGTGGTGTCTGTACATCACGTGTATTAGCATGACTGAATACATGATGACAGGAATCCTAGTGTATATTGTGGTGTCTGTACACCACGTGTATTATCATGACTGAATACATGATGACTGGAATCCTAGTGTATATTGTGGTGTCTGTACATCACGTGTATTATCATGACTGTGTACATGATGACAGGAATACTAGTGTATATTGTGGTGTCTGTACATCACGTGTATTATCATGACTGTGTATATGATGACAGGAATCCTAGTGTATATTGTGGTGTCTGTACATCACGTGTATTATCATGACTGTGTATATGATGACAGGAATCCTAGTGTATATTGTTGTGTCTGTACACCACGTGTATTATCATGACTGTGTACATGATGACAGGAATCCTAGTGTATATTGTGGTGTCTGTACATCGCGTGTATTATCATGACTGTGTACATGATGACAGGAATCCTAGTGTATGTTGTGGTGTCTGTACATCACGTGTATTATCATGACTGTGTACATGTATACATGATGACAGGAATCCTAGTGCATGTTGTGGTGTCTGTACATCACGTGTATTATCATGACTGTAAACATGTATACATGATGACAGGAATCCTAGTGTATATTGTTGTGTCTGTACATCACGTGTATTATCATGACTATGTACATATGTACATGATGACAGGAATCCTAGTGTATATTGTTGTGTCTGTACACCACGTGTATTATCATGACTGTGTACATGATGACAGGAATCCTAGTGTATATTGTGGTGTCTGTGCATCGCGTGTATTATCATGACTGTGTACATAATGACAGAAATCCTAGTGTATATTGTGGTGTCTGTACACCACGTGTATTATCATGAATGTGTACATGTATACATGATGACAGGAATCCTAGTGTATATTGTTGTGTCTGTACATCACGTATATTATCATGACTGTATACATGATGACAGGAATCCTAGTGTATATTGTGGTGTCTGTACACCACGTGTATTATCATGACTGTATACATGATGACAGGAATCCTAGTGTATATTGTGGTGTCTGTACACCACGTGTATTATCATGACTGTATACATGATGACAGGAATCCTAGTGTATATTGTGGTGTCTGTACACCACGTGTATTATCATGACTGTATACATGATGACAGGAATCCTAGTGTATATTGTGGTGTCTGTACATCACGTGTATTATGATGACTGTTTACATGATGACAGGAATCCTAGTGTATATTGTGGTGTCTGTACACCACGTGTATTATCATGACTGAATACATGATGACAGGAATCCTAGTGTATATTGTGGTGTCTGTACATCACGTGTATTATCATCACTGTATACATGTATACATGATGACAGGAATCCTAGTGTATATTGTGGTGTCTGTACACCACGTGTATTATCATGACTGAATACATGATGACAGGAATCCTAGTGTATATTGTGGTGTCTGTACATCACGTGTATTATCATGACTGTGTACATGTATACATGATGACAGGAATCCTAGTGAATATTGTGGTGTCTGTACATCGCGTGTGTTATCATGACTGTGTACATGATGATAGGAATCCTAGTGTATATTGTGGTGTCTGTACATCGCGTGTATTATCATGACTGTATACATGATGACAGGAATCCTAGTGCATGTTGTGGTGTCTGTACATCGCGTGTATTATGATGACTGTTTACATGATGACAGGAATCCTAGTGTATATTGTGGTGTCTGTACATCGCGTATATTATCATGACTGTATACATGATAATAGGAATCCTAGTGTATATTGTGGTGTCTGTACATCACGTGTATTTTCATAACTGTGTACATGATGACAGGAATCCTAGTGTATCTTGTGGTGTCTGTACATCACGTGTATTATCATGACTGTGTACATGATGACAGGAATCCTAGTGATATTGTGGTGTCTGTACATCCCGTGTATTATCATGACTGTGTACATGATGACAGGAATCCTAGTGTATCTTGTTGTGTCTGTACATCACGTGTATTATCATGACTGTGTACATGATGACAGGAATCCTGGTGTATATTGTGGTGTATGTACATCACGTGTATTATCATGACTGTATACATGTATACATGATGACAGGAATCCTAGTGTATATTGTTGTGTCTGTACATCACGTGTATTATCATGACTGTGTACATGATGACAGGAATCCTGGTGTATATTGTGGTGTATGTACATCACGTGTATTATCATGACTGTGTACATGTATACATGATGACAGGAATCCTAGTGTATATTGTGGTGTCTGTACATCACGTGTATTATCATGACTATGTACATATGTACATGATGACAGGAATCCTAGTGTATATTGTGGTGTCTGTATATCACGTGTTGTTACAGATTCCATCTCATGGTATTTGTGTATATATTTGTGTAACATTTGTCTGATCATATTTGTCTCATTGCACAGTTTCCTAACTTTATACCATCAGTATATTTTGTGTCTAGACAGTCTGTCTGGTGGCCTGCGTGTCCAGCAGGATGGTTAGATTTAGTTGGATTCGCTTCAATGCACACCTCTATATAATGTCTCACCCACAGTCGTATGTATCACTCATCATTTGGCTGTCCGAGGCGTGCTTAGAACTGTGTTCACTGCAGAAGTTGTATGGGAATTTGTATACGCCGTCATTGTAAGTAAATCTTTCAATTTTACTCTATACTAGCTGTGGTGTTCAGCGTTACATTTATACGGCAATATCAGGTATTTTGTTACCATCTAAATATATTGTGGATTGAATTTCTATGATTGAAAGCCTGGGCAATTTGTTGACTCTACTGTCAATTATTAGTGTTACTCTACTGTTATTCACTATTGCTAATTTAATGGAAAACGTGACCCTGAAAACTTACTTTGTGCATTCATTTTATATTGCAAATTTCGTTGCCTGCTTAGTGGAATATCTTTGGACTATCACTTTGTCAAGTCGTCTAGTGTCAAGTCGTCACGTCGTCTAGTGTCACGTCGTCACGTCGTCTAGTGTCACGTCTCCACGTCGTCTAGTGTCACGTCGTCACGTCGTCTAGTGTCACGTCTCCACGTCGTCTAGTGCCACGTCGTCACGTCGTCTAGTGTCACGTCGTCTAGTGTCACGTCTCCACGTTGTCTAGTGTCACGTCGTCACGTCGTCTAGTGTCACGTCGTCACGTCGTCTAGTGTCACGTCTCCACGTCGTCTAGTGTCACGTCTCCACGTCGTCTAGTGTCACGTCTCCACGTCGTCTAGTGCCACGTCGTCACGTCGTCTAGTGTCACGTCGTCTAGTGTCACGTCTTCACGTCGTCTAGTGTCACGTCGTCTAGTGTCACGTCGTCTAGTGCCATGTCGTCTAGTGTCACGTCGTCTAGTGTCACGTCGTCTAGTGCCACGTCGTCTAGTGTCACGTCGTCTAGTGTCACGTCTCCACGTCGTCTAGTGTCACGTCGTCTAGTGTAGATAGATAGATAGATATTTTTATTCGGGATATGCTGAACAGAAAGGAATACATTACATTACATATATATATACATATCCCAGGTGATCAGCAAGACAGTGTCTGTAACCTCGCAGAGCGGGGAGGTGATCACCTTAAATGGTTGAATCCACACTGGAATATTTCGCCTTTTTGGGGTTTAATCATATTCGATTAGATATTTAAAATCAGTATTTGACACATGCAATCATAACACACACATATATGGTATCGATACGTATAACCTAGCATGTTGTCATAATGTTCAGTATTTAGAAATAAAATTCCGCATCATTTTTTTCTTAAAAATCGTTTTTGATCTCGAAGTTTTGATGTTTTTGTCCAGGTTCATCCAATCAGATGGGCCCGTATATAGGTAGCTACGTTTCATGACATCGGTATTCGCAATTGGTGGTTTGGGATCGGTGCTATGCCTAGTATCATGGGTGTGTGTACTTCCATGAAGGCTGAATATTTGTAATAAGGGACTTGGTAGCATTATGTTGACAAAGTCATACATAAAGAGAGATGTATTTAATTTGTACATGTCCCTGATTTTAGTTATCCTCAAGTTTTTGAAAAGTGACGATGTAGGGTCATTATATTTAGCCCCGCATATGGCCCGAATAGCCTTTTTTTGCAAAATTTCAAGTTTATTAATATATTTATGGTAGGTATTGCCCCAGAGTCTAATTCCATACAGTAGATAAGGATGTATCAAACTAAAATATAATATTTTCAAGTGGTTTTGGGACAGTATGTGTTTCGACATGTTGATGGCATATATTCCTTTCGATATTTTTTTCCGGCAATGTTCTATGTGTTGCTGCCAATTGAGATTTTGGTCTATAATGACGCCCAAAAATTTAGTTGATTCGACCCTTTCTAGTTTTTCATTGTTGATATATAATTCGTGTGAGACAGTATTATAGTTTCCACGTGTTGAGAAAAGGATGTATTTTGTCTTTGTCGGGTTGACAGACAGTTGATTGGCCATGAACCAGTCATTCAGAACAGTTAGATCGGAGTTTATTGATGTATACATACTCTGTTAGTTTTCACCAGTAAGGTATACAGTCGTGTCGTCAGCAAATAAAACAGTTTTAGAGTGGCTTAGAGAATCTGGAATATCATTTGTATATAATATGAAGAGTAGCGGGCCTAGCACCGATCCCTGAGGCACACCATATTCTACGTTTTGTGTCACGTCTCCACGTCGTCTAGTGCCACGTCGCCTAGTGTCACGTCGTCTAGTGTCACGTCGTCATGTCGTCTAGTGTCACGTCGTCACGTCGTCTAGTGTCACGTCGCCTAGTGTCACGTCGTCTAGTGTCACGTCGTCATGTCGTCTAGTGTCACGTCGTCACGTCGTCTAGTGTCACGTCGCCTAGTGTCACGTCGTCTAGTGTCACGTCGTCATGTCGTCTAGTGTCACGTCGTCACGTCGTCTAGTGTCACGTCGTCTAGTGCCACGTCGTCTAGTGTCACGTCGCCTAGTGCCACGTCGTCTAGTGTCACGTTGTCTAGTGCCACGTCGTCTAGTGTCACGTCATCTAGTGTCACGTCTCCACGTCGTCTAGTGTCACGTCTCCACGTCGTCTAGTGTCACGTCGTCACGTCGTCTAGTGTCACGTCTCCACGTCGTCTAGTGTCACGTCTCCACGTCGTCTAGTGTCACGTCTCCACGTCGTCTAGTGTCACGTCGTCTAGTGCCACGTCGTCACGTCGCCTACTGTCACGTCTCCACGTCGTCTAGTGTCACGTCGTCACGTCGTCTAGTGTCACGTCGCCACGTCGCCTAATGTCACATCTCCACGTCGTCTAGTGTCATGTCTCCACGTCATCTAGTGTCACGTCTCCACGTCGTCTAGTGTCACGTCTCCACGTCGTCTAGTGTCACGTCTCCACGTCGTCTAGTGTCACGTCTCCACGTCGTCTAGTGTCACGTCTCCACGTCGTCTAGTGTCACGTCGTCTAGTGTCACGTCGTCACGTCGTCTAGTGTCACGTCGCCTAGTGTCACGTCGTCTAGTGTCACGTCGTCATGTCGTCTAGTGTCACGTCGTCACGTCGTCTAGTGTCACGTCGCCTAGTGTCACGTCGCCTACTGTCACGTCTCCACGTCGTCTAGTGTCACGTCGTCACGTCGTCTAGTGTCACGTCGCCACGTCGCCTAATGTCACATCTCCACGTCGTCTAGTGTCATGTCTCCACGTCATCTAGTGTCACGTCGTCTAGTGTCACGTCTCCACGTCATCTAGTGTCACGTCGCCACGTCGTCTAGTGTCAGCCGTCACGTTGTCTAGTGTCAAGTCGCGATCTATGTCACGCTCATCGCCTTGTCACGTCTACCCAACGCCTTGTCGCGTCAACTCGTCGCCACGTCGTCATGTTCTCGCGTTGCCCACTTCATCGTCTTGTGTCGATTCGCCGCCACATCTTGGATCGTCTGGACATCGTGTGTCGCCTCGTTGCCACGTCATTGCATCATCGTTCATCTTTCTGTGTGATACTTCTGTGATTTGACGTTGTGTTTGCCCGATTGGCTATACTGTCTAACCGTGTGTTGTATATTTGTATATATAATCCGTGTATATACTATAAATAGTGTAAATAAATTACACCCGTCTTGTTGTGTACAACGCCACTCGCCAACACGTGTATTATCATGACTATGTACATGATGACAGGAATCCTATTGTAAATTGTGGTGTCTGTACATCACGTTTATTATCATGACTGTATACATGATGATAGAAATCCTAGTGTATATTGTGTATATTGTGGTGTCTGTACATCACGTGTATTATCATGACTGTATACATGATGACAGGAATCCTAGTGTATATTGTGGTGTCTGTACATCACGTGTATTATCATGACTGTATACATGATGACAGGAATCCTTGTGTATATTGTGGTGTCTGTACATCACGTGTATTATCATGACTGTGTACATGATGATAGAAATCCGAGTGAATATTGTGGTGTCTGTACATCACGTGTATTATCATGACTGTGTACACGATGACAGGAATCCTAGTGTATATTGTGGTGTCTGTACATCACGTGTATTATCATGACTGTGTACATGTATGCATTATGACAGGAATCCTAGTGTATATTGTGGTGTCTATACATCACGTGTATTATCCTGATTGAATACATGATGACAGGAATCCTAGTGTATATTGTGGTTCGTCTGTACATCACGTGTATTATCATGACTGTGTACACGATGACAGGAATCCTAGTGTATATTGTGGTGTCTGTACATCACGTGTATTATCATGACTGAATACATGATGACAGGAATCCTAGTGTATATTGTGGTGTCTGTACACCATGTGTATTTTGATGACTGTATACATGATGACAGGAATCCTAGTGCATATTGTGGTGTCTATACATCACGTGTATTATCATGACTGTGTACATGTATGCATTATGACAGGAATCCTAGTGTATATTGTGGTGTCTATACATCGCGTGTATTATCATGACTGTGTACATGATGATAGGAATCCTAGTGTATATTGTGGTGTCTGTACATCACGTGTATTATCATGACTGTGTACATGTATACATGATGACAGGAATCCTAGTGTATATTGTGGTGTCTGTACATCACGTGTGTTATTATGACTGTATACATGATGACAGAAATCCTAGTGTATATTGTGGTGTCTGTACACCACGTGTATTATCATGACTGTGTACATGATGACAGGAATCCTAGTGTATATTGTGGTGTCTGTACATCGCGTGTATTATCATGACTGTATACATGATGACAGGAATCCTAGTATATATTGTGGTGTCTGTACATCACGTGTATTATCATGACTGTATACATGATGACAGGAATCCCAGTGTATATTGTGGTGTCTGTACATCACGTGTATTATCATGACTGTATACATGATGATAGGAATCCTAGTGTATATTGTGGTGTCTGTACATCACGTGTATTATGATGACTGTTTACATGATGACAGGAATCCTAGTGTATATTGTGGTGTCTGTACACCACGTGTATTATCATGACTGAATACATGATGACAGGAATCCTAGTGTATATTGTGGTGTCTGTACATCACGTGTATTATCATCACTGTATACATGTATACATGATGACAGGAATCCTAGTGTATATTGTGGTGTCTGTACACCACGTGTATTATCATGACTGAATACATGATGACAGGAATCCTAGTGTATATTGTGGTGTCTGTACATCACGTGTATTATCATGACTGTGTACATGTATACATGATGACAGGAATCCTAGTGAATATTGTGGTGTCTGTACATCGCGTGTGTTATCATGACTGTGTACATGATGATAGGAATCCTAGTGTATATTGTGGTGTCTGTACATCGCGTGTATTATCATGACTGTATACATGATGACAGGAATCCTAGTGCATGTTGTGGTGTCTGTACATCGCGTGTATTATGATGACTGTTTACATGATGACAGGAATCCTAGTGTATATTGTGGTGTCTGTACATCGCGTATATTATCATGACTGTATACATGATAATAGGAATCCTAGTGTATATTGTGGTGTCTGTACATCACGTGTATTTTCATAACTGTGTACATGATGACAGGAATCCTAGTGTATCTTGTGGTGTCTGTACATCACGTGTATTATCATGACTGTGTACATGATGACAGGAATCCTAGTGATATTGTGGTGTCTGTACATCCCGTGTATTATCATGACTGTGTACATGATGACAGGAATCCTAGTGTATCTTGTTGTGTCTGTACATCACGTGTATTATCATGACTGTGTACATGATGACAGGAATCCTGGTGTATATTGTGGTGTATGTACATCACGTGTATTATCATGACTGTATACATGTATACATGATGACAGGAATCCTAGTGTATATTGTTGTGTCTGTACATCACGTGTATTATCATGACTGTGTACATGATGACAGGAATCCTGGTGTATATTGTGGTGTATGTACATCACGTGTATTATCATGACTGTGTACATGTATACATGATGACAGGAATCCTAGTGTATATTGTGGTGTCTGTACATCACGTGTATTATCATGACTATGTACATATGTACATGATGACAGGAATCCTAGTGTATATTGTGGTGTCTGTATATCACGTGTTGTTACAGATTCCATCTCATGGTATTTGTGTATATATTTGTGTAACATTTGTCTGATCATATTTGTCTCATTGCACAGTTTCCTAACTTTATACCATCAGTATATTTTGTGTCTAGACAGTCTGTCTGGTGGCCTGCGTGTCCAGCAGGATGGTTAGATTTAGTTGGATTCGCTTCAATGCACACCTCTATATAATGTCTCACCCACAGTCGTATGTATCACTCATCATTTGGCTGTCCGAGGCGTGCTTAGAACTGTGTTCACTGCAGAAGTTGTATGGGAATTTGTATACGCCGTCATTGTAAGTAAATCTTTCAATTTTACTCTATACTAGCTGTGGTGTTCAGCGTTACATTTATACGGCAATATCAGGTATTTTGTTACCATCTAAATATATTGTGGATTGAATTTCTATGATTGAAAGCCTGGGCAATTTGTTGACTCTACTGTCAATTATTAGTGTTACTCTACTGTTATTCACTATTGCTAATTTAATGGAAAACGTGACCCTGAAAACTTACTTTGTGCATTCATTTTATATTGCAAATTTCGTTGCCTGCTTAGTGGAATATCTTTGGACTATCACTTTGTCAAGTCGTCTAGTGTCAAGTCGTCACGTCGTCTAGTGTCACGTCGTCACGTCGTCTAGTGTCACGTCTCCACGTCGTCTAGTGTCACGTCGTCACGTCGTCTAGTGTCACGTCTCCACGTCGTCTAGTGCCACGTCGTCACGTCGTCTAGTGTCACGTCGTCTAGTGTCACGTCTCCACGTTGTCTAGTGTCACGTCGTCACGTCGTCTAGTGTCACGTCGTCACGTCGTCTAGTGTCACGTCTCCACGTCGTCTAGTGTCACGTCTCCACGTCGTCTAGTGTCACGTCTCCACGTCGTCTAGTGCCACGTCGTCACGTCGTCTAGTGTCACGTCGTCTAGTGTCACGTCTTCACGTCGTCTAGTGTCACGTCGTCTAGTGTCACGTCGTCTAGTGCCATGTCGTCTAGTGTCACGTCGTCTAGTGTCACGTCGTCTAGTGCCACGTCGTCTAGTGTCACGTCGTCTAGTGTCACGTCTCCACGTCGTCTAGTGTCACGTCGTCTAGTGTAGATAGATAGATAGATATTTTTATTCGGGATATGCTGAACAGAAAGGAATACATTACATTACATATATATATACATATCCCAGGTGATCAGCAAGACAGTGTCTGTAACCTCGCAGAGCGGGGAGGTGATCACCTTAAATGGTTGAATCCACACTGGAATATTTCGCCTTTTTGGGGTTTAATCATATTCGATTAGATATTTAAAATCAGTATTTGACACATGCAATCATAACACACACATATATGGTATCGATACGTATAACCTAGCATGTTGTCATAATGTTCAGTATTTAGAAATAAAATTCCGCATCATTTTTTTCTTAAAAATCGTTTTTGATCTCGAAGTTTTGATGTTTTTGTCCAGGTTCATCCAATCAGATGGGCCCGTATATAGGTAGCTACGTTTCATGACATCGGTATTCGCAATTGGTGGTTTGGGATCGGTGCTATGCCTAGTATCATGGGTGTGTGTACTTCCATGAAGGCTGAATATTTGTAATAAGGGACTTGGTAGCATTATGTTGACAAAGTCATACATAAAGAGAGATGTATTTAATTTGTACATGTCCCTGATTTTAGTTATCCTCAAGTTTTTGAAAAGTGACGATGTAGGGTCATTATATTTAGCCCCGCATATGGCCCGAATAGCCTTTTTTTGCAAAATTTCAAGTTTATTAATATATTTATGGTAGGTATTGCCCCAGAGTCTAATTCCATACAGTAGATAAGGATGTATCAAACTAAAATATAATATTTTCAAGTGGTTTTGGGACAGTATGTGTTTCGACATGTTGATGGCATATATTCCTTTCGATATTTTTTTCCGGCAATGTTCTATGTGTTGCTGCCAATTGAGATTTTGGTCTATAATGACGCCCAAAAATTTAGTTGATTCGACCCTTTCTAGTTTTTCATTGTTGATATATAATTCGTGTGAGACAGTATTATAGTTTCCACGTGTTGAGAAAAGGATGTATTTTGTCTTTGTCGGGTTGACAGACAGTTGATTGGCCATGAACCAGTCATTCAGAACAGTTAGATCGGAGTTTATTGATGTATACATACTCTGTTAGTTTTCACCAGTAAGGTATACAGTCGTGTCGTCAGCAAATAAAACAGTTTTAGAGTGGCTTAGAGAATCTGGAATATCATTTGTATATAATATGAAGAGTAGCGGGCCTAGCACCGATCCCTGAGGCACACCATATTCTACGTTTTGTGTCACGTCTCCACGTCGTCTAGTGCCACGTCGCCTAGTGTCACGTCGTCTAGTGTCACGTCGTCATGTCGTCTAGTGTCACGTCGTCACGTCGTCTAGTGTCACGTCGCCTAGTGTCACGTCGTCTAGTGTCACGTCGTCATGTCGTCTAGTGTCACGTCGTCACGTCGTCTAGTGTCACGTCGCCTAGTGTCACGTCGTCTAGTGTCACGTCGTCATGTCGTCTAGTGTCACGTCGTCACGTCGTCTAGTGTCACGTCGTCTAGTGCCACGTCGTCTAGTGTCACGTCGCCTAGTGCCACGTCGTCTAGTGTCACGTTGTCTAGTGCCACGTCGTCTAGTGTCACGTCATCTAGTGTCACGTCTCCACGTCGTCTAGTGTCACGTCTCCACGTCGTCTAGTGTCACGTCGTCACGTCGTCTAGTGTCACGTCTCCACGTCGTCTAGTGTCACGTCTCCACGTCGTCTAGTGTCACGTCTCCACGTCGTCTAGTGTCACGTCGTCTAGTGCCACGTCGTCACGTCGCCTACTGTCACGTCTCCACGTCGTCTAGTGTCACGTCGTCACGTCGTCTAGTGTCACGTCGCCACGTCGCCTAATGTCACATCTCCACGTCGTCTAGTGTCATGTCTCCACGTCATCTAGTGTCACGTCTCCACGTCGTCTAGTGTCACGTCTCCACGTCGTCTAGTGTCACGTCTCCACGTCGTCTAGTGTCACGTCTCCACGTCGTCTAGTGTCACGTCTCCACGTCGTCTAGTGTCACGTCGTCTAGTGTCACGTCGTCACGTCGTCTAGTGTCACGTCGCCTAGTGTCACGTCGTCTAGTGTCACGTCGTCATGTCGTCTAGTGTCACGTCGTCACGTCGTCTAGTGTCACGTCGCCTAGTGTCACGTCGCCTACTGTCACGTCTCCACGTCGTCTAGTGTCACGTCGTCTAGTGTCACGTCGCCACGTCGCCTAATGTCACATCTCCACGTCGTCTAGTGTCATGTCTCCACGTCATCTAGTGTCACGTCGTCTAGTGTCACGTCTCCACGTCATCTAGTGTCACGTCGCCACGTCGTCTAGTGTCAGCCGTCACGTTGTCTAGTGTCAAGTCGCGATCTATGTCACGCTCATCGCCTTGTCACGTCTACCCAACGCCTTGTCGCGTCAACTCGTCGCCACGTCGTCATGTTCTCGCGTTGCCCACTTCATCGTCTTGTGTCGATTCGCCGCCACATCTTGGATCGTCTGGACATCGTGTGTCGCCTCGTTGCCACGTCATTGCATCATCGTTCATCTTTCTGTGTGATACTTCTGTGATTTGACGTTGTGTTTGCCCGATTGGCTATACTGTCTAACCGTGTGTTGTATATTTGTATATATAATCCGTGTATATACTATAAATAGTGTAAATAAATTACACCCGTCTTGTTGTGTACAACGCCACTCGCCAACACGTGTATTATCATGACTATGTACATGATGACAGGAATCCTATTGTAAATTGTGGTGTCTGTACATCACGTTTATTATCATGACTGTATACATGATGATAGAAATCCTAGTGTATATTGTGTATATTGTGGTGTCTGTACATCACGTGTATTATCATGACTGTATACATGATGACAGGAATCCTAGTGTATATTGTGGTGTCTGTACATCACGTGTATTATCATGACTGTATACATGATGACAGGAATCCTTGTGTATATTGTGGTGTCTGTACATCACGTGTATTATCATGACTGTGTACATGATGATAGAAATCCGAGTGAATATTGTGGTGTCTGTACATCACGTGTATTATCATGACTGTGTACACGATGACAGGAATCCTAGTGTATATTGTGGTGTCTGTACATCACGTGTATTATCATGACTGTGTACATGTATGCATTATGACAGGAATCCTAGTGTATATTGTGGTGTCTATACATCACGTGTATTATCCTGATTGAATACATGATGACAGGAATCCTAGTGTATATTGTGGTTCGTCTGTACATCACGTGTATTATCATGACTGTGTACACGATGACAGGAATCCTAGTGTATATTGTGGTGTCTGTACATCACGTGTATTATCATGACTGAATACATGATGACAGGAATCCTAGTGTATATTGTGGTGTCTGTACACCATGTGTATTTTGATGACTGTATACATGATGACAGGAATCCTAGTGCATATTGTGGTGTCTATACATCACGTGTATTATCATGACTGTGTACATGTATGCATTATGACAGGAATCCTAGTGTATATTGTGGTGTCTATACATCGCGTGTATTATCATGACTGTGTACATGATGATAGGAATCCTAGTGTATATTGTGGTGTCTGTACATCACGTGTATTATCATGACTGTGTACATGTATACATGATGACAGGAATCCTAGTGTATATTGTGGTGTCTGTACATCACGTGTGTTATTATGACTGTATACATGATGACAGAAATCCTAGTGTATATTGTGGTGTCTGTACACCACGTGTATTATCATGACTGTGTACATGATGACAGGAATCCTAGTGTATATTGTGGTGTCTGTACATCGCGTGTATTATCATGACTGTATACATGATGACAGGAATCCTAGTATATATTGTGGTGTCTGTACATCACGTGTATTATCATGACTGTATACATGATGACAGGAATCCCAGTGTATATTGTGGTGTCTGTACATCACGTGTATTATCATGACTGTATACATGATGATAGGAATCCTAGTATATATTGTGGTGTCTGTACATCACGTGTATTATCATGACTGTATACGTGATGACAGGAATCCTAGTGTATATTGTGGTGTCTGTACACCACGTGTATTTTCATGACTGTGTACATGTATACGTGATGACAGGAATTCTAGTGTATATTGTGGTGTCTGTACACCACGTGTATTTTCATGACTGTGTACATGTATACGTGATGACAGGAATCCTAGTGAATATTGTGGTGTCTGTACATCACGTATATTATCATGACTGTATACATGATGACAGGAATCCTAGTGTATATTGTGGTGTCTGTACATCACGTATATTATCATGACTGTATACATGATGACAGGAATCCTAGTGTATATTGTGGTGTCTGTACATCACGTGTATTATCATGACTGTACATGATGACAGGAATCCTGGTGTATATTGTGGTGTCTGTACATCGCGTGTATTATCATGACTGTACACATGATGACAGGAATCCTAGTGTATATTGTGGTGTCTGTACATCACGTGTATTATCATGACTGTGTACATGATGATAGGAATCCTAGTGTATATTGTGGTGTTTGTACATCGCGTGTATTATCATGACTGTGTACATGTATACATGATGACAGGAATCCTAGTGAATATCGTGGTGTCTGTACATCATGTGTATAATCATGACTGTGTACATGTATACGTGATGACAGGAATTCTAGTGTATATTGTGGTTTGTCTGTACATCACGTGTATTATCATGATTGTATACATGATGACAGGAATCCTAGTGTATATTGTGGTGTCTGTACATCGCGTGTATTATCATGACTGTATACATGATGACAGGAATCCTAGTGTATATTGTGGTGTCTGTACATCAAGTGTATTATCATGACTGTACCTATAACCAATAAAAAAGTAGAGGATAGCCTCTGTTCAATATCGTGGTGATCAATATCGGTCAATATAGGGCAGCTATAGGCTGGTGGCATTTGTATCGTTGCGCTAAAACTATATGTCGCTCCACGTCCAATAACTTTGGAGTATCTACTATTACGTTCAGGTTAGTGTTTATGTTGTGTATCCTCCTCCTCTTGTCTGGTGACGTGCACACCAACCCAGGTCCTGACGCAAAGAGCAAACAGCTTGCTATATACCATATGAATGGACGTAGTCTCGGGTGCAGAGATAATGTCTCTCAAACCAATTTCAAGTTGGATGAAATTGAATCATTCGTTTTAAGTGGAAATTTTGACATCGTATGTATTAGCGAGACATGGCTCGATGACTCTGTTTCAAACGCTGATATATCAATTAATGGATATTCCATATTTCGCAAGGATCGCAATAGACAAGGAGGAGGTGTCCTAATTTATTTCTCAGATATATTGTGTGTCTCGAGAAAAGTTGAACTAGAACCTAATGGAATAGAATGCCTGTGGATCCAGGTGAACATCGGACATAAAAACGCACTGCTGTCAGTATATTATCGACCTCCTGTGTCCCATGGAAATGTGAATCAACGCGCGGATCAATTCATCAATAATTTGCAAAATAGCATTGATTTAGCGCTCTCTCCAATGATGTTGAATGTATTATCATAACTGGGGATTTCAACGATAGGTGTACCAGCTGGGACGATCCCCACCCTACTAGCGAATTGAAATCGAAACTCGATTTAGTTAATGCCAACAATTTACATCAATTGGTTTCTGCACCGACTAGATAGATATACAGAGACAACAGCGTCTTTGCTTGACTTAATTATTACTGATTCCCCGAGCTATGTAAGTGATGTAGAAATACACTCTCCCCTGTCAAATATGGATCACTGCCTGGTGTCATGTACACTTGCTTTCTCGCATATGAAGGAACGATCGTTTGTCCGTGAAATCTGGGACTACGCAAATGCAAACTATACACAGTTGAACGTGTCCCTGAGAGATTTCGATATTAATACCTCCACAGATGTTGACACTGAGTCAGTGAGATTTACAAATTCCTTTTGGATGAAGCAAAGCGATTTATCCCTAACAAATCTGTCAGAATTAGACCAAGAGACACGCCATATATTACGAGTGCTTGTCGTCATGCTGACCGAGTGTGAGATCGTTGGCACAAACGATAACGTCGAAGTGGAAACCCCGACCATTATGTTGTATTCAAAGAAAAACGTAGTAAAGCCAAGATAACACGGGCCCTTGCAAAACAGGCATATAACCAAAAAATGATTGACCGCCTTGATAACATATCTACCTCAAACGAATATTGGAAAATCACTAAAATTTTACTAGGAGACGAAACTAAAGCTAGTATACCTCCATTATGTGACGGAGACCGGGTATTCACTACATATATCGAGAAAGCTACTTTATTGAATGACTACTTTTCATAACAGTCCTCTATTTTCGAGCCTCCCGGCACGTTACCACCCTTGAGGCTACTAACCTTTGCTCGCTTAAGCAATTTGACAGTCGACATTGCCACTGTGCGAAATATAGTTCACTCACTAGACATGAATAAAGCCCATGGACCCAATGGTATCAGCAATCGCTTACTAAAATATACATCTGCTTCAGTAAGTGAGCATCTGACAGACCTTTTCAACCTGTCGTTGCGAACAGGGAAATTTCCAAATATCTGGAAACTCGCCAATGTAACCTCATTGTACAAGAAAGGTGATCGTCAATTGAAGACAAATTATAGACGTGTGTCTCTTATATCTGTCGTCGGAAAAACTCTTAATAGTTTTCCAACATTTATATTCGTATTGTGCTGCACACGACCTCCTCACATGGCGAAATTCAGGCTACAAGCCCATGGATTCAGCGATGAATCAACTAATTTTATTAACTCATAAGATTCACCGTGCTTTAGATAATAGAGAGGATGTCTGTATGGTTTACTTTGACATTTCTAAAGCATTCGACAAAGTATGGCACAAATGTTTATTGCATAAGATCCAAACTTATGGGGTAGATGATATGATGTTCAAAAGGATAGATGACTACCTCTCCGAAAGAAAACAAAGAGTGGTCATAAACGATCAAGAATCGTCATCAATTATTATTGAATCTGGAGTTCCTCAAAGGTCTATTTTAGGGCCACTACTTTTCCTGATATTTCTCAATGATATAACATTTGATATAAATAGCGACATTTTTCTATACGCAGATGATACTGCACTTATGAAAGTCATCACTGACCCTAGACAGAGCATAAGAGAGATAAATATTGACTTGGAGACTATAAATCAGTGGGCTAAACAATGGGCTGTTACATTCAGCACAACTAAATCGAAATTGATGATTATATCCAATGAGCAATCTCGAATTCAATATGATGATGTCGTTTTCAACAGTCAAGTCATAGCACCAGTGGAAGAACACTGCCATTTAGGGGTTATTATAAGTAACGATATGTCATGGGAAAGTCATATTCATGATCGGATTGCTAAGGCTGGACCCATGATCAATATGCTGAAACGCATGTCTAATCTCTTGCCTAGAAAATGCATGGAAAACGTTTATAAATCATTCATACGGTCTGTATTGGAGTATGGCTGTTTGTTATATCACAATTGTAGTGCATATTTGAGCGAGAATTTGGAGAAATGTCAACGATCAGTTGCGATTACATGTACTGGGGCTTACTCGTCAGTGAGTAACAATGCCTTGCTTTCCGAATTAGACTGGCCAACTCTGAAAATGCGCCGATATTACTACCAGTTGACGTACATGTATAAAATTATTAACGGCATCGCGCCGCGATATTTGGTGGATATGTGTCCCGGCGTTGTTTCACATTTCCATGATCACGGCCTTCGTAATGCGAACGATATCAGGGTACCAAAAGCGAAAACTGTTTCATATAGGAAATCGTTCATCCCATCTGCATCGAGACTTTGGAATAACCTTGATGTAAACACGAGGAATGTTCCATCGCTTCCGTTGTTCAAAAACGTGTCAAAGATTCATTCTTTCCAGAAAGTAATCCACTTTATTCATACGGCACTGGTCGAGCGCCAATTTTTCAAGCACGTTTACGAATGGGCCTCAGCGGCCTTAACTCGCATAGGAAAAATAATGCTGTACTCATTACTTTGTTGATTGCTCAACCTATGTAGCTGCCCGCCAAGTTCTTTTTGCCACGTCCGCCCCCCTCCTTAAGGATTGATTGCATGTGATCGTCATGAACCTGGCATTGACCAGCTGTCCATTCACTTATAATGTAAATATAAAAGTAACAAATTCATACATTTACATACTTTCACTCAACGTGAAACTTTGCCTTTATGATTGTTAGCCAGCAAGGATTACCAACCGAGACTCCGTTTCTTACTAACGCTGTTGAATGTGTTAAAATCATCGTTTTCATATGTCATTTCCCGACCTATTTCTCAGTAGACAAAGTACACTGGCCCAAGTATCATATCCTGCGCCGTCCTCTATTTTCAATAAGGATTAAAAAGGTGTGAGACGGATTAAATGGTATGCTTTCAGTGAACGAGTAGTATTAAGGAGCAGTGTACGGTACTTGGGCCAGTACACTCACAACAAGGCGAGTGAAAGGATTATGTTGTTCAGCGAATAGCTATGGAAGCTAGTAAAACTCACGGGTGATATGCACTCGGGTGCACCGAGGTGTTTGGGATTATGAATGTTCAGCTCATTGTATTCATCTCACAGAAAGTATAGCCCTAGATATTCTCATTATTTTGACATATATGTGCAACAGCCAGTGCTTGTCAAGCAGAACTATCGAATCTTCGTTTTGGTGAAACGTATAAAATGATTTATCTAATCATCAAATTGCACAGCTTTCGTGATATCATTTATGAAACCATGTCTCGGTTCATCATCCCTGAGTATATGTGTGTGTGCTAGCCAAGTTTTTAGGTCAGGGGATTGTATTGTTTTGGTGATTTTGTTACCTTTACTTTCACATTATAAGTCAATGGAAAAGTGCCTCAGTGCAGTCACCGGTAAGTTACGTGCAATCACACCTTAACAATGTATTGCCCGATTTGAACATACATTCAATGAACACTCAGCAAAAAAAGACTGTTGTCAATATATACCTCTTCGGGAACTCATCGGAAAGTAAAACTTGGAATATAAATCTATTCAAAAATGTTCATGAATATATTTTACAAACACAGCGTTTTCGGTAACAATTGTATATCATTAGTGCAGAACATCTGGTACCTCACTCGTTCTGGACGAGGAGACTCACCTTGTGCATAAATGCGTGTGAAAATCCTCGGAAAATAAATTACGTTTAAACAAACAAAAACAAAAAATCGTGGTGACAAGGGCAATGTGGACACATTTCAGAACGATTGAATCATCAGAATAGGAAAGAATATAACAACACATATACCAATATTGCTCCCACTTCAAGCAGTCCTGTGTAGAGGCTGTACACTTGTGTAACTCATGGACTGGCATTCCAGGAACGTGCAATGACTCGACCTTTATTCGCATCAAATACGGCGCTTCAAATGGGATTATAAACTAATCGTGGGGTGAAGACACAGAGGTGTCTATGTGTGATGTACGAAATTCGGCCTTACCGATAAGCCAAACTTTCGAATGTGAAAGTATGGAGTTATTTTATTCTCACTCAATTATGCTATCAATTATTAAATCAACTACCAAAGAGTTCAATCATTTTTCAAATTTGGGTCAAACATACTGGCTTTACACGATGTCGCCAATGATAAATTCATGCACTCCCAGTGAATATATCTTATCAATCCTCCTCCAAACAACATCGAGTTCAACAGTTATATGTGCTCTTGTCAAAGGTCGTGGTCCGGACGCTGAGAGTTATTCTAGCAACAACAAACAAGCAGTGTCATTTTACCCAAAAGTATTTTGGTTTGTACAAACAGCGCCCTCACTCGAGACGGAAACTCTTCATTGTGTTTTTCGATCCCAGAAATCTGAAGACTAAACACTTCTCGGATGTCCTCTCGGTTCAAGTCAACAGAACAGTAATAGTGTGGTATGACATGTCAAGAAAACAGCTCCCGTGGGATTTTTGTGCTAAAATTGATTTTTTTGTTGAAACTGGTTCATTATAGGTCAGATTATTAAAAAATATCGGGGACCAAATTTTCTGACCACCCGGCTCCCCTTTTGGGGGGCCTTTTTCTCCGGACCCACGCAAAACTCTTCCTCAACCTAACAATGCTAATAATGATCCAATCAACATGATTCTGTGGTTGTTTAAGGGGTTTTGGGGCACAACGAATCTATTTTTGATATTTCTAAAGCAACCGGAAGTAGTTGTTGTCGACTTCCGGGGATACTTATTCATAGGCTTTCCATACATGGATACGTAAACAAAACAATTGCGAGAGCTCGCGGGTCAAAAGCCCAAATACATGTGATAATGTGGTTGTGATACCACAACAAATATGTGAACTGGTCAGGTAACCCCAACATGACATCTCCTATACAAAAAAAAAACTGAAATTGTCGCACAGATTGCATAATTTTGAACTTTTGACATCTGTCAAAAACCACTCAAGCGTGACTGAAAATTTAAAGGCCCCATGGAAAGGCTGTGAAGAACTTTTCCTCAATCTCTCTCTATGAAAAGGCTGTGAAGAATCGCACCTTTCTGAACTGTCCTGGAATACATCCCCAAATCTGTTTGGCTACTGTTATTAGCAGCATGACCAAAGGCAAAAGCACCAGTAGTGGAATTCCAGCATGGTCTGAACAATTCAAGATTGAAATGAAAGACATGATAAAGGAACTGCTTGATGATTTTTTTTTTTTTTTTTTTTTTTTTTTTTACTCAATTATTATTTATTCTACCTTACATCTAACATACAATATACATCACATGCTATACATATATTCACCAGCAAACACCAAACATCATAAGAAAGTTATGCCATACTTAAACACTAGTCTCTATACCCCGGCACATGTACATGCTATTAACAATATACATCACATGCTATACATATATTCACCAGCAAACACCAAACATCATAAGAAAGTTATGCCATGCTTAAACACTAGTCTCTATACCCCGGCACATGTACATGCAATTAACTTGAATTAATGAAATTTTAGTGATGAGATATATCAACATAGTACTCTTAATTACAATGATGTGTAAACAAGTATATATTCTTACAATTATAGTGCTATCCGTCATTACCGTCTTGAATTACAAACTCTCTAAAGTATGGAAAACAAATGAAGAATAGTAAAGAACAAAACACAAGAAACTTATGCTGCACTTATATCGCACTAGTGTCAATATATGTACATACAGTTAACTTTTGTGAGTAATATCTATATAAACTAACACACTTCACCAGTTCAATTACACAGCGACGAAATTTTATGAAACTTCTTTTCTAACTCATATCGTGTAAATAAATCTTTAGAGTCGTCAACCCTATATCCAATTATACATTTCTTTGCAATTAATATAATATAGTTTACTTGTTTCCATAGTTCACCCTGGAAGTTTTCAACGTCAACACCAAGTATTTTTTCTCTTTCACTCAGGTACACTGGTTTTTTAACGATATTTGTTATATCTCGTTCTACTTGAGTCCATATGATTTGTATTTGTGGACAGATGGCGAAAAAATGTTCAATAGTTTCTAAATCGTGACAGCTATTACAATACTCATTTTCAACCAATTTCATTTTGTATAATCTTTTGCGAGTTGGGTATATATTATGCAAAATTCGCCATTGCATTGTACTTAAAGCCGTGTCCTTCGTGACAATAAACGGCAGACACCAAGTGTCCTCTGTCAAGACAAATTTATTATATCTGGAATTCCAGTAGTTGGTCACTGATATATCTTTGTTTTTATATTTAACCAAAAACATTCGAATTGTTTTAGATGTTGTTTTCGATATTGCAGTATTGTTCAGATAAATTTCCTCGTCTTTATCAGAGTACACTTGTTGTTTGCTTACAGTGTTCATTGCATTCATAACTACATTATATTCCATAACTGTTAAACCATTATCACCCACTTTGCTCGCTATGTTATCATATGATAGTATGTGCCCATTGTTTATTATATCACTAACATATAGGATTCCGCGATCAACCCACCTCTTAAAAAATAAAACATTGTTTTTGTATGTAATTAACTTATTATTCCATAGGCTTTGTGAACTATTTTCAAGGGTATGCAGGTTATTTAAGTCGTCTATGGAAAACCAGTCCTTAATTAACGTCTCATAGAAATTTGGGAACCACCCAGTTAGACCCCTTAATTTCTCAAAGTGGACATTCATTTTGAATACGAAAAGTCGTTCGCCAAAGCGGTTAAGAAAAGAATAGGGCAATATACGCCAAGCTCCGTTCCCGGGATTGTGTAATGTTTTTATCCATTTGAAGTTCAGCGCTCGTTGCATATCGATCATATTAATCATGTTCAATCCACCCTCTGGGATCGGGTTTATCATAACGCCACGTTTCAAGCATTCCGTACTATGTTTTATTATGTCGGCCTCCTTATAGTATGGTTTATTGCACCATACGAAACTAAAGAAAAACGTATTCATGCGATTTAATATAGTGACGGGCAGTGCAATGCCCTGCATCATGTACAAAAATTGCGACATAAGGAATGTTTTAACAATAGTAATTTTGCCGAATATTGACATATGCCTTCCGATCAGGGATTTTATTATAGATTCACATTTTCCAAACCTAGCTTCCACATTCTCGGAAATGTTTTTGGCCATACAATCCGATTTGAAATAAACTCCGAACAGTTTGATTTTGTGGTCAGGGTATATCTTCCAGTTCAAATTAGCAACATGTTTTCTTCTATATTTCCAGCACCCGACCCATATGGCAGTTGTCTTGCTTTTGTTAAGTTTCAATGCAGATATTTTTGAAAAAGTTTCTATAATAGCCAAACTGATGTATATAGATGGTTCATTCCCAACGAACAAAGTTGTATCGTCCGCGTACTGTGCGATTTTTATTTGTTGGTTCTCACCACGTTTCCCGCAAATCTGAATCCCTAGAATTTGTGGGGATTGGCGTATTTTGCAAGATAAAATTTCACATGCAATAATGAAGCATAACGGAGAGATTGGACACCCCTGACGGATACCACATCGTAGAGGGAAATAATTCGATAAGTATCCGTTATACGAAATGCAGCTAATTGTTTCAGCGTTAATGATTTTCATCCAATTTATAAATGATGACCCAAACCCGAAAGCTTTCAAAGCCTGTAACATGATTTTTTTGGATATGGAGTCAAAAGCCTTCGAGTAATCTAATGATATATTGGCGCCAGGAATATCTTTTGCATTAGTGTATTCTATGACATCGTCGATAGTCCTAATAACAATACCAGAATGTCTGCCTTTAATGTATCCATTTTGATCTTCATTCACGATATGGCTTACTACCTTCTTAAGTCTATTCCCTAATGTTTTGGTCAATATTTTGTAATCCGTGTTCGTGAGGCTAATTGGCCTCCAGTTTGTCAAATTATTTCTAGATAATTGCTTCCCTTTATGCAGTAGTATTATAATGCCCTTTCTCTGTGATAACGTCATACTTCCTGAACTATAAGCTTCATTATACGTGTCTACCAATAAATCTTTTATATCTGGCCAAAATTTCAGGTACCATGATGTAGTTAATCCATCCGAACCGGGACTAGAATTAGATTTCATCTGACCGAGGGCCAGCTTACATTCAGCTAGCGTAACTGGACCCTCGCATAGTAATTTTTGTTCTTCCTCCAATTTTGGAAGTTCGATATCGGATATGAATTTATCAAATTCGTCAGGTTGGTCGATTTGATCATAATTGCCATAAAGATTGCTATAAAATAATTTTATTTCCCTCATTATTTCTTCTGTGTTATTTACCAAGCTTCCATCTGTTTTACTCAGAAAGGAAATCACTTTTGATTTTGCTCTGAATCTTTCCTTCTCTAGGAAATATTTATTATTTCTTTCCCCGTTTTCTATGAAAGCCATTTTGGACCGTACTTGAGCCCCTCTGGCTTGTTCAAGAGCTGCGAGGTCCACCTCATGTGATAGTGATCTGGACTCTTCTCGTAAGGCCGCGTTCGTCGGCTCGTTAGTTAGCAGCATGTTAGTCTTTTTCAACTGCTTTTCCAAGTGTTGTATACTAATTTTGATGGTTTTGGATTTTTCCTTCCCATATATCATGGAGAAGTCTTTTATTTTGAATTTACAGATATCCCAAAGTACAGACTTGGGTAAGTCCCCGTAGTTTTTGAATACATCGTGTAACAGCGTTCTGGTTTGTTCTATATATATATCATCTTGCAAAAGGGAGTCATTATGTTTCCAATACCCAGGTCCGCGCTTTTCATTATCAACATGTATGGTAATAACGACGCCCCTATGATCAGTTAAAGGAATATATACATTAAAAGCAGACATAGAGGCGTTCAACACTAACTCATTACCGAATATATAGTCAAGTCTACGCATTGCACTTTTGGACTTGTTTGACCAAGTAAAATCCCTATCATTTTGATTATGAGCTCTCCACATGTCACTAATTGACAAGGAGGATGCCATATCTCTAAATTGTGCTACCTCACTCGCATCGTGTTTCATACCAGATAATATGTCACCTTTTGTCAATGTACAGTTGAAATCACCACCTAAGATGAAATATATTTCATCATTTGTGTGTTGCCTAAAGATGTCACAAAGTTTTCTGAAAAATATAATTTTTTCGGTATGCTTATTTGGTGCATACACACTACAAAACATATACTTTTCATTCTCATGGGTTAGTTCGACGGCTAATATCCGTGGTTCATTCACCATTACTTTCATATTAGTCGCGTCAAAATCGTTACGTAACAGGATCATTTCCCCTCCACTGTGGGCGGTACCCTGTGCTGCAAATAATTCCCCACCCCACTCATCTCTCCACCTCAATTCGTCGGAGTCTAGAAAGTAAGTTTCCTGGAGTAAAATAACGTCAGCCTTAGATTTTCTAATGGAGTTGAAAATTGCCGACCGATTCCGTCTTTGTCTTAACCCCCGGACATTAATAGTTAGGACACTAACCATAATCAAGGACATTGTTTACTTTGTACGTGTATAGAAGTCGTAATATCACATGTTTGTACATATATTTGATTTCATACACATGTGCAAAAATACACCTTAATATGTTTACACTATGTTCACATAGACGTTCTGTCGCTATGGGCACACAGAATGTTTTTCTGCGGCAATAGCTTTGCGGTGTTGATAGCCCTGTTCCACACTGGAGTACGTCATGCCGTCCAACAAAATGGAACACCTGTGGAAATTGCTCAAGGCAGATAATCGTCATTCTCTTTTTCATTGAGGCCAGAAAAGTCTATGGGGATTTCGTGAATGTTCTCCACAGTGAACTGTTTACCACCAATGAACGATGAGTTGGTCCTCTTTGAGGACTTTGGAGGGATATTGCTGATTGATATAAATTGGTGGCTCCACATCCTTCAGTTTGTTTCCATTTGCCACTATGATGGACACCTCATCCGGACTTGTGAATCTCACCACGACGTTTCTAGGTCGTTTGGGCAGTCCATCTTTAGTCTTTTGGGGACGAAGACGGTGGCACCTAACTATTTTGATGTCGTCATCGAGTAGACCAAGTTTGGTTGTAAATAAGTTCATTGCGCAATCTGTGAGTGTGTCACATTCTTCGTTCTCTTCTTCTGGTAGACCCGATATTATTATGTGGGAGATACAAAGTGGGAGATACAAAGGTTTGGGGTATGTTATTAAGGTATTTCGGGAGAAATGCCTATATGGTTTTATTCTTTTTTTGTGTTCTGACCGAGTCACAGGAACGAGCCGTCGATGTTTTATGCCTTTATTGTAACATAGGAATATACCTAAAAATAACAATATAAATATTTGTATAAAACGTATACAATGAATATGACGAATAGATGAATGAACAGTATTTCATTACTAGTATTCCAGATTCAGAAAGAACTGTATGAGTCGTGATACAATACCAATATATTCAATAACCAAATTACATAATTATATATTTGATATTTGGATTACACTGGTTGAAAACGTACCCCGTGAGTGCAGAATACTTCACCGTTTAGCATGAAAGTATAACAACGTGGTAAACAGCCTGAGACCAACTAACCTAACGTGATATAAGATATTACGAACAGTTTAGTCACAACCCAGTAATAATCCGTTTCTAATATGATACTGTTGAAATAAATTCCAATATAATAAGATATAGCTAAACTAAACCCAAGGTACTACATACCCCATGTGCCGTAAAGTCAAGTCTGTCGATGTTGTCCGGTGGACAGCGAGCGTGGAACTGACCACAAGGAAAGTCTGAGAAGGGAGACTTCAATGCGTCGGTCGTCAATAGTCAATTCTGATTGGTCGATGTATGGTGATGGCATGGTGATGTGATAAACATTTGCCTATTATTTTTATTAGGAATAACCTAGTGCTTATGTTAAATGCATTAGTTTAGTTATCTTAAATAACCAAATAATCCGTGGATGCGCATACAGATTCATCGGCCTTATCGAAAGAGTTTATCAATCGAACGCGAGACATCCTATATCGCAAATACTGTGGTATGCAGACGCTATGACGGTAACTGATAATAGCGATGCAACGTTATGCACAAATCATAATGTACTCGGTATGAATGACAGATACAGAACATAACGCACGGTCACAGTGTGTTTTTCTCGTAATTTTGCGCTACAGGTCACATTTTTTCTCTTATTACTCCATTTAAAGGAGTAATAAGTGTAGATGCCTTTCAGTTTTGAGCACCTTCAGAATTCATAAATAATGTGATGGAGCCAAATACAGTGCAGATATAGTTTATATTAGTATTGAACACTTGAAGGAAGTGTTATATGACCTTCACAACTGTGACCTTGAATTTGACCTCGGATAACCTCAAACAATTGATCACTTTTATTGCATGAAGCTGAGATATAGAGCTATGGTTTGGGATCTACATGGACACATTTGAAATCGAAATCGTCTAGAGTTGTACCTGTCTATAGTTTTAACCTTGCTTTATTCAATTGACCATCTTCGTCTTCGACATTCTTGGAATGGTGATATTCGGTTGACTCTAATTCTTATGTTACATAAACGTGGTATAAATCATCACAGGCATACGTGCAGCTGGAAAATCCTCGATTTCTGTATGTAAGCCACTGATTTCCAGTCCGTGTGGAGGTCTTGAGGTATATGCTGGAGGCGGGTGAGCGTGTAAATGTACACTGATGTTGCCTGCAAAACACATTTATAATTACCCGTATGTGGGTACATGTATTTTGGTTGTGGTGAGCTGCTGCTCCTGAGCAACCTGTACGTCCATAGTACAACGGATGTAGGTTTGCATGGTTAGGAGATGCATTAAAATAATCCGCTCCAAACAGTGAGGGGAGCGGGTCAAGGAGTTTTTAAAAAAAAAATGACTGTATTAACAAAGTCCAGAGCTTCAAAACGACATATTTTATAGAGTAGCTGATCAGCATCCCAAAACTGGAAAGAAAATAGGGTGTCACCGTATCCGTTCTCTTGGGAAACAAGATGTGAATATGGGCAAAAAAATGTGTAAAAATACCATAAAATAAGTCATTCTAGTAAATGTTTGTGATTTTTGATCGAATATGTCGAAGAAACCAGCACAGTCACCCCCTATTTTCTTTTCAGTATTAGAATACTGATCAGTTTACTCTATAAAATATGTTATTTTGAAGAGATAATATTTGAAGATATAACTTTTAATTTTTGACAATTCATTACCTCCCTGTTTGTAGCGTACTATGTTAATACCACGAGCAATAAGGTTGGTGAGGTTTTTGGTGGGATATGCTTCATTTTCAGTACAGATCGATCTGGTCTGTTGGTGTTTCGTTCTTCCGTAGGCAAACTCTCCATAGAGAAATTCATGATATCAAATACAATCAGATGGTGGCCACCAAGACACAATCAATTTCATTTTCTGTGTAAATACTTGGGAGCACCTAGCGGATCTCCTGGGCAATTTTGTTTCCCTACAATAATCAGTGATAATGCCAAGTTTATTAGTAAAACATAAAATGATGAATACGGATGAAAACAAACACGTTTGAATGCAGAAATTAACTGGGAAAGAATTTACTATCGATATTCAACAGGCAGCCCAACATTTGTTCAGGATTTGTGACTGTATCTTTACAGGTTATATGTCATATTACCTTGCTAGATCAGTTGTCCTGAGAAAGTGAATATACATGTGAATATACATCGGGCAGAGAAAAAATATTTAGAATTTAGCTTCAAAATCTGTTGTTATTTTTGTCACGGTGAAGTCACTTTAGCATATGATGCAAATATAATAGCAATGGGTTTACTATGTTCTACATGTAGCTGATTTTTGAAACATAAATAGCATTGAGTGTCTCAGAGCATACTTGAGTGTCTCAATAATATTTGAAGTAGAATATGACGTTAATCATCATCGAAAACCATAAGTCGGCTCAGAAGTCGACAACAACTACTTCTGATTGGAGTGTTTCAGAAACATCATAAATAAATTCTGCCCCAAAACCTAATAAACGATCTCAAAATCAAGTAAATCGGATCTTTATTAGCGAAGTTAGGTCATGGATCAGCTTGGTGAGGGTTTGGACTGATAAGGGCCCGCAAAAGGGGAATGGGGGGGGGGGGGGGAGTATGTGGTCAAAACAATTAGCCCTCACCTTTTTTCAAAAATGCGACCTGTAATGAACCAGCACAAAATCAATTTTAGCTCGAAAATCTCACGGGGATACATGTCATACCTGCGCCAGTGTTAGAAGCGCTAGTAAAGGGCGTGGTAAGGAGATACAAGCATGCCGATGCTAGCGACAGAGCGTCTAGATCTTTATTGTATCCTCCGAACAAAGTTCGGCGGATACTATGGATTTACGATCGTCGCGCCGCCGCCGCCGCCGCGTCCGCAGACACTTTCTTGTGAACGCGCTACAGCTTGCAAATCTGAACCGATTTTGATAAAGATTTTATATGGACATGTCTTATGGTAAGATCACGACACCTATCGATTTTGGTTGCCATAGCAACCAAATTGGCTGATTAGCGACACATTTTGTGCTAAAGTTAGCCTGTTTAACACACATGGCTTGTGAACGCTCTATGAATGGGAGTTTTTAGATGAATGATGATGAAATCGCACAGGCTCGATGAGAAAGACCGTCTCACGAAACCTTTTGTTTTTCAGAATGATCGTATAAATATTAATCAGTTAATGGACTAACTTATTACAACCATTAAAATACCCAATTTGATATATGTGATCACTCCAATACCCTGTACTATGAAAGCAAATGACACTGGATTCTTGTTCAAATTGGATAACTGATGTTTTTAGTGAAAACAGAACAATATTATCGAATAAGTTCAAGTTAGTTTTACTAGTTAAGGCTATTATTGCTCACAATAAAAATAGTTAAGATGAGAAACATTTATTATTCAGCTCAACAAGGTAAAGGCTTTGTCCGCTACAGATTTCATGGGTGTAACCGAATCAGTTAACATTATGTTTTAGTAGATAGGTCTATTATTGACCACAATAAAAAATAGTTAAGACAAGAAATATTTATTATTGGGTTCAACAAGGTAAAAGTTCTGTCCAATAGAGATTTTATGGCTGTAACCAAATAAGTTAACATCATTTTTGCTAGTTAAGTCTATTATTGACCACAATAAAAATAGTTAAGACAAGAAATATTGATTATTGGGCTCAACTAGGTAAAAGTTCTGTCCAGTAGAGATTCCTTGCCTTTAACCAAATAAGTATATATTATTCTTTGCCACCTAAATCTATTATTGACCACAATAAAAATAATCAAGACGAGAAACATTTATTATTGAGCTCAACCAGGTGATTGGAATTTCACATTCATGTTTGATCTGGCTCCAATTTCGTAATCTTGAAATGCAGTTTTGGTCAACTTTTGCTTTGAATGTCAACTTGAAACCAAGTTTGGCACAAAATGTGAGTTAAAATATAAGTTAATAGACGTGGAATCAATACCCAGTTTTAAGTATTCCGAGCAAACAAAACAAGGTCCGTTATCCAATCTCATAGTCCGGGGACAGAAAGTCATATCAGGCATACGAAGTGACAGAAAACAAAAATGACAGGGAAACTCATGAACCCCCAAAAATGGCCATTAGGAGGTGAAATCAGGTGTTCCGGAAAGAGTGAGCATTTCCTGCCCCACTCTTTTTTAATGTGAGTTGAAATATAACTTTTGATGAAAAGTTTGATCTGGCTGTAATTTCGTTATCTTATCGGACATGTTGAAATGGAAATTCATAGGCACTGATTTCAGTGGTGACCTTGAATTTGTCCTTCAGTAATATTGAAAGGTCAGTGCAGCAATTTTGGTGGAAAAAAAAGTTTTGGCTTAAGCGTGTTAAGATTTTACATTTCTTTGGTAAACTTTTTTAGCCCTTGTTCTAGTTTTTCATGCTCATCAGTAATATTTGGGGCGACAAGGATGATGGGGCTACGGGGGATACACCCAAGCGGTCGTAGGCGACCGGAAGCGTCTAGTTGTGAATGGATCTATCTCATTCCAAGAAATTCAGGTCATGCTTATGCCTTCACCAATCGATTTCTTATACCTGAAACCCCCAAAAAGAGGTATTATAAGACCGGGTACACACGTTAATGAACTAGGAAGTGGAATATGACATTAATCGTCATCGGAAATCATATGTATGCCCGGAAGACGACAACAACCACTTCTGCTTGGTTCAAACACATCACAGATGGATTCTGTGTGCCCCAAAACCAATTTAACGATAAAAAAAATCAAGTAAATCGGATCATTATGAGTAAAGTTAGGTCATGGATCAGGTTGGTGGGGGGTCTGCATTGATAAGGGCCCCCAAAAGGGGGAGCCACGGGGTCATAAAATTTGGCCCCCACTTTTTTTCAATATCTTGAACGGTAATGAACCAGATTCAGCAAAAAAAAAATCAAATTTAGCAAGAAAATCACACGGGAATACATGTCATTCCACACTATAATGTCACTTGGAGTGGGCGCGAGAAGCTCAGAAGGACTTTTTTTGCACTTTGCCGCTGATCAGGTAATGGAGACTTTGGTTGTAGAACCTTTATCGATATCGCTGTGTAAAAGCGCAGTTCGGAAGAACTTTTACACTTTGTATGTATGACAGTGAATTTATAAAATATAAATACATGTACATGTACATGTACACAACTGAAACTCAATAGAAAACAATTGCGAATATGTTCAAGTGGAGCAATGATAACGCATATCTGTGGAAAAGGATTGATCAATATATTTTCTGGTATGCACGATTTCCATAAAAAGGGGGAAACGTAATATTCATGAATTAAATGCATACTCCAAAAGTCGCCTGCATTATAGATTGATATGTTGTTTCTGTTTGTGAGTTAAATGTGTTGTTATGCTGTCAGACACCAGGACAACACCCGGCGTATCCGTCAGGCTGACAGTTGACCAACGATATACATGAGTAGTGAGCAGTATAACAGTTTTAATCCTCAAATGTTTACAAGACCTCAAATGTTTACAAATGTTCAGTGGTTTGTGATCACTGCGTTCACATCACGAAGACAGTTGGACCGTATCAGGTGAAAAAGGTGAACACGATCATATAGATATATTTACAGATTATATAGATATGTTTACACGTGAGGCCATCTTCCAGAACAAGTTGTACTTGTCATATATCTCTTCTAAGGGGTTTGTTTGGGATTTCTATATTATTTTCATAGGTTGTTGGGCAGTTGTATACTAATTCCATCAGGTGTACAGTAGAAACAACTACATTTAACACACTGTCTGCCCCTGATGACGCCAGTGTTTCTTTGGATAAACTATTGCAAAATGTTGTATTTTACGTTTGTTATTGGTATCATCAAAATCTGACTGTATTGGTGGTAATAGATGATACTTACATTCATACCACTGAGTCGGTGTCACTGCTGGCGGACGTTAAATCTATCCCCGAAGATACCATCAACTCAGTAGCCTTCTGGTTTGTGATTAGGTACTTATGTACTTGTCATATATCTGTTCCATGGGGTTTGTTTCGGATTTCTGAATTATTTTCATGGGTTGTTGGGCAGTTGTATAATAATTCCATCAGGTGCAGTAGAAACAACTACATTCAACACAATGTCTGCCCCTGATGACACCAGTGTGTCTTTGGATAAACTATTTGCCCGTGCTTTGTTTCTATTGCGAAATGTTGTATTTTACGTTTGTTATTGTCATCATCAAAATCTGACTGTATTGGTGGTAATAGATTGATACTAACATAGGAAAGACGAATTTGTTGCTTTTGATATATTTTCATAAAATTAACCTCGTTTCGAAGATACTATTTCAGTATATCCAGGAATCCATAGGTTCCATCCTATTGCCAGCTTTCATATCCAGTTTTATTTCATATCCAGTTTTATTTTCAGCTTTCCGATTGCACGAGGGTATGCCTATTGTTATTCAGTGCTGTCTATTTCACCGAAAGGGAATTACATTGGTTTCGTAAGATTTTATGATGTATTAAAAGAGTTCAGTGTTCATCTTTGAGAATTGGAATGCGTCTATGTTGGCCCATATTCCAGCAAATGGAATAAAACTGGGCAATGAAGTATGGATAAAATAAATATTTCTAAGATCCGTAATCCGTAATTTGTCACATCTATCCCAAGCCATTCATCCACAAAAACTTATCTTTTTTGTCTTATTGCGATTGGAAGGTCCTCTTGTGGCTAAATGTAAATGGACAGTATATTGTCCACCTGGTTAGAGGCATTGAGGTAAACCAATGCACAGTATCTCCCAAATACTAGGCAAACAATAACATACCAATTACTAGTCTCATTTGGATGCGGACTTCTATTTCAATTTGACGGTATAATATACCATCAACTGAGTAGCCTTTTGGCTTGTTATTAAGTGCCTGTGTACTTGTCATATATCTATTCCATTTGTTTTATTTCGTGTGCAGTGGAGGCGGCTGCGTTTGGCACGCTGTCTGCCCCTGGTGGCTCCAGTGTGTCTTTGGCTAACCTATTCGGTTGGGCTTTGTTTCTATTGCAAAATGTTGTATTTTGCGTTTGTCATTAGCATAATCGAAATCTGAATGTATTGGTGGTAATAGATTGATACTTACAATAGGGCGAAAATTATTAGTAATTCATCCACATGCCCGGTGGTTGCATTCAGCTTCAAACGCTGGTTCATGTTAGTGATGCTTGGTATCCGTTACCATTCAAACAGTTATAATTGTAGCCATAGCCATCAGGATTTATTTTTCGATCCACTGCAAATAACCCGCTCACATGTGACTATTATTTATGGATGCATAAAACACTGCTCATAAAATACAAATGACTTGACAAATGGGTAATCATTCCTGACCTTACGTCACCCGTACTAATATTGTTATAGCACCCTTTAGTGCTTTACAACGGGGTTTCGTCTATTCGAATATATTCACTCAATCCTCCGGTCATGACCATTGTTAATAATTGCTATGCGATGTTTCGAAATGAGAAACTGGTGGAAATTCTCTATCAGTGACGGACGAATTTTATGGCATTATTTGGTAGTATTTGTCAAAGTAAACAACGAATTGCCTTAATCCGTATGGGACAAACCGTCATAGTCAGACATGTAGCATCGCTGACATGTTTCACAAAAGTATTCCCATAAATACTTGACCGAAAATTTATTGGGATGGTGTGACACATAATTGAAACTGATCACATGAAATCACTACCCGGCACATATATGTGTTTCCTTCCAAATGAGGGTAGTTTAAATACATTCATTTACACATATGCACATGTATATCAGGCTCACCTCATCTATTTGATAGTAGCAAATAGATAAGAAAATGTTTGTGTGATCACCAATCTAAACTACTACATGCTTCTTTTCGATCCTTTGGATCGTTCTGAATAGAAATTCGCGTACTGAAAGCAAGGCACGATCGTCTGCCTGCATGACTCGAGCGCTCCTTTATCCGCCAAAACCGCCGCGCATATGCGCGCGCAGCTGCACAGAAGCTTCACTTTTCTGTGCACCGCCATTTTTGCTTGGCAGCTTTGGATTTTGGTTCCCGGTGAATTCGTAGAATTTAGTCTGCAAACTAGCTTTTTGCGATATATTCTTGCGGAATTTCACCTGCCACGTTCATAGACATCCTTTTGTGTCTATTGGAATAAGTATTGGTCGATAGTTTGTTACTTGTTAGATCGTCAGCGATTTGTATAGCCAGTTCACCCTATTATCGTCCATCCGTCGTACTTGATAGTGTACTTGTTGTTTACATCTATCAATAGTTCTATGTTACTTTTTCTACTGTATATTTATTGTCATATACTGTAGTTTATATATTCGTAGTCCTCTTAGGGTTCTTTTTCAGCGCAGTCTCAGGTTTGCTTATTTTGCCCGCCCTGTTACTGTGTGTGGTTAGTTCCCTTTCGTGAGACACGTCCATGCCCGAAGTGTCTGGTCAATACTCTCCGAGGAGGGGAGAAACACAGTTTGTGTTTCGACTGTTTGGACCATGGCCCGGTATCTATGGAGGATTTGAGGTGTGATCTGTGCCGTTTCTGGCGTCCATCTTCCTTCGTGCAGGTGACTGCAAATTATTCTGAAGCCTCGTTGGCTCGTCAGGATGCTTTGAGGCTTGCGAAAGCTTCGGCTCCGCAAGTCCGCCAGTCGCCCATGGAGGTGGAGACTCCGCCTGTGACGGCTCAGATTGCGTCCGGTGTTAGCCAACCCCTGGGGCTAACACAGGACATGGTCAACGCGGCCCTGCAGTCCTTTTTTGCACAGTCGCTGTCGTCCCTTCAGGGTCCCCTCCTGCCGGGTCTCTCTTCCCTGCTTGGACAGGGAGTCCCGGCCGGTTCTTCGGCTGCCCCTTCATCGCAGGGAGAGCTTGCTGCTGGCAAGAAGTCGAAACCTTCTAAGAAGAAGGTTTCAGTTCTTGCCAAGACGAAAGCAGTCAAGGAACCGCACTCCACCTTCGTCGTCCCTCAGTCGGGGCCGATCGAGGTGGAGGGGTCCGTTGTCTCTTCCCCTGGGCCTTCCAAGAAGAGGAAGCGTGCTTCCTCTGAGCGCCATGGTGCTGAGACCACATCGATTTTCGATGTGGCTCAGGTTTCGTCCGACCTCTCGGTGGGCGACGATCAGGCTTCGGGCTTCGATCGGCGGAGCATCTTGGATGGCTCTTTCGGGTCCTCGGTCTCGAAGGGGAAGAGTTCCCTATGTTTGGGGGTGAGGCTCTCGATCGTTCGTGCGATCGGGAGTCTTCACTTGGCGGTCGTGCTCCTGGTCCTCGATCAGGGCACGATCGGGCGGGTGGTGCTGAGGTCGTTCCTCAGGACCACTCAAGTCTTGTGTATGCTGATGTAAGTCGCCGGACGGGCGCGATCGCTGAGCAGGCATTCCCTCACCCGTCCTTTGATGTACCCTTGGGGTCATCAAGGTCTTCGATCGGACCTGTGAGGTCCAACGATCGGGGGGTACTGTCCCTCCTGATCGATGTACCACGGGTTCTCCCGATCGAGGACAGGTTGCTCAAGCAACCAGGGCGGGATATATTTCACGATTTCGTCCATGTGCTCAAGTTACACGTATGGAGGCTATCGAGCGATCCTTCCAGGAGGCAGGATTTTCTCAGCAGCTGTCCGTACATCTCGCGAGAAAGAATAGGAGATCCTCCTCTAAAACGTATGAGGCTAAATGGAGAGTATTCGTACGTTGGTGTAACGGAAGGCGCATTGATCCGCTCTCTGCCCCTCTGAATGCAGTGCTAGACTTTCTCTGCTATCTCTTTGATAGGCTTATTTTTAAGCCTACTACGATCGAGGGATACAGGTCCATGCTGGGGCCTGTATTCCGTGCTAGGGGGATCGATTTAACTAATAATCGTATCCTTGCTGATCTGTTAGCGTCCTTTAGGACGCAAAGGCCACGAGGAGTTCCTACTCTACCAGATTGGGATATGGCTTTTGTGCTATATTGTCTCACTAAAGCACCTTGGGAGCCTCTCAAGGAAGTTTCCTTGCAGAGGTTAACTCTCAAGACTTTTTTGTTAGTCATGCTAGCAAGTGGTCGAAGACGCTCAGATGTCGCGGCGATCGACGTATCGCGAGTGGCATTTGGCGCGGATGGGTCCGTTTCCTTATACCCAGTACGTGATTTTATGCCTAAGACACGTGCTGCGGTTGAGGGCAGGAAAGCGTTCTCCCCTATCGTAATTCCGTCACTGGGCGATTACGTAGGACGGAATGAGCCGGACGCTCTATTGTGCCCGGTAAGAGCGCTGAAAATTTACATCGATCGTACCAGATCGATCAGGAAAGATCGTAAGCGATTATTTATTTCCTATCAGCCTAATAGGGCTACGGATATCTCCACAGCTACACTATCCAGATGGGTGAAGGTTGTAGTGAGGACTGTCTATGCGGAGTCAGGTGCTGACGATCGAGTCACTTACAAAATATCGTCCCACCAAATCCGACACATCTCGATGTCTTTGGCGGCCAGGTCGAATATTCCGTTGGAATATATCGTGAGGGCCGGAATGTGGACTAATTCTACGACATTCATCGGGTTCTATCTGTCCAATGCTGACGAACTTCAGGACCAGTCGTCCAGATTTAGACTGGGTCCGCTGGTCGTAGCACAGGCAATTGTTTGAACCAGTTGGACAGAAAAGTGCTGGTTTTAACGTGCACGTGTATATAGCAACACTTTGTGTTTGTGTTTGAATTCTTTATGTTATGGTCTCAAGTAGAGTTCCGTTTTCCACCGATGGGTGAAGAAGAAATTCGTGCATGTCGGAGGCAAGCGATCGCACCGCTAGGTGAGTATCTTTATTATTTTACTAAAGATATATCGAAAATGTAGCATTTTAGCGATTCGCTTGAAATCAAGACTATCGTTTGTTTTCATGACTCTCTAGCACTACTGCTCCACCGCCTATCCTTTGATTCTAAGGAGCATGTAGTAGTTTAGATTGGTGATGTATGAAATAAACTTCCCAAATTTTAATTGTAAATTTGCCGTTTATTGTTATTACTCACCTCTAAACTACTACAGTAAAGGCCCTCCCATCCATCCCCGCCAGTTGTGTGCTAGGGGCTTCCTTTTGTCGTTTTTGGACAGAAAAGTGAAGCTTCTGCGCAGCTGCGCGCGCATATGCGCGGCGGTTTTGGCGGCAAAAGGAGCGCTCAAGTCATGCAGGCAGACGATCGTGCCTTGCTTTCAGTACGCGAATTTCTATCCAGAACGATCCAAAGGATCGAAAAGGAGCATGTAGTAGTTTAGAGGTGAGTAATAACAATAAACGGCAAATTTACAATTAAAATTTGGGAATTTTAAGTTATACATCAATCAGAATTCTACTGAAAGATGTATGTTTTGTCTGCTTTTCAATTGCCCGGATGTACGACCATTGTGCTATCAATGATAACAGTCACTCCACAGACAGGGAATGGTATTCAGTAGATGTTTTAGAGGCACTGGGATTAATTTCGTAGTTATCCTCTTGACGATAAGGCCCCACTTTGAATATGTTGTGTATCAAAAAAATATTCCAATGAATAAAAATGTTTTTCCCCGACTCATCCAACAAACATACCTATATAAAGATATAATTGATGAAATCTATTGTATTCTTTGCAAATAATCAACACAGTGAGTTTTTTTAATGCGCACATAAATCGTGAAAATGAACGTTTCCAATAACTGACCTGGGGATTCCACAATTGTGGACAGCATTTCCTCGAGGGGACTCAAAAATATATCCACAATGATCTACAGAAGATGTACTACAACATCCGAGCAATATCTTGTTGTCATACCTTCACTGTATATCCTTCAAAAAGTGTCACTATTTCAGTCTACGGCAAACCCAAAAATCAATATGGCCTGTTGCAAAACAAGTAAAACTACTTTTATTACCTCAATTTAAAGCTGTAAACAGGTTATGATAACACAAGTATTGTAGTTGTGTGGGATGCAGGAGGAGCCATTGGGCGGGCCCTGGGATTCCTGGGCCAGACGAGACACTAGTCATTTAGCACAGAGTTTCAACGTGTGTGCGGGTTGTGGTCCTTGTGAATAATCTATTGCAATGTTTGTTCTGATTACACCATAGGCCTGTTCGTTTGGGCCATTCTTTTCAATATGTTGATTCTAGAATTGCATTTCCTTGTTCGAATGGCGTCTGAATATCATTCCGGAATTGACAGAATAGTATTCTGCTATTCGATATTTCGAGCGGAATGAGCAGAATCGTAAATCTGGTATTAGCAAAACAGTTCTAGAATTCGCGGTCATGTTCGATTGGTAGACGATTCTGGTTGAAATGCGCATGCGTATGCATTCCAGAATGTAATATTCAGAATACCCAACAGCCCCAAACGAACAGGGCTGTTATAAAGATAATATTGCATTACTTTTGGTGTATAGTATTTTGAAATATATTGCATAACACCATGTCTGGTTATTACTTTGAGTGCGTCTATATCCATGCGCGTTCTATTCTTAGTCCATGGACCAGGGATTTTTCCTTTCCATTCGTACAGACGAAAGCCGTGAAACTGACTGAGCATGTAATAGACACGTGGAATATCAGTAATTCATACTGCATTACCATTGAATCCATGTGACATGCTCAAATGCATAGAGGCATGCTTGAACTTTTCTCTAGAGAGTGTAATATCAATGAGAGGTCGCACTCCCACAAAATGCGTGCCTGAGCACTTCTAACTCGAGAAACTCAGGGTGACTTCAATGCTAGGAGGCCGCTCCCTCGCCTGCGAAGGTCTTATTGTGTGCCACTCCCTCGCCTGCGAAGGTGCTATTGTTCTTGCTTGCACATAGGAACATATAGAGGGTTCCGCCTCTTGTTATATGAAACTCTTTGTTTTCTCTCTCTCTGTCTCTTTCACGGGCATGTTACATCCAGAACTAATGAACTTGAAGAGATCCCGCCCACTCATCATTTCGTGGGCAGTACACAAAACAATGCATGACTATTATCGAAGTTGAAGATATGGCAACAGAGTGGATCCCTTTCACTGTGTTTTGTTCATTTATAACATTCTATAGCCTGTTTACAGCTTGAAGTGTGACCACTCTGTATAATAATACTCAAGTCGTGGTAAGCGTAGCCAGCCTTGTCAATCACCTGACCGTTTTCACGTGCGTAAGACATTGTGAATTTTGTTGACAAGACATAAAATTGAGCATTAGTGCTTTCTCACTTGACTCAATCGACCTAGGCCCTTACATATATGACATATGTACTATATTCCCAAACAATTAGTCCCATGAATCTCACATTATATCGTGACTATTTATTTGAAACGTGGCCTAGTTATCCGTGTTTTACCTTAACAATGTATTGATTTCGAACGACATTCTATCCAAGCACTGAGTTATTGTCTCATTGATCATGATGTCGATTGTTGTCGCGGTTATAACCATGATTTTTTTCAAGATCCACAGCAATTATGCAGCTTCCAAATGACTCATAAAACACTGACTCAACAAGACGGGAATTATTGATGACGTTACCTCGACACAGAATGTGTTCATCGACCAGACGTTCATGACCTATGTTGAGAGTCACCACGCAACGCGTCAGGACGAGAGACTGGTGGGATGGAAACTGTCGATGGCTGGGAGTTTTAAGCCATTACTTTGTAGAAAAGCCATGGCTTGCCCGGGATAAAATGATCAAATTACCGGGCTGCTGTCATTGCATATCTTAACTGTTCCATGCTGACGATGTCGTCCATGTAAGGTGCTGAAATGTTGAAAAAGTGTTTCACCAAGTACTCCAAGTGGACAATTATCACCATTCTGCATCTTTCCAAAGAATTTTGACCTGATATGAATCATAAATTACGAATTAGAAATAAATAGCTGGTTTGGAATTTATCACATATATGACAAATTCATGTACAGTCTTCACCACACATCCGATGTGGCGAATAAAATAGAACATAATCGACCGCTGGTTACTGCAGCATTACTGATTCTAAAACATCAACTGTGACTCCATTTGAAGTACTATTAAACCACTCCTTACATAAATTCCCCCCCTTGGAATTTCTATAGTATTTCTGTCCTAATATCGAATGCATGAAGTATCGGACACCATCCTCAACAACAACTGTGCTCTTTATTCTCACAATAACACATATTCACATTTAGTTCTATGGGTCCTCGTATTTAACTATTGTATCACTGTTTTTCATTCTCGGTTCAATTTGGAAAACCTATTTATTTTTTATTGACCTTCATTTCAGGCACAATAAAACTGGCATTTATATTATCTGCTGTATAAACTCACTTAAAGGAAACGTCTGTGAACTAAACTCATTAGTTTCCACCTAACTGTCAGATGGGTAGTCTATAGACCTATTTCAAACGCCACATTTGGTGCTATTGAATGTTGATGGACTGCACACTTTCAGCCTCCCACCTACACAGCCGTCTGTGCAAATCCTACTTGAGACAAGAAAAATGCTCGCTTGCCATTCTACAGACTGACTGATTTATTGTCAGATAACAAGTGTGGTGGAACTGTTCCATTCATATAACTTATCGGATCCTTTCACTAGTGTCGCACAGTTTAATGTATAAAGTCATTGAGGGAAGAGAACCTGATCCCATATCGTGGTGAACCATCAGCAACAGCATATATTCCTCCCACGTTTGAAACCAGTCATGCGCGTTAACGTGGGGATTATTGTTGGCTATGGCCCCTAACGGCCTCTTAGATTTTAGTGTATGGGGGTTCCTATTGAACAGAGTTACCACCAGGTTACTATATCGGCAAATAGGGACATCCGGAGTTTCACGTTTAAACCCACGTATGTGTATTCGTGCCTAAGTACGACTAAATCCACGTTTAGGGGGGTATTCATTTTCACATTCACATACTAGTGACATTTCTTTAATTGCATTCATTACTTGTGGTATGCATAATTATACATCAGAATATCCTTTATGGTAAACATAATCAATCTATATTCCAAAGAAGTGTCTTTCTACAGTTCTGTTCAATGTATTATTACATGTGTACTTTCCTTTTAAATGTCACCATATTATAGCTAATAATATATGTATTGTCTCTCAACGCTCATCGTAAAATAAATATCAGACCGTGTTGTAAATTACATGTTGGTGTCAACATCTGAAGTTCTTTATTCAATTATGTATAATATACTTGTCACTAATCACTCTCCGATGAGGTAAGTATACAAGGAGAACGGTGACGCAGACCAAAATACAAGGTGGCCCTGAAAAAAACCCAACCGAAACATACAAGCTCAAGTAAAGGGTATTATGCCATACAATTTCTTTCAAATCGATCTTGGGCATCAAAAAAGCGGTCCATCCATAAATATGCACCTCCATTATGATGTTGCACAGAATGTTTCAATGAAAAATTATGGTTATAGGTAAGTTTGATAGATTCTCACTTGTACATTCCCAACATGATGAATCAGCAGGAATGCCTCAACTCACTGTTGAGGATGAAGAATATCCTGTTTAAAAATATGATAAGAGTGTACTTTTTAGGAGAAACAATAGTCCCAGCATCAAACGGATATCAAGTACCAAGAACCATCCAGGAACTGAAGAATAACACCAGCAAGTCGTCGTTTCTGTACTCGATAACGATCTCCGAGCAATTTGACGGAGAAAATTAGGCGGCGAGATTGTGGCCAAAGGCGGACATTTCGAACACTATGTTTACTGAACTTTACTGTCATTGGAAGTCAAATGTTATATCACAGACGGCGTGTATTTACTTATTTATTGTTTTCTTCCATTTCGAATGCGTTTGACACACCAGGCTGGTATGGCATACCACATGAACGAGTTTTTGTTTCGGTTGGGTTTTTTTGGCCACCCTGTACTTGTCAAATTTAATTTCATTTTTTCATCTTATCACTTCGATATATTTAGCCGCCTTCATTGGCTTTTCGTCCATCGTGCATCTAGCCGTCATCCACATTGTTGCCGTTAAAATTTACGGGTGAATCTTCGTGAACATTCGAGGAATAAAGTTGGGAATGAAAATAATTCAAGATGTTTTTTCAGAATTTCCTTTCCTTCTTTTCGTTCTCAAAATGACCTCGATTTTTGTTGAAAAATGCAAAATTCTATTTAGATGCCATCAAAATCGGCCTGAAAACTTTTTCTATAATTTATACAAGACTGTCCTTTTGTACTCTCATAAAGTGTTCACCCCCCCCCCCCCTCCCGCTAAGTAAATAACAAAATTTGGGTAATTGACAACTTGCATGCACTTTTTGCTTCATAATGGGGGTTGTATGAAGTAAACTGGTATACTCCTGGTATACTTCAAGGTCGAGCTTAATAAATATTGACACATCCAAATGGGAAGTCAATTTTGGTGGGAAAAACAGTTGTGACTCCACAGTATACATTACTCCTGTAACCTTTTTTTAGCCCTTGGGTTATTTTAGGTTAGATTTTTTTCTCATTTCGTTGAAGAATAAAAAGAATAGAAAACTAATATAACACGAATCAATTTGTTTTGTATGGCTTTGCCACAGTGTACATGGCGATTTCGCGGTATCCATTGAGGTATGAAATAATGAGGCTCCCTTTCATAAACGTGAATTTAGTCGTACGGAAGCACGAATAAACAAACGTGGGTTTAAACGTGGAACTCCGGATGTCCCTATCAGGAACACTATATCGGCAAATAGGAACCCCCCGCTTTAAGTGAGGGGCTCAGTATGGGATAATGCACAAGGACGATGGTCTCTCGCCAAAAGTGAGCGAGTGAGTGCCCGATACCCCCAGTGGGTAATATATCTTACCAACAATGCATTTCATTCATAACGCCATCGTGTCTTTGGTTGAAATATATTGTCAGGCTTTGTTTCGTCTGCAGAATGTTTCAGTGTATTTATACATTGGTGTCATCAAAATTGTGGAATTGGTCTGGATGCGTTGATACATACTTTTGACGAAATACAATTAGACCTGTCCTGGAATATAACCTTGGCGGCCCAAATATCATATCCTGCGCTTTGCTCTATATTCAATAAGGATTCTATACGGATTAAATGGCATCCATTTAGTGGGTGAGTAGTATTAAAGCGCAGCGTATGATACTTGGGCCACGTTGGCGAAGAAATGCAATTCATGAGCAATAAGGGGAACCTTGTACTTTAAACTCATTTCATACACAACACATAATGACGAAATACAAAATATTTGTGCTTTCCATCTTATGTGGTGGCTTTTCCGTGACCTTTCTACATAACAAAGAAGATATCGACTGTCTGTGATGTATAATTACATTTCCTACTCACTTTAAATGTCATTAAAGTGGTGCCTGCACTTTGAATACATAGTAGTATAACTTATTCGCGCTTTAACGATACAGCATGAGGAGAAAGGGCAAAGCGGGCCATCCCAAGTCAGTGCCTCGCTAGATGACGTCAGCCACATGTGCTAATGAAATTCCAACAAGTACACGTACAAGATTAACTCTGGTAAAGCATTCTTAGTCGACTATTTTCTACACATCAGCAAGGTGAATTCGTTACAAGAAAAAGAAATGTTATATTTGTCGATGACTGAAGATTAATGTTGTTTCTCCAAGTACGATTTTGATCATCTTTTTGAGATATCAAAAAAATAAATATTGACGAATTCATATTGTTCATCCGGTTAGATTCTGGTACTCAATAGAGACCTCTAACACACAGAACACAATCAGGGAAGCAATTTAATTGTGGATTCCGAATATCACATGCATGATATTCCATAGAACATGCATTGTAGTCATTTGTGGGAATATTTGCAAAAATTATCTGTACATTATTATGAAAATCTGTCCCGTTTTGTGAGCCATCGAAATGTCCTGGAATGTTTACTCGTTGTAACAGAAGTAGATTTGGCATCGAGTGTCATCTTAGCAAAGCGCGGCACTCTTATGAGGCGTTATGGGGTTCTAGGGTAACAAATTTGAATATAGTTTCTTTCTCGCTATATGAACACCGTTTAAGAGACATTGGCAAGAATATGAATATGCGAACTATACAAAAACAATGAAGTTCACACAGGGTTACTGAGGTGTTTGTAAATGTCTATAGATATCAATTTCTCATCAGGAAATTTTTACGTCGGGGTCAAGATCATATCCCAAATACCCCTGAGACATGTTTGTTTTATGTTTGTTTCACTCTGCAACTCACCGTTTCCAAGATGCAAAAAAAAAAAAATCTACTCGTTGGAAAATGGGGAGGTCAAAGTTCAAAAACAATATGGTTCCTCTACGTATAATATGTTATATCGGGTAAAAACTGATTGGTGATACATCAAAGCGTTCTCATGTTATTGTCCAGCCATAGACCAACATAATTGAACAGAAACATGAAGGAAAGGAAACAAAATATAAACAAATTCTGACAAAACCACAATTATATTTTAGGCCGGAACAAATTTTGAATTTTCATATCCTGCCACCAAAATATATATACCCATGAACTAGTGAATGTTAGTGGTTCGGTATTGACAATCAGATAGATATACTACAACAGGTTCTCCAAGATATCACCACACCGACGACGAGCACGGTGTAGTTTATTGACATTAGAGCGTTGGGGGCGAAGCCCCCAACCCTCTACATGTCTATGTGCTGACTTCTTCATGGAGGTTTCATGTCAACCTATCGACGCACGTTTTGGCGTGTAAACGTTTAGATACCTACTTCAAATGAGGATTTTCTTCGTCCTTGACATAAAATCTCTCGAATTGATGGGAAACTTTGACTATTCCACAGATATATCAGGCATGAATCGATGTGCTAGGTTTGAGAAAATTACGTAAATGTTCAAATTATCTAAAAACGTCCCAAAATGGCGGAGCCGATGGAAACTGACGTTCCCAGAATGCAAAGCAAATTTTACCACATTCACGCGTATTTTGGAACACAATTTCTGTTCAGCAATTCGTGCATGCATACATGCATGTGGGCATCTGCGTGTGGACATTTTTGGCATTATGAAGTAAACACAGCGATTCGTCTGCGATGCCACGGCTACATTTACCGTAATTTGACGTATTTTATTACATGACAATTAAGCTGGTGTTCTGTGCTGGATTGCGAAGTCTTTTTATTCTTAACTGGTATATTAATTTGCCCAGTAAAGGCATGTGTTAGGCTATATCTGATGATATCAGATGCAGATATTCCTCATAGTTTCCAATATTTTGAGGATATTTTAATGAGGCAACATATCATTTTAGCAGGCGTATCTGTTCCATTGATCGATTTTAAAATAAATGTTTACTTATTAGTAATATTAATAAAGTAGGCCATGTTTTTCATCCTAGTATACGGAAATGAATTTGAATCACATAGGGGATGAAATTATGGCTTCATTTTCTTTCTTTTTTTGGGGGGGGGGGGGGGGTTAACGTTGTGTAAGATATATTCAGCTGTCGCCGTGCTGATGGTGTGCTCAAGCTCTAATGTCGTCTTCCGCAGTTTGCTGCATTTTCTTGTTGATTATCCCGTGGACATTCCCTCTGTATTACTAACATAATGATAGTCTGTAATATAGGGAAATGATGAGGACACTGATCAAACTACCGTGATGTTACTACTCATAAACGGCTATTACTGCACCTATAGCCAATAACAGAGTAGAGGATAGCCTAGAGGATGTTCAACATGGTGGTGACAAGGGCAATGTACACGTCCTTCCTACGCCATGAACATTAACTAAAGCACACTTTTTAAACACATTTTTTGATGATTGAATCATCAAAATAGGAAAGAATAACAACACGTATACCAATGTTGATCCCACTTCAAGCAGTCCCATGTAGAGGTTGTACACTTGTGTAACTTGTGTATTGGCACGCCAGGAACGTACACTCGCTCAACCTTCAATGGCATCAAACGCGGCGCTTCAAAGGGGATTATAAAGTAGAGTACACAGAGGTTTTAAGAATTATTCACAAAACGAAACTGTGTATATGTGTGTTGTGAGAAATTTGGTCTTACTGATAAGCCAAACTTTCGAAGGTGAAGGTATCGAGTCGTTTTATTCTCAGTCAATAATACTATCGATTATTGAACCAATCTACCAAATGAGTATTCAACCAATACTATATAACATGTGAGCATTTATGTAATAGAAGGACACAAGCGGATTATTGACATTACAATCACATACATCAAGGTGTGCGTATTTACGATTGGTTCAGGCAATTCGAGCCTTTCATTCCACCCACACACATATTCCATGGCAAATGGTGTCACAAAACTCCTGACAGTTTACTTACACCAGTTTGTTATTGCAGGTTCTGCATGTTAACTTTCAACATTGCCATGAACGACCAGCTGATGAATGCGTTTGCTGTAGAGGGGATTCCGGGATATTGCACTAAAGGATGATATAACATCAATATTGCAGGTGACGTAAGGTCACCAATTATTATCCCTCTGCCAAGTGAATACTGCTTCATGAGCGTTGTATTGAAATGAAATTCCTCATGCATATCATTCTTTGTACAAAGTCACGGGACTTTGGTCACCGAAGTTCCCAGCTAGTCTCTAAAATTGGATATGTTTCACCAAGACTAATAGCCGATTCAAAAAAAAATTAATGGACGTCATCACAATCTGATTGATAAGTACACCAAGTCTATTGTTAGTACGTGGGACCTGACTGCATAGTGAAATTTTAGAATTCATGACGGGTGCCACATGTGGGACAGGTAATGCTCACTCTCTCCGTAATACCTGATGCCAACCCCTAATGCATATATCCGGGGCTGGGGGGGGGGGGGGGGGAGATTGGCTGTCATGAAGTTCTATACAATTTTCTCGATTTTGCCTGACTCTGGACTCTGAGATAACGGACTTGGTGTTATTGGCTCGATAGACTTTGTGATTCGGTATATCGGTTTTCTGTTTATTTATATCACTATAATTCAGTGAGGGACAAATTTTAAGGCCCTTGTGAACTCGTTGTATGTTGTACTTGGATCGGCCAGTTTTGGTGTTGAGCCTGCCCTCCTGATGTATTGTCTCGGGTTGGACACGAGTCGAGACGCGCACGTTGCGTCAAGGAAATTATACAACTGGCGCCCTCGCTGACTGATAACAGCATGTGCAGTATTCATATCAGTGTTCACATATCTCAACTTCGAATATTCGCGAATAATTAAGCTCTGATATACATTTCAGAATTTGATTTATTTAAGTGAATCGATAGATTACAAGTCCACGTTTTCATGAAATTTTTCACTGCCACTAAAGTAAAGTTCAACACAAAACCTCATATGAATTTTGGCCATAACTTCATTTAGGATAGTCGGATCAATTTGAAATTTTGTTTATTTCCATTTGGCATAAAACTATATTTTTTCACTAAATTCAAGACTTCTATCTTGAAAACTGAAAAAGTTGGCAATCTACCCCAACGTTGAATTTCACATCAAACAGGGAATTTGCAAGTCTGAAAAGAATTTGGTATGTTGTTCGATATTAGCGCTGCACAGTACTTTGTAAGCATGATATTTTATTAGAATACCCCTATATGATTCTACCAAATCAAAAACTTTCCTCTTATTATGTTTCACAGCTGAATGACGATCATGAAATCCCCGAATTTTACTTGATTTCCTGTGGTCCGTTTTATGTCCATCATTTAACATTGGGGTAGATTGCCAACTTTTTCGGTTTTCAAGTCTGAAATTTGGTGAAAAAATATGGTTTTGTACCAAATGTAAACATATAAAATTTCAAATTGATCTGTCCATCCTAAACGAAGTTATAGGCGTTAAACTCCCAGCAGAACTCCGTCTCAATGACGCAAGTAAGCAAGGCATTCGTCGCGTTGACCACCCCACAGCCAATATATTGATAAAGTATATGGGCACAACAAAAACATATTAATATACAATGTAACCTAGTTTATTTCGAACGACATTCTTTCCAAGCACTGAATTATTGTCGTATTGAGTTGATGTTGATTATTGTCGAAGTCACAGACATCATGATTTTTTTCAAGATCCACTGCAAATATGCAGCTTCCAAATGACTCATAAAACACTGACTCAGCAAGACGGGAATTATTGATGGTGTTATCTCGACACCAAATGTGTTCATCGACCAGACGTTCATGACCTATGTTGAGAGTCACCACGCAACTATGGAGCAGAATTGGGGCCAAAATTAATGACATGTTATATTTTGCTATATTCAATTTTACCTTGAGATTATAGAATGCTAAACTATCAATTAAAGACATGTAAACTTCAGATTGTAGAAAACACATACAACAATAGGCACATTCTCTGTTTGAAACTTTATCATTTAAACTTTAATGTTTAAACATTTCAAAAATAAACAACCCATATGTGTGAAGAGAGGAAAATATAATGTATATTTCATTGTTCAATCCAGTAAAATACAAAGAAAACTTTATATAACTTGTTTTCTTCTTCCGTATTTCAACACCTTGCATGTATATAATTCAGGTTTTGTCATTTACCTATTACTAATTCCGCATTCACAAATCTATCTTTTGTATTTCCAAAGTTCGTGTTTGAAAGTTCATGTTTGAAAGTTCGTATTTGGAAGTCTTGAAGTATGTCACGAAGTATGTCGCGAAGTATGTTAGAGGAGTGTGAAACTAAATGCTCCCTTATGCTGCCTCCCTGCCGGCGCAAAAGCTCCTGGCTGGCGATGGATTGTCAATAGTGTCTGCACAGCCGACTTCGACAAAACTTTCATGTTGTACCCATCTACCAGCCGTTTTTACTCCGCCAAAAGATATTTAATGAAAAGAAAATTAACGGTGAGTTCTCCTTTTCACGTTTTCGAAGTACTCAATCAATTTATTTTGTTGAATTTAATCTCCGAAATGTGGTGTCTGGGCGATAATTAGGGCTTATAGGCTTGTAATCGGCGAAGGCGAAAACGAAGCGAACGTCCATCTTCACAGTGGCTAGGCGTTACGCGTTATTCGGGGAGTGCCGCGTAAAATCATGAGTATTAATACGCATTATTCATGAGGAAATGGCAGCCTCTGGTTAACTTCTAGCAGGAAATACATACAATTTCTCTAATTTTACCGTTTTCAAATGTCGGATTTGGTTTTGCACGGAATATTATTCATGATTGTTGTTGAGAGTTTAAATTAAATAAATGAGCCAGTGTAGCGATACCTTCGGCTGCACAATATCTGTCAATGTTGCTTCGACAGCCGCTCTCCTCGGTTTTGGGGTTGAAAAATGTTATATATCGGCATTATTGTGAAAAGAATGAGAGTTCTATAATATTGATATTATGGGCTTCACGTGTGCCTGTCTTGAAAATGTTTCACAATGGTCGCAAGCGCCACTAATCTAGGTTGAATGTGTCAATTGTTTATTTGCTATACTTCACGCGATTTGTGTGAGGGCATTACGCGTATGTGCATGAGTAAATATTTTGTTGAGGTTGGGATATTTCTTTTTTAATGCGAATTTTTCTCCAGTTTTTACTGCTCAATTGATGGGATAAATTCAAGTTCAAGGGATACTGTTTTCACTTGGTGAGCTTTTGTGTAAAAGACACGAAAAGCTCTTAGTATTGTCAATTTCAGATTCATGAAGATTGGGAGGAACATATGGAGGATAACGATAAGTGAGAAGTATCATCATTGGAACATGTACAGCCTCAAATCATACTTAAAAATATTTGTGTATGCATTGCAACCTCGACCATCCCCGACAACACTCACATGTTTCCTCATGCTGTGACGCGTGTGTAGATTTCCACCCTCAGGCTGATACGCGTAAACCATAAAAAGCTTCTCATTTCATAAAATACTCGATAAAAACAACTGGTTGCATGATGTAACAATAAAGAAAGATTATCTGCGAGCATTCTATGATTTACCAACATGCACTTTGTTGGTTTCAATTGACAGCCGATGATATTTCACAAACAAGTCGCAAGCATGCGGGTGATGTCACGAACTGTGTGTCCATTTTCGTGGATATATGTTTGCTCATTGGGATGTTCCGTGGATACAGAATTTTAGGAAGTAAATGAACTTTTTCACGAACTCACCTCATTTGAAATGGGGACCTATGTCGTTTCCTGTGCAATTTCCTCATGAATAACGCGTAATACTCGCGATTTTACACGGCACTCCCTGAATAACGCGTAATGCCTAGCCACCATGATCTTGTGCCCATTATATGTTTAGATCCATTCTGTAGATTTTGAAAATAAAATACTACTATTTGTTTATCCATGTACTAGTTGTAACGTTTGACGCCCACAGCACACAGGGTGCACGCGGCGGGCGTCGTAATTACTAGAACCACAACCAGGTAACAGTCCGTCCAGACGAGTCCGGCCGATCATAGATCTACATCACATCATAACACATCATTATCAACATCATCACATACAACATATACATTAGTTGTGGTAATGTTGCCGAATGCAGAGCCTGAGATGCCATGGGAGCGGCACCACAGAACTCGCACACGTGGGCATGTTGCTGGCCGGCCTCGCCGACGGCACTGCCACAGGGGTGGAACCCTGGACAGCCCGACGGTCTGCCGGAGCCTGTGTCACACCATCCCAGGGCGAGAGACCGGTGATCACAGGGCCCCGAATCATCACGGTCTCCCTCCTAGGCCTCCTATGGGAATAGTCCCAAGGGCCCCCGCGGGCCTTAGCCAGTGAGTACGGACGTAGAGCTCATACCCGAGCCCTCTGTCGTCCTCTCGCCTTTCCAGCACTGAGACAACTCCACTGAACAAGACGGCTTCAGAGTATTTATAACCCCTAAAGGAACGAGACACGAGGGATGATGTAAGACCATTGTTACAGTACAATGGAGCGAGAGGATTAGAGGGCGTTGCTATGTAGCGCACATGCTTCGAATACGAAGCGGCCAAAACAAGAGTAGTGTTTACAAAGAATCTCCTTCCGTGATCTTTGGGTGAAATCGCCACATAGTAATAGCCTATAAATATACATTTCTACTGGATATTTTTTTTCCCACTTTTCAGGTGCAAGTGGGGGCGCCATTGGACGCATTAACTCTGCAATTGATGATTTTTGACAGGTGAATTACAAATTGTTAAAGTTTATCATCCAAGATATTCTGCATGTTTGTTATATAAATATAATAAAATGATCAAGTTATGACCTGATAGTTGCATACATGTGTATTGGAATTCAAATGTTTCTTTCAAATTTTTGTTAGGTGATGACTGATGTTATGGCCTGAAGTCAAGATAATCGACTGACTGAAATCAGCATCAAGACTCAAGATCACAGGCGAACTGAAGGAGGCATGGCTCCTGATCGAAGGCTGACTGAAAGGGGGTGACACTCAAGATGTTGTCTTCAACATCTTGAACTTTGAGCTGATAGTGTGATAAATAATGAGTTTGGTAGTAAAAATGTAAATGCATACCCGGTATGTACTTGGTATGATGAAGTATGTTTTGTTCATGTTCAGAAGCATTCCATATGTAGTATAGGATTTGATGCTCAATGATGGTTTCACTAGGTTTTAAAGTTGAAGTTTTCTAAGAACATGTATACACATTGATCACATTCATAACAGACTAATATGTTTGTGATATATGCAGTAATATGTTGGAATGCTATGGTAGAGATAATATACCTGATTCAAACAATATATCTATTACAGACAATGTATTCAGTGCAGAAACACATTTAAATAGCTATTTTGGACTTCATGAATTTCCAAGCTGTGTTAGCAGCGTGCTCAGACATGTATGTGTGTCAGTCCTGCATGGTCTGTGAAATTTACATGTAGTTTGGTTCAGTTAATAACATAAGCACAGTAAGTTATCATTTTCTGATAAACAGTTTTTTACGAATATGTGGACAAGGCATTTATACATGTGCTAGTATTTGTAGGATGAACCTAATTTCATTCGTGTTCAGCTATTTACTGTACTTCAGTTCTGCTGGCCTCAGTTGTCTGAAACTTCCCTTGTATGATTCGATTGTGTAGGAGTTAGCTTGTTAATTCATAATATTGAAGTGTAACTGAATTTTGAAAATATATTCTATTTTTATAATGTACTGATATTATTGCTTGTCTTGTTGAGTCTAACTGTGGAATAAACATCTTTCCACGGTCCATCGCAAGGGTTCTTTGTCATGAATATTGTGGTAAACACACAATTTTTGGTGATTCTTCCTCATCACAAAACTTTTAGTATGTTCTTGCACATGATATTTTTCCCTGAATTATGATTTTTAAAAAAATAAACCAATCCCAATGAGTGACCATATTTATATGCCATCTTATCACCATTATGTGCATAGAATGCAGAATAAATATATTTCCGCGAAACTAAAAAAAAACAACTCGTCGTGAACTTGCGGTTGTTGTTGTTGTTGTTGTTGTTGTTGTTGTTGTTGTTGTTGATATACACTAAATTAAATGTCTCCAAAACTTTTTCTTTCAAAAAGTATTGCAAAAATGAAATGAATAAAGGAATGGACATGACATGAATGGACATGACAAAATAGGAAGAAGCACACACGTAACTTGCATAACTTACAATGATATATTAATTTTTAAATATAATGTTTTGGATGTAGGAAATATATGCCTAGTTATTCCCATTCACAAACACTATCATCAGCATGATGCATACCGATAGGCATTCAAGTTTTTCCCCGCGAGTGAACCGTCTTTGTGTGTGGGTGGCATAGCGTGAGGGAGTATTTGGTTTCACATTAACAAAACTCCTATCGCTTCACGCGCCCTCTGTTCCACATGCGAGAGTCATTTGTAGACTTTCCAACACGAACTTCAAAATGTCAAAATGCAGAAGATAGATTTCTGAATGCCGAATTGTCAATGGATGAATGACAGAACGTGAATCAGAAACATATAAACTATAGAACTACGTAAGGAGAAAACCACTTATATAAAGTGTTGTTTTTTTATTGTATTTTACTGAATCATAGACTATTAAAATATAAATTTTATTTTTCTTTCTTCACACATATGGTTTGTTGATTTTGACGAAAAAGTTTAAATATTAGAGTTTTAAACAAATAATGTACCTATTGTAGTTCGTGCTTTCTACAATCTGAAGTTCACATGTCTACAATTGATAGTTTAGCTTTCTATAATCTCGAGATAAAAAGTGAATATAGCAAAATATGACATGTCATTAATTTTGGCCCCAATTCTGCTCCATACGCAACGTGTCAGGACGAGAGACTGGTGGGACGGAAACTGTCGATGACTGGGAGTAATTCATCACATATATGACAAATTCATGTACAGTCTTCGCCACAAATCCGATGTGGTGAATAATCGACCGCTGGTTACTGCATCATTGACGATTCTAGATCATCAAGTGTGACTCCTTTTGGTTTACCAATAAACCGATCCTTACACAAATCACCCCTTCGATATTCTGTAGTATTTTTGTGGTGATATCAAATGTGTAGAATATCAGACACCATACTCAACCACAACTGTGCTCTTTATTCCCATAATAACACATATTCACATACAGTTCTATGGGTCCTCGTATTTAACTATTCTATCACTGTTTTCCTTCTGAGTTCAATTTGGAAAACCTATTTGTTTTTATCGACGTTCATTCCAGGCACAATAAAACTGGCATTTATATTATCTGCTGTATGCACTCACTGAAAGGAAAGGTCTGTGCTCCGTTCTCGTTGGTTTCCACCTAACTGTCAGATGGGTAGTCTATAGACCTATTTCAAACGCCACATTTGGTGCTATTGAAGGTTGATGAACTGCACACTTTTAGCCTGCCACCTACACATCTGAGCAACACCTACTTGAGACAAGAAAAATACTGGCTTGCCATTCTACAGACTGACTGGTTTATTGTCAGATAACATGTGTGGTGGAACTTTTCCATTCCTATAACTTATCGGATCCTTTCACCACATCGGTGTTCCTCAGTTTAATGTGTAAACCATTGAAGAGAAGAGAACCCGATTCAACAACATATATTCCTCACATGTTTGAAATCAGTCATGCGCGTTGGCGTAGGGCTCAATGTTGGCCATAATTTAACCTCTTAGATTTTAGTGTATGGGTTACTATTGAACATAGTTACCACCAGGTTACTATATCTGCAAATAGGAACCCCTGCACTAAGTCAAGGGTTCAGTAACGGATAATGCACAAGGACGAAGGTCTCTCGCCAATAGTGGCGAAATGCCCGATAACCCCCCCCCCCCCCTCCCAGTGGGTAACACTTGCTAACAATACATTCCCTTCATAATGCCAGTGTGTTTGGTTAAAATATATTGTCAGGCTTCGTTTGAGTGTATATATACATTGGTGTCATCAAAATTGTGGAATTGGTCGGGATGATTTGATACATACTTTTGACTAAATATAGTTGACCTGGCCTGGAATATAACGTTGGCGAAGAAATGCAATTCATGAGCTATAAGGGAAACCTTGTACTTTGAACTCATTTCACACACAAAACATAATGACGAAATACAAAACATTTGTGCTCTCCATCTTATGTGGTGGCTTTTCCATTACTTTTCTACACATGATATCGACTGTCTGTGATGTATAATTACATTTCTTATTCATTGTGAAACAGACAAAATGTCATTAAAGTAGTGCCTGCACTTTAGGTATAACTTATCTGCGCTTTATCGATACACCATGGGGAGAAAGGGCAAAGCGGGCCATCCCCAGTCAGTGCCTTGCTAGATGACTCATTCACATGTGCTAATGAAATTCCAACAAGTACAAGAGTACCCCGTTCTGGTGAAAGCATCCCTTGGTCGACTGTTTTCTACACATCCGGCCACATTTATTTGATTTGTTAATTTACGGATCTGCCGACTGCTTAAAAAGACCCCGCCGACTTGCAGGAAAAACATTGGCTCCATGCATTTTTTAAAAATGCGCCGACCATTTGAAAACTACAATCCACATTTTACGCAATTCATAAGTATCGTCGATGTTCAGCAAACCCAAACCGGGAATTCGAGTGGCATGGTGCAAAGCCAAAGATGCAAAAAGATGGATCTTTGCATAACAGTGTAAAAACGGCCTAAGGGGATGTTCACTAGTTTTTTCTGGAGGTGTCATCCGCCGAAACAGTAAGAGATATTGTTGAGAAACCGAAAACCAGGATTGGAGAAGACGATGCATTGGTCCTTGATATGCGCTGAACAAGCTAACCCAAGCAAACCCCCAAAGGAGGCGTCTATAAACCTGGCAGAAAAGATGAGGATGGAAAATTTACGAAACTTCTTCACGAACCACATCAACATTGTGATAGACCGTCGTGCAGAAGTGTTCAGAACGTTACACGCCTTGTGTTCAGAAAAAAAACAAGAGTCTATAGCTTTCTGTCGATTTTTAAAATATTATTCTGCCCGACCGACTTCATAAAATCAGGGTTTTTTCCTAGCCGACCCAAAATAGACGTGGAATCAATACCCAGTATTAAGTATTCCGAGCAAACAAAACAGGGTCCGTTTTTCAGACAAAAAATCTGTAAATCAACGAATCAAATAAATTTGGTCTCAACAAAGTGAATTCTGGTACGGCTAGATTCTGGTATTCAATAGAGACCTCTAGCACACAGAACACAACAAACAGGGGAGCAAATTGAATTATGGATTCCGAATTTCACAATATCCACAAATTTGAAATTTTTTTTTTTCGCTATATGCACACCGTTTCCGTGATATTGGCGAAAACATCAAAATGCGAACTACAAAAAAACAATGAAGTCAAAGTTCACACTTGGTAACTAAGGTGTTTGTGAATGTCCGTTCGACTCCAGAACACGTCGTTATTGGGATATCAATTGAAATTTGAAAAGTGCATCAGGAAATTTTCACGTCAGGGTCAAGATCGTAATCCAAATACCCATCAGACATGTCTGTTTCGCTCTGCAACTCACCGTTTCCAAGATGCAGACAAAAATTGAAATATCTCCTCATGGAGAAAAATGGGGAGGTCAAAGTTTCAAAACTATATGGTTCCTCTACCTATAATGTGTCATAACTGGAGAAAACTTATTGATGATACATCAAAGCGTTCTCATGTTATTGTCCAGACATAGACCAATATGGTTAAACAGAAAAACAAAGGAAATGAAAGGAAATAGAAAAAAATTCTAACGAAACCACAATGACATTTTCGGCCGGAATTCGTTTTTGAATTTTCATATCTTGCCACAAAATATATGTACCCAGGAGATAGTGGATGTTAGTGGTCATCGGTATTGACAATCAGATAGATATATTACAACATGTCCTCCAAGATATTACCAAACTGACGATGATCACGGTGTAGTTTATTGATTATCTGTGGACATTCCCTGTATTACTAACATAATGATAGTCTGTAATATAGGGAAATGACGAGGACACTGATCAAACTACGGTGATGTTACTACTCATAAACTGCTATTACTGCAGCCTATGATCATTAACAAAGTAGAGGTTAGCCTGTATTCACCAATGTACAAATCCTTCCTACGTCATGAGCATTAAATAAAACACACTTAATAAACACATTTTTGAATGACTGAATCATCAGAATAGGAAAGAATAACAACACGTCTATTAATGTTGCTCCCACTTCAAGCAGTCCCATGTAGAGGCTATACACTTGTATAAAAGACAAGTATGATACCAAACACCAAACAATCCGCAAGACTAAACTCAAAATCCATGGACAAAATTTACACAATCGGTATGTTAAGGTTGGACAAAAATTCAAAATTGGTGATCAAGGTCCGAGCAATTGGAATATCACAGACATCCGGCGAAGCCAAATGTGAGATCAGGTGTACCGGTAAGAGTAAGCTTCTCTTGCCTCGCATGCGACACCCACTGTGATATCCAAAATAAATGCCATCAAGATGAAGGACATAGTTAGGTTATAATAACGACTTTACAAGTACCAATCAACATGATGTGATAAAATCTCCCATCATCTGAGTTACAGACAGACCGAAGTGGTCTATTAATTCCTGATGACGACCATAAAACTTCTTAAAGGTCGACTGCAATCTAGGTCTCAAATAGCCCTGCTTCAATAACTTATCAGTTAGCATTTTCGCTCTGGCTAGAAAATCTTGGTAATTGTAACATGCTCTAGCATATCGAATGAGTTGAGACACATAGACGCCATACGCAGGAGCTGCTGGTATGTTACTACTCAGTACTGGGAAATTTACGATGGGAAATTTGAAGTCATCACGTTTGTCATATAATCTGGTACATAGATTGTCATTTTTGTCTATTTCGAGGTATAGGTCAAGATATGCTGCAGACTTGGAGGAGTCCGTGGTGTCTTTAATTTCCAGTTCATCCGGATATATGAGATGTAAATAATCACTGAACTTTGGATTGTTCAATGACAATAACCTATGGATTGGCTTTCCAGGAACGTCTATCACTCAACCTTCAATGGCATCAAACGCGGCGCTTCAAATGGGATCATAAACTAATCGTAGGGTGAAAACAGTAGAGTACAGAGAAGTTTTGAGAACGTTTCACAAAACGGAATTGTGTCTATGTGTGATGTACGATATTTGGTCTGACTGACAACAAGCCATGCCTTTGAAGATGAAGGAAACGTCTGAAGAAAAGGTTCAAATATATTCATATTTCAGCAGTATAGCTGTCAATATATCAAGTCATTTTATTCTCAGTCAAGTATGCTATCAATTATTAAATCAACCTACCTAATGCGTATCCAACCAATACTAATTACATGTGAGCATTTATGTAATAGAAGGACACAAGTGGATTAATGACATTACAATCATATACATCAAGGTGTGCGTATTTACGTAGACAGTGGTTCAGGCAATTCGAGCCTTTCGTTCCGCCCACACACATATTCCATGGCAAATGGTGTCACAAAACTCCTGACAGTTTTCATTACACCAGTTTGTTATTGCAGATTTCTGCATGGTAAATTTTAACATTGTCATGAAAGACCAGCTGATGAATGCAGTTGATGTAGAAGGGATTCCGGGATATTGCACTAAAGGATGATATAAAATTGTTATTGCAGGTGACGTGAGGTCACCGATTATTATCCCTCTGCCAAGTGAATACTGCTTCATGAGCAGTTGTCTTGAAGTGAAATTCCTCATGGATATACTAAATATCATTCTTTGTACAAAGTCACGGGACTTTGGTCACCGAAGTTCCCAGCTGGTCTCTATAACTGGATATGTTTCACCAAGACTAATAGCCGATTTTTAAAAAAAAGTAATGGACGTAATCACAATCTGATTGATAAGTACACCAAATCTATTACTAGTACGTAACAAGACCGGATTGCATATTGAAATTTTAGAATTCATGACGGGTGCCACGTGTGGAACAGGTAATGCTCACTCTTTCCGGAATACCTGATGCCACCTCCTAATGCGCATATCGGGGGAGGGGGGGGGGGGAACAAATTATAAGGTCCTTGTGGACTGGTTGTATTTTGTACTCGGGTCGGCCAGTTTTGGTGTTGAGTCAGGCGAGTCGTAGATGCCCTCCGGATGTATTGTCTCGGGTTGGACAAGAGTCGAGACGCGCACGCCGCGTCGAAGGACTGTTATCAGTCGCTCGCTGACTGATAACAACCGGTGCAGTATTCATATCAGTGTTCACATATCTCAACTTCGAATATTCGCGTATAAATAAACTCTGATATACATTTCAGAATTTGATTTATTCATGTGAATTGACGAAATAAAGTACCAAAAAGGAATCCACATCACAGTACATGTATTGCATCATAACAATATTATTGTTAGAATAATCACTAGTAAGTAAATTACATTTATGTGGCTGCGACTTCCTTTGAACCCACGCGGGGCACTGGCCCACAACTTCCGGGGGTAGTGAATTCACTACATTATACCTTTTTGCATGTACACGTATTAGCTGCTCGAATATTGCATGTGAAAAAGCATCAAGAAACTGAAATTCCGATCCCAGTGTGAAATGATACAATTCGTTCAACAGCCGTTATGACGAACTGTGAAATGATACAATCAGTTCAGCAGCCGTTATGACGAACTGTGAATGATACAATTAGTTCAACAGCCGTTGTGACGAACTGTGAATGATACAATCAGTTCAACAGCCGTTGTGACGAACTGTGAATGATACAATCAGTTCAACAGCCGTTGTGACGAACTGTGAATGATACAATCAGTTCAACAGCCGTTATGACGAACTGTGAAATGATACAATCAGTTCAACAGCCGTTATGACGAACTGTGAAATGATACAATCAGTTCAACAGCCGTTATGACGAACTGTGAAATGATACAATCAGTTCAACAGCCGTTGTGACGAACTGTGAAATGATACAATCAGTTCAACAGCCGTTGTGACAAACTGTGAGATGATACAATCAGTTCAACAGCCGAACTGTGAAATGATACAATCAGTTCAGCAGCCGTTATGACGAACTGTGAATGATACAATTAGTTCAACAGCCGTTGTGACGAACTGTGAAATGATACAATCAGTTCAACAGCCGTTGTGACAAACTGTGAGATGATACAATCAGTTCAACAGCCGAACTGTGAAATGATACAATCAGTTCAGCAGCCGTTGTGACGAACTGTGAATGATACAATCAGTTCAACAGCCGTTGTGACGAACTGTGAATGATACAATCAGTTCAACAGCCGTTATGACGAACTGTGAAATGATACAATCAGTTCAACAGCCGTTATGACGAACTGTGAAATGATACAATCAGTTCAACAGCCGTTATGACGAACTGTGAAATGATACAATCAGTTCAACAGCCGTTGTGACGAACTGTGAAATGATACAATCAGTTCAACAGCCGTTGTGACAAACTGTGAGATGATACAATCAGTTCAACAGCCGTTGTGACGAACTGTGTCATTGTGATAATTATGAGCGGTGATGTGTTTTGCCCGAGTTCAAGAACAAGAATTCCCGAATGAGCGTATACCATTGAATGCTAACACTTTGGTAATGTGATTTTCCTGCACAACCCTAGGTAATTGTGGTATGACTGGGAGATCGTATCTCAGTATCATCAACCATCACTGAAATATCTTGAAAAAAAACAACTAAAATTAAAAGGTTTGACCGTAAACGACATTAAAATAACACACTGTTGAACACTCATAACAGCAGTGACAACATTATCTACCAGGCAAAGTCGTATTGTATAACCGCGAAAAAGAGAAAAAGAAGAAAGAAGGGGAAAGAGAGAGGGGAGGAAGTGTTTTCCAATTACACTCGAAAACACTTCTGGGGTCCCATGTTGCGAGCAGTGTATTCGCTCTATAGCCAACCCACTTGTTCTCAGTGAAAGCACTTTATGGTCTTCAACGTCTATAAATGAGTTAAAAACATTCAATGGACAAATGCACATAATTCTCTGATGGGGTCCAAAACCAAGTAATATTTCATGTCATATGTTGTTTCAATTAGAGTGATCATACATTTATGGGTGTAAAGTAATGCTTGATGTTTGGACTCAGGAGAGCTCTGGGATGCTGTATTAGGCACGCGAATACCACCAACTTCTGGGGCCCTTGAGCGGGCCCGAGACCCCCTGCCAACATGGGCTTGCTTCAGCTCACTTAGCAACATTTCACAACTGAGCCTTAGATCTGCCACGAATCGGCCACGCAAAAATTCTTAAGGGGATTAGGAAATGGACTAAAGGAAACCTCTAAAACACACCACTGGGCATGCATATCCCGTCAGCTTCTGGCGCCTCTAAGCGGGCCCCAGACCATCGGCGTTCATCACCTCCCTTCGCGATATTTCTAATCTTGGCCCGCCTTCAGAACCCTGGATCCGCCCCAGATCAGGCATTCATGGACTCTCCAAGGCCATGGTAATTGGACCAAGGAGAGTCCTAGAACACACCATTGGGGATGCATAACCTTCAGCATTTTGGACCTTTCAGCGGGCCCCAGACCCCCGGCCGATATGGGCTTGCTTCGCTCGTCACTATATTGTAACGGTTTTGGGGTGTACCCAAAAGTTTTCCCTAGGTAATTCTGTCAGTGTTTTGTGATATGATGGTTAAATAACCGTTTGTTAAAATGTATATGTGTTTAAAGGTTCATTCGTTTCCGTATTGGTGATATTTAGAAGGTTTTCTATCTTGGAACTTGGTGTAATTTTGATGTTGGTAAAGCCGGAGACGGAGCCGGAGACGGAGACGGAACCGGAGACGGAGTCGGAACAATGGAGAACAAAAACGTAATGACGTTATTTCCGGAAGGTCATGTGATCAGCCTCGTTTTCGGTTTAAAAGGTGACGTGTCAGCCACTGATTGGTTCTAGAGTGTTTTTAGAAATTACGGAAACATCAGTGTTTTGGCGGACTATGACGTCACAATAGGTTGGTCACGTGACGTTGGTCTCAGGTCTATAAAAGCCCCCGCTTCACAGTGGACGGCGGAGTTGGTGTCCTGACGTCGACCTGTGCAGACCCCTTCTCCCATAGCAGAGTACTCCCTTGCTCCGGCTTATACCAGATGATAGCAGTTAAGTCTTCTGACTGTGCACTTGGAAAATAAACATGAAAACTTCAACCGAGTTATTTTTCCGTGTTGGTTAGGGAACTGGAATTTATAATAAAGTTAGTTCACCGGAAAAGAAAGTAATACGGAGAAAAGGGAGATAAGTCCACAGTCGGTTAAGACCAAGTTGTAACGACGTCTTAGGGTGATCCAAGAACCCAGATCACCAAGGAAGGAGACGGAGACGGAGGTGGAATTCAACGGAGCAACTACGGAGGCGGTACCAGACGGAGCAGTTGCAGAGGCGGGAACGACGAAGCAGTTGCAGAGGCGGTACCGGACAACGGAGTAGCAGAGGCAGTACCTGACGGAGCGGTTGCGGTAACCGGAAGTGAGAACACTTCCGAGATTCTCCATTTCAGGTGCAGTCGCAGGTTGCGGTGAGGCAGAGCCAACCGGAGCAGTTTGCAGTGAGGCGGAACCTGGCAGAGCGGTTGCAGTATTTGGAAACGGCAACGTTCCCGGATTCTCTATTCCAGGTGCAGTCGCAGTTGCAGTAAGGCGGAAAACGACGGAGCTGTTGCAGTAAAGCGGTATCCCGACGGAGCAGTTGCAGTTCCCGGAGACGGAAACGCCTCCAGATTCTTACTTTACAGGTGCAGTTGCAGATTGGCAGTCGGACAACGGTTAAGAGGTCCATTTCAGACCACGCTACCAACCTTCAGAGACTTCTAGCCGGAGTGCAACCGTACAGCAGTAGCAGTTTCCCGGAGTTTTACCGTTTCAGCTCCGGTTAAACAACAACTCACCCATCTCCCAAGAAAACCGGTTTATCAAGACGTCACAGAAGGGTGAAGAACCCGTTACAATATCGATCGAGGGTTTTGTCCCCCCCCCCCCCCATGAAATAAATCCTATACACGCCCCCTGACGCCGGTGTCTGTTCTCAATATGAATATTCAAATCACAAGCAAATAATGTTTAATTTATATTCGTGAGTGTATTCTGAAGTTCACCTCTGTCATTTACACGAGAATCCAGCATGTATCAATGAATCTGTGTTTTGGGAATACTCAGATCCCCTTTGGTTGTACTTCCACCGCGCCATGTGCTGAATGAATGGAGTAAACAAAGGTTATATCACACAAATCGAATCATTCACTGACTGTTACCCGGTCGGACACCGGGTATCTCGTGTTGTATAATTGATGCCATTAATTAGATTGTTCCGTCAACAGGAGTGCCTCTCACTTATCCAATCAATATGTCAACCCTTGTTATTGCCCATTAGCTACTAAACGTGTTCTACCTACAAAATTTTCCATGCAAGGAATGCATCTGTCACTGTACATATTTCTGAATGCGTTTGGCACAATTGCCTTAACGATGTGGGCATAAGTTAGAGAAAAGTACTCATAAAAGTACTGCGATGTATTTTCATTCCTTTTGACAGTAGGGTTGACATTTATCACCCTAAATACATTTATGTTGATACTGATTTTGCTCTGCTGCTGGAAACAACAGACAATTTTTTTGCATATAGCGTCTCTGAATTCGTTACAGAAATGTCCAATGTTTCTTGTAGTAATCTGTCCCCAAATTTGTATGGCTTCAGTGTCCACATGGCTAATGATAGATATGACAGACATCACTTAATATAAATGTCAAACAGAAGAGTGTAAAATTCTTTCCATAAAAATTATGTTTATGTTATTGTTAAAATACCATGTTTCAATTGGATTTCTTCCCATTCATCTACATCTTAGTTCCTATAAATTTCATCCACTAGTTTTAATTTACATTGGTGTTATCTTTTTTCATTTATGTAAATTGAGGTATGCAATTTGTTTTCGTTAAATAACAGTGTTATTTAAATGTGAGCAACCTTCGGCAATGACATAGGGAAAACGTCTACACGATATCAAAGCACATCTCTGAGATCAGCAATGTAAAAATGAAGTATTCCTGGTTATTTGTCCGACAAATATTTGACCACTATCTCTAAACAAACACATTCTGTAGCGGTTTCTTTCAAGGCCAGCATCACCATTCCCAGAAAGAGGAAATCACACAAACTCCCGATGTTCTTTGATATCAATGGAGATAAATTTGCTCTTGTGTACTGTCGAACAATCGATCGTCGACATACAATCAGAATAAACGAATAGGCTGGTGCCGTTGTCCAGTAGCCCAGTATTACCACATAATCTTTATGTTCCGCATTCTGGACAATATCAGTGAGACTATTTAAGTAAATATCGATACCACGGAACCTCACACTTAATACTTCCATAACACACATACCAACTTTAGATGTATCCAGACTATTTTTATGTTTAGATCATTAGTTGATGGTAACCATTAGTTAATGGTCTGATGATTAATCAATGTACTGATGTGAGCTTCACCAGCATATATAACGATACATGCAACACATATGTTTTACCTTTTATACAAGAAAATTAAAATACAAACAAAAGTATTCCATTCACTGTAAGGCTTAAAAAAATTAATTTTCTGTTTCTCGTCCCCGCCCGCCTGTGTTCAAAAGCAGCGTCCCGGATTTTTTTATTTGCGATTCTCAAATAAAAAATAAAAAATGTTCCGCCCCTATTTTCAACTCGCCCCTATTTTACAACTCGCCCATCTCCCAAGAAAACCGGTTTATCAAGACGTCACAGAAGGGTGAAGAACCCGTTACAATATCGATCGAGGGTTTTGTCCCCCCCCCCCCCCCATGAAATAAATCCTATACACGCCCCCTGACGCCGGTGTCTGTTCTCAATATGAATATTCAAATCACAAGCAAATAATGTTTAATTTATATTCGTGAGTGTATTCTGAAGTTCACCTCTGTCATTTACACGAGAATCCAGCATGTATCAATGAATCTGTGTTTTGGGAATACTCAGATCCCCTTTGGTTGTACTTCCACCGCGCCATGTGCTGAATGAATGGAGTAAACAAAGGTTATATCACACAAATCGAATCATTCACTGACTGTTACCCGGTCGGACACCGGGTATCTCGTGTTGTATAATTGATGCCATTAATTAGATTGTTCCGTGAACAGGAGTGCCTCTCACTTATCCAATCAATATGTCAACCCTTGTTATTGCCCATTAGCTACTAAACGTGTTCTACCTACAAAATTTTCCATGCAAGGAATGCATCTGTCACTGTACATATTTCTGAATGCGTTTGGCACAATTGCCTTAACGATGTGGGCATAAGTTAGAGAAAAGTACTCATAAAAGTACTGCGATGTATTTTCATTCCTTTTGACAGTAGGGTTGACATTTATCACCCTAAATACATTTATGTTGATACTGATTTTGCTCTGCTGCTGGAAACAACAGACAATTTTTTTGCATATAGCGTCTCTGAATTCGTTACAGAAATGTCCAATGTTTCTTGTAGTAATCTGTCCCCAAATTTGTATGGCTTCAGTGTCCACATGGCTAATGATAGATATGACAGACATCACTTAATATAAATGTCAAACAGAAGAGTGTAAAATTCTTTCCATAAAAATTATGTTTATGTTATTGTTAAAATACCATGTTTCAATTGGATTTCTTCCCATTCATCTACATCTTAGTTCCTATAAATTTCATCCACTAGTTTTAATTTACATTGGTGTTATCTTTTTTCATTTATGTAAATTGAGGTATGCAATTTGTTTTCGTTAAATAACAGTGTTATTTAAATGTGAGCAACCTTCGGCAATGACATAGGGAAAACGTCTACACGATATCAAAGCACATCTCTGAGATCAGCAATGTAAAAATGAAGTATTCCTGGTTATTTGTCCGACAAATATTTGACCACTATCTCTAAACAAACACATTCTGTAGCGGTTTCTTTCAAGGCCAGCATCACCATTCCCAGAAAGAGGAAATCACACAAACTCCCGATGTTCTTTGATATCAATGGAGATAAATTTGCTCTTGTGTACTGTCGAACAATCGATCGTCGACATACAATCAGAATAAACGAATAGGCTGGTGCCGTTGTCCAGTAGCCCAGTATTACCACATAATCTTTATGTTCCGCATTCTGGACAATATCAGTGAGACTATTTAAGTAAATATCGATACCACGGAACCTCACACTTAATACTTCCATAACACACATACCAACTTTAGATGTATCCAGACTATTTTTATGTTTAGATCATTAGTTGATGGTAACCATTAGTTAATGGTCTGATGATTAATCAATGTACTGATGTGAGCTTCACCAGCATATATAACGATACATGCAACACATATGTTTTACCTTTTATACAAGAAAATTAAAATACAAACAAAAGTATTCCATTCACTGTAAGGCTTAAAAAAATTAATTTTCTGTTTCTCGTCCCCGCCCGCCTGTGTTCAAAAGCAGCGTCCCGGATTTTTTTATTTGCGATTCTCAAATAAAAAATAAAAAATGTTCCGCCCCTATTTTGAGGATAGTGAATGGTCGAGACACCAAATCACAACGTGGAACTTAGGCATATATTTAACTTACCTCCTTGTTTTCACTCTCCGCCAAATGAGACATCGACATTAACAGTTTTCAAAAACAGTTATTCTATGTGGTTACGTGTATGTAATAATACATATAAAATTGCGATCAAGAATTGATTTACTATATTCTTCATGAATACTTCAATGGACATATTAAATGATAGAACGGTTCTCTACAATTACTCATCATTGATATATATTATCATATGACGGTTTTGATAATACTACTACTAGTACACAGAGTCATCCTGTATGTGCTGACTGCTAAGATGATGGCACACCAGTAGTTCCAAGGTGCCCGGTCGAAAGGTTTCAAGCCCAAATAAGTCAAGCTTATAGAAATGAATTCATTAAAGTCATGTGTAACACATGATTCCAATTCTAAAGGCTTTATTTATCTGGGCTTGAATGCATCTGTGCGCAAGTGTTTTTTAATCAATCAACAAAGCGAATTTATTTTCATATGTGTGAAATGTCGTCCAACCAAAAATAAAAAATAAAAAGTGCCTCCCTACCCAATTTTCTCTTGAGCTGAGGACGGTATTTTTGCAAAATAAAAAATAAAGGATAAAAAGTCCCTCCCTACCCAGTTTTGAAAAAATAGGAGGACGAGAAACAGAAAATTAATTTTGTTAGGCCTAAGATACATTCGATACTAGAGTTTTATAGAGTAATGAGATTTCATACTGATTTGTAAACTCAAAGAGAGTGGCGATAGGATAAAACCGAGTTATCAGCGCAGATATTCAAGTTTATCTGTTGTGATTATAATAACATACGAGGACAGCATGTTACAGGGTTATTGACACATGTACACACAGCCAAGGATAAGTGCGCATCCGGGACTATTAAATTATCGCCAAATGGCTCTACGAGAACCCAAGGACTCAAATGGATACATATTTCCACCAATGACAAGGATATATGTACTCTTGGAGTCATTACTAGAAAGCGGATTGGTCTCAGTGATTTTCTTTTGCACAAATCAATTCGGCCTGGCCACTTCCAACTTGTCTGATGAGAAAACATTAGCTGCTTTCTTCGTTGGCGATCTCACAAAAGAGCGAGGTAGGAACCATTCTGAGAGGAAAGGTGAGATCACTAGATATCAACTTGAGAATGAAAAACTATTTTTCTTTTCAGATTATATTCATATATATTTATATATATATAAATATTCATAATCTCGACAATTTAGTTGGAAAAATGGCTCATGATATTGGAAAGGGCTTCCAAAAATGGGGTTCCTGTTTGCCACCAGGATCGCCACCATGTAATTCAGGTATAGATAAACCACATAAATAGTCTACTGTGCCAAATACATACAGAAACGTAATAATGTTATATTAAATTTTTGTCATGTTTGTTTTTGCCTAATGCAGACAATGGACATGACGTTTTTGTACTTCTTGGGCATAATAGACTGTTTCAGAGCCCCAAAAGCACATGGCATCAGCAGGTACCTCATTGCATGATACATGTGTGATAAACATGAACAGTTGAACGATGCGAGGAGACGTTTTGCACTGTGGTGATTCGTCCCACCAGGTGCCCTGTGGAATCACTGTCAATAGCTGTCCCTTCACATATGTAATCGTTCTTACTTAGTACTACAGGACTGTAAAGTCACGTAGCGACACGGTTTGATTATGATGAGAAACAAATATGCCTCTTTCATTTATTTCGAGTAACATCACTGAATACAACATAGTAAGAATGGAATTACTGGTAAAAAAATAGGTTATATTTGTGTGTTACCAGAATCACCCAGTCTCGTAACGTGACTTCACAGTCGTATTCAACACTTTTGTGGATCTGTGAAACTGTAATTTACAGCAAGAAAACAAAACCAGTGTAATCGACGAAAAGGTACCAAGAGTTGATGTTTTTGCCACCTTTCAGGATTCCTTTCTGACAAATATCACACATAAAACAACACAGACAACTGACCAAAATATTTACTTTTTTTATACCAGACATGAACGTTAGCACGTTTCTCCTGAGAACATGCAATGTTTTTCTTCTATCTGTGGTTGTATAAATACATATCCTATATAATACATTCCACCGAAACCATACAATATATACCAGTGTTGCAGAAGCCATTCGAGGCTGCTTACAGGATAATTACAATGAAGATGGTCGGGTACGTACATCATAGTACAATCATTGTGACAGTATCCACATACTCGGGTTTAGCATATCAAACGGAGACTGGCGACATTTCTCGACCAAAACAAGGTCTTTTGGTAAACAACACAATAAATAGTTTAGCGACCTATATGGACACCTCACAACACCACAAGTAAACTAATCAGCTGTTTTCTGAGAATGGAGACTGGCGACATTTCTTGACCAAAACAAGGTCGTTTGATAAACAACACAGCAATAGTTTATCGACCCATATGGAGACCTCACACCACAGGTAACTCATCAGCTGTTTCCTGAGGCAATAAGGTGTGATAAGGTGTGGACATGCCAGAGGCAACACATCAAGTGGGATGATCTCCCCAAATATTCGCGTTCACAGTTATTGATAACTATCATTTGTTGAATATTTCACTGTGGTCAAAACACCACAAGATCTTCTTCACAGATGTGTGTCTGGGTAACTTCTGGTCACAGTGGTGTGATTCGCTCAATGCATCAAAAATTGACATCACCACTGTTCAAATCTTTTCGCAAGGGATCAGCACTGGAAGTCTGAGGACGTATAAGGTCCTCACATATAATGTGTATCACTTGTATTCAATGGTGCCTTCCAGTGCTAGAACTGTTACACTATGGACAATAATCCACCACATGCAATGCTGGTCCACACCGGCACTAGTATTAATTTCATATGATGTTTTTGTTGAAATTCGTTTGATGATAGCTGCAGGACGTGCAACGTGTTTTCTATGTGTATGATTAACTGATTTTGTCAGAACAGAAGCGGCTCGCATACCTGTAACTTCCTGTATCTTTTTGATGGTTTCACACGTTTTACTGTGTATGATGCTGGTAATCGAGAAAAGAGAACATGGCGCCACATTGTTACAATCATGAGCAATGACATATATTACTCACAAGTTTCAACCTAATCATACTCGTCCGCATAGGACCTTTTGTTGGTTATTTTAACTCTTTCAAATTTGAAATGATAAACCCCAGTGGTCAATATCTGACTCAACAGCCAAAAATAATGCAAGGAAGTAACATTATGATAGTTGTTGGCGTCATATAAGTTCTGTTTGTTGCTGAAAGCTCATTGCAAGTTTTTTGGTGCAAGAATCGATGCAAACCTCCATACCTAATGGGCAAAAACGTTGAATTCGTTGACACATCAATCATGTCCATTCACGAACCGATTTTGTTTTGTAAAGTGCATGAGTTCATTTCCTGAGTCAGTTCTCTGCCCTCGTGTCATCAGAAACAATCGCCTCGTGGAGGATTTTTTTTTTTTTAGAATGGTTCTGAACTGTCAGTATTTCTGGTTATGGGTGAGAGAAAAATTTGGACTGACCGAAAGTAGACGTGTTATGCTTCTGAAGTACACATGATAATTGCGCTTCATGTCAGGGCACAAGGACAAATGGACCACAATAACCGAAGACAGGATCAGCAGTGGAGCTTGATTGGATTACTTGGTAGATCCCCCACCACCTCCTCATCCCTCCTGTTCACAAATAGGAAAAAAGTCGACAAATAGAAATAAAACCAAACATTGCACGTCTTGGTCGGATGGTCCAAGAACTGAATCGACCATTCAGTTCTCTTAGAATGTCTATCATCTTGGTTTGGCTTTGGTGGGACTGCACGCAAGTGGTTCTCGTCCTATTTGTCTGGTAGGGTCCAATCAGTTAAGGTTGGCGACAGCCTTTCAGAGCCCGCAGATATAAAATTTGGTGTTCCACAGGGATCAGTTCTTGGTCCCATTTTGTTTTCCATGTACACAACACCTCTACATAAAATAATCTCTGCACATAATACGGTTAACTATCATTTCTATGCTGATGATACTCAGCTTTATATGCCACTCTCACAAACAAATTGTGCTACGGATCTAGTCACGCTCCAGGAATGTCTCAAAGATGTCCAAAACTGGATGAATGCAAACAAGCTTAAGCTCAATCCAGATAAAACTGAGTTCATCCTGTTTGGTACCAAGTCTCAAAGGGCTAAGATGGCAGATTGTTTTCCAGTGGATATTCTTGGAAATGAAATCAGTCCTACGGAAAAAGCACGCAATTTAGGTGTTGTTTTTGATTCTGATTTTTCATTCTCCAATCAGGTTGTTTCTGTTTGTAAATCATGTTTTGTGGGTCTTCGTGACCTAAGAATGATCAGGCGTAATCTTTCGAAAAGCAATACAATTACATTGGCTAATGCACTAGTTAGTAGTAGACTTGATTATTGTAATTCATTGTATAGGTCTTTATCCAGTCGGGATTTAAATAAGTTACAATGTGTTCAGAATACTTTGGCCCGCATTGTCACTCGGACATCTAAGTTCTCTCATATTACCCCTGTTCTCAGGTCACTACATTGGTTGCCCATTAGGCACAGAATAGAGTTTAAAACCGCAACAATTATTTATAAATCATTGCATACGGGACTACCTGCATATTTCAACGATCACCTAACTCGCTACACATGTAAAGTGAACACGAGGCGTGGCAATCCTGATAAACTGTTCCTCCATGTCCCACTTTATAAACCTTCCATTAATAAATCAAAGGTTCAATTTCAAAACAGTTTGAGTTATGACGGCCCCTCACTTTGGAATTCCCTACCAAATGATATTCGTTCTGCTCCAACCCTGTTTAGTTTCAGGCATCAGCTTAAGACGCATCTATTTCAGGATGCCTATCCCCCTTAACCTTCTCAACACAGCCGGTTGTCATCTCGATCACGAACTATTTCTGACCACGTTTTATGATATTGGTTATTAATCAGGACTGTTGCGCCTTAGAATTCGTTATACGAAATTAAGCGCTATAAAAGTTTGATATATTATTATTATTATGGTGCGACTGAGGCCTCCAGATACCCTAATAACTCTTGAAACAAGTCTGTGAGAATAAAATCACCCAGGATATTCCTGTCTGGATCTGGACAGGAATTTGTTGTGCACTGTCCGGGTCGTGTGAAAACACGAGTTTACTTTTCGGCTTTTTTCATTAATAACATGTTTTTCCCTGAAAATGAAGTCCGTGGTAGTTTTTGTGGTACTCTCTTTTTGATAGCAATATCATACACATTTCAAATCCATTCGATTCTCCAACTCTTATAATTATGATATGACTTATGTATATTTATATCCTTTCGATATACTTTTTTTTCCATGAAAAATGATTCTACCACAAGTAATACATAATACTCTGCATGGAGTTGGCATTTGTTGTTTTAATCTGTTTATTACGTCAATAATTTGATTATTGTAATTCATTGGCGTCTTGTTGATGACCTTGAAGTTAACATCAAATGCCATTGAAAGGTCAAGTCAAGGCTATGCCTATATCAGTGTACATTCTGCACAAACTGATAGATTGTGAAGTTTTCATGACCACAACTGACTGGCTGGCAGATTGTTTTCCAGTGGATATTCTTGGAAATGAAATCAGTCCTACGGAAAAAGCACGCAATTTAGGTGTTGTTTTTGATTCTGATTTTTCATTCTCCAATCAGGTTGTTTCTGTTTGTAAATCATGTTTTCTGACTGACTGGAAATGCTCACTCTTTCCGGAACACCTGATTTCACCTCCTGATGGCCATTTACGGGGGTTCATGAGTTTCCCTGTCATTTTTGTTTTCTCTCACTTCGTATGCCTGATATGACTTTCTGTCCCCGGACTATGAGATTGGATAACGGACCCTGTTTTGTTTGCTCGGAATACTTGATACTGGGTATTGATTCCACGTCTATTTGGACGAAACTAGTGAGAAATTAGCGAGAAGGAAACACGCTACGGAAAAGATAGTCGACAGTATGAATCGGAGACATTACCAACCTTTTCCCCAGGAGAATAAGTATGCAGCATTAGTGTAGAGATATACGTGCTACAGGGATCCTGTGACAAGTCACGTCCGGTGCCGTCCTTTCCAACATCAAAGCACGATTAAGGCTCGGTAAATCAGCGAGGTAATGCGTCTGAAATCAACGACAAATTGGGAGTGGACTCTGAACAAACACCACGTCGTTGTGAGCAATGCATGAATCGTGGAACAGCGATTTTTGTTTTTTTAATACTTGATGAACGAAAATCAGCTATTTCAGGGACGAAACGAGCAAAACGAACGTTATTTCTGGATTCTGCACCCTAGACAAACATGTTCCAAAGGCATGTGTTGGGTATCCTTGGCTTTAAGTTTTTTTTTCAGGAAAACCCCATTTGATTTCTGTCAAAATGACTGACTCAAGCCTTTCAATCGAATTGGCCAGCACACGCCAGTCAGTTGTGGTCATGAAAACTTCACAATCTATCAGTTTGTGCAGAATGTACACTGATATAGGCATAGCCTTGACTTGACCTTTCAATGGCATTTGATGTTAACTTCAAGGTCATCAACAAGACGCCAATATATAACATGTTTTTATCTCCTTTGAGAGACCCTAACTAGCACAATCTTATACCCAAAAGGCATTCAATTCACCACTGGGAATTTAGAGCCCGGTTCTAAAAATGTTGTTCGCGGTGACCATAGTCTATGTTAACACATGGTTAAGTGTTAGTAGATTATGCATGAACTGATGGATAGCGAGTTTATAACCATGTGTTCCAGTTTCTTGCTAATTCTAAATCACGATTAATGGTACAACATGTGCTGACGATGTGTATCTGTCGTTTTCGGGCGCACAAGTTATTTACTACATGGGCCGCTATATTTTCGCTGCTTATATTTAGCTATTCGTGGGAAACAAAAATGTCGTTCATCTCATCTGTTTCCCCCGACAAATCAATCATATTATCATGGGCTTTGCGAAAATGAACTGGGGCTTTGTTTTCAACCTGGGTAGTACGTTTCTATACCCAAGACACATTACAGTGCTTTTGAGATATATGGCGTGACGTAACGTTTGTCCTCTTTGGTGGACAATTAACTAGAAGCTGACTCAAAGCAGATTTAATCAGAATAAAGATGTCTTGAAAGGAAATCTGGTGAATGGAAACCAGTTAATTCATTTTTAGTTTACCGACCCATTTGAGGCGAAAAGCTATTGTCCGTCCGTTCTTTTTTTGACATGATGGATTTCCTTATGAATGTAAGTATCAACCTATCACCACCAATACAGCCAAATTTTGATGATTCCAATAACAAACGTAAAACACTACATTTTGCAATAGAAACAAAGCCCGACCAAATAATTGATCCAAAAACACACTCGTGTCATCAGGGGCAGACGGTGTGTTAAATGTAGTTTTTTCTACTGTACACCTGATGGAATTAGTATACAACTGCCCAACAACCTTTTGATTGAATCGTGTTGGCTATTTTAGTTCAAATAGAAACTTTCAAATGTAAGTATCAATCTATTACCACCAATACAGCCAAATTTTGATGATTCCAATAAAAAACATAAAATACTATATTTTGCAATAGAATCAAAACCCGACCAAATACTTTATCAAAGGGCACACTGGCGTCGTCAGGGGCAGACAGTGTGGTGAATGTAGTTGTTTCTACTGTACACCTGATGAAAATAGTATACAACTGCCCAACAACCTATGAAAATAATTTACAAATCCGAAACAAACCCCATGGAATAGATATATGACAAGTACATAAGTACCTAATCACAAGCCAAAAGGCTACTGAGTTGATGGTATCCTCGGGGACAGAATTAACGTCCACCAGCAGTGACACCGGCTCAGTGGTATAAATGTAAGTATCAATCTATTACCACCAATACAGCCAAATTTTGATGATTCCAATAAAAAAACATAAAATAAAATATTTTGCAATAGAAACAAAGCCCGACCAAATACTTTATCAAAGGACACACTGGCGTCATCAGGGGCAGACAGTATGGTAAATGTAGCTGTTTCTACTGTACACCTGATGAAAATAGTATACAACTGCCCAACAACCTATGAAAATAATTTACAAATCCGAAACAAACCCCATGGAATAGATATATGACAAGTACATAAGTACCTAATCACAAGCCAAAAAACTACTGAGTTGATGGTATCCTTGGGGACAGAATTAACGTCCACCAGCAGTGACACCGGCTCAATGGTATGAATGTAATTATCAATCTATTACCACCAATACAGCCAAATTTTGATGATTCCAATAAAAAACCTAAAATACAATATTTTGCAATAGAAACAAAGCCCGACCAAATACTTTACACTGGCGTCATCAGGGGCATACAGTGTGGTAAATGTAGTTGTTTCTACTGTACACCTGATGGAAATAGTATACAACTGCCCAACAACCTATGAAAATAATTTACAAATCCGAAACAAACCCCATGGAATAGATATATGACAAGCACTAAGTACTTGTCATATAGAGACCCCCTGCCAACAGGGGCTTGCTTCAGCTCACTTAGCAACATTTCACAACTGAGCCTTAGATCTGCCACGAATCGGCCACGCAAAAATTCTTAAGGGGATTAGGAAATGGACTAAAGGAAACCTCTAAAACACACCACTGGGCATGCATATCTCGTCAGCTTCTGGCGCCCCTAAGCGGGCCCCAGACCATCGGCGTTCATCACCTCCCTTCGTGATATTTCACATCTTGGCCCGCCTTCAGAACCCTGGATCCGCCCCAGATCAGGCATTCATGGACTCTCCAAGGCCATGGTAATTGGACCAAGGAGAGTCCTAGAACACACCATTGGTGATGCATAACCTTCAGCATTTTGGACCTTTCAGCGGGCCCCAGACCCCCGGCCGATATGGGCTTGCTTTGCTCGTCACTATATCGATCGAGGGTTTTGTCCCCCCCCCCCCCCCCCCCATGAAATAAATCCTATACACGCCTCTGACGCCGGTATCTGTTCTCAATATGAATATTCAGATCACAAGCAAATAATGTTTAATATATATTCGTGAGTGTTTTCTGAAGTTCACCTCTGTCATTCACACGAGAATCCAGCATGTATCAATGAATCTGTGTTTTGGGAATACTCAGATCCCCTTTGGTTGTACTTCCACCGCGCCATGTGCTGAATGAATGGAGTAAACAAAGGTTATATCACACAAATCGAATAATTCACTGACTGTTACCCGGTCGGACACCAGTGGTATCTCGTGTTGTATAATTGATGTCATTAATTAGATTGTTCCGTGAACAGAAGTGCCTCTCACTTACCCGGACTATGAGATTGGATAACGGACCCTGTTTTGTTTGCTCGGAATACTTAATACTGGGTATTGATTCCACGTCTATTGCCCATTAGCTACTAAACGTGTTCTACCTACAAAATTCTCCATGCAAGGAATGCATCTGTCACTGTATATTTCTGAATGCGTTTGGCACAATTGCCTTAACGATGTGGGCATAAGTTAGAGAAAAGTACTCATAAAAGTACTGCGATGTATTTTCATTCCTTTTGACAATAGGGTTGACATTTATCACCCTAAATACATTTATGTCGATACTGATTTTGCTATGCTGCTGGAAACAACATACAACTGTTTTTGCATATAGCGTCTCTGAATTCGTTACAGAAATGCCCAATGTTTCTTGTAGTAATCTGTGCCCAAATTTGTATGGCTTCAGTGTCCACATGGCTAATGATAGATATGACAGACATCACTTAGTATAACCTTCAAACAGAAGTGTGTAAAATTCTTTCCATAAAAAGTCTGTTGATGTTATTGTTAAAATACCATGCTTCAATGGGATTTCTTCCCATTCATCTACATCTTAGTTCCTATAAATTTCATCCACTAGTTTTAATTTACATTGGTGTTATCTTTTTTCATTCGTGTAAATTCAGGTATGCAATTTGTTTTCGTTAAATAACAGTGTTATTTAAATGTGAGCAACCTTCGGCAATGACATGGGGGTGACACGTCTACACGATATCACAGCACATCTCTGAGATCAGCAGTGTAAAAATGAAGTATTCTTGGTTATTTGTTCGACACATATTTGACCATTATCTCTAAACAAACAAACTCCGTAGCGGTTTCTTTCAAGGCCAGCATCACCATTCCTAGCAAGAGGAAATCACACAAACTCCCGATGTTCTCTGATATCAATTGGGATAAATTTGCTATTGTGTACTGTCAAACAATCGATCGTCGACATACAATCAGAATAAACGAATAGGCTGGTGCCGTTGTCGAGTAGTCCAGTATTACCACATACTCTTTATGTTCCGGATTCTGGACAATATCAGTGAGAAAATTCAAGTAAATATCGAGACCACGGAACCTCACACTTAATACTTCCATAACACACATATCAAGTTCAGATGTATCCTGACAATTTTCATGTTTAGATCATTAGTTGATGGTAACTGGTGGTATGATGAACGATACATGCAACACATTTTAGCTTTTATACAAGAGTATTAAAATACAAACAAAAATATTCCATTCATTGTAAGATACATTTGATACTAGAGTTTTATAGAGTAATGACATTTCATGCTGATTTGTAAACACACTCAAAGAGAGTGGCGATAGGATAAACCATGTTAAACCATGTTACAGGGTTATTGACACATGCACAGACAGCCAAGGATAAGTGCGCATCCGGGACTATTCTATTATCGCCAAATGGCTCTAAGAGTCCCTAAGGACTCAAATTGATACATAGTTTCACTAATGACAAGGATATATGTACTCTGGGAGTCATTACTAGAAAGCGGATTGGTCTCAGTGATTCTCATTTGCGGGAACTAATAATCAAATCGGCCTGGCCACTTGCCAACTTGCTTTCTGATGAGAAAACCTTCTACGTTGGTGATTTCACAAAAAAGCAAGCTAGGAACCATTCTGAGACGAAAGGAGAGATCACTAGTTATCATCGGATTGCTGAAAATGCGCGATCCTGATTGGTCAATTCCCCGACAATACCACGCCGTATTTGTAGAGCTGTGAAACAACCCCCATGATATTTCCTGTATCGCGGGCTTCAGGCGGGTAATACGGAATGACGTTTTCGAGAGTTCCATATAATCAAATGATAAAATCGTTACCATGGCCTTAAGACCCCAATACGGCATGATATATGCCTTCAGTCAGCATATCCCACTAGGTCTGCGGCCTCGTGGTATATGACTTCAGGCAGATATCACGCCGTATTGGGGTCTGAAGGCCATGATAATTTCTAATATCAACTTGAGAATGAAAAAATATTTTCTTTTTAGATTATATTCATATATATTCATATATATAAATATTCATAATCTCGACAATTTAGTTGGAAAAATGGCTCATAATATTGGAAAGGAGCTTCCAAAAATTGCATGATACATGTGTGATAAACATGAACAGTTGAACGATGCGATGAGACGTTTTGCACTGTGGTGATTCGTCCCCCCAGGTGCCCTGTGGAATCACTGTCAATAGCTGTCCCTTCACATATGTAATCGTTCTTACTTATTACTACAGGGCTTGAAAGTCACATAACGACACGGTTTGATTATTATGAGAAACAAATATGCCTCTTTCGTTTATTCTGAGTAACAATTCAGAGGCGGATCCAGGAATTTAGATTAGGGGGGGCGCAAACAAAGTACATGCGGTCTGGGGCTTCGTAAGCCCCCCGAAAAAAAATTAGCATTTTTTTGGTTTTATGAGAGCATTTGGGGTGGTTTCTGGAGACGTTTCTGGTACTATTGGATGCCTATTTCGTGTACTAGTCAGGGACGAGTACAGGGTGCTTGGTTCCAGGTTGTGTGTGTGTGTGTGTGTGGGGGGGGGGGGGGTTGCGTCGTAAGCCCCCTTTAGTAATTGAAGTAGTATGAATGTATATCATACTAAATGAAGAGAGTAGTGCATCCAGGGGAAGATCCAGGATTTAAGGGAGTGGACCAATGCGAGCCCGGCAAGCACCTCGCGGCCGGGGGTCTGGGGTCCGCTGAAAGGCCTCAGAAGACAGTGCCCTTTTCATGTTCTGTAGTAGCTTTCTGGCCTCTCCTGAGTATAAATTTCACACAAACTCACTAAAACCACCTTTTTTAATCAAGCAATTGTTATTAAATCCAGACTAATTATTTTTATCACCATCAATACCAAATAATGCCAATGCCAAATTTATTATATGTCAAAGCATTTGGTGACAAAAATGCATCAGAAGTAATATTATATTCCCGATAGATGTGCGCCATATCGCAATCAAGTATTTTGACATTTCTGTACCGACATTAACCCCTAAATTTTCGATATTAATTCTGTGTGTGTGGGGGGGGGGGGAGGGGAGCGGGAGGGGTGGAGAAGGCCCGCTTCCGTCCCCCACCCCCCTGGATCTGCCTTTGGCACTTATAGTAGCAGAAATACATGTATTTCTGATAGTAGTTACTTTTTTATTCATCAGTAGATGCAGGAGAAGTAGCACCAATTTAAGTCAAATCCCTGGACCAAATTTGGAACTTGCACGGGAACGGTCAATCATGCTAAATGAGAAGGTTCCAGTGGAAGAAAAAGGCAGAACCAGAACCCTTGGACACCCCCTCCCCCGAAATCCGCTCTTGTGGCCGACCATCGATGGGGATATAACGGGATATTTTATGCTTGAAACTGACTCTTTTGCTGTTGTATCAGTTGGGTTTAAGCCTGGAATTTCAGGTGAAAAGGGGGGTTCGACCCCCCGACCAACCCCCCCCCCCCCTATTTACGCCCATGATTTATTCCTATCAGCTATATTAAATCTAGGGCCTATTTTTTCTCTCTCTCTCTCTCTCTCTTTCTCTCTCTTTTTCTCATTTTAGGGGGGGGGGGGGGCGCGCGCCGGGTGCTGACCAAAACATTTACTCTTTTATACCAGACATGGACGTCAGCACGTTTCTCCTGAGATCATGCGATGTTTTTTTTTCTATCTGTGGTTGAATAAAAACATATCCTATATAATACATTCCACCGAAACCATACAATATATACCAGTGTTGCAGAAGCCATTCGAGGCTGCTTACAGGATAATTACAATGAATATGGCCGGGTACGTACATCATAGTACAATCATTGTGACAGTATCCACATATTGGGGTTTAGCATATCAAACGGAGACTGGCGACATTTCTCGACCAACACAAGGTCTTTCGGTAAACAACACAATAAATAGTTTAGCGACCTATATGGACACCTCACACCACAAGTAACTAATCAGCTGATTTCTGAGAACGAAGACTGGCGACATTTCTTGACCAAAACAAGGTCGTTTGATAAACAACACAGCAATAGTTTATCGACCCATATGGAGACCTCACACCACAGGTAACTCATCAGTTGTTTCCTGAGGCAATAAGGTGTGATAAGGTGTGGACATGCCAGAGGCAACCCATCAAGTGGGATGATCTCCCCAAATATTCGCGTTCACAGTTATTGATAACTATCATTTGTTGACTATTTCACTGTGGTCAAAACACCACAAGATCTTCTTCACAGATGTGTGTCTGGGTAACTTCTGGTCACAGTGGTGTGATTCGCTCAATGCATCAAAAATTGACATCACCACTGTTCAAATCTTTTCGCAAGGGATCAGCACTGGAAGTCTGAGGACGTATAAGGTCCTCACCTATAATGTGTATCACTTGTATTCAATGGTGCCTTCCAGTGCTAGAACTGTTACACTATGGACAATAATCCACCACATGCAATGCTGGTCCACACCGGCACTAGTATTAATTTCATATGATGTTTTTGTTGAAATTCGTTCGATGATAGCTGCAGGACGTGCAACGTGTTTTCTATGTGTATGATTAACTGATTTTGTCAGAACAGAAGCGGCTCGCATACCTGTAACTTCCTGTATCTTTTTTATGGTTTCACACGTTTTACTGTGTATGATGCTGGTAATCGAGAAAAGAGAACATGGCGCCACATTGTTACAATCATGAGCAATGACATATATTACTCACAAGTTTCAACCTAATCATACTCGTCCGCATAGGACCTTTTGTTGGCTATTTTAACTCTTTCAAATTTGAAATGATAAACCCCAGTGGCCAAAAATAATGCAAGGAAGTAACATTATGATAGTTGTTGGCGTCTAATAAGTTCTGTTTGTTGCTGAAAGCTCATTGCAAGTTTTTTTGGTGCAAGAATCGATGCAAACCTCCATACCTAATGGGCCAAAACGTTGAATTCGTTGACACATCAATCATGTCCATTCACGAACCGATTTTGTTTTGTAAAGTGCATGAGTTCATTTCCTGAGTCAGTTCTCTGCACTCGTGTCATCAGAAACAATCGCCTTGTGGAGGATTTTTTTTTTTTAGAATGGTTCTGAACTGTCAGTATTTCTGGTTATGGGTAAATTTGGACTGACCGAAAGTAGACGTGTTATGCTTCTGAAGTACACATGATAATTGCGCTTCATGTCAGGGCACAAGGACAAATGGACCACAATAACCGAAGACAGGATCAGCAGTGGAGCTTGATCGGATTACTTGGTAGATCCCCCACCACCTCCTCATCCCTCCTGTTCACAAATAGGAAAAAAGTCGACAAATAGAAATAAAACCAAACATTGCACGTCTTGGTCGGATGGTGCGACTGAGGCCTCCAGATACCCTAATAACTCTTGAAACAAGTCTGCAAGAATAAAATCACCCAGGATATTCCTGTCTGGATCTGGACAGGAATTTGTTGTGCACTGTCCGGGTCGTGTGAAAACACGGGTCGTGTGAAAACTTTTCGGCTTTTTTCATTAATAACATGTTTTTCCCTGAAAATGAAGTCCGTGGTAGTTTTTGTGGTACTCTCTTTTTGATAGCAATATCATACACATTTCAAATCCATTCGATTCTCCAACTCTTATAATTATGATATGAATTATGTATATTTATATCCTTTCGATATACTTTTTTTTCCATGAAAAATGATTCTACCACAAGTAATACATAATACTCTGCATGGAGTTGGCATTTGTTGTTTTTATCTGTTTATTACGTCAATAATTTGGACGAAACTAGTGAGAAATTAGCGAGAAGGAAACACGCTACGGAAAAGATAGTCGACAGTATGAATCGAAGACATTACCAACCTTTTCCCCAGGAGAATAAGTATGCAGCATTAGTGTAGAGATATACGTGCTACAGGGATCCTGTGATAAGTCACGTCCGGTGCCGTCCTTTCCAACATCAAAGCACGATTAAGGCTCGGTAAATCAGCGAGGTAATGCGTCTGAAATCAACGACAAATTGGGAGTGGACTCTGAACAAACACCACGTCGTTGTGAGCAATGCATGAATCGTTGAACAGCGATTTTTGGTTTTTTAATACTTGATGAACGAAAATCAGCTATTTCAGGGACGAAACGAGCAAAACGAACGTTATTTCTGGATTCTGCACCCTAGACAAACATGTTCCAAAGGCATGTGTTGGGTATCCTTGGCTTTAAGTTTTTTTTTCATTAAAACCCCATTTGATTTCTGTCAAAATGACTGACTCAAGCCTTTCAATCGAATTGGCCAGCACACGCCAGTCAGTTGTGGTCATGAAAACTTCACAATCTATCAGTTTTTTTAGAATGTACACTGATATATGCATAGCCTTGACTTGACATTTCAATGGCATTTGATGTTAACTTCAAGGTCATCAACAGGACGCCAATATATAACATGTTTTTATCTCCTTTGAGAGACCCTAACTAGCACAATCTTATACCCACAAGGCATTCAATTCACCACTGGGAATTTAGAGCCCGGTTCTAAAAATGTTGTTCGCAGTGACCATAGTCTATGTTAAGTGTTAGTAGATTATGCATGAACTGATGGATAGCGAGTTTATAACCATGTGTTCCAGTTTCTTGCTAATTCTAAATCACGATTAATGGTACAACATGTGCTGACGATGTGTATCTGTCGTTTTCGGGCGCACAAGTTATTTACTACATGGGCCGCTATATTTTCGCTGCTTATATTTAGCTATTCGTGGGAAACAAAAATGTCGTTCATCTCATCTGTATCCCCCGACAAATCAATCATATTATCATGGGCTTTGCGAAAATGAACTGGGGCTTTGTTTTCAACCTGGGTAGTACGTTTCTATACCCAAGACAGATTACAGTGCTTTTGAGATATATGGCGTGACGTAACGTTTGTCCTCTTTGGTGGACAATTAACTAGAAGCTGACTCAAAGCAGATTTAATCAGAATAAAGATGTCTTGAAAGGAAATCTGGTGAATGGAAACCAGTTAATTCATTTTTAGTTTACCGACCCATTTGAGGCGAAAAGCTATTGTCCGTCCGGTCTTTTTTTGACATGATGGATTTCCTTATGAATGTAAGTATCAACCTATCACCACCAATACAGCCAAATTTTGATGATTCCAATAACAAACGTAAAACACTACATTTTGCAATAGAAACAAAGCCCGACCAAATAATTGATCCAAAAACACACTCGTGTCATCAGGGGCAGACGGTGTGTTAAATGTAGTTTTTTCTACTGTACACCTGATGGAATTAGTATACAACTGCCCAACAACCTTTTGATTGAATCGTGTTGGCTATTTTAGTTCAAATAGAAACTTTCAAATGTAAGTATCAATCTATTACCACCAATACAGCCAAATTTTGATGATTCCAATAAAAAACATAAAATACTATATTTTGCAATAGAATCAAAACCCGACCAAATACTTTATCAAAGGGCACACTGGCGTCGTCAGGGGCAGACAGTGTGGTAAATGTAGTTGTTTCTACTGTACACCTGATGAAAATAGTATACAACTGCCCAACAACCTATGAAAATAATTTACAAATCCGAAACAAACCCCATGGAATAGATATATGACAAGTACATAAGTACCTAATCACAAGCCAAAAGGCTACTGAGTTGATGGTATCCTCGGGGACAGAATTAACGTCCACCAGCAGTGACACCGGCTCAGTGGTATAAATGTAAGTATCAATCTATTACCACCAATACAGCCAAATTTTGATGATTCCAATAAAAAAACATAAAATAAAATATTTTGCAATAGAAACAAAGCCCGACCAAATACTTTATCAAAGGACACACTGGCGTCATCAGGGGCAGACAGTATGGTAAATGTAGCTGTTTCTACTGTACACCTGATGAAAATAGTATACAACTGCCCAACAACCTATGAAAATAATTTACAAATCCGAAACAAACCCCATGGAATAGATATATGACAAGTACATAAGTACCTAATCACAAGCCAAAAAACTACTGAGTTGATGGTATCCTTGGGGACAGAATTAACGTCCACCAGCAGTGACACCGGCTCAATGGTATGAATGTAATTATCAATCTATTACCACCAATACAGCCAAATTTTGATGATTCCAATAAAAAACCTAAAATACAATATTTTGCAATAGAAACAAAGCCCGACCAAATACTTTACACTGGCGTCATCAGGGGCATACAGTGTGGTAAATGTAGTTTTTTCTACTGTACACCTGATGGAAATAGTATACAACTGCCCAACAACCTATGAAAATAATTTACAAATCCGAAACAAACCCCATGGAATAGATATATGACAAGTACTAAGTACTTGTCATATAGAGACCCCCTGCCAACAGGGGCTTGCTTCAGCTCACTTAGCAACATTTCACAACTGAGCCTTAGATCTGCCACGAATCGGCCACGCAAAAATTCTTAAGGGGATTAGGAAATGGACTAAAGGAAACCTCTAAAACACACCACTGGGCATGCATATCCCGTCAGCTTCTGGCGCCCCTAAGCGGGTCCCAGACCATCAGCGTTCATCACCTCCCTTCGTGATATTTCACATCTTGGCCCGCCTTCAGAACCCTGGATCCGCCCCAGATCAGGCATTCATGGACTCTCCAAGGCCATGGTAATTGGACCAAGGAGAGTCCTAGAACACACCATTGGTGATGCATAACCTTCAGCATTTTGGACCTTTCAGCGGGCCCCAGACCCCCGGCCGATATGGGCTTGCTTTGCTCGTCACTATATCGATCGAGGGTTTTGTCCCCCCCCCCCCCCATGAAATAAATCCTATACACGCCTCTGACGCCGGTATCTGTTCTCAATATGAATATTCAGATCACAAGCAAATAATGTTTAATATATATTCGTGAGTGTTTTCTGAAGTTCACCTCTGTCATTCACACGAGAATCCAGCATGTATCAATGAATCTGTGTTTTGGGAATACTCAGATCCCCTTTGGTTGTACTTCCACCGCGCCATGTGCTGAATGAATGGAGTAAACAAAGGTTATATCACACAAATCGAATAATTCACTGACTGTTACCCGGTCGGACACCAGTGGTATCTCGTGTTGTATAATTGATGTCATTAATTAGATTGTTCCGTGAACAGAAGTGCCTCTCACTTACCCGGACTATGAGATTGGATAACGGACCCTGTTTTGTTTGCTCGGAATACTTAATACTGGGTATTGATTCCACGTCTATTGCCCATTAGCTACTAAACGTGTTCTACCTACAAAATTCTCCATGCAAGGAATGCATCTGTCACTGTATATTTCTGAATGCGTTTGGCACAATTGCCTTAACGATGTGGGCATAAGTTAGAGAGAAGTACTCATAAAAGTACTGCGATGTATTTTCATTCCTTTTGACAATAGGGTTGACATTTATCACCCTAAATACATTTATGTTGATACTGATTTTGCTATGCTGCTGGAAACAACATACAACTGTTTTTGCATATAGCGTCTCTGAATTCGTTACAGAAATGCCCAATGTTTCTTGTAGTAATCTGTGCCCAAATTTGTATGGCTTCAGTGTCCACATGGCTAATGATAGATATGACAGACATCACTTAGTATAACCTTCAAACAGAAGTGTGTAAAATTCTTTCCATAAAAAGTCTGTTGATGTTATTGTTAAAATACCATGCTTCAATGGGATTTCTTCCCATTCATCTACATCTTAGTTCCTATAAATTTCATCCACTAGTTTTAATTTACATTGGTGTTATCTTTTTTCATTCGTGTAAATTCAGGTATGCAATTTGTTTTCGTTAAATAACAGTGTTATTTAAATGTGAGCAACCTTCGGCAATGACATGGGGGTGACACGTCTACACGATATCACAGCACATCTCTGAGATCAGCAGTGTAAAAATGAAGTATTCGTAGTTATTTGTTCGACACATATTTGACCATTATCTCTAAACAAACAAACTCCGTAGCGGTTTCTTTCAAGGCCAGCATCACCATTCCTAGCAAGAGGAAATCACACAAACTCCCGATGTTCTCTGATATCAATTGGGATAAATTTGCTATTGTGTACTGTCAAACAATCGATCGTCGACATACAATCAGAATAAACGAATAGGCTGGTGCCGTTGTCGAGTAGTCCAGTACTACCACATACTCTTTATGTTCCGGATTCTGGACAATATCAGTGAGACAATTCAAGTAAATATCGAGACCACGGAACCTCACACTTAATACTTCCATAACACACATATCAAGTTCAGATGTATCCTGACAATTTTTATGTTTAGATCATTAGTTGATGGTAACTGGTGGTATGATGAACGATACATGCAACACATTTTAGCTTTTATACAAGAGTATTAAAATACAAACAAAAATATTCCATTCATTGTAAGATACATTTGATACTAGAGTTTTATAGAGTAATGACATTTCATGCTGATTTGTAAACACACTCAAAGAGAGTGGCGATAGGATAAACCATGTTAAACCATGTTACAGGGTTATTGACACATGCACAGACAGCCAAGGATAAGTGCGCATCCGGGACTATTCTATTATCGCCAAATGGCTCTAAGAGTCCCTAAGGACTCAAATTGATACATAGTTTCACTAATGACAAGGATATATGTACTCTGGGAGTCATTACTAGAAAGCGGATTGGTCTCAGTGATTCTCATTTGCGGGAACTAATAATCAAATCGGCCTGGCCACTTGCCAACTTGATTTCTGATGAGAAAACCTTCTACGTTGGTGATCTCACAAAAAAAGCAAGCTAGGAACCATTCTGAGACGAAAGGAGAGATCACTAGTTATCATCGGATTGCTGAAAATGCGCGATCCTGATTGGTCAATTCCCCGACAATACCACGCCGTATTTGTAGAGCTGTGAAACAACCCCATGATATTTCCTGTATCGCGGGCTTCAGGCGGGTAATACGGAATGACGTTTTCGAGAGTTCCATATAATCAAATGATAAAATCGTTACCATGGCCTTAAGACCCCAATACGGCATGATATATGCTTTCAGTCAGCATATCCCACTAGGTCTGCGGCCTCGTGGTATATGACTTCAGGCAGATATCACGCCGTATTGGGGTCTGAAGGCCATGATAATTTCTAATATCAACTTGAGAATGAAAAAATATTTTCTTTTTAGATTATATTCATATATATTCATATATATAAATATTCATAATCTCGACAATTTAGTTGGAAAAATGGCTCATAATATTGGAAAGGAGCTTCCAAAAATTGCATGATACATGTGTGATAAACATGAACAGTTAAACGATGCGATGAGACGTTTTGCACTGTTGTGATTCGTCCCCCCAGGTGCCCTGTGGAATCACTGTCAATAGCTGTCCCTTCACATATGTAATCGTTCTTACTTATTACTACAGGGCTTGAAAGTCACATAACGACACGGTTTGATTATTATGAGAAACAAATATGCCTCTTTCGTTTATTCTGAGTAACAATTCAGAGGCGGATCCAGGAATTTAGATTAGGGGGGGCGCAAACAAAGTACATGCGGTCTGGGGCTTCGTAAGCCCCCCGAGAAAAAATTAGCATTTTTTTGGTTTTATGAGAGCATTTGGGGTGGTTTCTGGAGACGTTTCTGGTACTATTGGATGCCTATTTCGTGTACTAGTCAGGGACGAGTACAGGGTGCTTGGTTCCAGGTTGTGTGTGTGTGTGTGTGTGTGTGGGGGGGGGGGGGTTGCGTCGTAAGCCCCCTTTAGTAATTGAAGTAGTATGAATGTATATCATACTAAATGAAGAGAGTAGTGCATCCAGGGGAAGATCCAGGATTTAAGGGAGTGGACCAATGCGAGCCCGGCAAGCACCTCGCGGCAGGGGGTCTGGGGTCCGCTGAAAGGCCCCAGAAGACAGTGCCCTTTACATGTTCTGTAGTAGCTTTCTGGCCTCTCCTGAGTATAAATTTCACACAAACTCACTAAAACCACCTTTTTTAATCAAGCAATTGTTATTAAATCCAGACTAATTATTTTTATCACCATCAATACCAAATAATGCCAATGCCAAATTTATTATATGTCAAAGCATTTGGTGACAAAAATGCATCAGAAGTAATATTATATTCCCGATAGATGTGCGCCATATCGCAATCAAGTATTTTGACATTTCTGTACCGACACTAACCCCTAAATTTTCGATATTAATTCTGTGTGTGTGGGGGGGGAGGGGAGGGGAGCGGGAGGGGTGGAGAAGGCCCGCTTCCGTCCCCCACCCCCCTGGATCTGCCTTTGGCACTTATAGTAGCAGAAATACATGTATTTCTGATAGTAGTATTTTTTTAATCATCAGTAGATGCAGGAGAAGTAGCACCAATTTAAGTCAAATCCCTGGACCAAATTTGGAACTTGCACGGGAACGGTCAATCATGCTAAATGAGAAGGTTCCAGTGGAAGAAAAAGGCAGAACCAGAACCCTTGGACACCCCCTCCCCAGAAATCCGCTCTTGTGGCCGACCATCGATGGGGATATAACGGGATATTTTATGCTTGAAACTGACTCTTTTGCTGTTGGATCAGTTGGGTTTAAGCCTGGAATTTCAGGTGAAAAGGGGGGTTCGACCCCCCGACCAACCCCCCCCCCCCCCCCTATTTACGCCCATGATTTATTCATATCAGCTATATTAAATCTAGGGCCTATTTTCTCTCTCTCTCTCTCTCTCTCTCTCTCTCTCTCTTTCTCTCTCTTTTTCTCATTTTAGGGGGGGGGGGGGGGGGCGCGCCGGGTGCTGACCAAAATATTTACTCTTTTATACCAGACATGGACGTCAGCACGTTTCTCCTGAGATCATGCGATGTTTTTTTTTCTATCTGTGGTTGAATAAAAACATATCCTATATAATACATTCCACCGAAACCATACAATATATACCAGTGTTGCAGAAGCCATTCGAGGCTGCTTACAGGATAATTACAATGAAGATGGTCGGGTACGTACATCATAGTACAATCATTGTGACAGTATCCACATACTCGGGTTTAGCATATCAAACGGAGACTGGCGACATTTCTCGACCAACACAAGGTCTTTTGGTAAACAACACAATAAATAGTTTAGCGACCTATATGGACACCTCACACCACAAGTAACTAATCAGCTGATTTCTGAGAACGAAGACTGGCGACATTTCTTGACCAAAACAAGGTCGTTTGATAAACAACACAGCAATAGTTTATCGACCCATATGGAGACCTCACACCACAGGTAACTCATCAGTTGTTTCCTGAGGCAATAAGGTGTGATAAGGTGTGGACATGCCAGAGGCAACACATCAAGTGGGATGATCTCCCCAAATATTCGCGTTCACAGTTATTGATAACTATCATTTGTTGAATATTTCACTGTGGTCAAAACACCACAAGATCTTCTTCACAGATGTGTGTCTGGGTAACTTCTGGTCACAGTGGTGTGATTCGCTCAATGCATCAAAAATTGACATCACCACTGTTCAAATCTTTTCGCAAGGGATCAGCACTGGAAGTCTGAGGACGTATAAGGTCCTCACATATAATGTGTATCACTTGTATTCAATGGTGCCTTCCAGTGCTAGAACTGTTACACTATGGACAATAATCCACCACATGCAATGCTGGTCCACACCGGCACTAGTATTAATTTCATATGATGTTTTTGTTGAAATTCATTTGATGATAGCTGCAGGACGTGCAACGTGTTTTCTATGTGTATGATTAACTGATTTTGTCAGAACAGAAGCGGCTCGCATACCTGTAACTTCCTGTATCTTTTTGATGGTTTCACACGTTTTACTGTGTATGATGCTGGTAATCGAGAAAAGAGAACATGGCGCCACATTGTTACAATCATGAGCAATGACATATATTGCTCACAAGTTTCAACCTAATCATACTCGTCCGCATAGGACCTTTTGTTGGTTATTTTAACTCTTTCAAATTTGAAATGATAAACCCCAGTGGTCAATATCTGACTCAACAGCCAAAAATAATGCAAGGAAGTAACATTATGATAGTTGTTGGCGTCATATAAGTTCTGTTTGTTGCTGAAAGCTCATTGCAAGTTTTTTGGTGCAAGAATCGATGCAAACCTCCATACCTAATGGGCAAAAACGTTGAATTCGTTGACACATCAATCATGTCCATTCACGAACCGATTTTGTTTTGTAAAGTGCATGAGTTCATTTCCTGAGTCAGTTCTCTGCACTCGTGTCATCAGAAACAATCGCCTCGTGGAGGATTTTTTTTTTTTTAGAATGGTTCTGAACTGTCAGTATTTCTGGTTATGGGTGAGAGAAAAATTTGGACTGACCGAAAGTAGACGTGTTATGCTTCTGAAGTACACATGATAATTGCGCTTCATGTCAGGGCACAAGGACAAATGGACCACAATAACCGAAGACAGGATCAGCAGTGGAGCTTGATTGGATTACTTGGTAGATCCCCCACCACCTCCTCATCCCTCCTGTTCACAAATAGGAAAAAAGTCGACAAATAGAAATAAAACCAAACATTGCACGTCTTGGTCGGATGGTCCAAGAACTGAATCGACCATTCAGTTCTCTTAGAATGTCTATCATCTTGGTTTGGCTTTGGTGGGACTGCACGCAAGTGGTTCTCGTCCTATTTGTCTGGTAGGGTCCAATCAGTTAAGGTTGGCGACAGCCTTTCAGAGCCCGCAGATATAAAATTTGGTGTTCCACAGGGATCAGTTCTTGGTCCCATTTTGTTTTCCATGTACACAACACCTCTACATAAAATAATCTCTGCACATAATACGGTTAACTATCATTTCTATGCTGATGATACTCAGCTTTATATGCCACTCTCACAAACAAATTGTGCTACGGATCTAGTCACGCTCCAGGAATGTCTCAAAGATGTCCAAAACTGGATGAATGCAAACAAGCTTAAGCTCAATCCAGATAAAACTGAGTTCATCCTGTTTGGTACCAAGTCTCAAAGGGCTAAGATGGCAGATTGTTTTCCAGTGGATATTCTTGGAAATGAAATCAGTCCTACGGAAAAAGCACGCAATTTAGGTGTTGTTTTTGATTCTGATTTTTCATTCTCCAATCAGGTTGTTTCTGTTTGTAAATCATGTTTTGTGGGTCTTCGTGACCTAAGAAGGATCAGGCGTAATCTTTCGAAAAGCAATACAATTACATTGGCTAATGCACTAGTTAGTAGTAGACTTGATTATTGTAATTCATTGTATAGGTCTTTATCCAGTCGGGATTTAAATAAGTTACAATGTGTTCAGAATACTTTGGCCCGCATTGTCACTCGGACATCTAAGTTCTCTCATATTACCCCTGTTCTCAGGTCACTACATTGGTTGCCCATTAGGCACAGAATAGAGTTTAAAACCGCAACAATTATTTATAAATCATTGCATACGGGACTACCTGCATATTTCAACGATCACCTAACTCGCTACACATGTAAAGTGAACACGAGGCGTGGCAATCCTGATAAACTGTTCCTCCATGTCCCACTTTATAAACCTTCCATTAATAAATCAAAGGTTCAATTTCAAAACAGTTTGAGTTATGACGGCCCCTCACTTTGGAATTCCCTACCAAATGATATTCGTTCTGCTCCAACCCTGTTTAGTTTCAGGCATCAGCTTAAGACGCATCTATTTCAGGATGCCTATCCCCCTTAACCTTCTCAACACAGCCGGTTGTCATCTCGATCACGAACTATTTCTGACCACGTTTTATGATATTGGTTATTAATCAGGACTGTTGCGCCTTAGAATTCGTTATACGAAATTAAGCGCTATAAAAGTTTGATATATTATTATTATTATGGTGCGACTGAGGCCTCCAGATACCCTAATAACTCTTGAAACAAGTCTGTGAGAATAAAATCACCCAGGATATTCCTGTCTGGATCTGGACAGGAATTTGTTGTGCACTGTCCGGGTCGTGTGAAAACACGAGTTTACTTTTCGGCTTTTTTCATTAATAACATGTTTTTCCCTGAAAATGAAGTCCGTGGTAGTTTTTGTGGTACTCTCTTTTTGATAGCAATATCATACACATTTCAAATCCATTCGATTCTCCAACTCTTATAATTATGATATGAATTATGTATATTTATATCCTTTCGATATACTTTTTTTTCCATGAAAAATGATTCTACCACAAGTAATACATAATACTCTGCATGGAGTTGGCATTTGTTGTTTTTATCTGTTTATTACGTCAATAATTTGGACGAAACTAGTGAGAAATTAGCGAGAAGGAAACACGCTACGGAAAAGATAGTCGACAGTATGAATCGGAGACATTACCAACCTTTTCCCCAGGAGAATAAGTATGCAGCATTAGTGTAGAGATATACGTGCTACAGGGATCCTGTGACAAGTCACGTCCGGTGCCGTCCTTTCCAACATCAAAGCACGATTAAGGCTCGGTAAATCAGCGAGGTAATGCGTCTGAAATCAACGACAAATTGGGAGTGGACTCTGAACAAACACCACGTCGTTGTGAGCAATGCATGAATCGTGGAACAGCGATTTTTGTTTTTTTAATACTTGATGAACGAAAATCAGCTATTTCAGGGACGAAACGAGCAAAACGAACGTTATTTCTGGATTCTGCACCCTAGACAAACATGTTCCAAAGGCATGTGTTGGGTATCCTTGGCTTTAAGTTTTTTTTTCAGGAAAACCCCATTTGATTTCTGTCAAAATGACTGACTCAAGCCTTTCAATCGAATTGGCCAGCACACGCCAGTCAGTTGTGGTCATGAAAACTTCACAATCTATCAGTTTGTGCAGAATGTACACTGATATAGGCATAGCCTTGACTTGACCTTTCAATGGCATTTGATGTTAACTTCAAGGTCATCAACAAGACGCCAATATATGTTTTTATCTCCTTTGAGAGACCCTAACTAGCACAATCTTATACCCACAAGGCATTCAATTCACCACTGGGAATTTAGAGCCCGGTTCTAAAAATGTTGTTCGCAGTGACCATAGTCTATGTTAACACATGGTTAAGTGTTAGTAGATTATGCATGAACTGATGGATAGCGAGTTTATAACCATGTGTTCCAGTTTCTTGCTAATTCTAAATCACGATTAATGGTACAACATGTGCTGACGATGTGTATCTGTCGTTTTCGGGCGCACAAGTTATTTACTACATGGGCCGCTATATTTTCGCTGCTTATATTTAGCTATTCGTGGGAAACAAAAATGTCATTCATCTCATCTGTTTCCCCCGACAAATCAATCATATTATCATGGGCTTTGCGAAAATGAACTGGGGCTTTGTTTTCAACCTGGGTAGTACGTTTCTATACCCAAGACACATTACAGTGCTTTTGAGATATATGGCGTGACGTAACGTTTGTCCTCTTTGGTGGACAATTAACTAGAAGCTGACTCAAAGCAGATTTAATCAGAATAAAGATGTCTTGAAAGGAAATCTGGTGAATGGAAACCAGTTAATTCATTTTTAGTTTACCGACCCATTTGAGGCGAAAAGCTATTGTCCGTCCGGTCTTTTTTTGACATGATGGATTTCCTTATGAATGTAAGTATCAACCTATCACCACCAATACAGCCAAATTTTGATGATTCCAATAACAAACGTAAAACACTACATTTTGCAATAGAAACAAAGCCCGACCAAATAATTGATCCAAAAACACACTCGTGTCATCAGGGGCAGACGGTGTGTTAAATGTAGTTTTTTCTACTGTACACCTGATGGAATTAGTATACAACTGCCCAACAACCTTTTGATTGAATCGTGTTGGCTATTTTAGTTCAAATAGAAACTTTCAAATGTAAGTATCAATCTATTACCACCAATACAGCCAAATTTTGATGATTCCAATAAAAAACATAAAATACTATATTTTGCAATAGAATCAAAACCCGACCAAATACTTTATCAAAGGGCACACTGGCGTCGTCAGGGGCAGACAGTGTGGTAAATGTAGTTGTTTCTACTGTACACCTGATGAAAATAGTATACAACTGCCCAACAACCTATGAAAATAATTTACAAATCCGAAACAAACCCCATGGAATAGATATATGACAAGTACATAAGTACCTAATCACAAGCCAAAAGGCTACTGAGTTGATGGTATCCTCGGGGACAGAATTAACGTCCACCAGCAGTGACACCGGCTCAGTGGTATAAATGTAAGTATCAATCTATTACCACCAATACAGCCAAATTTTGATGATTCCAATAAAAAAACATAAAATAAAATATTTTGCAATAGAAACAAAGCCCGACCAAATACTTTATCAAAGGACACACTGGCGTCATCAGGGGCAGACAGTATGGTAAATGTAGCTGTTTCTACTGTACACCTGATGAAAATAGTATACAACTGCCCAACAACCTATGAAAATAATTTACAAATCCGAAACAAACCCCATGGAATAGATATATGACAAGTACATAAGTACCTAATCACAAGCCAAAAAACTACTGAGTTGATGGTATCCTTGGGGACAGAATTAACGTCCACCAGCAGTGACACCGGCTCAATGGTATGAATGTAATTATCAATCTATTACCACCAATACAGCCAAATTTTGATGATTCCAATAAAAAACCTAAAATACAATATTTTGCAATAGAAACAAAGCCCGACCAAATACTTTACACTGGCGTCATCAGGGGCATACAGTGTGGTAAATGTAGTTGTTTCTACTGTACACCTGATGGAAATAGTATACAACTGCCCAACAACCTATGAAAATAATTTACAAATCCGAAACAAACCCCATGGAATAGATATATGACAAGCACTAAGTACTTGTCATATAGAGACCCCCTGCCAACAGGGGCTTGCTTCAGCTCACTTAGCAACATTTCACAACTGAGCCTTAGATCTGCCACGAATCGGCCACGCAAAAATTCTTAAGGGGATTAGGAAATGGACTAAAGGAAACCTCTAAAACACACCACTGGGCATGCATATCCCGTCAGCTTCTGGCGCCCCCCAGACCATCAGCGTTCATCACCTCCCTTCGTGATATTTCACATCTTGGCCCGCCTTCAGAACCCTGGATCCGCCCCAGATCAGGCATTCATGGACTCTCCAAGGCCATGGTAATTGGACCAAGGAGAGTCCTAGAACACACCATTGGTGATGCATAACCTTCAGCATTTTGGACCTTTCAGCGGGCCCCAGACCCCCGGCCGATATGGGCTTGCTTTGCTCGTCACTATATCGATCGAGGGTTTTGTCCCCCCCCCCCCATGAAATAAATCCTATACACGCCTCTGACGCCGGTATCTGTTCTCAATATGAATATTCAGATCACAAGCAAATAATGTTTAATATATATTCGTGAGTGTTTTCTGAAGTTCACCTCTGTCATTCACACGAGAATCCAGCATGTATCAATGAATCTGTGTTTTGGGAATACTCAGATCCCCTTTGGTTGTACTTCCACCGCGCCATGTGCTGAATGAATGGAGTAAACAAAGGTTATATCACACAAATCGAATAATTCACTGACTGTTACCCGGTCGGACACCAGTGGTATCTCGTGTTGTATAATTGATGTCATTAATTAGATTGTTCCGTGAACAGAAGTGCCTCTCACTTACCCGGACTATGAGATTGGATAACGGACCCTGTTTTGTTTGCTCGGAATACTTAATACTGGGTATTGATTCCACGTCTATTGCCCATTAGCTACTAAACGTGTTCTACCTACAAAATTCTCCATGCAAGGAATGCATCTGTCACTGTATATTTCTGAATGCGTTTGGCACAATTGCCTTAACGATGTGGGCATAAGTTAGAGAAAAGTACTCATAAAAGTACTGCGATGTAATAATAAATAAATAATAATACTTTATTCTTATAAAGCGACATATAAGTAAAAACTCTCAATGGGCTGTACATAGTGACAAAAAAAAAAAAAAAAAAAAAAAAAAAGGTAATAAAAGACAGTACAAAAAAAGGATACATGACATAAAAATAATAACACACACGTAACAGAAAGAAAACACTAGTACTCATAAGCACACTGAAAGAGGTAAGTTTTAAGTTTAGATTTAAAAGTCACGAAATTGTCTATTGCACAGATGACCTGGAGGAGTGAATTCCATAATTTTGGACCAGCAAAGGCAAAAGCCCTATGGCCGTACGTGTTCGTGGCGACTCTTGGTACCAGGAGTTGATTGTTGCGCGACGCCGACCTGAGAGTCCTCGAAACCTGGCGGGGCTCGATCAGATCTTTGATGTACTGGGGAGCCATACCGTGCAGCGCCTTGAACACCAGAACACACACCTTGTACTCAACACGTTGTTTGATGGGCAACCAGTGCAACTGTTGCAGGATCGGTGTTATGTGTTCGTACCTGCGAGTTTTAGTGACAATGCGAGCGGCAGTGTTCTGCAACCTTTGCAGATGCTGAAATTTGCATTCTGGGAGGCCGACTAGTAGGGCGTTGCAGTAGTCAATCCTGGATATCACAAACGAGTGGACCAGGCGTTCGGTGGTGGGGATGTCGAGGTATTTACGAAGTCTCCCTATATAGCGTATAGTGGACGTGGCCTTGCGCGCCGTTTCTTTGAGGTGCTTATCCATGCCCAGACAACAATCAAGGTAAACACCAAGATTCTTAACACTGGAGGATGCTGGAATGGACGACTCGCCGACAGTAATGTTGAAATCTCCAGGAGCAGGTCGGTATCTCGAGGAGAAGAGAATGACGTCAGTCTTGTTGTCATTGAGTTGGAGCTTGTTAGCTCGAAGCCACATTCTCATGTGATGCAGACACTGCTCAAGGTTGGTGCTGGTCTCACTTGCATCGCCTTGCAGATTGACGTAAATCTGTGTGTCATCCGCATATGTCATGTATTGGAGGTGGTATTTCGAGATGATGTCCGCTAGGGGTCCCATGTACAGATTGAATAGTACTGGCCCTAGGACCGACCCCTGCGGGATGCCATGTTGGAGGACCGTGCAACTTGACATCTTACCACGGACAGAGACACATTGCTGACGGCCACTGAGGTAGGAGGAAAACCATCGAAGTGCTTCACCGCTTATTCCATATCTGTTCTTGAGTCTGATGATAAGGAGATTGTGGTCCACAGTGTCGAACGCAGCACTAAGATCAAGCATGACCAGTGCAACGTTACGACCTCTGTCAAGTTGGAGAAGGGCGTCATTGTAGACCCTCACCAGAGCTGTCTCAGTCGAGTGGTTCTTTCGATAGGCGGACTGGTTGCAATCATAAAGATGGTTCACCTGAAGATATTCCTGGAGTTGGGTATTGACGACCCGCTCGAGGAGTTTGGACAGGTAGGGTAGATTAGACACTGGGCGATAGCTGGCCAGTAGGTTCGGATCTAATGAGGTGTTCTTCAGGAGAGGAGTCACTACGGCATACTTATATGGTACAGGGACAGTCCCAGTGGAAAGCGATTCATTGACGATGTTCGTGATTACAGGTACCAACGTACCAACACACTGTTTGAACAACTCTGCTGGAAGCGGATCCATTGAGGACGATTTGCACGGCGATTCTTTGATGATCTTGTGGATGTCCCGCACAGACACAGGCAACCAGGTCACCAGGGACGAGCTACAGTTCAGTGCTGGCATTTCACGAAGAGAACGTTGCTCCACCTTTGATGGTCCACTCTGTGGGCAATCCAGGTCACGTCTGATTCTGGCGATTTTCTCAGCGAAGTAATCATTGAGGTCATCGGCTGTCAAAGTCTCTGGGATCATTGAATCCGTGGAGCCGAAATGCCTTTTGATGAACTTAAACACGTCCCGCTGAGGACAACCCTGAAACAGTTCACGATAGTATTCCACACGTGCTTGTGACAGTAGCTTGTAGTAGTTGTCACATATCTCCCGGAAGGCTTGTTTGTGGACCACTAGACCAGATTTAGTTGCACGTCTTTCACTCCTGCGTTTTTCAAGTTTTGCGGCGTGCAGCTCCTCATCAAACCATGGGGCATTGGATCTAACAGTGATAGTCCTGCTCACTGTGGGAGCCATCGAGTCCAGTAAGTCGCCCAAGACACGATCATGTATTTTCATTCCTTTTGACAATAGGGTTGACATTTATCACCCTAAATACATTTATGTCGATACTGATTTTGCTATGCTGCTGGAAACAACATACAACTGTTTTTGCATATAGCGTCTCTGAATTCGTTACAGAAATGCCCAATGTTTCTTGTAGTAATCTGTGCCCAAATTTGTATGGCTTCAGTGTCCACATCGCTAATGATAGATATGACAGACATCACTTAGTATAACCTTCAAACAGAAGTGTGTAAAATTCTTTCCATAAAAAGTCTGTTGATGTTATTGTTAAAATACCATGCTTCAATGGGATTTCTTCCCATTCATCTACATCTTAGTTCCTATAAATTTCATCCACTAGTTTTAATTTACATTGGTGTTATCTTTTTTCATTCGTGTAAATTCAGGTATGCAATTTGTTTTCGTTAAATAACAGTGTTATTTAAATGTGAGCAACCTTCGGCAATGACATGGGGGTGACACGTCTACACGATATCACAGCACATCTCAGAGATCAGCAGTGTTAAAATGAAGTATTCTTGGTTATTTGTTCGACACATATTTGACCATTATCTCTAAACAAACAAACTCCGTAGCGGTTTCTTTCAAGGCCAGCATCACCATTCCTAGCAAGAGGAAATCACACAAACTCCCGATGTTCTCTGATATCAATTGGGATAAATTTGCTATTGTGTACTGTCAAACAATCGATCGTCGACATACAATCAGAATAAACGAATAGGCTGGTGCCGTTGTCGAGTAGTCCAGTATTACCACATACTCTTTATGTTCCGGATTCTGGACAATATCAGTGAGACAATTCAAGTAAATATCGAGACCACGGAACCTCACACTTAATACTTCCATAACACACATATCAAGTTCAGATGTATCCTGACAATTTTCATGTTTAGATCATTAGTTGATGGTAACTGGTGGTATGATGAACGATACATGCAACACATTTTAGCTTTTATACAAGAGTATTAAAATACAAACAAAAATATTCCATTCATTGTAAGATACATTTGATACTAGAGTTTTATAGAGTAATGACATTTCATGCTGATTTGTAAACACACTCAAAGAGAGTGGCGATAGGATAAACCATGTTAAACCATGTTACAGGGTTATTGACACATGCACAGACAGCCAAGGATAAGTGCGCATCCGGGACTATTCTATTATCGCCAAATGGCTCTAAGAGTCCCTAAGGACTCAAATTGGTACATAGTTTCACTAATGACAAGGATATATGTACTCTGGGAGTCATTACTAGAAAGCGGATTGGTCTCAGTGATTCTCATTTGCGGGAACTAATAATCAAATCGGCCTGGCCACTTGCCAACTTGCTTTCTGATGAGAAAACCTTCTACGTTGGTGATCTCACAAAAAAGAAAGCTAGGAACCATTCTGAGACGAAAGGAGAGATCACTAGTTATCATCGGATTGCTGAAAATGCGCGATCCTGATTGGTCAATTCCCCGACAATACCACGCCGTATTTGTAGAGCTGTGAAACAACCCCCATGATATTTCCTGTATCGCGGGCTTCAGGCGGGTAATACGGAATGACGTTTTCGAGAGTTCCATATAATCAAATGATAAAATCGTTACCATGGCCTTAAGACCCCAATACGGCATGATATATGCCTTCAGTCAGCATATCCCACTAGGTCTGCGGCCTCGTGGTATATGACTTCAGGCAGATATCACGCCGTATTGGGGTCTGAAGGCCATGATAATTTCTAATATCAACTTGAGAATGAAAAAATATTTTCTTTTTAGATTATATTCATATATATTCATATATATAAATATTCATAATCTCGACAATTTAGTTGGAAAAATGGCTCATAATATTGGAAAGGAGCTTCCAAAAATTGCATGATACATGTGTGATAAACATGAACAGTTGAACGATGCGATGAGACGTTTTGCACTGTGGTGATTCGTCCCCCCAGGTGCCCTGTGGAATCACTGTCAATAGCTGTCCCTTCACATATGTAATCGTTCTTACTTATTACTACAGGGCTTGAAAGTCACATAACGACACGGTTTGATTATTATGAGAAACAAATATGCCTCTTTCGTTTATTCTGAGTAACAATTCAGAGGCGGATCCAGGAATTTAGATTAGGGGGGGCGCAAACAAAGTACATGCGGTCTGGGGCTTCGTAAGCCCCCCGAAAAAAAATTAGCATTTTTTTGGTTTTATGAGAGCATTTGGGGTGGTTTCTGGAGACGTTTCTGGTACTATTGGATGCCTATTTCGTGTACTAGTCAGGGACGAGTACAGGGTGCTTGGTTCCAGGTTGTGTGTGTGTGTGTGTGTGTGTGGGGGGGGGGGGGGGGTTGCGTCGTAAGCCCCCTTTAGTAATTGAAGTAGTATGAATGTATATCATACTAAATGAAGAGAGTAGTGCATCCAGGGGAAGATCCAGGATTTAAGGGAGTGGACCAATGCGAGCCCGGCAAGCACCTCGCGGCCGGGGGTCTGGGGTCCGCTGAAAGGCCTCAGAAGACAAATAATGCCAATGCCAAATTTATTATATGTCAAAGCATTTGGTGACAAAAATGCATCAGAAGTAATATTATATTCCCGATAGATGTGCGCCATATCGCAATCAAGTATTTTGACATTTCTGTACCGACACTAACCCCTAAATTTTCGATATTAATTCTGTGTGTGTGGGGGAGGGGGGGGGAGGGGAGCGGGAGGGGTGGAGAAGGCCCGCTTCCGTCCCCCACCCCCCTGGATCTGCCTTTGGCACTTATAGTAGCAGAAATACATGTATTTCTGATAGTAGTTACTTTTTTAATCATCAGTAGATGCAGGAGAAGTAGCACCAATTTAAGTCAAATCCCTGGACCAAATTTGGAACTTGCACGGGAACGGTCAATCATGCTAAATGAGAAGGTTCCAGTGGAAGAAAAAGGCAGAACCAGAACCCTTGGACACCCCCTCCCCCGAAATCCGCTCTTGTGGCCGACCATCGATGGGGATATAACGGGATATTTTATGCTTGAAACTGACTCTTTTGCTGTTGGATCAGTTGGGTTTAAGCCTGGAATTTCAGGTGAAAAGGGGGGTTCGACCCCCCGACCAACCCCCCCCCCCCCCTATTTACGCCCATGATTTATTCCTATCAGCTATATTAAATCTAGGGCCTATTTTCTCTCTCTCTCTCTCTCTCTCTCTCTCTCTTTTTCTCATTTTAGGGGGGGGGGGGGGCGCGCGCCGGGTGCTGACCAAAATATTTACTCTTTTATACCAGACATGGACGTCAGCACGTTTCTCCTGAGATCATGCGATGTTTTTTTTTCTATCTGTGGTTGAATAAAAACATATCCTATATAATACATTCCACCGAAACCATACAATATATACCAGTGTTGCAGAAGCCATTCGAGGCTGCTTACAGGATAATTACAATGAATATGGCCGGGTACGTACATCATAGTACAATCATTGTGACAGTATCCACATATTGGGGTTTAGCATATCAAACGGAGACTGGCGACATTTCTCGACCAACACAAGGTCTTGCGGTAAACAACACAATAAATAGTTTAGCGACCTATATGGACACCTCACACCACAAGTAACTAATCAGTTGATTTCTGAGAACGAAGACTGGCGACATTTCTTGACCAAAACAAGGTCGTTTGATAAACAACACAGCAATAGTTTATCGACCCATATGGAGACCTCACACCACAGGTAACTCATCAGCTGTTTCCTGAGGCAATAAGGTGTGATAAGGTGTGGACATGCCAGAGGCAACACATCAAGTGGGATGATCTCCCCAAATATTCGCGTTCACAGTTATTGATAACTATCATTTGTTGACTATTTCACTGTGGTCAAAACACCACAAGATCTTCTTCACAGATGTGTGTCTGGGTAACTTCTGGTCACAGTGGTGTGATTCGCTCAATGCATCAAAAATTGACATCACCACTGTTCAAATCTTTTCGCAAGGGATCAGCACTAGAAGTCTGAGGACGTATACAGTCCTCACATATAATGTGTATCACTTGTATTCAATGGTGCCTTCAAGTGCTAGAACTGTTACACTATGGACAATAATCCACCACATGCAATGCTGGGCCACACCGGCACTAGTATTAACTTCATATGATGTTTTTGTTGAAATTCGTTTGATGATAGCTGCAGGACGTGCAACGTGTTTTCTATGTGTATGATTAACTGATTTTGTCAGAACAGTAGCGGCTCGCATACCTGTAACTTCCTGTATTTTTTCGATGGTTTCACACGTTTCACTGTGTATGATGCTGGTAATCGAGAAAAGAGAACATGGCGCCACATTGTTACAATCATGAGCAATGACATATATTACTCACAAGTTTCAATCTAATCATGCTCGTCCGCATAGGACATTTTGTTGGCTATTTTACCTCTTTCAAATTTGAAATGATAAACCCCAGTGGTCAATATCTGATTCAACAGCCAAAAATAATGCAAGGAAGTAACATTATGACAGTTGTTGGCGTCATATAAGTTCTGTTTGTTGCTGAAAGCTCATTGCAATTTTTTTGGTGCAAGAATCGATGCAAACCTCCATACCTAATGGGCAAAAACGTTGAATTCGTTGACACATCAATCATGTCTATTCACGAACCGATTTTGTTTTGTAAAGTGCATGAGTTCATTTCCTGAGTCTCTGAGTTCTCTGCACTCGTGTCATCAGAAACAATCGCCTCGTGGAGGTTTTTTTTTAGAATGGTTCTGAACTGTCAGTATTTCTGGTTATGGGTGAGAGAAAAATTTGGACTGACCGAAAGTAGACGTGTTATGCTTCTGAAGTACACATGATAATTGCGCTTCATGTCAGGGCACAAGGACAAATGGACCACGATAACCGAAGACAGGATCAGCAGTGGAGCTTGATCGGATTACTTGGTAGATCCCCCACCACCTCCGCATCCCTCCTGTTCACAAATAGGAAAAAAGTAGACAAATAGAAATAAAACCAAACATTGCACGTCTTGGTCGGATGGTGCGACTGAGGCCTCCAGATACCCTAATAACTCTTGAAACAAGTCTGCAAGAATAAAATCACCCAGGATATTCCTGTCTGGATCTGGACAGGAATTTGTTGTGCACTGTCCGGGTCGTGTGAAAACACGAGTTTACTTTTCGGCTTTTTTCATTAATAACATGGTTTTCCCTGAAAATGAAGTCCTTGGTAGTTTTTGTGGTACTCTCTTTTTGATAGCAATATCATACACATTTCAAATCCATTTCAAACTCTTATAATTATGATATGAATTATGTATATTTATATCCTTTCGATATACTTTTTTTTCCATGAAAAATGATTCTACCACAAGTAATACAAAATACTCTGCATGGAGTTGGCATTTGTTGTTTTTAACTGTTTATTACGTCAATAATTTGGACGAAACTAGTGAGAAATTAGCGAGACGGAAACACGCTACAGAAAAGATAGTCGACAGTATGAATCGAAGACATTACCAACCTTTTCCCCAGGAGAATAAGTATGCAGCATTAGTGTCGAGATATATGTGCAACAGGGATCCTGTGACAAGTCACGTCCGGTGCCGTCTTTTCCAACATCAAAGCACGATTAAGGTTCGGTAAATCAGCGAGGTAATGCGTCTGAAATCAACGACAAATTGGGAGTGGACTCTGAACAAACACCACGTCGTTGTGAGCAATGCATGAATCGTGGAACAGCGATTTTTGGTTTTTTTAATACTTGATGAACGAAAATCAGCTATTTCAGAGACGGAACGAGCAAAACGAACGTTATTTCTGGATTCTGCACCCTAGACAAACATGTTCCAAAGGCATGTGTTGGGTATCCTTGGCTTTAAGTTTTTTTTCCAGGAAAACCCCATTTGATTTCTGTCAAAATGACTGACTCAAGCCTTTCAATCGAATTGGCCAGCATACGCCAGTCAGTTGTGGTCATGAAAACTTCACAATCTATCAGTTTTTTTAGAATGTACTCTGGTATATGCATAGCCTTGACTTGACATTTCAATGACATTTGATGTTAACTTCAAGGTCATCAACAGGACGCCAATATATAACATGTTTTTATCTCCTTTGAGAGACCCTAACTAGCACAATTTTATACCCACAAGGCATTCAATTAAGCACTGGGAATTTAGAGCCCGGTTCTAAAAATGTTGTTCGCAGTGACCAAAGTCTATGTTGAGTGTTAGTAGATTATGCATGAACTGATGGATAGCGAGTTTATAACCATGTGTTCCTGTTTCTTGTTAATTCTAAATCACGATTAATGGTACAACATGTGCTGACGATGTGTATCTGTCGTTTTCGGGCGCACAAGTTATTTACTACATGGGCCGCTATATTTTCGCTGTTTATATTTAGCTATTCGTGGGAAACAAAAATGTCGTTCATCTCATCTGTTTCCCCCGACAAATCAATCATATTATCATGGGCTTTGCGAAAATGAACTGGGGCTTTGTTTTCAACCTGGGTAGTACGTTTTTGTACCCAAGACACATTACAGTGCTTTTGAGATATATGGCGTGACGTAACGTTTGTCCTCTTTGGCGGACAATTAACTAGAGGCTGATTCAAAGCAGATTTAATCAGAATGGAGATGTCTTGAAAGGAAATCTGGTGAATGGAAACCAGTTAATTCATTTTTAGTTTACCCGACCCATTTGAGGCGAAAAGCTATTGTCCGTCCGGTCTTTATTTTGACATGATGGATTTCCTTATGAATGTAAGTATCAACCTATTACCACCAATACAGCCAAATTTTTATGATTCCAATAACAGACGTGAAACACTACATTTTGCAATAGAAACAAAGCCCGACCAAATAATTTATCCAAAAACACACTGGTGTCATCAGGGGCAGACGGTGTGTTAAAGAGCTTTAAATATTAAATTCATGTGGTATCAACAGGACAGTGTTTTATGTGTTTCAACTGTTTTATGTGTTTCAACTAGTATTCGAGTACTCGGTTACGAGTAGAGTTTCGTCACAAACCGAGTTTCAAATCCATAACCGAGTACTCGTGAAAACAATTTCAAATAAGGCAGGGGGTATAAATTCGTTAATAAACTATATATTTCCCATTATTTTGTGAACATATAGCATAACAAAGTTATATATAAACCACTGTCTTGGAATTATATTTTTGAGTGAAATGACATTGATCACTGATATGACCACTGATTTGAAATGTTTGCACTTCGCCGCTTTTCTTATAACTCGCAACTGGTAAACAAGTTTCTGGAAATTCCAGAAATCACAATGACGAGCGCCATCTGGCGAATAAACGGAATAATATTAGACTACCACATTTCACCGTGTTTCCGGCCAGGCGATCTGCTAAGTGTCGTCTGCTAAAGTAAGTCAAATAAACAGAGCTCTAGCTACTGTGTATGTGTATTGGTGTTGTCATGCCGAAATACGGAAGAAAAGCAGAGATTTGGGCTTATTTCGATCTCGATGAGGCTGCAAAGGAAACGAAGTGCAAGATATGTGCGGCAGTGCTCACATACTTGGGTGGAACCAGTACTATGCGGAACCACGTGAGAAATATACATGAAAAGACTATCATCGAGACATTGCCTGGAGCAGAAAAGAGGCAAACCAGTATGATGGACTTTCACAAATCTAAGTAGGTTCATTTCAATTAAAATATAACAGATTTTTAGAGAGGGGTTGTGCCGTGATGTGTGCAACCGACCTCCGTCCTTTGAGCATCGTCATTGGGGAAGGATTCCTCAATTACAGCTATGAGTTGAATCCTGAGTACAAGGTCCCCGCTGCTCCTACTGTAGCCGATACTTACATATAGTGTACGACACTGTAAAAGAAGAAGTAACATCGGAACTGGTGGGATGTTCTCCATCTTTCACCACAGACCTGTGGACGAGTGCCTCCACCAGGGAGTACATCACTGTCACTGCCCACTTCATAACTGCCAACTGGTCCCTGAAGAGCAAGGTTCTTGCACCAAGGCCCCTCGATGAGCGTCACACTGGCGTGAACATGTCTGATACCTTGCACGCTATCCAAATGGATTTCCAGATACAAAGCGTATAAGAACTTGAAACAGATAATGCTGGAAAGAGGCCAGAAGAAGGCCATTATCACGTGTGTATCCTGTTTTGCACACACATTGCAGCTGGCCATAAATGATGGTTTGAAATCTCCAGCGATTTCAAGAATAATTGGAGCTGACCGACGTCTGGTCACCCATTTCAATATGTCGTCGTTGTCCATCACAGCGTTGGTGGCACACCAGAAACGAAATGATCGAGACAAGCAAGCACTGAAACTAATGCAAGGCGTGGCAGCACGGTGGAATTCCACCTTCCTAATGATGAAACGCCTTCTACTCCTCCGATTGTCCATATATTCTGTGCTATTCGACGAAAAGGTCACCAAACCGAAACACCGTGCTGCAGTGGATATGAGAGACAGTGATTGGGCTCTGATGGAAGAACTGGTGCCCACAGAAGATGTACCAACTATCAGTGTCGTGTTCGTTTTCCTGCCCAAATTGTTGGATGGTTTGAAGTCCAAAGAAATTGACGGTGCAGCAGCATGAGAATTGAAGTTGAAGATTTCATCCAGCTTGGGCAGACGATTCAATGTAGATGAAAGAAAAGAGCCAGATCAAGATGACCTGCCTGAGCCATCAATGATCGCCGCTGCACTGGATCCTCGTTATAAGTCACTGAGATTCATCCAGCATCAAGAACGGGAATCAGTGCATCACCATTTTATTGAATTGATAGAAGCTCTGGCGCCAGAAGCTCAAGCCAATGAGGTCGCTGAACAAGCTGGATCACAGATGACCAACATGATGAACCACCATCAAAAATAAGCTTCCTGGATACCATCAAAGTGACGTGTTGGAACCAGCTACTGCCAACAGAACCAAAGAACATGAACTTGAAGCATTCGTCACAGAGTCCGTACATATCAATGAGCCATTGTTGTGGTGGAAGGTGAATGATGGCAAATACCCAATTCTCGCAAGGCTGGCCAGAAAATACTTGGCCATAACAGCCATGGAGATCCCAAGCGAGGGAACATCTGGCCTCACCATAACAAATCTCCGTACAACACTGGATCCACAAAACGTGGACCAGCTCCTTTTTTTGCACAGCAACTACAAGTCCCCTGAGAAAAGAAGGATGTCTTCACGATCAGATATTCCACAAGAGCCTTCATCTCAACCCACAGATACCAGTGTGATCGCTATGGATATTGATGCTCCAGTCACTTCAGTAATTTAATCAATGTATTGAATTCTGATAATCACCAATCGATCATCAGTGTTAGGTTGCCAAAAATCAAAGTTGAAAATCATTTTTTTTCAATTTCAGACTTTTCAAGTTTCATTCAAGACCATTTTGGTAATTGGTTTAAATGCTATTTTCATAGCACTTTATGCTGTCACTCTTGTAGTGCAGATCTGCTGACATGGTGTGTGTTGTCGTTTGTGGATTCAGTCCTTGCTGATCTGTTTACTACATGAAAGTAGTACCATGTACATCTACTGTTTCTTTGTAGTTTTTTGGGGTCATATTAAAAGTCTTACCGAAAAAATATTGTTCTGTATTCACAAAACAACTATGACTTCAAACTGTTGCTGTTGTTCTTGTTGGTCTTCTTTCACATGTACCCACAAATCACAATTGGGCCAATTGATGATATGTTCAACATTTCACATTCATTACGTTCCATTCGAGAAACTATGGTGAGGCTTACCATTCCATTCGCCAGGTGGCGCATTTGTATGTATTCATTCAAACCAATTTCAAGATGTGCGCATGAATCGTGGAATGATGGTATTACTATTTCAAATAATCTCAAGCAAATCTGGATTGTAATATGAATTTGAGCATATTGACACGATTAATTTCTCATTAAAGAAATGAACTGATCAGTTGATGCCTTGATGGTAGGGCTGGAATACCAATTCTTATCGGACTTATTCTGCTATAGTTAATACCGAGTACTCGGTTGCGAGTCGGTTTAAGCATGGCGAGTAGTCAGGTCAGAAAATCTTAACTTGTCTAGACCCTAGTTTCAACACTGTAATTGCTTCGCACTTGTTATCTTCAGATAATGTATAATTCACTTTCTGTTCTTCTTCCGAAATCAACTACCAGAAACTTCTGGAATCATGTCACGTGAAGTTTTCTGTTGAATGGGCACCATAGAAACATTTCTGCGACTATAAATTGTCAATTTGTTGGAACTGTTGACCACGATGTATCCTGCTGGTTACGCGGATGAAATCCCAAATATCCAATCCTGAATTGGTTGGCAATAAGTTGTAAGGGTCGCATATACCGATCTGGCTTTTTGTAGAATTCTTAATAGAAAGTTTACAAAAAAAAACTATATTGGTGTTCATATTTCAGGTCAGTCTGGTTACAAATTGTCGGAACATATGTTTGATAGTAATAAATATTTTTTTCGCCAGGATATACATTCATTTCATCCATTCAGTTGTTTGTTCCAGACTCCATATAAGAAATAACGTATACATATTACTTGCGATATAGATTAATTTTTATGAACGCACTGCTTATTTCAGTAAAAAGCTATTTAATTAGTTTTGTTTATTATCACACAATGCGGGTGTGTTTCTGACCTCTCGTGCTACATCGAATATCACCACATGTTACTGACTGGGGGATGATGCCGGTTTCTCAATAGAATGATTATACACTTTTTTCTTGTCCCATTCTAGTAGATATTGACGGTCCTGTCAGTACTCATCTGGCTAGACTCTAGTACCCAAAAGAGACATCTAGCAGACACAATGACGACAACCGGGTAACAATTCAACAATCATCACATGAGTAATATACCATGCAATAAAACAAAAAGAAAATATACATAAAGCAGTACACAAAGTTGATGAGCATAAAGATATTCATTATATCGTAAGGAATAATCTTAATTCAGTGGACTGTTTGCAAAACGCTATCACTGAGTTATGATGAAGATTGGTTTTCCTTTTGTCCGGTATCAATTCTACAAACATTTCCATGGGTCCGTACTCATTCAAACATAACTCGATCCTGCACGTAGTGACACATGTGTACAACACACAACACACAACATGTGTACAACGCACAACACACAACATGTGTACAACACACAACACACAACATGTGTACAACACAAACACTGATGAGGTTATCTGACTAAAATTACTTTGTTCATTTCATAGCTCATTTCATGAATGCCATATAGCAAACGAGCATGTATTAGAAGATGCCATCTTCGGAAGATATATTCGCTATATTGAATTTTCATATCCTGCCAACAAAATATATGAAGCCACGAGTGTGTTCTCAAGGTCCGCGGTGTGGTATTGGCTGTTAACAAGATATACTGTAACAGGTCTTCCAAGATATTGCCATATCGTCTATGAACACGAGATATTATGTCATAGGATGTGAACGTTTTATGTATTTTTATATAATCCATAGTCACGCGTGATATATTTGAACTGCGAAGAACTCAACAAACCATGATGCGGTTTTTACTTATATAGTGGATAGAGTAATGGTTGTAAGGTTCCTGTTCCAAGATGATTGAGGACTTGAGCCACCCTCTCAAAAACCCAGGCTAACATGGTATGAGGTCATAATTCAGAATAGCTGCCATCAAATGAAGAAAAACTATTTATTCCGTTTTTACCAATATTACCCACAAATTGTCCATCACATCAGAGATAAGTGTGTGTACTATGCGAGGCCACCAATAGGTTTCTGCAAAAATAAACAAGACGGTTGAGGGAAATAATCCAAAATGAAGGCCATAGTCCATTCATTGGTTCTATTAAACGTAATCTTGAAATATGTGTTTACATATGCTTATGATTCTATCATTCATTAGTTCAATATCATTATTTTACGTGTGATTAAACAAATTTGGTTGCTTCTTTTTGCATTTTATCCTTTGCCATATGTTTTAATCATTGTGTGTGGATAAAGAATTGTTTTATTGAATGGGTTATATGAGAAACATTATTTTGCACCATGGATCATGTGGAACACAAGCGAAACATACATTGTGTTCAGGACACACAGTTACTAAAACACATTCAATTAAAATCTACTGCATGTATAAAAAATAATGAAGTACTTTTTATTTCCAAAATTCACACGTTTTTGGAGAGTTGTATACTTGTGAGTTTATAGTACAAGCAACTATATTCCACACACTTCCCTATTGCCAGTGTGACTTTGGCAGTGAATATTTGGTAGGGTTTTGTATTTGTTTGTTGTGTTCAAGTTTGCTATTGTCATCATCAAAATCTTGCATCGATGGCAATAGATTTATACTTACAACTAGAATAAAAGACGATGAGATATTAGGGTGAATGTATTCCAGGAATTGTCTAATAAAGTCAAACTTATATTACTAGTGAATTTCAAACACTTAGAATGTTATGTGATTGATAGCGAGGGTTGACATGTTGGTTGGCTCTCGTCAAGCCGCTACTGTTCTAACATAATCAAATTCGTTATATCCAGGATGATATAACCCTTTGTGCCTGCAGCAATATGTTGTTGGAAGATTCAATCACTGTGACTAAGTAATAAGCAGCGTTTTACCGTCAAATGAATTTTTATAATCAGGATTGTTTGCTTGTTGTACATAATCGGATAATGGGCACCATGAGGGTCCTCACGTCCCCTGCCTTCATTTTGTGACACTAACCCCCCCCCCCCCCCATCCCGTCTCTCCGGTAATGCTGGACACGCCCCTGACTGAATACTAATTGTTTGATAAGAAGCAGCATACATTGTCGAATGGAGGAGCATTGTAGAGAAGCACACTGAATGACATCAAACTGAATACATATTGTTTAGTAAGAAGCAGCATACATTGTCAAATGGAGGAGCATTGTAGAGAAGCACACTGAATGACATCAAGCTGAATACATATTGTTTAGTACAGAGCTGCATTACAATGTCAAATAGAGGATCATTGCAGAGAAGCACACTGAATGACATCAAACTCAATACATATTGATTAGTACAGAGCTGCATTACAATGTCAAATGAATGTTTATTTTTGCACGCTGGATGAAAGCAACTGAATACATATTGTTTAGCGATGAGAAGCACCACACTGGCGAATGGAGATTTATTGTAGAGCAGCATATTGAATGACATCAACTGAATATGAAGCACAGAGTAGCATTCTGTGCCACCAACTTCCTTTGTTAACTAAAATCCAATGTCGGGCAAAATCGCGAAATTTTAGGGGACCTTTATGAATCCCATGTCGCCAAAACAGTAGCAAATTACGGCACATTTCCCATGTGGCCCTTGTATATTCCCACATTGCTAAATTTGTTGCTCAAAATAAATTGAAAAGTATTTTGATTTTCTCCTTGGATGATATGAGCTAATTTTGATCACTTCTGTGCAGATTCAAAAGAAAATAAGGCTGGAGTGGGCACTCAAAAAGATGGGTCAGTGCCTTACATGTTTTATGCTATCCTTTTTATGGATCCATGGTTTTACTTTTTGGCTACACAATTGGATTGAGTTTGATATTTTCTTTCCCTCGAAACACTGTTATTGTTTTGCCAATCACATTGACACCCCTTTGGTGGTCGTAGTTCAGTGTCTCTGAACATTCCACCTTTGATCAACGACTCGTCGTCTCGTGATCCGGTTTCCAGATGAGATACTATTGTACATAGAAAGTATGAGATTGGATAACGGACCCTGTTTTGTTTGCTCGGAATACTTGATACTGGGTATTGATTCCACGTCTATTCACATTCATAGTTCTGGAGAGTTATGGAGCTTCAAGGCCATGAATTGTTTTTTATCATGAATGGGCGATCACTGCTTTTACCGCCAAGAGGTGGATTTCGTGGTATGTCTTTTCAGTTGAGTTGACATTGTAGCTACTAATTCAAATATTCCATGGTGCCAACCATGAATAGGAGGCTGTGCATGTTTTTGGTGTGCACGCATCACCAGTACTTGCAATAAATTACGTCTTTGTTGACCATTGGTGAGGGTTATCAATTGTAATTTTCCCCTGTTATTTCTGACAGTGCTGCCATCATGATTAAGAATGTTGAATTCATTTTCATCACTTTTTTTGCTAATGCATCTTCGAATGAGTGCAAGATTTATATCTATAGGATTTATGTTGTCCTGTTATCTGGACTGGATACGATTGATGTTACAAGGGGAACAGCATATGAGCACAATTTAAATGCAACATGCTTACGAGGACCTCCCCGGCCTTTTGACAATACATGTTGTGGCGAATCGACGCAAGCCTTCACCAATAACACCCTGCTAATATGCGATGACAGATTTGAAAAGTGACAATATTGGCTTTTAAATTCAATGGGAATAGCTTATCTCCCTGACCAGAAATGCCACAAATGGGCAAACGTGAGGAAAATCTCGTCTAGTTTTGACCGCATAAGAATATTTCGACAGATCCTAGTTAGCAAAAAAGCCAATGGATCATCCCACTTGGTGGCAGGCTGCTGTCAAGTCCACACCTGATCACGCAGATTGTCTCAGAAATCAGCTGATGGTACTTGTAGTGTGAGGTGTCTATATGGGCCACTAAACTATTGTTGTGTTGTTTATCAGAAGACCTTGTTTTGGTCAAGAAATTTCTTCAGTTTCCGCTCTGTTATACGTCTGACTTATGTGGATACTGTCACTATGATTGTACTATGGCATATACTAAGCGCCTCCAGTGTAGTTATCCTGTAAGCAGCGTCGTATGGCTTCTGCGACAGTGGTATATATTGTATGGTTTCCGTGGTATGTAATATCCAGGACATGTTTTTATACCACCACAGATAGGAAGAAAACATCGTCTCTAATCAGGAAAACATGTTGACAAGTAATCATGTTGTTTAGTTGTCTGTTAGACTATTTTTCATTGTGAATGTAAGATGTGGCAATAACATCAATGACGTATTTCGCTATCAGAATTTCAAACATAGCACCAAGGGTGCTGTAGCTTACCGGCAATCATGAGAAACGCAGAGTATTGATTTTCCAACATATAAATTGTTACACTGATCTTGAACTCTAAATGTCAAAACATGTTCTTAAATGTTGCTGGAAACACATTATCTGTATGGACTATAATACGAAATCAAATAACACATCACAAAGGTAGATAAAGAGAATCATATACATTATTTTGAGAAAAACTGTCTGAATAGATTTTGACAAAATCAAAGACATCAAAGACAAAATTCATCGTTTTTGACCTTTCAAGGTCATTGAAGGTCAAATTCAAAGTCATCACTCAAACTGCAATATATGATTTCCCATTTGAATGTGCTAATACTTAGGCTCTATTTTGAAGTCTTCTATGAGTTTACTCATATGAGTTTACAAAAAAGGTCGTTTTGACCTTCCAAGGTCATTGAAGGTCAAATTCAAGGTCATCACTCAAACCGCAATATATGATTTCCCATTTGAATGTGCCAATACTTGGGCTCTATCTTCAAGTGTTCTATGAATTTACTCTGCACAGCTCCCATTATGAAGGAAATTTGGGTGAAATTTTCTAAGTCCAAAAAATGTTTCAATGGCCAAAAAAAAAAAAAATTTTTTTTGCTGGAAATGGCTCAAAACGAATAGTGACTTGATTTGGGACAAAAAAATTTTTTTCGCCGACCCGTCAAAAAATCAAAATGGCCGCCACACGCAGACCGGCGATTCAAGGGCAACGAAACTTATACACGTCATAAAGGTACATGAGAGGAATGTTTTGAAGCAAAAATCTCAAAACTGATTAGACAGTTTTTGAGAAAATGGCCATCAAAAATCCAAAATTGGCCGTTTTGACCTTCCAAGGTCATTGAAGGTCATATTCAAGGTCATCACTCAAACCGCAATATATGATTTCCCATTTGAATGTGCCAATACTTAGGCTCTATCTTCAAGTGTTCTATGAGTTTACTCTGCACAGCTCCCATTATGAAGGAAATTTGGGTGAAATTTTCTAAGTCCAACAAATTTTTCAATGGCCAAAAAAAAATTTTTTATGACACGTCATAAAGGTACATGAGAGGAATGTTTGGAAACAAAAATCTCAAAACTGATCAGACAGTTTTTGAGAAAATGGCCTCCAAAGTCTAAAATTGGCAATTTTTCGTCAAAAATGGCCGCCAAATAGGCAAAAACGATTCAATCAAAAAAATTTAAAATACTGGCCCAAGGTATGTTCTGACAAATTTATGGGGAAATTCATCATGTCAAAAAATAGTTACAGACCCGGACGGACGACGGACGGACGACGGACGACAGACGACGGACGGACGACGGACGAATTACCACGACAATAGCTTATCGGCCCAAAGGGCCGGTAAGCTAAAAAGCTATCAGTCTTGTCCGATCAGAAAGCTACTCGGTTTTGTTTGCTCTTGTACTTTATATGCTTGGGTATTGTTTCCATGTTTATAATAGGTTCCCACTGTCTGAATGATGCATTGAGTTACCGAGAGTTTTGAATGCCAAGCCACTAAGTACTTTTGTGAAATTACTTCTGAATAATGATACGTGTTTGATGAACCACCACAGATAGGAAGAAAACATCGTCTCTAATCAGGAAAACATGTTGACAAGTAATCATGTTGTTTAGTTGTCTGTTAGACTATTTTTCATTGTGAATGTAAGATGTGGCAATAACATCAATGACGTATTTCGCTATCAGAATTTCAAACATAGCACCAAGGGTGCTGTAGCTTACCGGCAATCATGAGAAACGCAGAGTATTGATTTTCCAACATATAAATTGTTACACTGATCTTGAACTCTAAATGTCAAAACATGTTCTTAAATGTTGCTGGAAACACATTATCTGTATGGACTATAATACGAAATCAAATAACACATCACAAAGGTAGATAAAGAGAATCATATACATTATTTTGAGAAAAACTGTCTGAATAGATTTTGACAAAATCAAAGACATCAAAGACAAAATTCATCGTTTTTGACCTTTCAAGGTCATTGAAGGTCAAATTCAAAGTCATCACTCAAACTGCAATATATGATTTCCCATTTGAATGTGCTAATACTTAGGCTCTATTTTGAAGTCTTCTATGAGTTTACTCATATGAGTTTACAAAAAAGGTCGTTTTGACCTTCCAAGGTCATTGAAGGTCAAATTCAAGGTCATCACTCAAACCGCAATATATGATTTCCCATTTGAATGTGCCAATACTTGGGCTCTATCTTCAAGTGTTCTATGAATTTACTCTGCACAGCTTCCATTATGAAGGAAATTTGGGTGAAATTTTCTAAGTCCAAAAAATGTTTCAATGGCCAAAAAAAAAAAAAATTTTTTTTGCTGGAAATGGCTCAAAACGAATAGTGACTTGATTTGGGACAAAAAAATTTTTTTCGCCGACCCGTCAAAAAATCAAAATGGCCGCCACACGCAGACCGGCGATTCAAGGGCAACGAAACTTATACACGTCATAAAGGTACATGAGAGGAATGTTTTGAAGCAAAAATCTCAAAACTGATTAGACAGTTTTTGAGAAAATGGCCATCAAAAATCCAAAATTGGCCGTTTTGACCTTCCAAGGTCATTGAAGGTCATATTCAAGGTCATCACTCAAACCGCAATATATGATTTCCCATTTGAATGTGCCAATACTTAGGCTCTATCTTCAAGTGTTCTATGAGTTTACTCTGCACAGCTCCCATTATGAAGGAAATTTGGGTGAAATTTTCTAAGTCCAACAAATTTTTCAATGGCCAAAAAAAAATTTTTTATGACACGTCATAAAGGTACATGAGAGGAATGTTTGGAAACAAAAATCTCAAAACTGATCAGACAGTTTTTGAGAAAATGGCCTCCAAAGTCTAAAATTGGCAATTTTTCGTCAAAAATGGCCGCCAAATAGGCAAAAACGATTCAATCAAAAAAATTTAAAATACTGGCCCAAGGTATGTTCTGACAAATTTATGGGGAAATTCATCATGTCAAAAAATAGTTACAGACCCGGACGGACGACGGACGGACGACGGACGACAGACGACGGACGGACGACGGACGAATTACCACGACAATAGCTTATCGGCCCAAAGGGCCGGTAAGCTAAAAAGCTATCAGTCTTGTCCGATCAGAAAGCTACTCGGTTTTGTTTGCTCTTGTACTTTATATGCTTGGGTATTGTTTCCATGTTTATAATAGGTTCCCACTGTCTGAATGATGCATTGAGTTACCGAGAGTTTTGAATGCCAAGCCACTAAGTACTTTTGTGAAATTACTTCTGAATAATGATACGTGTTTGATGAACTGCTTAACACATAGACACTCCGGAAATTAGTCGCTGGTACAAGTGTCACAATTTGCTTGATTGTTGATTTCTCTTTCTGAAAACGGATGCAAAAAAATATATTTCGTTTGGTTTTCATTTCAATTTAATAACATAGCAGATTTTGTTCCAGCATTGACTTTTTAACAAACCAAGAAGTTGTAAATTTATATCAAATTGTAGACACCAGGTTGTATTCTACCTTGAGGGGATAAATCTATTGAGTTCCCCTTTTATCCCAGTGTGATAATTACATTGCTCTTTGTAAGGTCATTAAAAAGTCTTTATGCCCCACCTACACAAGTAGTAGCTATTGTTTTGTCGTTACAAAGCAGCTGCACTTTGGCAAATAGCAATTCAGATTGAATTTCCCCAAAGGCGATTCACTGAGACCAATCAGCAATCTGGTAATGACTGCCAGAGTAGGCCTACATAAATCGTTATTATGTACATTTAAAGATAAATGATCCATTTATCCCGGAATGACTCTTTATGACATGTCATTTGGTTAGACGCGAGGATTCACTATTCCCAGACACCCTTTTCCATTGGATGACCCTGAAATATGTTTTTGTTCATATTCACCAATGTCTAAACAAATCATACCTCGCCTTATTAAGAAGACATAATATTATCAGTTTCCAGAATCGATGCTTATATCTGTTCATCTGCTTATATCTGTGGTGTTATATATCTGTTAACAAATACCGAATGGTCAGGATACACTCTAAATTTGTATGGATGTATTAATTTTAATATTAATTAATGATTAATTTACATTATGGCTATGTCAACTCTCATAGTCTTATGGGGAATTAACAAAGATTTCACTGATAAAAAAGTATGGAACATGACGATGCTCTGGGAATATGGAATACTTGGCATCCGAATTGGTCTATTTGTTTATCCCGATTGTTTGCCATAAACATGGGCCAGTTAATATCAGATATTCCGAACAAATAAGTGTTTGTTTTCCAAGTTCTATATCGGGCAAAATCGAAAAAAAACTCATGAAACTTCCTGAGCCCCCATATATGACCAAAAGGGAGGTGAAATCAGGTGTTCCGAAAGAGTCGGCTATCGTTTGTTTACACTAAACCATGGGGTGTTTGTGTCACTCCTCTCGCTGAGCGCTGGCCGCTGTCTGAGTCATGTCATAAACGATTTGGTCGAAGCGTGGATGTGTGAATTTAGTGAGAGAAACACCTAATTCGATAGTACATCATCAGAAATGATTATTTTGATTATTGGTAGTTTGAATATAACAACCAGAATGTACTGGCAGCACATTTCTTGAATGAGGCTACTAATGTTCTGCCGTGTTTGTATGTTTTCTTTTTTCTCTGTGTGTATGTGTTTGTGTGTGTGTGTGTGTGTGTGTGTATGTGTGTTGGGTGGGGGGGGGGGCGATTAGATGTTCCGAATAATACACACTTTTTATATTCCTTTCCAGTGATATATCACTTCATAGGGTAAATGTATTTTCTATGCACAAATGAATATACGGTCGTTCAGGCAGTTCCGAGTATCTTTTTTGGAAGAGTGCCGAAATCTCTGTGTTGTTGATCGCATTTCGTATTCCTTATGCCATGATGGACAGCAAGTATTGTGCCCTTTATCAACGGAAAATCTTGCCACAATGTGTGCGGTATTTCCACAGATATAAAGCATAACCATAATATCAGCACCAAAATTTGGGTAGTTTCGTGAAACTTTATTTTGCATAGAGGCTGGGTATTAAGGGACCGTTTCATGACCAATTACGAAGATTAATGCAAACATCGGAGTGCTTCACATCATATTTAATCATAAATTTATACGATTCATATAACACCAATGAACAAAACGATGTCCCATAGCCGTGAACCTCGAAAACGTCTCGTGATAAACTTGTTGCACACACAGGCCGTTGCGACCGTTGCGTAGAACTGTGTTGGGTTGTGCATTTTAATTATTTATTTATTTTATTTATTTATTTATTATACCATATTTATAGAGCACCCATTCCACACTTGGTGTGTTCAAAGGTGCTTTACATAATTATAAGATATTGTATACATGTCCAGATGACTAGAAATTATTTTGTAGACATTATGAACAACAAGACAAGAAATTACATGACTAGAACTTTAGTTACAGTAGTGGACTTGGAAGAAATAAGTTTTGACCCTTTTCTTAAATGTCAATAGTGTTTTAGCAAGGAGTTGTTAGGCAAGGAGTTCCACAAAGTTGGTGCAGCATGCATGAAACATCGCTGTCCATAAGTCACAGTTCGTGTCCTCGGTGTTACTAGTGACATCGAGCTCTGTGATCGTAGTGCTCGTCGTGGCGTATACACCTGTATCATATCCTTGATATATACCGGTGATAGGTCGTTCAAGGCTTTGTAAGTGTGCACAAGGATTTTGTATTTTATCCTGTACTGTACCGGCAACCGCTGAAGGGCTTTCAGCACTGGAGTGATGTGGCTCTGACGAGGTGTTCTGGACACAATGCGTGCAGCTGTGTTCTGCACACGTTGCAACTTCCCGATTAAGCCTTTCGGAAGACCATGTAGCAGCGCGTTACAATAGTCAATCCGCGACATGACAAGTCCGTGTACTAAGGTTTTTGTGGCATCAGTCGTTAGATAGCGTCTAATGCGTCCGATCTTACGGTGTTGAGCATATCCTGACCGACATACAGCATTGATCGGATGCTCCATCGTCATGGTACTGTCAAACATAACACCGAGGTTTCTGACACATGATGTGGAAGCTATCGTTGCATCCCCTACATGGATGGTGATATTGCTGATGTCTTTAGAGTTATGCTTGGACGTGAAAAGCATAACTTAAGCATGTTCCGGTGCATCCAAGCCTCGATGTCCTTGAGGCAGTTTTCTAGACGAGTCAGGGCTTTCTGCTGAGTGGCATCATCTCGGGGTAGAAACGATAGGTATAATAACTGTGTGTCGTCCGCATAGAAGTGGTGCTGTAGTCCGTGTTTCCTAATGAGGTCACCCAATGGTTTGGTATACATAATGTAGTTCTTAGGGCCGAGCACCGACCCTTGTGGAACACTGTATTCCATGAGCACGGGTTTTGACAGTTCACCTTTAACACACACCGTTTGATACCGATCAGTAAGGTATGATCTTAATTATACAATGTGATTTCGTCTTTCAGGTATCTGGACCAAATTGTCGCTCAAAGTTTCAAGGTATGCAACGCTAATTATTGAAAATTTAGGTACAAATCAAGTTCTGAACCAATAATAACGGTATTCATAATACAGCGGCAGTATGTATATTCCCTGCACACGATAGAAGGCATGCACATTCATTCCAGGGAATATCCTTGTAGCCTCAATGTTGAATGAAACGTGATTGTTTATCGTAATCAGTAATTTATTGTACAATTAATACATTCCATAAATATATAACTTCGATTTCAAGAAAATTAGTTCACAATGTGACAATGCGGAACATTCCTGAGCATCTCTGCATTTCATATTATTCACCATATATTTATTTATTATTCATTATTAACATTTATAAAGCGCCGATATCCATTTGCATGCTCAAAGGCGTACTTATAGACGTGGAATCAACACCCAGTATTAAGTATTCCGAGCAAACAAAACAGGGTCCGTTATCCAATCTCCTAGTCCGGGGACAGAAAGTCATATCAGGCATACTTAGTGAGAGAAAACAAAAATGACAGGGAAACTCATGAACCCCCAAAAATGGCCATTAGGAGGTGAAATCAGGTGTTCCGGAAAGAGTGAGCATCCCCGTACTTATATAACACAAATATAATGTGATTGACCAGGAATTTTACAAAGAGTGGTTATTTATACTTTCGTAGGTATTTCACGCCTTCTTCTGTTATATAATGCTTGGAATTATTGGGAATATCAAAATGTTTTGAAGGATGGGAACAATATCGGCACCAATATACGTCATGGTCACGAGCAGAAATGTCCAGAAAGTTATACTGTACGAGAGAGGCAATCCCATGGTGTTTTGATTGCAATAAGATGTTTTGGCAGGCGTCGATTGGAAATCCACCAATATTTGGTGGAGATTATCCGAGTTGATGGATGGCTGCTGACAGTTCAATACAATGTAACATAATTCAGCTGTGCAGAGCATTGGAAGGGTTGATTCCATAGGTCGTAGATTGGTGCATTGTATTAGTTTGTGTTTTAGTGGGTCAACAATATCAAACATTCCAACATCATACATTTCTGGTGAATATTTGTGATCTCCCCAGATGAAACAAGTTGATAGCGTAAATGAGTGAACACATATTGAATAAAATTAATGCCATTAGTTGTGCTTTTGAGAGAACCAATGTCGATATAAAATATGTCCTATTTCCACTATCGTAAAGTAACATTAGGTTCACACATGAGCATGTGGCACGATAAGGGTAATAGCATGAAACAAATGTAAATTTCAGTCTTCCCCTATAAGATTCTGAATATGCGATCAACAACAATAGATAGTTTACCAGATACATGTAAGCTGTAAAGACTGTAATAGTAACATACCTTTAATTTCTTTAAATAAAATTACTGTGATAACCATTCAGCATCATCGAAGTTGAAATTCAAGTTCTTTGTTTCACGCTGTGCAGGAGATGCTCACTCTTCCGGAGCACCTGATCTCACACTCAGCTGGCTGGGTGTCTATGATGTTCACATGGCTTTGACTTTGATACTTTAGTATCACTCGTATTTGACCACTCACACTGATTTTGTATATTTCGTCCGTGGATTCGGTTTTGGAATATGAATTTTTCTGTTTATTCGATATCCATTTCTACTTTTTCAAGGTCTTAAGCACTGCCGTTTTTCAGAACATCCAATTTTTTTCTACCAGATTTTTGATCAGATTAGCCATCAAAGTGGAAAAAATGCAAAAACAATCATGACAGGAAGTCGTAGGATCATGCGTTGAGGTGCATTACAAGTATAACTTTCGTAATCATGATATTGATATTATTTTGCACTTGCTCTCAACATGTAACTTATATCATGATTATGAATGTCGCGAACATAAATATACTCATATAAGTAATCCTCCGGTTCACAGAACACCGTGGTTTGGTTTGTGCAGGAATGGCATACATGGTTGTGGGTTTACGACACGATGTCATATATACATAATACACTTTGAAAGAAAGGCTATTCAATTATTGAGAGAAACATTATTTCGAATTCAAGTCCAACCTACTGATAAGGCCAATCACTGTGTCGATCACGGTCCCCTGCTCAAATTTATTGGGGGTATTTTAATTTTACCTTGCATGTAATATTCTAGGATATGTAGTTATTGATGAACCGTTTGCTTCACACCACATGCCATCCTAGGACAAGCTATTCTATTTGTGGAGATAATACAGGTCTATTTGCGGAGATAATACAGGTTTATCGTATGAGGACTCGGTCTATAGACTTGTGATATAGACTGGCGATTCTCTGTGTGAGACAGTAGATCGAATAACTTGGTAACTTCGTTAGTATCGGACTGGTATAGCAGAAATCTAGGACTAGTAACGACCTCTGTTCAGGTTGTGAATGATATACACGAGATCCAGTCACATTTCTTGTTTTCACCGGCACCAATTTGCCCACAACACAACTAACAGTGAAAAGTAATATATACCCCTCTCAAACTCATTCATTTGGCAGATTGAGTGATCATATATTGCCTAATACGTGTATATCATGTCATGATTATAATGATCGTGAATGAGGGATGTGCAATGTCATGAATGACAGTACGTTCGTTATGTCAATACTGGTCTTTCACACGCCATGCATGTTACAAAACAAATAGTATCATGATTTCCAGATATCAAACCCCCGACTACGCCAGTGTGGCTTGGCTGTAAATATTTGGTCGGATGTTACCTTTGTGCCTTTCTGTTTATGAAAATGTATTTTAGTTTTGTTTTTGGTATCATGAAAATCTGGTTGTGTTGTTGGTAATCTCTTCGTAATATGTTGATACATAAAAATCTATCAAGATGAGGTCAACTCAATGCAACAACAGCCAGTCTTTTTCTTGAACAAGCTATAAAAATAATTGCATGTACAACCGACTCCATGGCGAAAACCTCCCTATCTTCGATTATGACTACGAAATGGGACTTTTATCCCTATGAACATCGTAGACATAACAAAGGTAAACAAGGCCCTGTCGTCATCTTGAAGACATTTTCGCACGCAATTGTCATTAAAGTGGCCGCTATATAACAATGTAAGGGGTATATAATGACATGTACTACTATAAAGTGGCAAATTCATTGTTCCAACAGGGTTTTATACCACATGACATGCGTTAGCCATATAACTGCAATTTTCCTCATGGCGATTGTTATAACACCATCAACAATATTGTTATTGTGCATATATGTACTGGTATCAAACTACAACAGTTATGAGCGACAATCGTTTGGTGTACTTATCAACCAGATCGTGATGTCGTCTATAGTCCTCAAAGCAGCTATAAGTATTGATAAACCATATCATTGTCGTAGTAGTACTTTAGAGACTCGCTGTGAACGCTGGTGAACAAGGTGTCATCACTTTGTACAAAGAATGATATTTAGTTTATCCACGAGAATTTTTTTTATGGAAATCTGTTATCTTCCATCTGGCAATGGTTCTGAGAGACTGTTTGATGCAGAACCAATCAAAAGAGAGGTTCCAATCTGTTGGAGGTATTGGGGACCACCTATTTGAATCAGATCACCAGGAGAACTTATTCAGACTCGCTGGATCGGTTTGTGGTGCTCTCATCCCTGGCGTGTGGTCATGAAGCAGTAATCACTTGGCAGAGGGATAATAATTGGTGACCTTATGTCACCTGCAATATTGATGTTATATCATCCTTTAGTGCAATATCCCGGAATCCACTCTACAGCAAATGCATTCATCAGCTAGTCGTATGCAGAGCTCAGCAATAACCAACTGATGTGGGGTCAACAGTTGGTGTACTTCGTTATTCTCGTCATTTTAATTTTCTTGAAGGTGTTTAAGTAGATGTTCATGTCGTAGAGACGATGAAATAGTTTTTCTTGTGTCATCACCTTGTAGAACACCCAATGTCACCAGTTGCTGAGAACCACGTGCAGTAATGACAGTTTATGAGTAATAACATCATTATGGTTTGATTGGTTTCCTCATTGTTTCACTACACCATTACATTTTCGTTATATTACTAATACAATATGCCCACGAGATAGCGCATAAACTACACGGTACTCAGCGACAGTATGGTAATATCATGGACGACATGTCGTAGTATATCTAGCTAATAGCTAATACTAAACCCGTAGCCTCAACTCGTTCATGGGTACATACATTTTGGTAACATGAGAAATTAGCCCAAGGGCTTTTTCCACCAAAATTGCCGTTTTGACCTTTCAAGGTCATTGAAGGTAAACTTCAAGGTCACATGTAAATTAGAAATATATGACTTCTCATTCGAATGTCCCAATATTCAAGCTCTATCTTGAAGCGTTCTATGTGTTTACACTCCAAATAGCTCCCATTTTGAAGCAAATATAGGGTGAAATTGGGTGAATCCAAAAAATGTTCAGAGGGTAATATGTTTTTTGTGTGGCTGGAAAACACTCAAAACGAATAGTGACTTGGAGTTGAGACAAACAATTATTTTTTCACCGACCCGTCGAAAAATAAAAATGGCCGCCACACACAGACATGTGATTCAAGGACAAAAAAAGTAACATGTGAAACTGAAACCAAAATCTCAGAACTGTTTTCTGACTGATGAAGTCAGAAATTGGTCTTTTTACGTCCAAAATGACCGACGGACGATCGATGCAACGCCATGCCAATAGGTTATCAGACCATTGGTTCAGTAAGCGAAAAATTCAAAAATATTTTCAGCCGAAAATGCCCATGTGGTTTCGTCAGAATGTTTTTCTACTGGATTGTTTCCGGACAATAGCTTGAGAACGCCTCGCTGTATCATGATGATTTCCCCACCCGTTATCCCACATATTACGTAGAGGAAATTATATTGTTTTGGCTTTGACCTCAACCTAAAGTTATTCCACTGTGTTGTTTTTATTTTAATTTTGTTGACGTCTTGAAAACGGTGAGTTGCACAGCGAAATTGGCCTTAAACATGTGTAGGGGTACTAAGGATTAAATTTGACCCATCCTGCAGTTTTCAGCATTTTTCAAAGTTTAAGACCAGTGCGGAATTTCGGGGCTATATATTTTTGCTTCCATAGATTTCTTTCAAAAGCTAATAGTTTGTTGCTATCAAATTCAGCGACCAAAATTTGAAATTTGCAGAATACTGACCGTTTAGTTCATGGAATAGTATATTTTGAAATGTGAAAAATAACCAGATTACTAGCTGGCCATTTTCTAAAATCCTTGTCTCCAACGTGTTCAAACCACTGTTGGATCTTGAAAATGATTGTGGATAAAATGCTGGAGTCTTGTATGCCTTGTATTCCTTTCCTATTTGAATAATAAAATATGTTATCACATATATTACGAAGATACCCGTTCATCATGTCGTCCTAATGCACCTCACAGGCTTGAACTCTGGAGTAATTATATAATTAATTAGTAATTATACTAATTACGACACAAAAGATTTTATTTTTATATGAAAAATAATTGGTTCCAAGGAATTTTCTAAAACTTTGATATTTGTCAACTAGATTATATGACAAACGTGATGATTTCAATTTTTCCATAGTCAATTTCCCTTTTCTAAGCAGCAACATTCCTATGTCACCGGCATATGGTGTGTTTGTTTCTCAACTTATACGCTATTCCAGAGCTAGTTGCAAATATGAGGACTTTGTCTATCGAAGTGCCCAGCTAGTCTCTAAACTGCTACGACAAGGATATGTTTTACCAAGACTTATCGCTGCGTTTAAGAAATTCTATGGACGTCATCATGATCTGGTTGATAAATACAGCAAATCCATGTCTGCCATGCAACTAGATCTATTTTCATGTTAATTTTGGGGAATTCATGACGGGTGCCACTAGTGGGGCAGGAAATGCTCACTCTTTCCGGAACACCTGATTTCACCTCCTGATGGCCATTTACGGGGGTTCATGAGTTTCCCTGTCATTTTTGTTTTCTCTCACTTCGTAGGCCTGATATGACTTTCTGTCCCCGGACTATGAGATTGGATAACGGACCCTGTTTTGTTTGCTCGGAATACTTGATACTGGGTATTGATTCCACGTCTATTACTAGAACATACACTGCCGAACATGCTGAAAGATATTGCAAAGATTCCGAAATATTCTCTGATCCATTTTTTCCTTTTGGCTTGTGATTAGGTACTTATGTACTTGTCATATATCTATTGCATGGGGTTCGTATTGGATTTAAATATTTTTTGTCATAGGTTGTTGGGCAGTTGTATAATAATTCCATCAGGTGTACAGTAGAAACAACTACATTTAACACACTGTCTGCCCCTGATGACGCCAGTGTGTCTTTGGATAAACTATTTGGTCTGGCTTTGTTTCTATTGCAAAATGTACTTTACGTTTGTTATCAACATCATCAAAATCTGGATGTATTGGTGGTAATAGATTGATACTTACATTCATACCACTGAGTCGGTGTCACTGCTGGCGGACGTTAAATCTGTCCCCGAGGATACCATCAACTCAGTAGCCTTTTGGCTTGTGATTAGGTACTCATGTACTTGTCATATATCTATTGCATGGGTGTAAGTATCAATCTGTTACCACCAATACAGTAGATTTTGATGATGCCAATAACAAACGTAAAATACAACATTCTGCAATAGAAACAAAGCCCGACCAAACAGTTTATCCAAAGACACACTGGCGTCATCAGGGGCAGACAGTGTGTTAAATAATGGGGTTCGTATTGGATTTAAATATTTTTGTCATAGGTTGTTGGGCAGTTGTATACTAATTCCATCAGGTGTACAGTAGAAACAACTACATTTAACACACTGTCTGCCCCTGATGACGCCAGTGTGTCTTTGGATAAACTGTTTGGTCTGGCTTTGTTTTTATCGCAAAATGTACTTTACGTTTGTTATTAACATCATCAAAATCTGGATGTATTGGTGGTAATAGATTGATACTTACATTCGTAATACCCTCCAAAAGAACCTGACCCCAGTTTTTCAGGCGTGAATTGTTGGATTCCACACCACACATACATTTCCGTATAAGAACTATTCTTGGAAGGATATTTTGCGATGACTTTCTTTAAAAACCGGCCAATAGGGACATCCGGAGTTTCACGTTTAGTTATTCGTGCCTCCGTACGACTAAATCCACGTATATGCCCTTTATGGGAGGGAGCCTTATTATTTCATTCGACTAGTGGATACTGGATACTCGTCATGTAGAGTATTGCAAAGCCGAACAAAGCCGAATGTATCGGTGGTAATAGATTGATACTTACATTCGTAATACCCTCCAAAAGAACCTGACCCCCAGTTTTTCAGGCGTGAATTGTTGGATTTCACACCGCACATACATTTCCGTATAAAAACTATTCTTGGAAGGATATTTTGCGATGACTTTCTTTAAAAAACGGCCAATAGGGACATCCGGAGTTTCACGTTTAAACCCACGTTTAGTTATTCGTGCCTCCATACGACTAAATCCACGTATATGCCCTTTATGGGAGGGAGCCTTATTATTTCATTCGACTAGTGGATACTGGATACTCGTCATGTAGAGTATTGCAAAGCCGAACAAGACACTCAATTTATATTATAATAGCCATTTGTTATTTTTTATTCCTTTTATTACCTATTTTGGCAAACAATGCTATTGCCGTGTTTATCGAAATAAAACCACGTGGACCGTCTCTCAGGGATGCAATCATATATTCTCGTACAATGATACACGACGTTGAGACAGAGCCGCGCACAATCCGACAATCCTGGCCAAGTGCTGGCGTTCATGCCTGAAAATACGTGCGATGCATCGAAATGTTTTCAATTGTCCTATGACATGTTCCACATAGACTCTATGACTCTTGTGAACCTCGTTGAAGCGAATCATTGACGGTTGTAGAAGTGGCTGGGCCGCATTTATTTGGTTTGATCTGTAGGGTGTTAGGACTGGGTGGCCACATGGGTATATGGAATCGCCTAACAACCAACAGTCATTTGGTATTGAAAGGGCACCGTTTGGACCAATTCCTGGCAATTGTCTATATATCTGCGCATCATTGATGTGACCGAGGAATCCTGAATGAATATATCTAATTTTTCGCTGGTTGTCAATTATGACCACCGAGTGGATACAATGATATTTGCGATGTCCGCTGTAATACAAACGTTGTGTGCCATCCCCAGGCATGTAGATTTCATGTGAAGTACCGTCGATGCAGCCCACAACCCCTGGGAGGTCTTCCCATACATTCGACAGAGATTGCCATTCCTCGGCTGTTGGCCATTGTATGGCGAGGTTGAAATGGTGCCAAAGTTTCACTCATGTTGCCCTAATGATATCACTGACTGTTGAAATGGCCACATTGAACATAATGGACAATACAGGGTATGTTAAATAAGATCTCAGCCAAATTAAACACATCAACAGTCTATTTCTAGGGGACAGGATATGACATGCATGTCCAGGCCAGTTTCTGTAAAGCTCAGCACACAAATCTCTAAAAGACTCCACGGTATCGCCAGTCAGTTGGAAGAATTCGAATGCGTGGAGACGCATTTTAGGTTATGGACCTGTATTGATTTCCTTATATGGTCAAAATGAGGCATCAAAGTACTATATTATTTAAAAACTCCCAGTTTCTCCTCCAAATGCACATGTATCACTTTAAAATGTCTCTGTTTTGGTTTGTATAGTGGTATTATGGGTATTCCTCTATGTACATGTGAATTTTCATGTTGATTGGAGCTGTTACTGTGCGCATGAATACATATAAACAAACCGGCCCTTTCTGGGAGTTTGCTTTCTGAGGAATTCGCCAGGTGTCAGCAGCTAACAGTCAAATGCTTGTAGCGTTTGATCTATTCCAACAACATGTGCTGATTTTTTAATATTTTGTAAGTTATATATATTGCTTCAACATACTGAAATTTTATGAAAATTGAAACATTTTGAAAGTGATTTCTCTCATAAAACGTTATAATGGAGTTAAATGGCAATCCTATATGTGTTCGTATACCTAAACCGAGGACATGGAATTTTGTGTATTATAGATTTTTAGCAGGTTTTGTGGCATTTCTTTAATTTGTGTGTGGATAGTGTGCGGTATTCATGAATTTTTCACCATTGCAACCATAGTTTTCGTTCACATGGATTTTTATTACATATGTAGGATTATATCTACATGCTAATAGCGGCGGTGTTTATCCCCCCCCCCCCCCCTTGAATGCTAAAGACATGGAGTTAGTGCCTTTTTATTTTCTTTATTTTCATATAGTAACCAATATTTCAAATCACTGTAAAATATTATACACTTTCACTGAGGACTACTGGACTCAGACACAGCCTAACCGGAAAAGGTGTCGAAATGGCCACCAAAAATTGAACGGTGGATAATACTAGGTGTCTCTGAAATTCATCACCACAACCTATATAGTCGATCATAAATAAGCTAGGTTAGGCATTGCAGAATGCATTTGGTATATTATTTGCAATTTTGGCACCATATCTGGTCAAGTACGCACTTTTCCGATTTTTTTACCATATTTTTTTTTCGATATTGCTGTAGAACCACATTTTTGACCCCATATGTGTCTCTTGCCGTTTGATCGATTGCAGTCCATCATATAAATGTGTTTTATAAATAAATTTCATACAGCACATAAATTAGTCCCCTGTACAAGGCCTATGTGACCTAATGTCGGTGATCTCTGGCTTACAGAAACCATATTTTCAACAAATTGTCTACGTTTTTGTGTTTTGTCAAGATTAAAACCTTGGAATTTTTGCTTAATTTAGAAATATACTATATTGAGAGTGTGGTGGTAGCATTTTGCGACATTTGAATACTATTGGTGTAGACAGCAGTATGGTAGAAAGTGTTTGGTGCTAAGCAGCGGGGTAGGACTACCAACTCCTTTTAAAATTTTGACATATTTAGTCCAAGGGGAATCAAACTGATGGTTATATATGGGTGAATAATACATTTATCTGAAACAAACCCCAAATTGTCCTTGAGCATGTTTGATCGGGCGTCAAATCAAAATTTCCAAAGAAAATCTCACTTTTTTGTTCAAAATATTTCCTTTCTTAAGTGCAAAAATCACTGTTTTATTTCTTCTCTACAAGTCTTCCCTTTTCACATAAGAGCTCAATAATTGGGGATTATCACCTCTGTATGTGGGGTGTTATAATTGTAAAATGTGAAGAAAATTGCCATTATTTAGGTTATGGACCTGTATTGATTTCCTTATATGGTCAAAATGAGGCATCAAAGTACTATATTATTTAAAAACTCCCAGTTTCTCCTCCAAATGCACATGTATCACTTTAAAATGTCTCTGTTTTGGTTTGTATAGTGGTATTATGGGTATTCCTCTATGTACATGTGAATTTTCATGTTGATTGGAGCTGTTACTGTGCGCATGAATACATATAAACAAACCGGCCCTTTCTGGGAGTTTGCTTTCTGAGGAATTCGCCAGGTGTCAGCAGCTAACAGTCAAATGCTTGTAGCGTTTGATCTATTCCAACAACATGTGCTGATTTTTTAATATTTTGTAAGTTATATATATTGCTTCAACATACTGAAATTTTATGAAAATTGAAACATTTTGAAAGTGATTTCTCTCATAAAACGTTATAATGGAGTTAAATGGCAATCCTATATGTGTTCGTATACCTATATTGAATACATCTCGTCCGCCCCAGACTGCGTCGTCAGCGTCTTCTCTCAGACGCGTGTGAATTGCCAAGCGACGACTTGAGTACAAGCGCGTAACACAGGCCAAGAGCATGAAAAAAGTTCCTTGTCTTCTCAGTCTTTTCGCAGCAGGCGATATTTCGCATCCACCACAAACAATTCATGATCAAAGTCATCAACCTCTGCCGTCTCTGCTGAGCTATGACATGCTCTTGGTCCATCTGTATAACAATATCCCGAACACCAGTATCATCCTCCATTTGCGTAATCGCTGTAAAATTGTTAGAAATATGAATATGTAATGGACCTAGAAACAAATAAAAATATTGGAATAGCCTAAAGCACGTTACAAGTAGATCAATTTCTCATTCTAGCAAAAAGATTAAACGGTATTGTCTCATATTGTGTGTGTGTGTGGGGGGGGGGGCGTTGGGCTTCACAATGAGTACTGAGTGTACACACACACACATACTCTGTACATATACATGAGGCATCCACAAAAAAAGTCATACCACATCAGATTCTCTGGTACTCCGACAAACATGCCGAAGAGACAACTTGAACGTGAGTTTGCATCATATATACTTTCATATTTTTCATTATATAACAATTTCTTACCTTTTTCTTGTGATAACCAACATTACGAACTCGCTTTGATCGTGTCATGATGTTTGACTTGCCCAGAAGAAAAGTGCACAAAATGTATGTCGAGATACACGGCTCGTTTAGTACTTCCGACCCCCCCCCCCCTCCCCTCCCACGGGCCCAAACATATTTTTGGTTGATGACATGAATTCAATTTAGACAGGCAGACGAACAGGCAGACATATCAGATACAAGTGAAATTTTCAGAACAATTTATTGAAATTTGCAGGGCCACCATCTACTTCCAAAAGGCTCCGAGTTTCCGATGCGGAAGTCGCTATAATCGCCAGTACCTATTTAACGGATCCGGCAGATTGGGATCTTATTGTTCTAAATATCAAAGAAAATAAGGAGAAAATGTCATCAGATGTCCGTCGTCTGTATGAAACCCAGACTATGTCCAACCTAAAGGCCAGATGTCGGGACAAATTCGGCATGATGGTCCGTGGAAAATGCGTCATACACGATGAGGATATAATGTGAGAATCTATTTTTCACTTTTCGATGAAGAAAATCTACACAAGTATATGCCTTAATTCAGCGTCGCTCCAAAACTTCAAAATCATTTGTATAGCTTGTTTAAAAAATATTACAGGCAGATAATCACCACCATAAGGGAGCGCGAAATATGCCCTGCCGTTAAGAAGCCTCCGTGCACTGCCAAGGACGCCAACGAAGCCGACCCAACAGATAGTCAGGTTGTAGCTGGTGTTGTATATCGCGTTCAATACCACGAATACTCTGAATTTGCACTGCGCGAAAAGGTGAGATATGAGAAACACAACGATATTCTCATCGTAAGTGTATCGGCACCTTGCAGGACGATGAACCACTGGAAGACGACGGTGATGCCGACGACGATGTCACCCGGGACCTCGGGTGTGGCGAAGCGTGATCAACTATGCGAGGCTCTGGCAGAGATGACGGCAATGGATGACACAGTCTCGGCCCTGAGCTCAGATGAAGATAAGCGTATGCCACAAAAGAAGAAACAGAAGATGAAGAGGAAGAGGAAGAACAAGAAAACCAAAAAACACAAGAAAAAATCCCAAAGAAAATCTAAAGTATCCAAAAAGCAGCAAAGGGAGCAAATAGACAAAATGATGCATGCGTTGTTGGCGAAAATGTTACCGAACTTGATAAAGTGCTCGGATCCACCTCGCCGTCCACCTCATCCACGACATCCTCATCCGACAGTGATGAGTGATGTATATACATAGGTCTAATTGAATAAAATTGAGTTAAATCGATGAAATTTGGGGTTGATTTACGTCACGAGTATATACAGTACATTCGTACCACATGAAACGTTTATCTAAATATTATCGGAATCATGACACATATTTCACGATGAGCATCAACAAATCTTATACCTATCAGCTATAATATGATGACATGATTGTTATATAATTGACATATAATAGATGTCAATATTCCCGAGACTACCACGTATAAATGAACAGGTAAACGTCAGGGATCCAGAGTAGCAAAAGTGGTCGCCGCATGAAACAAATGCGTTGGCCAAAATTCCTGCTGTGAGATGATGTTTGTGCTAGAATATACATACCAAAGACCCCTCACTATGTGAACGTGAAAATGAACGACCCCCTAAACGTGGATTTAGTCGTACGTAGGCACGAATAAATATACGTGGGTTTAAACGTGAAACTCCGGATGTCCCTATTACTCGCAATATCTTATATAAACTGAAACAATGTTTGTTTGGTGTTGATCGGATGATTTCTTACAGAATGCGCTTTGAACAACCCATCCCCTATCGTTTGTGAGCTCTTCAACCATTAATTTGGTTTCGACACCGCGCTATGCCGTGCACAATGATGTGACAGCGTTTTATTCAAAACGGCTATTATTATTCGGTTATATATAACCAGTGCACTAAAAAACGGCATGGCAAGTGATGGCATGCTATATAATGAAGAAATATTCAATGCATGGACCATAAACGGTTGTTTACTCAATAGGGGCCCCACCCATTCATCATCCTTGGCCTTAATGATTACACTGGTAACACTGTGTTCTGGAGTGGAATGTTTTCGGTCTTGTGGTCTGAAAAGTGTCCTAAGCCTGTTTGTGAGTAATGTCTAATGCATAAATGAACGAGACAATCAGAGATTGCAGACCCTCGCCCTTCAGATTTAGTCACTAAAATTAGGCGATAATTGAGAGTTTTGGTCTTAAGACCATCGGTTGTACGCCATACGATTGGGAATTGGCCAAAGAAAAATAAAAAAATAGGTTGAACATTTAATATTGATTAGAACCGGAGTTATAGTCAATTATGTGATTTTATTTTTTCAGTTGCCATGGCAACCGTTTTCGGCAAAATTTGAAAGGGACTGAGCCATTACCATAGCACTCCAGCCCTATAAATTTCAAATCTATCGAATCGTTTGCCTTTGAGTTATGAGCGCAGACATTTGCACTGAAACGTCGCTGGCCAAAAATAACCGAAATCGTGACCCCCAATTTTTCGACATCCGGCGATAATGGAGAGTTTTCGTCGTACGACCATCGGTCGTACACCAAACGATCGGGAATTGGCCAAAGAAAAATACAAAAATAGTAAAAATTTTGAAGGGTCTGATCCACCATCATAGCACTCTAGTTCTATAAATTTCAAATCGATCGGACCGTTTGCCTTTGAGTTATGAGCACAGACATTTGCACTGAAACGTCGCTGGCCAAAAATAACTGAAATCGTGACCCCCAATTTTTCGACATCGGGCGATAATGGAGAGTTTTCGTCGTACGACCATCGGTCGTACACCATACGATCGGGAAATGGCCAAAGAAAAATACAAAAATAGTTGGAAAAAGTAATATCGAGTGGAACCGGAGTTAAAGCCAATTATGTGATTTTCTTTTTTCCGTTGCCATGGCAACCGTTTTCATCCGATTTTGGCGAAATTCTGAAGGGAATGAGCCAGCACCATAGCACTCTTGCCCTATAAATTTCAAATCGATCGGGTCGTTTGCCTTTGAGTTATGAGCGCAGACATTTGCACTGAAACGTCGCTGGCCAAAAAAAAATTGAAACTGTGACCCCCAATTTTTCGACATCGGGCGATAATGGAGAGTTTTGGTCGTACGACCACGGGCCATATATCAGATGATCAGGAATTGGCCATAGAAAAATACAAAATTAGTTAGAAAAATTTATCTTGAATAGAACCGGAGTTATGGTCAATCATTGATTTTTTACATTTTCCGTTGCCATGGCAACAGTTTTTGTCCGATTTTGACCAGATTTGAGGAGGACCGAGCCACTGAGATACCGGTTCATCCCTATAAGTTTCATGTTGATCGGACCATTCTCCTTTGAGATATGCGCGCGGACAGACAGACAGACAGACAGACAGACAAACAGACATACAAACGGACAGACCCAATTGCAATACCCTCTGCCCCTATCGGGGCGAGGGTAATGAATTATTCAAATACTGGGCAAGCTTCAAGGGCAAGCTGGAAGACAGTAAACTTTACTAAGCATGTCCATCATTTCCATTTAAATAACTCCGCTTGTTGAATTATGTTCAAATGTATCATAAAAATTGTAAATTGGGAGTGAAAATAAATATTCATTCATTCATTCATACCAATGTGCAGCAGGTTAACTTGATGTAAAATAGATAGAATAATACCAGAAATGAAACATACACACCAAAATACCTATCGATGTATAACTTCCTAACACAATTTCCATTGAGTGCAAGTAGCGCAGTGGTTAAGGTGCTCGTCTCCTGAGCAGCAGGTTGGTGGTTCGAACCGGAGTATCGGTGCTGTTGTGTTATCTGTCTAACACCCTTAGACAAGGTGTATATCACAATTGTCTCTCGGTTCACTCAGTCGTATAAGTGAGTACCCGATTGCCAGTGTTGGTAAATGCACGTGTGCCTAGTTACCTTCCGCCGAAATGGCAGCCATATAAGGCAACTGTCTATAGAGTCCTAATGAGTTGGAACTTAGTTCCAGGCCATAATATTTCATGTTAATTTTGGGGAATTCATGACGGGTGCCACTAGTGGGGCAGGAAATGCTCACTCTTTCCGGAACACCTGATTTCACCTCCTAATGGCCATTTTTGGGGGTTCATGAGTTTCCCTGTCATTTTTGTTTTCTCTCACTTCGTATGCCTGATATGACTTTCTGTCCCCGGACTATGAGATTGGATAACGGACCCTGTTTTGTTTGCTCGGAATACTTAATACTGGGTATTGATTCCACGTCTAATACGGGTAATAATTGTAAAGCTTTGAGCATGTCGTGCATGGAAAATTATGAAACTAACTTTATTGTTATCATTATTTCGGGGGGGGGGGGCGCATTCAGCGGCATCTTGATATTTGAGCTAACTGGCAAAACTGCCCAAACTAAGCAGAATTCAAGGACATATTGGGGATGCAAAAATCTTTCAAATACATTTCAAGGTCCACAATGGAGACTATTTTAGAGATATGGAATATGTAAATGAATGTCTATTGTCTACTCCTTGTGCAGATAGATACACATGATTCATAAGCAATAGTTAAATTACATTTATCTAGATTGATTCCCTGTGTAAGGAGGTCCGTCTTCAACACAAGTAATGCGGTGTCAAACCCTTTATTGAAAAATAAACAATATATGACATGATAACAAGGCACACAACAATAACAAATAAATGGTGGTGTAAGTTTGATACAACACAGGCCTCGTATAGTAACAACCCATGATTATGTTAATGTTTAGTGACATCTAATTAGTTTCCTTCAGGTTCGCTAACCCGCCAGATAGACTAGGTGAAAGTTTACCAAATAACAAATTAGCTTGCGCGAGGAACTCATACCGAACACATCAAATGGAGTCTTACCCCAAAGTGAGAGGACATTGGCTATGAGTTGGTCAGTGCCATCCTGTGTGCATCTCTGAGTTACACAGCTACATGGAAACAAATGTGAATACAACAGTTATTTGGTAAGAATATACTTCAGAACTTATATACACTTGTTAAAACCCAAATTATCTGAATTCCTAGATAATTTCATAATACACAATTTGCTGATAGTTACTCTAATATTTTGGCAAAGGTATCCTAGTACAGACAGAAATAGTTAACTTTATGACCATGATGAACGTGTGTCAAAAATCAATATGGCTGCCGGGAAAACTATTGGATCTACTAAGAAAGAAATACACACGATTTTTCTACTTGGACAAGCTTATAAGTTATAAAACAGTGATCTTAGATTACCAGAATATGTTATTACATATTATACACGGTTATTCAGCAAATACCAGTACAAATTCCTTACTTTTCTGAGAGGCCACAACAAAATGTGGCGATGTGGGCAAAGATGGCTGACCAACTGATGACTTTGAACCGTGTGCAAAACTACGTCACTTCCTTCCAGGAAGTATGTACAGTACTCGCACTCGCTAGATGGCAGCAGTTACCGTTAACAGAATAACGATTGTATACATTACACGTTATGACAAATCATAATGGTTCGAACATGCTGGCTCTACATTGTGACATTTTCCAACCTGTCACACCTGTACATGAAAATCTAGACATAGACGGCCATGTACCCCCAAAATGACCCAAAATGTTGATTCAGTCCGAAGTAATGAACATTTTAGTGAAAATTTGCCTAAATTTGACGGCCATTCTGGATTCATTGAAATATTAATATCATATATAGTGTCGTTAGCTTTCTTTATCATTGACAATGTTTGGTTGTGTATACACCTCATATACTATTCAGAAAGGAGGCAAATACAACCATATTGAACATTCCATGCACAACCTAGTATGGAGATGAAACCCGTTGCTCCCCTGCCTGTCGTGAATGTTTTGTGGACAGGTTGAAATCCTATCTCCAATATGTAATTTGTTCCTCACGATAAGTGACATCACCAATGAGTTCTGTGCTGGGCTTGTTGACTATCTATTTTGAAAAATGACTATCTATTTTGATAATTCATGACAAGAAGCCCAGGGCAAGAACATGACCGACAACATGACAGATAACATGACAATAACATGATTGACAGCAATGACTGAAAACATGATATGACTGACAACATGATAGATAACATGGCTAGCAACGGCCATGATTAGTTTCGCACTTGTAAGGAATATGTGTTATTGATGACCAATAAACATACATCATTGTGAGACACTAGTGAAAGGATCCAATAAGTTATAGGAAGGGAAAAGTTCCACCACACTTGTTATCTGAAAAAAATCAGTCAGTCTGTAGAATGGCAAGCCAGTATTTTTGTTGTCTCAAGTAGGTGTTGCTCAGATGTGTAGGTGGCAGACTCAAAGTGTGCATTCCATCAACCTTCAATAGCACCAAATGTGGCGTTAGAAATAGGTCTATAGACTACCCATCTGACAGTCAGGTGGAAACCAATGAGAATGGTTCACAGACGTTTCCTTCCAGTGAGTGTATACAGCAGATAATATAAATGCCAGTTTTATTGTGCCTGAAATGAAAGGTTGATAAAAATAAATAGGTTTTCCAAATTGAACCCAAAAGGAAAAACAGTGATAAAATAGTTAAATATCGCCATACCGCTTAATTCGAATATGTCTTTTGGCGAGAATAAAGATCACAGTTGTTGTTGAGTATGATGTCCGATATTTCATGCATTCGATATTGGGACAAACTACTGAATTACAAAAGGGCGTTGGTGTAAGGATGTTTTAGAATAACTAATTCCGAAGTAATTTTACCCGCAGTCCATTATGCTCTATTTTATTCACTACATCGGATGTGCTCTGTACAAGCATGCTATTTTAAGTCATTCATACCGTTTATAAACATGAATTGAATCACCCATAACAGGATTGAAATTGTTCTATGGGACAACACATGTAAATATACGTTAGGTTTGTATAAAGAGTATATAGGAAGTCTTGCTGTAATTAATCTGTTGGTGACCTTGAACTTGACCTCAGATGATGGGTGGTGAATCTCAAGGTCATATTTGACCTGAATTATGTGTTGTTGTTGTTTTTTTTTTTTTTGGGGGGGGGGGGGGGGTGTATAGGGTATAATATATGGTGAATCTGTTGGTGACCTTGAATAAGCTTTGAGTATTGAATCTCATCGAGACCATACGTTCGATCGGAGTCTAAGCTACAGCGCCGGTAAGTGCAGGTAAGCTACAGCGTTCTTGGTGCTAGGTTCGTTACTGAGGACGACTACAAAGCTAATTTCAGTGCACCATAAAATCTAACGAAGCCAACATTCCCTGTCTGTGGCGTGACTGTTATCATTGGGCTGGACAATGAAACTTCGCATTATTTTTTTTCACGTGATTTTGTCATTCTGGGGACAAACAAATTGTACATGTTCGGCTGCTCATAATATTAATATAAATTAATAGAAATCCATCAGCCTTCACATCATAGTTACTGCCATCTCTTATTTGCTACTGAGGCTATATATCAAAATGTCCCGTTCATTGCACGGTCTGAATAATGTATGTTTTGGGGTGAAGTTTCCATGACCTTTGCCACAGGAATGGTCCAGTTGGTCGGAGTATATACTTCTAGTTTAATCCCCCATCGTGATTTCCTCGTTCTATAGATGATGAAACACATTTCTAGTTTTATTTTGGTTAAAAAAATCTGTCGACCCCTGGAACACGACCTGGAAAGCGGCCTTTAGAATGTATTACTTCACTCTTGTATTTCTTTCATTACTGCCAATGAAAAATTGGGAACAATTCAAGAAAGAATATAAGGAATGTCCAATATATGTTTCTGTGAGCTGCTGAAAAAATCACTTAAATTCCGCAAATATGACCACGTGGCATTTTTTTCTTTGAAGCCTTTGAGCATGAGACGAGCCAGCGCTCATGGTAGCAACTTAGTCGTACATTCGTGCAGTTGAAAAGCAGACAAAAATTCAGTGAAAATATGATTGATGATGACTTTTAACGCGAAGACCTTTAAATAATCAAATTTCATTATGTAGATTGTCTTACAGACTCTATACATCAAAATTCACACTCAAGGCGTGAGCCTGATATACGTGTACATTTGTCTGAATGACTGTATTCACGTCACTTTCCTTCAGTAGGTAAAGAGTACATGTACCGAACGTCTGAAAGGTTCAATCATGTGTTTGATTTATCGATGATTGATCTCCGCAAACCATCCCAATAAATTACTAGATAAGTCTTTATTGGAATACTTTTATCAAACATGTCAGCGATGCAACATATATGACTTTGACAGGTTTGGTACAGTTAGATAAAAGCAATTCGTTATTTACTTTGACAGCGGATCAATTAAATCCAATCTTTTATCTGTGATCGTACCAAACAAGCATAAAATTCGTCCGTCACCGATCGGGCCTTTTGCATTAGTCTCTTTATGGTGAAACATCGCATAGTAACTTTTAACACCGGTCATGATCGAAGGGTTAGCTGAATGCATTTGAAGTGGACGAAACTCCGGGAGATTGTAATAAAAGATGCCATAAAACTAATATTAAGGGTGACGTAAGGTCAGGAATAATCACCCCTTTGTCAAGTGCGTTATATTTCATGAGCAGTGTTCATTGGCCCATAAATGATGCATTCACATGGTTTGGAGATGGATATTTTCTGTGGATCGGAGATGGAATATCATGTTGGTTATGGCTACCATAATAATTAAGGACATCATGAATGATACCAAAAAAATGGATAGTATGAGTAAAGTCGTCTTCCTGTTCAATTATGTTACATTGGACGGCTTGAAATACATAATAATAATAACTATAAAAATACATAATAACAATAACTATGAAAATACATAATGATAATAATAATAATAATAATAATAAACTATCCATTGATTCATTGACTTTTCATCCTTTATTTTCATTTTTTCATTTGACAGCCTATTAGAGCTAGAGTGAGACTAAGCTGTGAACACACAAACAAAAAGATAGTTGCTGATTTTATATTTTATGACCCAGGACCATTTTATTCAGAGAAACGTGATCAAGCTAGACCGCTTCTCCAATACTAAGGACAACTACAAACCTCTTTTTAGTTTCTCATGAAATCTCAATAACCATTACCGCCACCTCTCTGTGGAGTGAAGAACTGTCGCGTACAGCCCATTGGTCTTATGTCCGTGCAATTGAAGAAAAAAAATCAACTAAAAAATAAATAAACAAATAAATAAATAAAAACTGATGTCATTATTGAGCGAAGTCACCTGCGGGATGTCAGATCTCAGGTGCATAGACAAACTTGGAAGAACCTGGTGTTTGATACATTGGTGGACAGAAAGCCAATGTAATCATTCGAGAAAAAATATGGCGTGATATGATATGATATTAAATATGTGACAATTCCTAAGTTCCCTGGAGTTGACTTACACTATACTATGTTAGTCCATGAAGAAAATTACATGAAAAAAATTGCATCCTCAGGCAAGCATGATAACGTTGCGCAAACTTTCCATAGATTTTCGACAACATGTTCATCTGTTGTAGAGCATCTGTTAATAATGACACCCGGATCTTTAGCTTTTCGCCTCAGACAGTCGCCGTATCATCAGTCCCGACATCGAGCATCCCCAAGTATCCTCTCATCCCGTTGTTTTTTATTGGCAAGTCGCTCCAACGTGGCTTATCATTTATCTGTCCCCGAGGATACCATCAACTCAGTAGCCTTCTGGCTATTGATTGGGTACTTATGTACTTGTCATATATCTGTTCCATGGGGTTTGTTTCGGATTTCTAAAATATTTTCATAGGTTGTTGGGCAGTTGTATACTAATTCCATCAGGTATACAGTAGAAGCAACTACATTTAACACACTGTCTGCCCCTGATGACGCCAGTGTGTGTTTGGATAAACTATTTGGTCGGGCTTTGTTTCTATTGCAAAATGTTGTATTTTACGTTCGTTATTGGCATCATCAAAATCTACTGTATTTGTGGTAATAGATTGATACCTACATTTGAACAAGAGGTTGATTCCACAGAACCTCCAGATTTCACAAAGAAAAATATGACTGGTTTGGGATATATATCATTGCTACATACGACCCTGCCATGATCAGGCACTATTTCAAACATTTGGGTAGACCGAGTTATTCCTGCCATACCTAATTTTCCAGTTTCATTTCATTTGCGGAAATATGGACCAATCTAGGCGCCTTTCAATTACCAAGGATGAACACAAAACCCTTTTTACTGCATCATAAAATCTAACGAAGCCATAACCATTCTCTTTCGGAAACATAGACAGCACTGAATCACAATGGTCATAGACCCGTGCAATAGAAAAGCAGAAAATACAATAAAACTGGATATGAAAGTTGGCCATAGGATGGAACTTATGTATTCCTGGATATCATTAATCAATACTTTCTTCAAAACGAGAGTTTTCTGTTTACAAATATATAAAAAGGAAATTATAGATGCAATTTTGTTCAAACCCTTCACTCCATACAGTCCGACCGTCTGTGTGATGTAAATGCAGGGATGACAAACCACTACACGATTAAAATAATTTCTGTTTGAAGATTAATCTTAACTGCTACACACACTATGAACTACAATGCCACAGAACTCCAAAAGGTCTGATAAGTTTTCTATATCACCCTACGTCAAATTAAGGAGGTACACTCCAATTGGACCCACTCAGAGGGGCTAAAATTTGAAATTCGTTTGATGATTTTCATACTTTCGAATAGTCATCAGTATGATATTGTGTAATCGGGAACAGAGAATTGGGATCGAATATTCTGTTCAGTGGAATTACGGGTATTTTTACACCCAAAATACCTGAAAAAGGGTCATTTTCACCTAATATCAATAAAATCATTGGACTAATGCAAAACAAAGAGATTTTGCTTATTTATGGACGATTGAAGGCGACGTCATGTGAAATCCACTTTCCGGTTAGTAGCTAGAAAAATGGTGCACACTTCAGCAAACTCGATACATGTTACTATCACGAAAGCCACCATTTCTAGGTCAGCGGCGAAGGAGGGGAAAAAACTTTATACATTTGCTTCTGAACCTTTATACACCCACCAACGCTTTCCGCACACCCTTCCTTCCAGACGGCGTCACTGCTCTCTCATCACCATTGGCCTGACCAAGTCGATCATCTGCGTGGAGGATGTTTGTGTTGACTTGAACCTGGAGTACACCTGGGAAGTGTTTATTCTTCAGATTTGTGAGATCGGAAAACACAATGAAGAGCTTCCGTCTCGAGCGAGGGCGCTGTTTGTACAAACTCATACTTGTGGGTGAAATGGCACTGTCTGTTTGTTGTTGCTGGAATATTTCAGCGTTCTTGTCATAACTTCAGGCAAGGACATATATAGCGGTTAAACTCGATGATGTTTGAAAAACAAATGCTGAGCTCCATTGGGAATGCATGGACTGAGCTTCTGGTATCAGTATGATTATGATAGGTTCAATAAAAGCCCTAACATGCAACGTATATATAGATACCTAATAACACGAGATTCTCGTCTTTTGACACACTTAAGGTAGTCCGTTCAAAGAGTGAGGGGAGAGGGTCAAAGAGTTTTTTTTAACAAATAACTGTATCAACAAAATCTAGAGCTTCAAAATGACATATTTTATGGAGAAACTGATCAGCATTCTAAAACTGAAAGAGAATAGGGGCTCACCGTATCCGTTCGCATGGAAAACACGATGCAAGGTGTGAACATGGACCGAAAATGTGCAAAATTGCCATAATTTATGTCATTTCAGGTAAATGTTTGTGATTTTGATCAAATATGTCGAAGAAACCAGCACGGTGACCCCTTAGGTTCTTTTCAGTATTGGGATGCTGAACAGTTACTCTGTGAAATAGGTCAATCTGAAGAGATAATATATAAGGAATAACTTATAAATTTTAACTCTTCGTTACCTCACTGTTTGTAGCGGGCTATGTTAATTACCTTAATTACCTATATTATGATAAACTATGCCATTCTCAACTCTTTGAGAAGCTCGACCGAAATCTGAACAATGAGAATTGGAGTGAGTAGGATATCTCGCTCTTGAATATTTAGTTATTATTCTCACAAAATCAAAATTTTGATTTGAATGAACTAACATTGCCGAAACTTGGTGTTCACAAATGAAATTGTTGGCCCAAACGCTACTGCCCTTCCATATGTTATTGACGGCGATCACTCGTGGACAAATCTCATTCGAAATGCATCGAAAACCACCCATTCATGAATATAAACCAGAGCGAAGACGTTGTATGGCCCGAACGGTATTGGTCAATACATACCAATGCACGAGTTACGAGTGTTGATGAATGGTCAGTTGATGTACGTAAAAGCGGCTTTCGCCATCGATATCTCGACTAGATTATTATATTATGTTATATATTCTGTAGTTGTATGGTTGGTATATAAAATACCCTGGGTACATTGATATGGATACAACCTATTTCATTAGGTATGTATTCGATATCCAGTACATTTGACAGGCAACGTCACATAAGTTCACATATGAGAAGTTCGATCGAAACCTTTGATTCATGCTTGAAACCAAATCTCGCGTTCACTCGTATACAATCATCAACGTGTCCAGTGTTCATATCAGATTACCATTCAGTTTCATGTGGCAAACAGTTGGAATACAATAGACGCACAGCCCAAAGACTGAGGATTTCACACACCATTAAATGGGGTATATTGTAAGGAGCAAGCTCTATAAACTACCAATTTGACCACCTCTGTGAACGAGCTACTCCACCATGTGCTCGCAGCAGATAATAGTATATTGTTGGTTCCTAATGTGGCTCACTACGGAAGCGTAGAAGGGACATCCCGGAAAAAACACGTGGATGTAAGTATCAATCTATTACCACCAATACAATCAGATATTGATGAAGCCAAAAAGAAACGTAAAATACAAAGCCCGACCAAATAGTATGATGGGAATCAGGGAAACGTGAGGCGTACGAGAGACTCTGGCTCTCGTGGGCTCCATCTACATCTCCATCAATTATACCTTATTGTACTGGTATAAGGCTACACCCAAATGTGCATCTGCAGAATATCACAGTTTAATATCTCTGGGTGGTATAAAATAAATAATCAATAAAGAACGACATGGGCATATATTCGTGCATGATATTGCTCACTCTCTACTGTAGTTGTAATGGATTCACGATGTTCAATTTCCCTTTGATCTGAAGAGTTTATAGGTAATGTGACTCTCGTGTGAATAATGTCGAATTTATTTCCTAGATGTTCGATTGATTATGGGCCGGGAGGTCCAGGCCATCCCTAGTACATCTTTGGTAGGTCTGACTGGGGCTTTTAATGTGAGTTATTCTACAGCAGGTGCTATCAACGCACCACGTTTGACTATAATGTCGTTCATCTCGTCTTATTCCTTTGAGAAATCAGTCGTGTTGTTATCAGGAGCTTTGCGAGAATATCTTGAAGATTTGTGATGAGCATAGGTTTGTTCCCCATGTTCAATAGACATCGTAGTTTTTTTGAGATAGATGGCTGGAGGGAAATAAATGTCCTCTTAGGTGTGTAATAAACAAGATACAGTCTCAGAACAGAGCCAATGGAAAAAAAACAGATATCTTCTAAAGGAGATCTGGTAAATGGACATCCGGCGAATATAATATACATAAATGTTGTACTTTACGTATGGTATGGTATGGTATGGTATTTTATTTCAGAATTGTGTACAAATACATAAACGGACATTTGATTAACTTGCAATATACCTTTACAATTCTGAGGTAAACCCCAGAGGTTGTAGTACCTGTGGCTTATCCTATTACATATTGATATGGAATTAAAATATAACAGTTTACAACAGATAAGTTGGAGTTACCCTGTATGTATTATGATTATTTTATGGGAATACAATTATATTTAGATACAGAGGAAAATAATAAAAATAATGAACAAGAAAATTGAACACAATAAAATCGGGATAGTAGTTCCTATTGATAGTTTTAGTAAGACTGATCGGCCCACGTTCCCGCCCCACCCTCAACATCAAAACCACATCAATATATTCCTAATTTGTTATAAGATTAATTATGAAACGTTATGACTCAAATGGAAATCAAATTGAACTTCATAAAAAAAACACACTAATATAAACACGACAAGGATAATTTTATAAATAACACGCTATACAAATAATGGCAAGGCACGTTAAAATATACATATATATACAGGTATTAGAAATATGTGTGTTTTAATAACAGAAAGTATATACATGTTCCATTATTGTAAACTCCAAGCCCAACCCACCCCAGACCCAGATAATATTAACATTAAGGTACCATCAGTTAGTCCCAAACCCAACCAATCCCTTCTTCAGACAATATTTACATAATCTATTAATGCACCATCAGTGAGCCCCATCCTACCCCATTCCCACCCACATCCATTGACATGATATATTAATGCACTATCAGTAAGCCCCATCCTACCCCATTCCACCCACATACACTGACATAATCCATTAATGCATTATTAGTGAGCCCCAAGCACATCCCGTTTCCCCACACACATACATTGACATTATGTATTATACACCATCAGTGAGGCCTAAGCCTATCCCGTTGCCCCAAACACATACATTGACATAATCCTTAAATGCACCAATAGTGAGCCCTAAGCACATCCCGTTTCCCACCCACATACATTGACATTATATTAAAACGTTATGACTCATTGAAACGTTATACACCATCAGTGAGCCCTAAGCCCATCCCGTTGCCCCACACACTTACATTGAATACAAGGCAAAATGATTGTTTTGCAATTGCTTTGTGCTCATCAATATTTGGACAGGTAATGCTTGGTTATTCTAGATTTAAATGATAGTATTGATGGTGCATTCCTAATGTCCTTAGATAGCTTATTCCAATGGTCTGGTCCCTTACACACGAAACTGTTCGACAGGATGTGAGTTTTACGTGACGCCGGCCGCGGTTCATTGCTTTGCCTAGTGTCATATGAGTGAATATCTCTATTTTTGACGAATATTGATTGAAGTGGTGGAGGGAGAGTGTTGGCATTATAACAATACATTAAACTGTTTAGTTGTTGTAAATATAACTCACGTAGTTTTAAAATACGCATTTGTTTGAATAGTGGGAGAGTGTGTTCGTTATAGTTAGATAGTTTTATGTTCCTAATTGCGCGTTTTTGCAACGTTTCAACTTGTTTAAAGTATTTTTTACGAGCGGAACCCCATAATAGTAATCCATATGTTATGAACGGATTAACCATGCTGTAATAAAGGGTTCGGAGCAAATGTTTAGGTAAAAGGTGCTTGAGTGAGTTTATTGCATAGATTCCACTCGATATTTTATTTTTGCACATTTGTATGTGCTCAGACCACGATAAGTTTTGATCAATTTTTAAACCTAGGAATTTTGTATATTCCACCCTATTAATATAATCATTATTAACACTCAAAGTGTTTGAATTTGCAGTATTTTCATGTTTATTACTGCTGAATAAGATATAATTAGTTTTGTTGGTGTTCAGAGATAATTTATTAGCCTTGAACCAGTCCCCCAATATCTTAAGTTCTTTATTCACCGTGTTATATAGATTAGAAATATCCCTATCAGAAACAAATATTGTAGTATCGTCTGCGAAAAGTATTGTTTTTGAATTATATAAGTTTAATGGTAGATCATTCGTGTACAAAATAAATAATAGGGGGCCTAGTACGGATCCCTGTGGAACTCCGCATTTCAGAGATGTCGTTTTCGAACAGCAATTTTTATAGTACACGTATTGCTGTCTATTGGTCAGATAATTTTGGAACCACTCCAAGGCCACCCCCCTTATCCCATATTGTTCAAGTTTAGTCAGTAAAACATTGTGATCGATAGTATCGAAGGCCTTGGAGAGGTCCAAAAATACTGCTAAAGTAGAATTTCGTTCATTAAATGAGGAATATATATTATGACACAATTCTGTGACAGCATTTACAGTGCTGTGTTTTGGCCTGAATCCATATTGGCTCAGATAGAATATGTTATTCTGCAATAAGAAAGCATACACTCTTTTGTGCACTATCTTTTCTAGGATTTTCGATATACAGGGCAGCAGCGAAACTGGTCGGTAGTTGCCAAATATATTTTGATCTTGTGATTTGTATATCGGAGCTATTTTCGCTAGTTTCATAGCGTTGGGAATTTGTCCCGACTCTAATGATAAATTTATGATAGAAGACAGGGGTTGTACAATAGCAGCACCCAGTTCCTTCAAAATGTATGAATTAAGACCGTCGTGTCCGGTGCTTTTCTTGGTTTTCAAAGACCGTAACACTTTCATAACTTCATGCGGAGTTGTAGGTGACAGGTAAATTGAGTTTGGATTAGAATTAGCTGGCATGTAGTCTCCAACACTTTTATTACTACGCGGTATACTACTCGCGAGTTTTGGCCCAATATTTGAAAAGTAAGAACAGAACCCTTTAGTGCAGGTTCTTAGCTCATAATTTTGGACGAATTGTTCACATTGTGATAAAAGCACGAAACTTTGCAGAGGGGTGGAGTATCACTAACTGATCAATATAAGCTAGGGAGCCATTCTCAATATGGCCTGTGGCGGATATGGCAGCCATTTTTCTTTTTGCAGTAAATCAACCTAAAACGGCCTATTTGAGAAATTGGTTGTTTCTACCTGTGCATGTCAAATATTATCCAATATCAACAAAATTGGTATCAAACTGACCGGAATAACAAGACCAAACCACTTATATCGGAAAAAGATAATTATAACAAACATTCCACAGCTATATGTCCAAAAAACAGTTTTTTTTTTCTTGAATTTTGACAAGTTATCTATGGATCTCGTAGTCGGACATGTACAATAGGTGTGCCTGCACTCCTCACCGCATGATCATCTGAAATCAATTTTTTAGTTAGATTTCATTGTATTATTGATTATTAGGTATATTCCAGAGACCCACCACTGGCGGAAATGGTTGTTTTGAGCCTTTTTCAAAATGGCCACCATGTTTTGGGCCATAACTCGGCTTCTATTGCAGGTAGAGACATGGTTTTGGTGTCTATACCCATGTTTTTGATTCTGAAAAATCAAAATCTGTCATTCCTGAGTACCTGTGTCTTTTGGTTGCTTCAGAATTAAAAATGTCAGACAAGGTGCGATTGATATGTGTAGAAACCCTGAGAGGGGATCAGATTGATAGTGAAAGCAGTTCCATTCCCACATAACAAGCTCAGAAGATAAAGATCAATTTACAGAAATAGTGCCAAGGTGAATTCTTTTGAATTCCTGGACACATGATTTGATGATGAATGCGACGCTCGCTTGTAGTCATTACAAAAGAGTGCAGTTTTCGGTCATTTGACCTGGTAAGGAAGTGAAAAATGCACATGAACCAGTACTTGTGGACTGCATAAGCCATCTTTATTAGTTGATGTAATGCAATACCTTTCACTTCACGGAAAACAAGGGAAATCCAAGATGGCTACCAAAGCCAACAGATAATTTTCGAATATAAGCAAGGTCTATGCATAAGAATTATCAGTATTGGAACTGAACAATCCATTAATAGACTATTACAATTTCCTTTCCCTGTAATTTCCCTTCTATTGCATTGTAGTCATGGCACAATAAAATGCCAGTAAAATTCCCTATCATTCTTTGATCGTTTTATCAGCTGTCATTAACATGGGAAGGGTCCCTGCCTCAACACCCACCAGTTTTGTGCTGCATGGCAAATGAAGCATGGTCATTGTTGAAAAGCTTTCCTGTTGACACAGTAGCATAATCGTGATGATGTGTTTAATACAATAAAAATGACTATCCCTTATGTATGGCATGAAAATATGTGTATTTTTTTTTTGCAGAACGGTATGACAGTGAACTGAAAACAATGCAGTAGCTCCCGACAAATTATATGACAATCCTAGCTTGACCTCTAGTCTCAAGAATGATTACACAGCAAATGAGCAATGGCGTACATGTTCATTCCAACTTGGATCTTCTGGATTCGCAAGGTGAACTATATATTGTGCAGTGGCATTTGACACAAAGGTCAAAGACATCCTTGACAAAAGGCATAATGGTCTGGATGGGAACCATCTTTGTTGTCTGTTTCAGTCCATCTATGGTCTGTGGTGTTTTGAACAGCCCCTACTGGTTAATGGGCTCTAGTTCGTGTCCTTAATTGGAGGTCTTCTGATATGTTGTTTTAGCACATCACTTGTTTCAGGAATTCATTACATATGACTGTTCTTGTGACAGAGAAGCTTCATCCCGACAAGGACAACGTTGATGTCATCAGTGATAAATTCATGATTCTATTTCATGCATTCACTGGATCTGACAGTGCGTCCTCCTTCATATGTTAATATCATCTGAGCTGAGACGATGCAAATGGTCTGTGATGATGCAATTGGTATATGGGCTGTCCTTCATTGAATCTATTTATTTATGATATCAACATTTATTTATGATATAAAGATGGACCTCGTAAGCACAGGGACTAGAGCCTATTAACCACTAGGGGTTGTTCAAAACCCTACAGGGCATGGATGGAATGAGAAAGACGGCAAGAAATTTCCCATGTTAACCACAATATCTTGTGTCAGGGATGTCTTTGTTCTTGATGTCAAATGTCATTGCACAACCCTTGTCAATTTTGCGAATGCAAAAAGGTTTAACTTGGAATGTATACAAGTAAATGCCATTCCAAATTTGCCGTGTAATCATCCTTGAGACTAGAAGTCAAAGCTATCATGGCATAGAACATTTATCTTGAGCTACTGCATTTTTTCAGGTAACTGTCATATCGTTCTGGACAAACAAATCACATGTCATTACTGTATCATACGTAAGGGGCAACTCCTGTGTCAACCGGAAACTAATCAACAATGAACATGCTCCATTTGTCAGGCGGAACGAAACTGATGCATGGTTGTTGAGGCAGAGATATTTCCCATGTTAATGGCAGCTGATAAGACCAACAAACACGTGGTAGAAGTGACCTTAAATGGCATTCTATGGTGCCTTGATTCCAATGCAGTAGAAGGGAAATTACAGGATCCGTACTGGTCTATTATTGGATTGTTTAGTTTTATCATTATTGGTAATTTGTATGCAGAGGCCTTGCTTAAATTAAAAAATTATCTGTTGGCCGTGAGGGCCATCTTGGATTTGATTTATATGAAGTAAAAAGTGTTGCATTCCATGCACAACTGATAATGATGGCTTCTGCAGACCCTAAGTACCAGTTCATTTGTACTTTTCACCATCTTATTAGGTACATTGAATGCGGGAAATTGCAATATTCTCCAGAGACCACAAACGAGCAGACCCTAAGTACCAGTTCATTTGTACTTTTCACCATCTTATTAGGTACATTGAATGCGGGAAATTGCAATATTCTCCAGAGACCACAAACGAGCATCGCATTCATCATCGAGTCATGTATCCAGGAATTCAAAAGAATCCACCTTGACACTAATTCTGTAAATTGATTCTTATCTTTTGAGCTTGATATGTGGGAATGGAACTGCTTCACTATCAATCTGGCCTCTTTTAGGATTTCTACTCATATCAGTCGCACAATGGTTGGAAATGTGCTTTTCGCCAGATTCATTGTCAGTCATTCGTAATTCTGAAGCCATCAACAGTCACAGGTACTCAGCATTGATAAAATTGGATTCCCCAGTATCGAAAACATAGGTATAGACACCAAAACCATGTCTTCAGCTGCAACAGAAGCTGAGATATAGCCCAAAACATGATTTCAGAGTTTTCAACGGCGGCCATTTTGAAAACGGCGCAGAAAACCATATTTGCCAGCGATGGGTCTCTAGAAACAGTATTAATAATCAGTAATGTGTTCGAAAATAACTAAAAAAAAAATAAATTCAGAAAATCATCGGGGGAGGGGGAGGAGAGGATGCAGGCACACCTATTATACATGCCCGACTATGAGATCCGTGAATAATTTGTAAAATTCAAGCAAAAAACTGGGCTTTTTACATATTGCTGCAGAACATTCAATATAATTATCTTTTTTCATTATGAGTGAGTTGGCCTTGTTATTCCGGTCAGTTTGATACCAATTTTATGGATATTGGATAATATTTGACAGGCATATGTAGAAATAATGAATTTCGCGAACCGGCCGTTTTAGGTCGATTTACTGCAAAAAGAAAAATGGCTGCCATATCCGCCACAGGCCATATTGAGAATGGCTCCCTAGCTTATATTGATTAGTGAGCGATACTCTACCCCTCTGCAAAGTTTCATGCTTTTATCACAATGTGAACAATTTTTTTGCTAAGAACCTGCACTACTTCAGCAATCGTGCTGGGGGCACTTTCCTCCCGCCCGTCAATGATAAATTTATCCGATATAGTCGATTTGTTGTGTGTTTTACCAATCAAACTATTCACAATGCCCCACGTTTTGCGGAGGTCATGTTTATTGGATTCCAACAACTCTTTATAGTATTGATTTTTTGCCATTCTTTTCGTGCGATTAAATATATTTCTAAAACAAATATATTTATCATAACGTGTGCTATTTTTATCGGACTTTAACCAACGTTTGTAAAGTTTATTACGGGTTTGAGAAGATTTTAATAAGCCTGGCGTCATCCATGGCGTGCGAATAATATTATTATGTTTAATTGTTTTTGTTTTTTCTGGGGCATGTTTGTCCAGTGACTCATTAAGATTGTGCATGAAAAGAGTATAACCCTGTTCCGGATCCATATTGGAAATGACCGTCCAATCAGTGCTTTGCATGTCAGCCCTTATTTTATTCAAACTGTGCTCAGTCAATGAGCGGCATCGAAACGTCAGCGGATTTTTGTTTTCTTTTTTGCAGCGCGTTGCTTTGATCATGAAAATTGGCAAGTGGTCAGATATGTCGTAATTGATGATGCCAGCAATAATTGTTTCTGGATCGTCACATTTGACATATATATTGTCGATAATTGTAGCTGTATTGTGCGTTATACGAGTTGGTTTGTTGATAGTCGGTAATATGCTTCTCGTATAAAACGTGTCATACAGTTCACTCGTATTTTTGTGGATATCAATTTTCGCATAATCAAAATTTTGATCAGTACCGATGATCGTATCACAATTTTCGGTATTAATTTTCTCCATAATTTCATCATAACGTGATATTGAATCTTTTTCATTCGTACCAGGTACGCGGTATATCTCGCCAATAATCATTTTGTTTTTGCTGCCCTTGACTTCGATAAATATACTCTCAAATTCCGCTTCCACTGTTGTCGCTATATCGCCCCTTATCCTGTAATCTATGTCTTCTTTAACATAGATTCCCACTCCACCTCTAGATTTCTTAATTCTATTTGTACAGACAAATTTGTAGCCTTGTAGGCTGAACATATTGGCATTGTCATTCGTCAGAAACGTCTCACAGAGGAGAATGAAATCTAGTGACTTTTTCACTTTTTCGAATCTGCTTATTAATGATTTTAAGTCATCGAACTTGCTTGCAAGACCATGGATATTTAGATGCATAGTTCTGTATTCCCTCCCATCCCGGATAGTAATATCACCGATATCTTCGACATCATAATACGCACAGTCCCTGTCGAACAGCTTCTGTTTGCCATCTGGTACACCTTCAAACATGCGCAAAGTTTAGGCTCACGAGTGGGGTCAAATATTACCGTCTATATACAAAATATTCTAGAGAAATATCATAAAAGTTTATGACAGTGAATACTGGATAGTTACGCTGATATACATAGGATGAATACAATATGCTGTTGCAAGTGATAAGTAGTTTACATATATGCATACATGGATTTTTACCCGAGAGAACATGTTAATTTGGAATTTCATTATATATGTTCCGTCAGAGTATGTAGATGGTCAAGTATTTCAATATTTACATTCACATTTGACCAAGATTTATCTAGTACGTTGGTACTTGTGATGGTAATTATGATATGAGACTTATGTATATACGCTGTTACATTGTTAAATTTACATCATACAGTACTACATACGTGAAATGAACTGTTCACTTGTCATTGCGAAGTTGTTTCAGTGCGTTGCTGGTGACTTTAACCGCGTGATCCATGCGCCTGTTCCCAATGTGCTTGAAGTCGTGATGACAGTTCCGCATAACGATACACAGCATGTTCGACACCTTGCCCGCTACCATGTTCTGTAACATGTGGGAACCAATGCCGTGGTCCCCGTCCGAGTCGAAGTTCTGTTCGACGCCTTCATCGCTGTCGAAACGGTAGGCGTACATCAGATGATTGGCGCGAGCGACTTCGGGTTTGCTTCGGACGATTTGCAGAGCATCGCTGACCTCTTGAAGGCTTTTGACCGTCGTGACGAAACCCCGGAATGTGCTCCCGCTGTCGGTGACAGAGTCTCCATCGCGCAGGTCCAGATTGGGATTCACTTTTGGCGTCGGAAGGGAGGGCTCCATCAGGTCCGTCCGCAGACTCCCGTTGACGAACAACTTGTCATCTGCGAGCCTGGTTTTGTTTTGTTGAATTTTGCGAGATTCCTTGAATTGAGGAAGGACGTACTGCTTTCGTTCGCGTTTTTTTGCCGTCAGTTGTTTGGCAACAAAACATTTACTGTTGCGGAGTTTGAAGGTGTTCTCCATGATATAGTCAATTTCCGCAGCTATCGGAAATTTGGCCAATATGGCTCTGTGATAGTTATCACTGCGACGTCCGACTCTGTGCGCCACTGGGATATATAGTTCATCAGCATCGCTCATACCAAGAGCTGACTTCAGGAAAAATCTCACGTTTGTTATTAACATCATCAAAATCTGAATATATTGGTGGTAATAGATTGATTCTTACATTCATACCACTGAGTCGGCGTCACTGCTGACGGACGTTAAATCTGTCCCCGAGGATACTATCAACTCAGTAGCCTTTTGGCTTGTGATTAGGTACTTATGTACTTGTCATATATCTATTCCATGGGCCAGTGTGTCTTTCGATAAACTATTTGATCGGGCTTTGTTTCTATTGTAAAATGTTGTACTTTACGTTTGTCATTAACATCATCAAAATCTGAATATATTGGTGGTAATAGATTGATTCTTACATTCATACCACTGAGTCGGCGTCACTGCTGACGGACGTTAAATCTGTCCCCGACGTTACCATCAACTCAGTAGCCTTTTGGCTTGTGATTAGGTACTTATGTACTCGTCATATATCTATTCCATGGGGTTTGTATTGGATTTATACTTTTTTCGTAGGTTGTTGGGCAGTTGTATACTAATTCATCAGGTATACAGTAGAAACAACTACATCTAACACACTGTCTGCCCCTGATGACGCCAGTGTGTCTTTCGATAAACTATTTGGTCGGGCCTTGTTTCTATTGCAAAATGTTGTACTTTACGTTTGTTATTAACATCATCAAAATCTGAATATATTGGTGGTAATAGATTGATTCTTACATACAAAGTACCTATATGTCATTGAACTCATTTGTACAACTTACGAATTTGAAGATGGCCATCTATGATGTGGTATCAGTCACACCCATTGTGGTTATGCTGTGCATGCCCATTTGATATTTGACATTAGGCAATAATTCCCAGCTATGTTTAAAAGCATGAGAAACTCGGCATTACATTATATTACACATTGGAGATACGAGGTTATAAATCGGAGGTTGTAAAATAGTATGAACAATCCATCGAGTGTCAATGGCAGACATGTATTAGAACCACGTCACTCTTTGGATGAAAAGATATTTTGGAATCCTCACGCAAATTTTGTCTGCTGAATGGGCATCAATACCATTTCTGCGACTGCAAATTGTCAGTTTGTTTTAACTGTTTTCTGAGATGTATCGTATCTGTGACGCCAATGAAATCCGAAATATTTAATCCAAGAGTGGTGTGTAATAAGTGAGTATGGGGGATATATGCCGAGGCGGCGCTCCATAGAATTTATCTCTAAAGAAAGTATCTATACATGGAACATTCATAGGAGAGTTCATAAAAACATAAATGTAAGGTCTCATAGTTCGAGTTTTGTATTTTACACATTGCGATAGCGTAACCGTATATACGAGATGGATATCTGATTCGTGAGGATAAACAAGAAGACACTGGTTATATCCCTTTGATGGAGTTATCATGGCTACACTCTTGTGTTAACCTGTGAGTGTGTCACTGACCTTTTATTTCATATTTCGATATTCACCGTGTAATGTCGGTTCTCTTTGACGCTTGATGTCGGTTCTCTTGCATTCTCCGAATATTCGAAAATTTTGATAAAAGAGACCTCTATCAGACAGTATGATGGGAATCAGGGAAACGTGAGACGTACGAGAGACTCTGGCTCTCGTGGGCTCCATCTACATGCTTTCCGTCAACGAGGCTGAACCAGCAACAGTGGTGTGTTTTGGAGGCCGCTCCATTGCCGCTGTATGTTCCGTATGGGTGACACGCGTGTGCACTTCTAGTCACGTGTATCAATTATCGGCCTAAGCAACATAATAACCTGGGATATGCCGGTAATGATGTGTTCACACAGGCGTGCGTCATGCCTCTTTGTCAGAATATATCCACATGCTTCTGCGTGTGAACCATTGATCTCATCCGTTTGCGGCTGCGAATTACATGTTTAAGGCCATTGGGAAATTTCTAAAGAAGGGAGGCAAAGCGACAATCGACCACTATACACCCATCAAAGTTCAGGACTTGGTAACCTTAAGGCAATATTTCCAGGACAAAATTCTCATAGTTTATTTTTAATTGTGCAAATTTTGTGACTGTTTAAAAATTGAGAATCTGTCAAGTTATTGGATTGGATTGTATTGCTGATTGATTTCAAAATTCACAAGAAACTCTAAACAGTTTCCTTTTTAAATTATTCTGAGTGGAAATGCATTTATTGGTAAATAATATAGCAAATGTTGGATGTTGAGAGTCGTCCAATATACACTTTATGGGAATCAGAAATCTCATACACGTATTGACCTCGACTGACGTCCCGTAAATTGTATATTGGACTCCTCAACATCCAATATTTGTATAATATTCATTGGTATAATATACACAGAGAACATTGGATCAATGAACACCTTCTGTGTTTATCGTCTTATGACCTTCAATAGAGCAGGCATGCAAAACATATTGCTAATATCGATATATTGTGATATGCATGTAAAAACCAGATAAATCAATATGAAATACTACTATTTGAGAAAAACTAAAAAGGTAACATACTGAACAACGTCAAAATCAATCAAAAACACTCATTGAGCATTGATATATTGGCTAGAATGTTGTAAGTCATTCATCAACTCACCATGTCAGTCACTGAGTCTGAGGAACTGTGTGCTACAAGATGGGTCGGCTGTGTGGGAGTCGTGTACCAGTTCTACTCTTGGTTTGTGTTCTCGGCTGTGTTCTGATTATCGACACTACCCGAAACTGGATCACTGCCAACTTCCAGGAAATGAAGCACAAAGTACTACGGGGAGCTCACACACATATACTACCACATACAATAGTCGCCAATCAGCACAGAATGCTCTACAAATATGAGCCGGGACATGAACTCTCCCTGAACAACAGCAATAACACCATTATCATCCTGAACCAAGAGACGACGGATCAACCAGAACCGCTGCAATACTTTAACTACCTCAGCAACTTTCAGCTCCGACCACATTTCAACGTCACCGCTGAGCATTCCTTCGTGGTGTACGTGATGTCAGCAATCGAGGAGACGTCACATCGCACCCTGATCCGCGACACCTGGGCCAACCTCTCTCGAGTGTGCAGCTTCCCGGGGCATGGCTTCAGTGTCCAGCTGATGTTTGTGGTGGGTGGGTTGCAGCACGGAGAACCCTCGGTCCGGAGGAATATCTTGAAGGAGTATGAGCAGCATCATGATATCCTGACTGTGGACGAGGTTCAGGATTCCTACGACACGCTCACAGAAAAGTCCATATACGCACTGCATTACATCTACCACACTTTCCCACTGGATAAACTTGACTTTATTCACAAGGTGGATAGCGACACGTTTGTGAACATGTACAAGTATCTGGCACTAGCCTGGAGGTACCAGAGGTCTGGGGGCCCCGTCCCAGACTTCATATGCTTTAAGTTTGAGGAACGACTTGTGCTGCGAGAAGGGAAGTACAAAGAACCACGGTACCGATACCCCAACGATCTATACCCGGAGCACTGTAGCGGACCCTCGTATGTCACCAGTCGGGCGATGGTACCTCGATTGGTGGCTGCTTCACTTCGTACACCACTGATGCGCAGTGAGGACGTGATGCTGACAGGGGTTGGTCACATTGGGTCCGGACCTGTTATCTTCCACCAACTGTGGTATTCCCAAATATTGTTTGAGTATAAACATTTCCTGAAAGTCAAACAGAACGTAGAGTCCATGCCGTATTTGTTCTACGCACACGAGATTCCCGCTAGCCTCTGGCCCAAATTAAACAGTCTCCTCTTAAATCACTTCTTTCAATACGAATAACCCCGACCGTTTTCCTCAACGTAAAGGGTAAAAAATTCAGTTATTGAAATAGTGAAATAGTTATATTATGGACACCACCTGTTTTGATGGAATAGCACAACAGTCACATTATATACTAAACTCTTCCGATCAGTCATTCATTCCAGTTAAAAAGCAAAAGTCACCGAGCGAAATAACCCAGGCTTCGTTTGGTGTGTAGGTTCATTCCTTCACTGGTGATGCTTACTAGATGAGGAATGCTTTTATTTGTATTCTGTTCGGATACAACAAGGAAACCAAACGACCACATGCCCCAGTCTTAGGCCCAAATGTATTAAAGTTGCGGATTTACTCAAGATATTCATGCTATTTTTAACCCTATGTCGAACATGTCATGTATAGTGAAAAAGTGAAAACTGGCTTGGTGTGACCAGGCGTGAGAAAAATATATCTCTGACCGAGTCTCTGCTTATAATGTAAGGATGGATGTTACTGGTATACTTTTAAAAGGGTACCTCTGATTGCTCAAAATAATGTGGCGCATAAATATCGAACGAAAATTTCAGGACATAAAACAGTTTTTGTTTTTGGCAGTGTGATTGACAGAAAAAAACAGTAGTCTCTAGCAATGGGAGTTTACGGGCTTGAAAAAATCCCAATGTCAATATTGTGCGTGATGTGGATCCCACGACTTGTCCTCAATGTACTCAGACTGGAATGGAATTCGCACTAACGACGTGTCATACACACGTTTTCGGGTGATGAACTATCGTGATAGGCCCAGAGAACCATCATACTTGGCATACGACGTGCAAGCATCAATGAGTACGCCGAGAGAAGAATGTAAAGAATTTGAATAAATTAGAATGCTGTGAAAAGATCATTACAGTGTTTCTGATCAAATCAGTTGTGAAAAGGATGTCTGGGTATTTCTTTATGAGTTTATTTTTATGAGAACTCACGCTATTGATGTCTATAAACACTATCAAATGAGGGAATGAGTACTCAGGGCCATTGCATCATCAACACCATATGCCAGATGATGCAAATAGCATAGTTAAAGTTATTTATACAGTAATTTAAATTATTATATGCCTACGAAAATGCTACAAAGGATTACATAGGGTGCAATCGGTCCGATATATTGCAGTATTGACTGAGTTCATATTGACCTGCGTCGCCCATAACAACCGGCGGTCTTCATATAATAATAAGTTAATCGAGTGGATACAGTGTTTGAGGCCCTCGGTCGTGTCTGTGCCGCGGACGCACTCGCAAGCTCGTGCGTGCTGCGGCTCAGACACGACCTCGGGCCTCAAACACTGTATCCAGTCAATTACCCATAATTACTGTCAACATATTTAGACCTAAACGTACACCATATCCTTGTATTTTGTTTTTCAATAGCTGTGTCTATTCTTCCAATAACAAACTTCTGCCCGGTGGCCTGTAAATTCCACACTTGCCCGGGCAGCTCCCAGTTCAAGAAAACGTCATTTTCTTTGAAGGGTAAACAAAAGCACATGGTCGCTCTCCTAGCCCGATCCTGTTATGTGTGACGTTTTCCCCACAAATTTACGTTTTACGCTGATGCTCTTGGAACTCTGAAATGGCCTGTGAATCGGATAAATGTGTGAATAAAGCTGTATTTCTTGCTTACCGTAAAACTTCTAATAAACGCCGGGTTCCAATAGACGCCGGAGGTTCAGGTATACTGAAATTAATAGACGCCGGGTTCTAATAGACGCCGGGTCTACGTACATTGTGTACCATAGCAACGTATAGACAAATATCGACAACGTCAACGCGTCCCAGTCGGGAATGTCCACCCTTCAAAATCTAAACTGTCGTCCGATTTGTCATATCGTAACACAGGTCTCGCCAATTCCAATAAACGCCAGGCCGGACAACGACTGAAATCAATAGACGCCGGGTTCTAATAGACGCCGGGTCTACAGTGTAACTGAAATCAATAGACGCCCGTATTTGCTTCGCGTCGGGCGTGTCAAAGACTCCGCCCTCGGGCATAAATCCCCATATTGTTCAATAACCCTATATCATCATATGCCAGAATGACCATCAATTTAAAGTACTATTAACATGTAAATATCATGTGTACTCATATGAAAGGTCTCATTGATAGCAAAATGGTCCTTACGGTATGGCAATATCACTATCCGTTCAAAAGTTACAGCCATTTGAAACTACCATTCCGGCACTACATGACAGAAAAGTTTCAGCACCTAATTAATATGCAAATTAGATGTTAATAAGAATTCATGACGTCATGAGCGGAACAAATTTTAATTAGGATATTTTAGGCCATGAAAAAATGATTCTCATTGAAGGTTCTGACGATCTGGCTAGTGCATATTGTTATGTACCACAAATAGTCAATATCCACACAAACTTTACTGTTACTATGGTTATCAGTCTTTCCCTAGAGCCTTACTCACCCATGGTTGCCATGGCTGTTAACTGCCAAGTCAAGCTATCTGCAGACTTTCTGTCCATTATTTATGAATTAAATTAATACAGTGCTCGATTCGGCACCGTTTTATTTGTGCATACCCTATTCTAAGTGGGTTTCTGGCCCTAGCAACTATGGTTGCTAAGGGCCATACCAGATCACTGGTTGCCTTGACAACAACTTAGAAAGTGAAAACACTGATTGTTCATATTGAACACTGAATGGAATAAGTTTTCATGAATAATCACAACACTAAATGAATGAATAATACATATTAAAGTACCTAATTAGAACAGCTTCCCCCGATGACGCCATGAATATCTCATTTGCATACTTATTAGCTAAATGATTTTGAAAAAGCAAATTTGCCGATTTCAGTCTTCAAAGTGCTGTAACTTCTGAACGGATTGTGATAAATTACGTGCCGTAAAGACCATTTTGCTGAGATCAATGAGATCTTTCATATGAGCTCGCATCATATTTGCACTTTAATAGTACTTTAAATATCGTAGTTAGTGTTATTGACAGTATTTCAAATTACTGTCAATAAACTTATACCTACACATATAATATTTCTTTGTATTTTGTTTTTCAATAGCTGTGCCTATTCCTCCAATAACAAACTTGCCCGGGCAGCAAGAAAACGCCATTTATGAAGAGTAAACACAAGCACATGGTCGGTCTGCTTGCCTGATTCCTGTCATGTGTGACATTTTTGCCACAAATTGACATTTTTACGCTGAAGCTCTTGGAACTCTGAAATGACATGTGCATCCGATAAATATGTTAACAAAGTTATATTTCTTTCTTATTTCTTTCGATTAGGCGATGATTCCGTCATTTGAACACACAAAAATGTCCTTACCATCAACTAGCATACGATAAACGTGTTATTGCACAATATGGGGTTTCAGGCCCTCTTGCCAAGTCTTCAAGAAGCTCTCTGCTTCGCGTTGGGCTTCTTAAAGGGGCACTGTATGGGATTCGGCTTTCAGGGGATTTCAAAGATTTTTCTCCCGACGCTTCTATTTATAGAACAAAAGGTCGGATTACGTTTTTGACCCAGCATCTCTACCGAGCCAATACTCCGATCAGCCAGGTCGGCTCGGCAGAGATCCTAAGCCAAAAAACGTCATCTGACGTTTTGTTCTATAAATAGAAGCGTCGGGAGAAAATCTTAGAACTCCCCTAAAAGCCGAACCCCATACAGTGCCCCTTTAACTCCAGAATTGTCTACATTTTCAGTATGAATTTCGGGCATTTATGCCTGGAATGATGTTTGGATATGTATGATGAGATTTACTTGTTAACAGTGATGTATACTTAATCTGGTACAATATATGCATTGTTCTCAACGATGTGGTGTTTGTTCAGAGTCCACTCGCAATTTGGGGTGGATTTCAGACGCATTACCTCGCTGATTTACCGAGCCTTAATCGTGCTTTGATGTTGGAAAAGACGGCACCGGACGTGACTTGTCGCAGGATCCCTGTAGCACATATATCTCTACACTAATGCTGCACACTTCTCCTTGTTCAAATGTTCATAATGTTTATCGGTCTTACGGCCGGAGATATTTAATACAACATATTATATGTAATACTTATGTTGTGGGCACAGTAAACATTCGTTTGGTCCAAATTCACTGATACATTACACTGAACAGATGCCGTATATCTGCTTCAGATTTCAGCACGGTTTGGGCACTCCGAATTATTGTCCACACGATAACGAAAATGATGTTTGTTCTATCTACGGAGCTCAGATGTAGTTATTGTGTTGAAAGTACATGTTTTTAAAAAAAAAAAAAAAAATATTTAAAGTGATACTGGCAGGAAAACTATTTTTTCCAAGTCAGTTACATATATGCCTGTGGTCTCAGAAAAATAGGTTGCAAAACAAACTATGCTTGATCAGATGAATAAATCAAGCATTTGACAGTACTAGCAGCCGCTTTTCTTTTCTTTTGTGCGCCACTCAGAGTTACCTCTGACTTGACCTATTTCACGCTCGATTGGCAAGAACATACACGAGTAAGCTGAAATCGCACTGTATCACGGGATACAAAGGACCGAGAATGGCGGTAATGTAAACAAACTCAAAATATCTCCACCAGAAATTCGCAACGAAATCAATTAGAAAGGGGTGTCTGATTGGGCATTCAAGTGCAGAAATAAAGCTGTTAAGTTTTCTTCGTTCGATCAGAAAGATATGCAAAAATCCATAACATGCTGCCAATATCACTTTAATGACATTTTGTCATTTTCACAATGAATACAGAATATAATTAAATATCCTATACATAATGCATGTCTAATTCAATATGTTGGAACGATCAGTGATAAGACATGAAAAAGACGAAGAGGGCAAGTTTCTGGCGTTTGGCTTTATGTTTCGGCTGTAAATTACAAGTACCTGTAGGTTTGTCAACAGAAAATAATTCAATATGGCTCATGAACACCATTTGTATAATATCCCATATCATGTCCACCCCGTATAGCCACATTTTGATTGTTGGGTGCCCCCATCAGGAAGAATATTTGCAACCTAATGAGCCATAGAAGGGTCTGTGGTTTCTAAATCTGTGACCTAACTCTTCAAACTCGTGAAAACTATGTGTGTAACTATTGTTCTGTACATGGTCATGGTCATGTACACAACGTAAACTTAAACTTTCCAGAACTTTGAATGCGCAATAGGACTTGATCGAGTCATTCCAGGAATCGCTTGTTGAACCGCTAAATGTGAAATCAACGCTATTTGTGAAACCTAACGGTAAATGTGAGAACGCACTTGCCTTAAATGTAGAACCTAACGGTAAATGTGAGAACACAATTGCCTTAAATGTGGAACCTAACGGTAAATGTGAGAACACACTTGCCTTAGATGTGGAACATAACGGTAAATGTGAGAACACACTTGCCTTAAATGTGGAACCCAACGGTAAAATATACCTTGACGCCAAATGCAATAATTATGTGCTTGACGCTAAATGTGAGAATATACATATGTTATACATGTTACCACTCACAGTCACCAGACTGGTACGAACAACTGAGAACTACCCTAATCCCGAAATGGATAGCAATTGAGCCTGCCTTTCTCCACTCCCTTTAGCTTGGTTTATTGTAGTGCCGTTTCGCCCTATTTCAAATCGATTCTACAGGAAAGTGGGTGTTCCCATCACCTGCTATTTCTTTTTAGGTTACCGTATCTTTGATCTGACAATCCACAGCAGAGGAGGAATGGTAATCGTAAGAATATGTCCGGGAGACATGTTTTTAGGTCACCTGACAAAATGGTTGTTATCTCGCTTATTATCGACTTTAAGGCTTGAGAATCATTTGTGGACATATCGGTCATGATATACACCAAATATTCTCATGACCTTGAATTTGACCTCGGACCTCATTTTCAAGGTCAGAGCACAAAATGGCTAATATCTTGCTAATAATCGACTTTATAGCATGGGGATAAATTGTGGACATATAGGGAATGATGTGTGCTGAATATTTTTATGACCATGAATCTGACCTTCGACCTCATTTTCAAGGTCAGAGCACTAAAAGGTTAGTACCTCACTCATTATCGACTTCACAGCTTAGAAATGAATTGTGCACATATAGGAAATGATATATACTGAATATTCTCATGACCTTGAGCTCGACCTCTGATCTCATTTTTCAAGGTCATAGCACAAAATGGCTAATATCTCACTTATTATCGACTTTACAGCTTAGGAATCAATTGTGAACATATAGGAAATAAGGTAAGCCGAATATTTTTATTGCAGTGAATTTGACCTCTGACCTCATTTTCAAGGTCAGCACAAAAAAAGGATTATCTCGCTTATCATCGAATTTATAGATTAGGAATCAATTTTGCACATATAGGAAATGATATATACTGAATATTCTCATGACCTCGGACCTCATTTTCAAGGTCAAAGCACAAAATGGGTAATATCTCGCTTATTATCGACTTTACAGATTAGGAATCAATGGTGCACATATAGGAATTGATATATGCTGAATATTCTCATGACATTGAACCTTTTGTTTTAATTAATTGTGCACGAATAGGAAATATATATATCGTATATATACTGAATACTTTCATGACCTCAAACTTGACTTTGGGCTCATTTTCAAGGTGAAAGTACAAAATGGGTAATATATCAATTATTATCGACTTTACAGATTAGGAATCAATGGTGCACATATAGGAATTGATATATGCTGAATATTCTCATGACATTGAACCTTTTGTTTTTGACCTTCAACCTTTTTTTCAAGGTCAGAGCTTAAAATTGCTGATATCTCACTTAATATCAACTTAACAGCTTTGACAGTTGACATCCATTTTCAAGGTCAGAGCACAATATGACTAATATCTTGTTTGTTAGCAACTTTATGTAATGGGAATCAATTGTGAATGGTGAATATTGTTATGGCCTTGTATTTGACCTTCGACATCATTTTTTCTTCATAATGGGAGTTGTGTGGCGTCCTAAAACTCCTAGAACACTTCATGATAAAGCTTAAATTTTGGTAAGATCGAATTTGAAATCGAAAATTACAGTTTCAAAGGTGACCATAAATTTGACCTTCAATGACCTTGAAAGGTAAACATGGCAATTTTGATGAAAAAGTTGTTTCAAAACTAAACCTTTTCCGGTAACAAAAAAGTTTTATATAGGGTTGTTCACCATGCTCTACAAACATGGTGTATGTGTGGGTTGTCAACTGATGGACAAAGCGGAATCACCGCGAACAGTTTTCAATATTCTGGTGCGACGCTTCGAGAAACCACCAAGTTTCATATTTAATATACGACATCGCTTGCAAACTGCATCTGTATTGCTTGAAACGAGAGCCAGCTAGATTCGCGTACATACCTTACCTTGTGGACAGACTCCACTACAGAAAAGGCCAAGTGGGTTGCTCTCTCGGTTACTCGATGCAGCTACAACGAGGACTCAGTTTTGGCTGCCGTGAACATCCAAGCCAACGAGCAAGCAAACCCCGCGCTTCGACTTCTGGCTACACAGATCACGTGCAATCGTGCATGAAGCCGGATAATGTCATCACACACACGTCAGTCTTCCTGGCCATTCGGAATTCGGACAAAATGATGATGCTATAAGCCTAATGTTGATATTGATTTGAATAGTGTGGATCTTGATTCGAGTGACATTCGAGTGATAATTGTATTAATATATCGTACTTGTATAGGCCTAATGTTTATCCTTAATTATATTTCAATTAGTAGCAATGTTCATTCCATAATGTCAATCGTACTTGTATTTCAATTATTGCATTGTTCATGGATATTAAATAAAAATAATGCCAATCGTACTCATTCCGGCATGTCGTATATCGCATATACACGTATTAGGTGCGCTATTATTCATATTCACACGTGACCCGTTATATATACGCGTCAAAACACATCCACTCGCAGGTGCACGATCTTTCACACTCACTCACGCATGTAAGTGCACGCGATCGCACATCCACGTGTGCGCGTTATGACAAAACGTATATATGAAATACTCGGAAACACTCGAGGAACTATCGGGTGTTTCCGTCACTTCGAGTCCCCTCCTCTACCAATCAACACAACAAGATCTATTTATATATCCGAAACCCGTTGCCAGTGCCTTCGCTGTATATAGACGTGGAATCAATACCCAGTATTAAGTATTCCGAGTAAACAAAACAGGGTCCGTCATCCAATCTCATAGTCTGGAGACAGAAATAGACATGGAATTAATACCCAGTATTAAGTATTCCGAGCAGACAAAACAGGGTCCGTTATCCAATCTCATAGTCCAGGCACAGAAAGTCATATCAGGCATACGAAGTGAGAGAAAACAAAACTGACAGGGAAACTCATGAACCCCCAAAAATGGCAATTAGGAGGTGAAATCAGGTGTTCCGGAAAGAGTGAGCATTTCCTGCCCCACTAGTGGCACCCGTCATGAATTCCCCAAAATTAACATGAAAATAGATCTAGTTGCATGGCAGACATGGATTTGGTGTATTTATCAACCAGATCATGATGACGTCCATAGAATTTCTTAAACGCAGCTATAAGTCTTGGTAAAACATATCCTTGTCGCAGCAGTTTAGAGCCTAGCTGGGCACTTCGATAGACAAAGTCCTCATATTTGCAACTAGCTCTGGAATAGCGTAAAAGTTGAGAAACAAACACACCATATGCCGGTGACATAGGAATGTTGCTGCTTAGAAAAGGGAAATTGACTATGGAAAAATTGAAATCGTCACGTTTGTCATATAATCTAGTTGACAGGTTAGAATCATTATCAATATCCAACCCCAGGTCTAGATTGGTGGAAAAATCAGTGGGGTAGTATCCTAATTTCAAGTTCCTTAGGATATATGGCATCCAAATAAATAACTTGGGATTATTTAGCGACAATACATCATCTAAGTATCGGAAAGTGAAATTAAAATTACATGTTAGTTTCTTAGAACCTCCTCGTTGTAAATGTTGGATAAAATCTGATTCATATGAGTATAAAAACAGGTCTGCCAATAATGGTGCACAGTTTGTACCCATGGGAATACCAATAGTTTGTTGAAATGTTCGACCACCAAATTCCACAAAAATATTATCAATCAGAAAATTAACCATATTTACCACATCTATTTCAGTATATTTGTATGGGCCATCAGAGTCACCTTTAACAAAATAAGCGGTATTATATTTAACTACAATATAGTGGTACCGACGTTGGCCCTTTTTAGAGAAAAATGAATTATTGATTAGTTTTTAAAGGTGAGACTTCAGTTCAGAATGAGGTATAGTTGTGTACAAAGTGGAGAAATCAAATGTTTTGATAGACGTTACTTTTGAAAGTGTGTGAGCATGTAGATATTCCAATAAAGATTTGGAATTTTTTAATATCCACATTTGGTTTATACCACTTCTAGAATAGATGGTTTCAGAGTACTTTTGGAAACCCTGTGTAATTTTAGACAATATAACAGTTAATATTTTAGAAAGGGCTTTGGTAGAACATGATGCTGAACCATTAATACACCATTGACCAGTGTTCACTTTGGGCAAAGTCAAACGGCAGTTTCCTACCAAATTTCAGACTTCTTTCGCAAAATTTGAAAGAGTTGGCAATCTCAGTGTTAATTTTAGCCCCATCATTGAATTTCATGGTTCGCATACAACTTTGTGTATTTGCTTGCTTTTGTAGCGGAATCAACATGTTTGTGTAGAATACAACCTAATGTGTTTTTTGTTCCAAAACTACAACAATACTTCCAACTCTAGTCAATGTGAACATGTCCATTTACTGGAATATGTTCAGATCCCTGTGATGTTTGTGCTGAAATTCATATTGGGGTAGATAGCCAATTCTAGTGATAGAGGTCTGAGATTCGTTAGAAAAGTGCTGTTTGGCTCCCCGATAAAGTATTCTAAGTTATAATACGATACCTTCAAGCATCTCAAAAAATATCTACGAAAACTGTTGTAGTTGAGTTAGAATAAATATCAGGGTATATCATTTTGTAAACAAATGCTTCAGATTTATAACATTTGTCTTTAACTACGCCATAATGACATCAAACAATGCAACTGCCAGTAATATATATATATATATAGACAATTCATGACCCATCAAGCATTTATTACATTTCAAAATCATGAGTTCAACACAGGGTGAAACATTCGACAGAAAATATCCATTTTATATTGGACGTAGCATTGAAACAAAGTACCACGATTTAACGTTCATGGTAGTAATAGAAACATTACGAGTTGACTACTTTTGTGGACTCATAACTTCATGTCCATTACTGTGATCAGCTGCGGCTGTAAAGTTGTACAAGAAAACTTACTATCCAACTAATCATCTTCCAGCTTGCCGCGATTATCCTACAGAACAAATCCATTATTATGTTGATGTTCATCCTCCCTGTTCACCACCACCTCATCTTTCTTGTGAACAGGTTATAACAATCGTCACCTGCAGAAAACATATGTGCTTCAGCTCAGTTCTGATGATGACAACCATAGCTGGTTTCCTTGCAGGCCTTGTCCTTTGCTCGGCAGCCACAACTGATGCACTCCTCAACAGTGGTGGTCCAGAATGGCCTCTTTTGATACAATGTCATATGTCACTTCCCAACCATATTCCATATTCATAACCATATTCTGGGAACGCATTTTGTCAGCTGCCTACAATAGCAGCGTATGAAGATGAGCACAGCGCCCATAAAGAGACAAATTGTCATCTGTCCGTGGTTGAGAGACTTGTGTCATTGAAGTATCAATCCGTTGCCCATATAACACTTACAAAAAAAACTGCTGTCTAACAACTGCTTCAATACCAGCTTCAGTTGCACTGTCCTCACCTAGCATGATCTGGAGTCTTCAAAGTCTCCAGGAATGAAACATTGATTTGGTAAATGGATACTACACAATATTTTTGCATCCTATTTACACAATATTTCTGCATCCTTTTCTATTTCTGCATCGGAACAGCAACTCTGTAGATCACATCGCCCACGTCCAATAACTGGAAGCACTGAAATATCATTGTAGTCACTGAGAACTCTGACCACCTGACATCATGCTTCATCGTGCAAGAAGACGCCCGTCTTGGGAGAAAGGTGACTCTCATGACAGTCGACATTACTGGTGAGGATAATGCAACAGAAGCCGACAACGGACGAGGTAGGGAGCACGTTTTTGCAGTGCTGTATGGACAACCGATTAATACCTCAACAAATAAAATATTTGTGATAATCTGTTTGTCAAGAGAAGGGGAAGCCGCTATTGATCATGTCACTACCTTGGCCAGGCAACAACATGTACGTTCATAGGCGCCCTGCTCATCTCTGCTGCGATGCTAGGCACTCGACAAATTGTGTCCTGTAGATGTCAGCATAAAAGAATATATTTGGGAAGTGGAAGTTGAGATTTCATCTCATTGTATCAACATTTGTACCGTAACTGCTAAAGAACATCCACATATTGCATGCGCACAGTGAACACGGTTGGTGACGTTCGCTTCCACCTAATCCGAATAAGGAAAGATGGTAGTTAACAGTGAGGATGAGCAATGGATCAAGCTGTAATGGACAAGAACTTATGAGTACACATCATAGTCAGGTTATATCGTTTGTGCGCACCAAATCATGAAAAACATAAGCAACTCTGTAGATCACATCAATGCCACATGTCAAGCATATATTGCACATGATTAATTAATAAACCATCTAAAAGTGGTTTCCAATTTTTTCCAAATCCAATTTGTCTAAGTCTTTTTACGTCATTTTCGACATATTCTGTAAAACGTTAAAGTCATAGTAAAAATAGGAAAAATAGGAAATGCTATTTTTAAAAAGCATAGTAAAGCATAGGAAATGCTCACTCTTTCCGGAACACCTGATTTCACCTCCTGATGGCCATTTACGGGGGTTCGTGAGTTTCCCTGTCATTTTTGTTTTCTCTCACTTCGTATGCCTGATATGACTTTCTGTCCCCGGACTATGAGATTGGATAACGGACCCTGTTTTGTTTGCTCGGAATACTTAATACTGGGTATTGATTCCACGTCTAGTAGCAAGGTACCATTATATGGTTTTATTCTTGTTCAGATAAAGACATTGTGGACGTTTGGTGATGAAAAAGATGTTCGCAATAATTGGTAACTAATGACAGCGACATGTAATCGAGTATATTCAGTCAGTATTACAATTGCCTTCTTATGCCGATGGAAAAATAGCTTCGGCAGTTTCCGTAACCGTGACGTCAGTTGAGGCAAAATGTGCTTTTATGGCTCGCCAAAAACGTAAGATACGTAATTTGGGCGGTCGGCCCAAAGATGGAAAATCTCTTTAAAATGCATGTGATTCAACAGAAGACAAGCTAAAACCAGCAAATACTGGACATCTTGCAATTCAACAAACCTCCGTTCTGGGTGAATAAATAGTACTGATTCTAAATATCAAGACAAGAAATGCCGTATTCCCCGATATCTCACCCGTTCACTTGAATTGTCGAACATAGGGGAGACTGGGGTCAATTGTAACAAGTTTTACATTTAGGTTCAGAGGATGGCTGATTCTTCGTAGAACAAGAGCAAACAAAGGTGTATGAAATAAATGTAAATAACTCATGATAATAAATGTACACTTTTATCTCTAATGTGATTAGTTGGTTTGCGTCTGGTGTCACACCAAAAAGTGTAACCCAACAAGAACCCAACTACCCAGACCACTGGGCATATGTGTGTTGTTGTAATGGAATAAATATCTCCCCGTGCATCTTTAATATTGAGATCTATCATAAATTGTAGTATAGGGCCTTTTAATGTTATTATTATAGATTTCATTCAGTGCCGTGATATATTGTCTTTTCACAAGATTTGTGTAGACCTATTCATATATGTTTATGTTTGTGTATGTGGGATATGTGCATATAGGATCTATATATGTGTAGGAATGTGTTTACATGTGTTTTCTGGACATTTCTTTGGCCTCGTTATTTGTAGGTTTGACGTTTCGTGTACATGTTACAATTGACCCCGACTCAAATTTCTACATATAAGTCCTCATGACAGAAAATATACTGGGAACTGGTTTCCCTTTTGTGTGCCATACAATACCCCAGGTTGGAAATCACTTTTTAAAAACTTGCATTGATGTACACTACAAGACGTGATGAGCAAATATGATATTCTTTGCTGGAAAAAATATTTAGTCACAATGGCGATATTCTCAAAAATTAAAATTGACATAATGCGTGCTGACCAGGTGGAGAATTGTCTACATCAGGATAATGCTATAATAAAACTACGCATGCTTATCGATTATGACGTCATAAAAAACCCTGAATTTTACTTAGAAATAATATGTTACAATTGACCCGTGTTACAATTGACCCCAGTCTCCCCTACACCACGGGAATGAATATGCGACATGCAGTTTACCTTGCTGGCTACATGTACTTTCAGTTCTGCCTCAACTGACGTCACCAACCACGTGACTCACACTAAAATCTGGATCAAAATCTTTGGCAATTTACGGAAGAAGTGCCTATTTGATTCAATATCTCGAAACTAATTGAATGTATTTGTAAAATTCGTTCAAATTCATTGAAAACTATTCATAATAGATTAAATGAAAAGCACTTTCATCGGCATGTTACTAGGTCTTTAATATCGGCCAAAGAGAAGTTTTCTGACGTATTTTGTGAAACTCGGACAACTTTTGAGGGAATTTGGGATAAGTCAATTCAAAATATAGCAGTTTTGCATAAACACAGAAGTGAATCAGTGAAATCAAGAAATGCTGAAGAATAATCATATCCCCTTAAATCAAAAGTTTTGACAATTTTGTGTGAAAACTTACCTTGACCTTATGTGGTGACCTTGGCCTTCGATCACAAAAATTTCACCAGAAATTAATTCCTTGGGTCAGACTTGTATACGTATGATTCTAGGTTTAATATTAAAAAAAGTTATATTTTGATTATGCTAATCATCAATATCTGGCAGTTATTATGCTAATTAGCCAATAAAAAAAAATTCCTAAAAGTTAGCGCAGTGCCAACAAAGCTCAAAATATCCTGGAGACACATATGAATGCATATCAATAAAAAAAACCTTGCTGTTTCAACAATTTCTAGGTTCACTATGGAAGAGATACGACCCGCAACTCGACTACAGTGGATTTACAAAAACATCAACAACGATTACACAAAAATCCAGGTATTTTATGCTATCAAAATTGTATGATTGAATAAAATTGCGTTTCCTTGTCGATATGCGAAGATAAACCACATTGTTCCGTCTGCGCATGCGCTAACGTGATATTGATTCCGGCCGCAACCCGTATGTATAAACACAAGCACATGTATGATGAATTTGGTGTTTAATCGCTATATTCTGTTAGAAAGCCTCGGAATTTCTGCAAATCTTGAAAGACTTTTGAGAGCACACAATAACCGAGCAGTATTCCAAGTTCGGGGACAGTAGGAATAAAACTTCAGATAGAGAAGATTCGGTTAGATTTGAGTCAGGAAAACGTGGGGCGACAGATACAGACACCGTGTCAATCCACCCCAATAGCTCCACGACTTTCAGCCGGTCAGCTAAAACACACTCAAATGGGCTATCATGTTCGAAAGTACCTAAGCCTGAGGTCTATATGTCTGCCTAGTTATTTACATGTCCCAAGATGAATAAATGCAAAATAACCTAGTTTTGCCCTTGACGGATTTTTCACATTTAGCGTCGTGATTTCTTTTCACATTTACCGTTAAGAGTGATTTGATTAATTTTCACATTTAGTGTTAGGTTTCACATTTACCGTTAGTGTTTTTTACATTCACCATTATGTTTCACATTTACCGTTAATTTCACATGTAGCAGTTCAACAATCGCTAAGTAGTGCGAGCATAAGCTCGCAAATTGGGGATATTTCTTAATTACTGCATACATGTGACCCCTTTAGGTATATTCTATCCGCAAGCACATATTCTCGATCCGGATAATAGAATAACGGACATTACTGCGTGTGCAATAATCTAAGTACAATGGTTTGTGTGCCACATGTCGTTCACATTTGTGTGGATTATCAATCCCAATATTTCCCTGTTATTTCTGACGGTATTGTCATTGTGATTGAGTGTGTAAGATTCATATTCCTTATCATTTCTCGCCCCCGCATCTTTGATTGCACGTATGATTTTTTCACTTCTTGAATTTATGTGTCTGTGGTTAAATATTTAGGATTTGTTATTAAGACCATACATAATTGATGGTACTCGGGGACTATTGGTCACACGGATGCCATAAAAATATAACCAAACCATTCCCAATGGGTTAATACTAGTAGACTAGAACATAGCAATATAGATTTTTAAAATGACACTGGGTGACGCTTATCGTCTTGAACAGAGAGGTGATCGAGACAAAATATGTGAGGACAATCTCGTGATGTGTTGACCACAGTAAATATCTCCACAGTCCCGGGCGCGAAATGACCATGATGGCAAATATTTGGCGGAGATTATCTCACGTGATGAGTGACGTCTGAAAGTTCCCACCACAGCAAGTAATTCAGGATAAAATCAGTTGATGGGCTATTTGCAGATTGAGGTTTTGTGTATTTCGGAATGGCCGAAAATAATGCGGTAACTGTGCAGTCCATCTGCCCATTGTTCCAAATAAACAGTTTGTTCTCGAAATCCTTCAGATCGCATCCTGTTCATCTGAGTTACGGTGGTTCTGGTGTCGATGGTGTCATTAAACGTCACAGTGCCCGCCTATCCTCAGGGGAATGATGTTTCTGTAGCATATATTTCATGGTTGTCATGTTATATTAGGTGATTTACAGCCATATAAACCAAGAAGTTTATCTATCGACATGTTAGATCAACTAGTAGGGTTTTGATGATGAACATAGAATACCTAACTTTATTCTCAGACGAAAAATGTTGATGTTCATGTTTGTTGACATGTAATAAGTTGTTTTGGCCTTTCACCAGGAATGAAAGTATTTTTGTAACTGTAGACCAGACGATAATGAGGATATTCCTCACAAGCATGCTGATTTCAAAAGATGACACTGCCACTAAAGCAGGCAAATGCACAAACTAGTTTGGAAAAAAACTATTACAATACACAAAATACAAACGAGACAATCAGAGATTGCAGACCCTCGCCCTTCCTGATTTAGTGTTACTAAAAATATAGTTGATGACCCTTACATTTTCTACCTGGACGATAATCAGGGATTTTGGTCCTATCATTGGTCAAATGGTCGGAAATTGGCCAAAGAAAAATACAAAATTAGTTGGAAAAATTAATATCCAGTAGAACCGGAGTTAAAGTTAATTATGCGATTTTCACTTTTTCCGTTGCCATGACAACTATTTTTTTTCGATTTTGACAACATTTGAAGGAGACCGAGGCATTACCGTAGCGCTTCACTCCTGTAAATTTCAGATCGATAGAACCGTTTGTTTTTGAGGTATAAGCGCAGACATTTCTACTGAATAGAGGCTGGCAAAGAATAGCCGAAATCGTCAACCCCCAGCTTTTCGACATCGGGCGATAATGGAGAATTTTCTTCGTACGACCATCGGCCGTACGCAATACGATTGGGAATTGGCCAAAGAAAAATGCAAAAAAAGATGGAAAAAATAATATCAAGTAGAACCGGAGTTAGAGCCAATTATGTGATTTTCTTTTTTCCGTTGCAATGGCAACCGTTTTCACCCGATTTTGATAAAAATTTGAAGAGACTGAGCCACCACCATAGCACTCTTGCCCTATAAATTTCAAATCGATCGGACCGTTTGCCTTTTGAGTTATGAGCGCAGACATTTGCACTGAAACGTCGCTGGCCAAAAATAACCGAAATCGTGACCCCCAATTTTTCGACATTGGGTGATAATAGAGAGTTTTCGTCGTACAACCATCGGTCGTACACCAAACGATCGAAAATTGGCCAAAGAAAAATACAAAAATAGTTGGAAAAATTAATATCAAGTAGAACCGGAGTTAGAGCCAATGATGTGATTTTCTCTTTTCCGTTGCCATGGCAACCGTTTCCATCCGATTTTGGTAAAATTTTGAAAGGACCGAGCCACCACTATAGCACTCTCGCCCTATAAACTTCAGATTGATCGAACCGTTTGCCTTTGAGTTATGAGCGCGGACATTTGCACTGAAACGTCGCTGGCCAAAAAAGTTCGAAACCGTGACCCCCAATTTTTCGACATCGGGCGATAATGGAGAGTTTTGGTCGTACGACCAGGGGCCATATATCTGGTGATCAGGAATCGGCCATAGAAAAATACAAAATTAGTTAGAAAAAATTATCTTGATTAGAACCGAAGTTATGGTCAATTATTGATTTTTACATTTTCCGTTGCCATGGCAACAGTTTTTGTCCGATTTTGACCAGATTCGAGGAGGACCGAGCCATTGAGATTCCGCTTCATCCCTATCAGTTTCATGTTGATCGGACCATTCTCCTTTGAGATATGCGCGCGGACAGACAGACAAACAAACAAACATACAAACGGACAGACCCAATTGCAATACCCTCGCCCCCCCTACGGGGCGAGGGTAATAAATCCCGACCAAAATATTTGTTTCCAAAGACCCACATGGTTCATCAGGGGCAGACATTGTGTGAAATGTAGTTGCTTCTACTGTACACCTGATGAGAGTTGATATACAACTGCCCGACAATCTATAGAAACAATTTCAAAATAATCGTGGGGTAGATTGTCAACTACCCAGAAAAAAGTATGAAACTTTGTCGGAAATTGTCGTATTTTATGCCCAGGCGAAATGTGTCAGGTCACATCATGATAGCTCTCGAACAACCGACCAAAACATATGCAAACGAGTTAATACAGAAACAGAGTATGGAATAGATGCAGCTGATACCGTCAAGTATATTTTGGGGATACTTTCTTACATTCTGAATAGAGGGTTATCAGAAATACCTGCAACCGTCAGCTGGCAGCACTGTTTTTTCTCTTTTTAGGTTACCGGACATTTGGTCCGATAACCTATTGGCATGGCGTTGCATCCGGCGTCCGTCCGTCGGCGTCCGGTAACATTTTTATCTTTTTTGTTTATGGGCGAATTTTTCTGAAGTTTAATTTTTCTGAAAAATAATTCAAGAAGGAGGTATTTCTTAGTTTTTTGATTTTCGCATTTTTTTTTCAAAATGGCGGCCGTTTTCGACCAAAAATGCCTGATTTTAAACTTTGGCACCCATTTTCTAAAAATATGTTCAGTGTTTTTTTTTTTTTGATACATAACACTCCTTATATGTACTCCTATTATGTCTATAAATTTCGTTGGCTTGAATCGCTCGAAATGGGCCATTTTGGCCCAAACTCGGCCGAAATGGGACTTTCCCATGTTAAATTCTCCTATGCTTTGTAATGGGACACATTATGCCTAATATCTCACTTGATATTGAGATTAGAGACTAGGAACCATTGTGGACATATAGGAAATGATATATGCTGAATAGTCTCGTGACCTTGAATATGACCTCTGACCTCGGTTTCAAGGGCAGAGCACAAAATGGCTGATATCTCGCTTATTATCGACTTTACAGCTTATGAATCAATTATGGACATATAGGAAATGATACATGCGGAATATTCTGATGACCTTAAATTTGACCTTTGACCTCATTTTCAAGGTCAGAACACAAAATGGCTAATATCTCACTTATTATCGATTTTCCAGCTTAAGGATCAATTGTGGACATATAGGAAATGATATATGCTGAATATTCTCGTGACCTTGAATATGACCTCTGACCTCAGTTTCAAGGTCAAGAGCAAAAAAATGGCTAATATCTCGCTTATTATTGACTTTACAGCTTAGAAATCAATTGTGAACATACAGGAAATGATATACCGGTATGCAGATTATTCTCGTGATCCTGGATTTGACCTTTTACCTAAATTTCAAGGTCACGGGCCAAAATGACTAATATCTCACTTATTATCGACTTCACAGCTTAGGAATCAATTGTGAACATATAGAAATGATATATGCTGAATATTTGCCATGACGTTGAATTAGACCTTTGACCTCATTTTCAAGGTCAAAAGGCAAAATGGCTAATATCTTGCTTGCTTGGGAACCAATTGTGGACATATGGAAAGTGATATACACTGAATATTCTAATGATCTTGAATTTGACCTTGACCTTATTTTCAAGGTTAGAGCACAAAATGGCTAATGTCTCAAATATATATTGTCCGGTAACCTTTCTTAGCCCTAATTTATTTCTCTGGCGTTATCAATATAAATGTATTTTTCACACCATAATAATTGTAGTAATTGTGGGTTTTATATAGCGATTATCCATGCATGACATGCTCAAATGGTTTCACAATTATTACTCCGATATTATGGCCTTGCACCACTTTCCGACTCATTAAGAGTCCGAAGACAGACGCCTTTCATGGCTGCCATTTCCGCGCAAGGTACATAGGCACACATACAATGGCCAACACTGCCAATCCGACACTCACTTATACAACTGATTGAACCGAGACACTTTGCGATACAACCTTGCCCAAGGATTTTAGACAGATAACACAACAGCGCCAGCACTTTAGTTCGAACCATCAACCAGCTGGTCACGAGGCGAATGCTCAAACCACTGCGCTACCTTCCTTCACAGGTAATTTACGTCATTGATGATTACAGACGATATCCTTCAATGATTTGGCGCCAAAATGACTGATATTACACTGCTGCCCCCCTCACCCCACCCCCTGTCCAATGGTAGTTTGACAACCCCATAATAGTCTCAGCCGTTTTGTATGTGCTTCTTGGCACATACAAAAGGTCGGAATGTGTCACTGATGTCCAGCGTCCGGATTTGCTGCCATTACAAGTTGTTGAAAGGATGGACATGATAGAGTCATTAGTTCGTGTCACAATCACTGCTGCTTGTCACTGGCAGTCCGGAAATTAGTTGCTGGTGCACGCGTCGGATCACAATTTGCTTGCTTGCTAAATGCAAAGATTAAACTGCACATTTGTTCTCGGAATTACTTTCTATGGCATATTATTCGACTGAACGGGGGTGTCCTATATTCCCATGCGCCCACTCATCCTTGGTCATTTGTACATGTGTCAATAGCACTGTAACATTAATCTTTGGTTACCATTCCCAGCGGATTAAATGATATTTGGACGGGGTTTGATCCCATCGCCCACTATCGTGTATAAGACACAATGAAATTACCCCATAAAACTGGTGTAGGTAAAGCCAGTACCTACACCAAACATTGAATTCTATACATTATGCGGTTAATCTATGTCATTGCTTCATTGGATTTGCTGTGTACATTTCAACCTACACAATAGTTTCAACGAAGATAAATGGTATGCAAGAAATCGTGATTCTCAATTATGAGTTTTGAAAATTATTTGATGCATTCATCGTCCAAAACCTCGAGTGAATCTCACATCAGTGTGATTCTATACGTGTACATGATAAAAATGTATTCACCAACTGTCTGTGACACACTTCAATGTACGAAAGCCATTATGTGAGAGCGCCGTGATTTGGGGGTGAAGATCATGAATTATCGGGGGTTGATGTTGGATGATTTTAGGTGAAACACTTTCATCACGTGCTCTAGCTATGTAAACTTTGTCCATGGATTTGTGTTGGAATATTAACTTGTCTGCTTGTCATTATTCATCTGTGCTCTTATACAATGGAATGGAACATTTGATTAAGAGTAAATTTCTGCACTGGTGCTCTTCAGCTATTTCACTTTTCATGATCAAAGGCATTCGGTTAGACATAACACGGCGCATTGCATACATGGAAAATTTGTAGGTAGAACACGTTTAGTAGCTAATTGGCAATAACAAGGGTTGGCATAAGGATTGGGTACGTGAGAGGCACTTCTGTGCCCGGAACAATCGAATTAATGGCATCAATTATACAACACGGTACAACCACTCGTGCCCGACAGGGTAACACTCAGTAAAATATTAATTTCATTCACCATGACCAGACGGATTAGATTCACTATTTAATAGACGTAGAATCAATACCCCGTATTAAGTATTCTGAGCGAATGAAAAGAGGGTCTGTTATCCAACCTCATAGTCCGGGGACAGAAAGTCACATTACTGTAGAGTATTTTACTATTATTTATCCCTGCTCTAGTATAGACGTAGAATTGATAGACGTAGAATCAATACCCAGTATTAAATGATATTTGGAGTGGGTTTGATCCCAGCGCCCACTATCGTGTATAAGAAACAATGAATGTATGTATCAACCTATTACCGCTGTTAACCAAATTTTAATGATGCCAATAAAAATCCTAATGTCAAAAACTTTCAGAATAGAAACAAAGCCCAACCAAACATTCATATCTGAAGCCACACTGGCGTCATCAGGGGCAGACAGTGTGCAATTATAGTTGTTTCTACGGTACACCTGATGAAATTAGTGTACAACTGCCCAACAACTTATCAAAACAATTTAGAAATTCAAAACAAACCCCGTGAAATAGGTGTATGACAAGTACATAAGTACCCAATCATAAGCCAAAAGGCTACTGAGTTGATGGTATCCTCGGGGACAGAATTAACGTCCACCAGCAGTGACACCGGCTCAGTGGTAGAAATGTATGTATCAACCTATTACCGCTGTTAACAAAATGTTGATGATGCCAATAAAAAACCGAACGTCGAAAACTTTCAGAAAAGAAACAAAGCCCAACAAAACACATATCTGAAGCCACACCGGCGTCATCAGGGGCAGACAGTGTGTAACTATAGTTGTTTCTACTGTACACCAGATGAAATTAGTGTACAACTGCCCAACAACTTATCAAAACAATTTAGGAATCCGAAATAAACCCCGTGAAATAGGTGTATGACAAGTAAAAAAACTTCTGGCATATAGCGAAATGCATAATGGGCAGCAAATCTTTATCTGAGCTGCCTACAATCCTGACTGGATCAAATATTCCGGTGAGTGATGATGCCGAGAAAGCCGATATCTTCAACGAATATTTTGCTTCCCAATGCAGACTTCCACAAAATGTCGAGGAAGATATTCTTCCTAGTTGTGATCCAAAGACCGAACACCTTCTGAGCTTAATTCAGTTCGACGTGGTCGATGTATACAAAACACTGTTGTCCCTAAAAGTCAACAAAGCAACTGGACCTGACATGATTGGTAACCGGCTCCTTCGAGAGTGTGCGGTGCCACTTGCACTGCCGCTACATATTATATTCCAATCGTCCCTTGAGAGTGGAATATTCCCTTCTTGTTGGAAAACAAGTAACGTCGTTCCTGTTCTCAAAAAGAACAGTAGACAGGACGTGCGTAATTATAGACCTATCTCTCTCCTGAGCAACTCTAGCAAAATATCTGAAAGACTGATCTATACTTCGTTGTATGCCTATCTGGTCGACAATAAATTGTTAACCGGGAAAAATGCCGGTTTCAAAAAGGGAGATGGGACAATCTGCCAACTGATTTACATCACCCACAATATTTACGAGGCTCTGGAGAAGGGATTAGATGTGAGCCTTGTCTTCTTAGACTTCACCAAAGCATTCGACCGTGTATGGCATGCTGGCTTAATATGTAAGCTTGCCGGGCTGGGTGTGTGTGGTGCATTGCTCAACCTCATTCAGAGTTACCTTTCGGATCGCACTCAACGGGTAGTCATTAATGGAGCGACATCAGGAACGCGACCTGTGATGGCTGGTGTACCTCAGGGATCAATACTTGGACCTTTGTTGTTCCTAGTGTACATAACTGACTTACCCGACTGTGTAACCTGCAATATTAACCTATTTGCTGATGACGCTGTTCTCTGGGACACAACAAACGATCCACGTGCAACGTCAGCTCAGCTAAATGCTGATTTATCCAACATATCTGATTGGGCCAAAACATGGCATATGACTCTGAATCCTGAGAAAACCGAGGTTCTTAACATTTCAGCCAAAAAGCACACACCTGACCGCCCGTGCTTGGTACTGGACAACGCAGTTCTAACCGAGGTAGCCACACATAAGCACCTGGGCCTTACTCTATCCTCAGATATGTCGTGGAATGCCCATATTGATCTTGTCTGTAAATCTGCAGGTCAAAGGATCCATATACTGGGCAAAATGTCATATAAAATAAGTCGGAATATGCTAGAAGTGCTTTTCTTATCCTATATACGTCCCATTCTTGAATATGCATCCATTTTATATGATGGGCAGTCCTCTTCAAACGACAAAAAGCTTGAGCGAATACAGACCCATGCTGCACTCATATGTACTGGCGGCCTGTTCAATACTAGCCGAGCACGGCTGCTTGCTGACTTAGGATGGATACGCTCCAACATAGGCGGGACTTGTCTAAATGTACTACCATGTATAAAGTAATGCATGGTCTGTATCCATCCTATATACAAAACATATATCGGGAACTAATCCCACCACAAGAGCAGCCCTACAACCTCAGGAACTCTTCTGCTCTATTGATGCCTCGGTTAAGGACCGACCGGTTCAAACGTTCCTTTGTCCCTAGCTCTATTCGTCTGTGGAACTCACTCGACACTCATCTAAAAGAGTCAGTCTCATTGGCTAGTTTCAGAGGCTCAATCGCTCAATCTCGGGTCGCACCAAAGGCTCCTGTCTGGTTCCAGGTAGGGAAACCACTTGCGAACAGACTGCACACAAGGCTGCGACTACGCAGCAGTAGACTCAATGGTGACTTGTTCCGAAACAATCAAATTGACGATCCCAAGTGCGCATGTGGTCACCCGAATGAAAGTATTGAGCATTTTTTGCTGATGTGCCCTCGGTTTGCTGATACGAGACGCCTCATGCTGCTTCATGTAAATGAGATTGTGGGTCCTCCTGGCTATCCGGGAACGGACGATGCCACTTACCTTGATATCCTGCTCCGTGGCTCCAACGATCTATCTACTGCAGACAATACCAGTATCATGCACACCGTGCAAGGTTTTATTGTCTCCAGTGGACGTTTTTCTAGGTGAATACAACGCTGTATGATATTCCAACTAGACGACCAAACGACTAAACTGAGATCCAGTGTCCACGTTCATGTCAACAATATTAGTAAATTCATCCGTTATTGATCCATATCAGTGTGGGGAGTTCGGTACATTTTGGTACATTTCATTCATTCATTCATTCATTCATTCATTCATACAAAAGGTTGTACTATATGATCATTCTAGTAATTTTTCGAGGATGTGGTTAATTTATTTTCCCAAAAATGTTTTCCTTGTTTATTCATTCATTCATTCATTCATTCTAAAGGTTGTATTATATGTTCATTATAGTAATTATTCGAGGTTGTGGTTAATTTATTTTCCTAAAAAGGTTTTCCTTGTCTACCACTTTTGTTATTCATTTTGGTTCTTGTATATATATGTTTGTGGAGAGCCCCTCGATTAGCTATTATAAGCTATTGGGCAATCCATTTTAAATAAATACGTTTAAACTAAACTAAACTACATAAGTACCCAATCACAATCCAAAAGGCTACTGAGTTGATGGCATCCTCGGGGACAGAATTAACATCCACCAGCAGTGACACCGGCTCAGTGGTAGAAATGTATGTATCAACCTATTACCGCTGTTAACCAAATTTTGATGATACCAATAAAAAACCTAATGTCAAAAACTTTCAGAATAGAAACAAAGCCCAACCAATCATTCATATCTGAAGCCACACTGGCGTCATCAGGGGCAGACAGTGTGTAATTATAGCTGTTTCTACTGTACACCAGATGAAATTAGTGTATATGAGGAGAATCTATGTTATCAATTCTTCATTGGATTTGCTGTGTACGTTTCAACCTACACAATAGTTTCAATGAAGATAAATGATATGCAAGAAATCGTGCCTCTCTATAATGAGTTTTGAAAATTATTTGTTGCATTGATCGTCACAAATCTCCGAGTGAATCTCACGTCAGTGTGATTCCATACTTAGTATTCGGTAAACTGGAGATCACCAGTTACAAGAAATTGTGATGTCTTCATCAGCTAATGCATGATAACGAAAAAATGGTCATGAATCAATTACATTTTGTACATGATGAAAATGTATTTGCCAACTGTCTCAGTGACATACAGCACTGGGGGGCAGATCATTAGTTATGGTGGATGATGATGGATGATTTGAGGTGAAACATGTGAGTTATTAGAAAAATACCAGTTCCACACGATAACACTAAAATATGTCATTATTTGCAGTCTATATTTCGTATGGATATATGTACTGATTGTATAAGAGTTTTCGTTACCTGTGTTGGTCATATATATAATGAATAATGTGGACAGTGAGACCAAATGATTTTTGACAATTGATCATATACGTTGGGCATCTTCTCACACCCGAATTCATAAGTGCTGCATTGTGCATTCAAAGCACGTACCCTAAGTATTGGAATACGGTATAATATTTCCAGCAGAACATTACAGTTAAAGTCGGCGCATAATTTATTGGCGCGATCATATCTCATGAAATCTCGGAACTTACTGACTTGTATTATATGAAATTCAGGCAACGTTTGAACAAGATTGTGACCAAAATTGCTGACGTGAATTTGAAGTTTGTTCTTCACACAGAAAATAATTATTTCAATAAATACGATTTTAAATGGGATTTTACCATTGTAACAATGAGCGGGAAAGTGGAAAGTTAAAACAGTGCTGAATGCCAAGGCAACAGCTCATTAATGCAAAGAAAAGTCATTGGTCTGACCAGTGGTGTGCAACGGTCTGAAAAGTAATATGCGATGACTTATGCTGTTCAAAAACTGATAGTGGTCATATTTTGATGTCCCGGAAAGGCTGAGAATATTGGTTTATATTTGGGTGTGAAACTGTATGTCAGGCCGAACAGGACAAAAATTATATATTTGATTGCAGTGCATTGTTATCTCTCCAAACAGACGAACATATTCAGTTTTCATCAATGTATGAATTGATAATTTAGGGTGTCTAATTTTTGACCAGCTTTGTATCGTTCCCGGCTATGCTCACGTTACTCTGGCCTTTGAGTCCAATTGAAATCCGCTGAGCTCAGCTTAGTTTTGGTTGAGGGACTGTCTCAGAAAAGCTATGGAAAAGATTTTTTTTAAAATGACAAAATGTTTGTGCTTGATTGCGCTGTTGATCATTCAAGCAAAGTTTTGTTCCTGATAATAAATATATTTTCAACGTACAGCACATATGCCTATATTCCTTAACAGACGAGCCAAAATATATTCCTGTCGTTCAAAGTCATCGACAAGATCCACATTGATCGGGTCGTCATACATCTGTGTATCCAGCAGTTCAGATTCGGACTGAAGAATTACCGTAGATATTGTGTGATTATGATTTCTTTAATGCGAAATATATTCAAACACGTGTAATAGAATTAATTATTATCATTGCATTTTCTTTGAGAAGGCCCCTATTCAAATCGGCTATTCCATTGATTTGTCTCAATCCCATACAACATCAAAATGGCAAGCTAGAATTCCCATGTTAAAACCCCATAAGGATATATATTTTCCTAGATATACCGACGAGAAACGCACACGACAGAAAAACAGCCATTGTTTCACAATGGTCTTGGTGCCGTTTTCACTTTATATAAATTTCAAATATTACAAGTTAGTATGTTCGGAGATGTGACGAGATATGTTCGCGCCAATAAATTATGCGTCGACTTTAGTGTCAATTATTGTCGAATGGACCAAACAAAAAGTTCACATGTGTTTGACTATCACTCGGATTTCACCACGTGTTTGGATATGTAATCTTTGTCCATGGATTCGGTGTTGGAATATTAACTTGTCTGTTTGTCATTATTCATCTGTGCTCTCATACAATGGAATGGAATATTTGATTAAGAGTAAAGTCCTGCACTGGTGCTCTTCGGCTATTTCACTTTTCATTGATCGAAGGCATTCGGTTAGACATAACACGGCGCATTGCATACATGGAATATTTGTAGGTAGAACACGTTTGGTAGCTAATGGGCAATAACATGGGTTGTCATATTAATTGGGTACCTGAGAGGCACTTGTGTCCACGGAACAATCAAATTAATGACATCAGTTATATAACACGAGATAACCACTCGTGCCCGACAGGGTAACAGTCAGTGAAATATTAATTTCATTCGCTATGACCAGACGAATTAGATTCATTCAATATTACTGTAGAATATTTCACTATTATATATCCCTGCTCTAGTACCGGAAACAAACTGAATCTCCGATTCCGTAGAGTCCCTGTCACACAAACGGGGCTTGTCTTCAAAACACGACCTGTAGTCCGCTGTGTATGCAGCTTGAATACGTGATCAGGTCTGAACCATGAATCAGGGAACACGGTCCCCGAGAGCAGAAATAGATTTTATTAGGGAAAACTACAGGATGTTCTGGAAAGAAATTCAGTTTTTTCATGGTGTCAATATTATCCACATTATAATATTATCAATTGACAACTTAACAAAGTTAAACAGAACCACCGAAATACACGACCAAGTCATTGCAAAAGATGACCATTGGTGTTTCTAATTAATCCGTGAGCAGGCGTACTGCTGGGTGTACTAGTGAATCGAGTATTACTCATTGAGTATTGATGTAATTGTGTATTATCCGTGAAAAAGAAATATGCATGTATCATGGGTATATTAGGCGCACTATTCGTTCTTCAGAAAAAAAACCCCGTTAATAAAATACATATAAAGAAAAATTACTGCAGCTATAATCCTCAATCAGAACTGGGCGTTTCAAAATGTATGGATAAAACAATATTGACGGTGACTTTTGCCACATATACCTCATCGTCAATAGCAGGAGCGTTCAGAAAGTTATACATGTGCTTTAATCCCATGGTGTTTTGATGGCAATAGGATATCTTGGCAGGCGTCAATTGGAAATGGCCATGATGGCAAATATTTGGTGGAGATTATCGGACGTGAAATGTGGCTGCTGACAGTCCCATAAGATGTCACATAATTCAGCCCTTTGGAGCAGTTGCACAGTTAGTTCAAGATAAGAATGGCTGATTGATATGTGTCTCACCAGCCACCATGGGAGGATATAAACTATGATAATCCATAAAATGGACTCCTGAGTGTAAATATGTTTCCTGACTGCATTTATCATGCATTCATAGCATTGTACATGTTATTATATTTATCCTCATTTATCAATAATTGTAGTCTTTAGTTCGTGTCAGTGTTTTTCAATCAGTGGATTTTATTGGTCTTTTGTTCAGACCATTTGATGATGAAGGTTTTTATATTCATCATTGTTCTTGACTATTGTTTTAGCATAATCGCACGTCACCTGTAGTGAAATTTAAATTCTGATCTTTATGCAAAAGGTTTACAACATTTTGTGAAAATCATGTAAAACATTGTTACGCCAAGGCATTTGCAATGACAAGTGTATTCATACAATGTAAAATATATAGTAGACTAAAATAGAACGTGAATTGATTACAATAGATTGCCTGTGCCACCACAGGTATGGTGAAAGTGTACATTTGATCGTATTCTCACTCGATGAGTCGGTGAGTGAGGGCCTACTACAGTCATTGGCTCGCTGACGCTCAGGTTGTCTGAATGTAGGCCATGGTGGTAGCGGGGGTTGCAAGATGTAACTTCCTCGGACGTTCTTGAACTTTTACATTTAGGAATGCCGAAAAGCTGGAAACCTACGAGGATGCACGAATCACAGTTTAAAGACCAAGAGTGTGCCCTACACCAGTTCCCCACACAACCGACTGGAGAAGTGGCTGAGAGCATTTAACATCACGAATCATGATAGAACCGAAAATGGCGGCCGAAAAATCCATGTTTGCAGTGAAAGTTTATTTCAGGGTGAATAAAACGAATTGAAATGATTAAATCTGCAAATTACATGCAAATTCTACCGGGTATGCGAGGGAAGATATCAATGATATAACTCATATTGTGAGAGTTAACTGATAAATTAGTATTTTGATGGATGTACTGCAAAAAGTTAATTTTTGTGCTATGCCATATTCAACATGTTCAAGGTGTCCCAAACAATGGGCCGTACAATGTGGATTATGTGCCAACTCTGCTGCCAGGGAATATACCAGCAAGTGGGAGGAGGAAAGTGGAACGGATGCGAAGGGTAACACGTAGAATGCAAAGACAACAGTTGTTTGAAGGTGAGCAAATAAAATGTTGGACATGTAGCATACACTGTGAGTATAGTTTGTACCATGCACATTAACATATCAATATGTAACTGAATAAATTAGGGTTCATCAACTGCATATATATTTATGGAATCTTATTCAGAAACATTTTATTTCAGAAAGCAAAAAGTTGAAACTTCCTGACATGGAAGTTTTGTAACAATGAATATTCTGACAGTTTGGACAGATGCATATTTTGAAACTCAAATTATTCTATTTGCTATATTGTTTTTCAGGCTTAACTTCTGACGACATGAGTTTGAGTGTAGGTACGTGTGAAACCCTGATACAGTCAGACAATGAGACAGTGCGACAGTCAAACTTCATTCATAGGTAAAGCTCAAGTTCCACCAGACCTATTACAAATGATGAGAGACCATCACTTATAGAGAGAATTCAGCAATGGTGTGCTGTGAGGACAGCCTCAAGGAGCAGCTTACACCCAAGACAGAACTAAGATTGGAGAGCTGCATTGATGCCGACATGAGTTCATTTGATGATGCAAAGTGTGAATATTACACTGGCTTATCAAGTGATGTATGTAAAATGGTGTTTGACCTACATGTATATATGTAGGACTGTCAGCATGGGCCATGTCGTTCGTGGATTCACACTGAGTGAGAACTTCGCTACCAATGGTGGTGTAAAACTGATCGAGCCAACATTCACCATAGGCAGAAAGCTGCTCTTTGCCCAGGAAGTGGATAGGTTAAAGCGCATTTCTCATGTGCGTATTCACATAGAGCATGTCATCGGTCTCATGAGGGATCGTTACCGTAGCTTGAAAGGTCCACGGAATATATCCGACATTAAGTCTTGAAACACGAGGCTGCTGACACTGTACTTTTGCGGAAGAATAAAATAAAATGAGCCCGTGGAGCTCTTACCAGTCATGATGGTGGAATAGAAAGAGACATCCAACCCTTACTTCCTTCAGGTCTTGTTATAAGTTACAAATTGTATTGCTTTTTTTCCTCTTTGCTCCTCATTTTTGTGTAAGGTAATTTGCTGCAGTGAGATACCTCCAAGGGCTCTTGACCTTGAAGTTTAATTAAAGTAATAACTGAGTCATACGCCTATGTATTTTTTTATTCTGGTCAGAGCGCCGATTTGAAGAATATTTAATGTTCAACCATTATTTGGGGATTTTACAGACCATTTATCATTCTTTTCGGCATGTTTGCTATTTTTCATATTTAATGACACCAGTGTCAGGTAAACATTACTGTGAAACGTAATTTGGTCGCATGCCACCTGTTGTTATGTGTCAATCAACACCATCAAACATTAACAACATATGAGTTTCAAATTTACAACCTGCAACATAAGGGAAGACATGAATCATGAACGTAATTATGTGAACATGGCCTTGAGAGCACGACAGGAAAAAAACACGGGAGCCCGTTAACTGCCCATGTGTGAAATGTGATAAGTATTATGAAAACTGCCCTCCTCAAAATATACCATATTTTGTAAACATATACTATATGGATCCTTGTACACAGCATATCATGTTAATCACCAGTAAGTTTCACAGTAATCGCTGTTCACCAGTTCACTTTGATGTGGCTCTAAAAACATATGGATTTGGCCAAATGACTGATTGGTAATGGAAGGACATTGTAAAGAGTATGCAATGAAAAAAACGTGAAGGTTATGAGTTATGACTGACTAAGAAACGAAAGGAATGACATACGCTAATGAGCCTATCACACTTCGCTAGATAAGAGCAGTCCATTGACATTTGTCCGATGGATTCGTTCCCTGTGAGATGATGTCCGTTCCATTTGGAGGAGAGTTTTTATCATATATTTTCAATAGAGGTGTGCTATCCATTCCTTGATCTATACATACCCGCTATGTGTAATTGTTAATATATTCGTTCGTTTTTTTAGTTCCAAACCCCACTGTTAAAGCAACTGCCTTCGAAACCAGTCAATATTTTGTTAAAACTATATTTCGTTTCAAATATGCTAAACTGACTGAATGAGACATACATCAAATGTAATGAAAATAACCATTCCTCAGGGAAATATTGCTCGTTTAAACAGGTGGTTCACGCGTAAATACTGGAACTGCGTCCATCACACGCAGATGTAAACAAAGCATAGAAGTGCGAGATAGACTAACAATTCCACGTGCATCATGGTATATCACTGACTATGTTCTCATAACTACACTATATATGGACATACAAACTGGAAAATGTACTTGGTGTGACTTTGAGGCGCGATTTGGGCATTTGTTTACATTCGGGTTTGATGGATATACTTCGTTTTGTTTATTTACAAAACCGGTACAAAATATGGGTATTGAAACAGATAAAAAGACAACTCGGACGGAGTGTGATCGTCAAAAACATTGAGTAGACATTTTGTTATATTGCATTCAATGTGTTTCTCAAAAATTTGGTTTTGAAAAAAAATATTGCATACATTCGAAGGCAGTAGCTTTAAACTTCTACCTGGAGGTCTATGCAGGCAAGTGTGACAGGCCCACAACTGACGAGTGAATGGCGGCAATCACAATAGAGGGCCATGATGTGCAATTGGCAATCTGTAAATGTCACCTGAAAAAGACCAGTACTACAATACGACCCTTTTCTTTTTATATTATTATTAGTAGTAGTATTCCGTTTGTTGTCATTTTCGCCATTTTGTCATTCTCACATTCAATTGGATTGTTCTCATCATCCGCCAACATCGACTGGCTTTTTGTGTATTGAGAAGGTTTTTGTCCATCACTTTGTGGTAAGACAATTACATGTAGTTCATTCCTCTTGAAATGTGTATTATTGCCAGCATGGTTCTTGAAGTTATGTGTAACGTATTATGTTGTATGTGTAACGTGGTTTTTGAAGTTGTTGTTACGCGTTTTATCTCGTCCAATTTAAGGATTGTGTTCACTGCCTCCAAACATTACAACAATACATAATTACACTTAACAAACTACAAGTAATATTCAGTCAGCTAATCTTTATTAGAGATAGAACTGTATTACCTAGGTGGTACACAGTTGATGGTGCACATTTCTGTATCTAGGTTGGGGATTGGTTACGGCCGACACCACTGATCTAATACCTCCACGGCATCTACGTTATACGTCATCGTCGTCATAAATCAGCTTCATACTCATTTCACACTATCGCAAATCTATCATCTTTGGCCAATTGGTGAGAGTATACATTTGCGGTTGTTTTGACTGTATACATATCATTATCATATTCCATATTACTAAACCACTTGTTTTATTTGTAATACTTTTTATTTGTAATTCACGACACCGACAATAATCCAGCATGAAGGTCAACTTCCAATCGACTTGCGCCTAGTACAACCCCATGACAACCTCTACAACACAAACAATGAGGACAATCACTGAACTATTACCCACCAAGTATACTTTAATAGCCCAGTATCTAATATTTACCTGTACCTCATTATTTTAAGTTGGACATTCAACATTTCCAGAAATCTAAAGCAACCGAGTACTTGCTGTAGTAAAGTTGTACAAGTTCACATTGGAGCAAAATAATTACATGACCAATTTGTGCTTGAAAGAGGGAAAAAACGAAATCGCTATTCATGTATTGCCTTGATGGTATTAACTTCCTTTCCATCATGCTTTACAGAATTAAGCACGCGAAGGATTCGTTGTGGCGTATTAACTTATTGATCACATTAAATTAGAGTGGGCAGTAGCTATGCAACCATGCAAACGGGTGATTACTAAAAACCAAGTGCAAAATGTGCATTGACAAGTACCCTCAAATAGAAACAAAGGAAACTCAGCTGCTAAATTCTCTGATCTGTGGGGAGGAGAAAATAAGACTGATGTTGATTCGCATGCTAAAAGTGCATTATCAGCTGTTTCATCTTCGATATGCATATGTTGATATTTTGCATGACTCTTGTGAGAGTTACACTATTGTCACAGGAAGTAAAATGATCTTTAGCATGTTAATGTATTGATGTTCGGTGTGTGTCTCTGTCTGTGCTTATGATGTCACACCATATCCAGAGAGGAAAGTCCTCTTTCATGTGAGGCAAGGAAGGAAACTTAACACACAGGCAGTCTCTTTTACGGGATTGCATCATACAAATTGCTGATGACAACTATTTTAACGTCCAAATTTAAGTCATATACTGACGGTCTGGAGGTCAACAGAAGGTATGGAAGGTTAAAAAGGGTACATGATGATTTATCGTCACTGAATAATACTAAGATTATTTGGATATCATATATACTTGGAATTAGCTTGGAATTAAATATACTACAGACTCCTCTGATTTTTCCTACCATCTAAGGTTGGAGGTTAAAGATTCTAACCCTTCAACTAGACTATAGGAGACGCGTGATTTCAATTTTGTCCATAAACAATTCCCATTTCCTAAGCAGCACAATTCATATGTCGCAATCATTTTGAGTGTTTGTCTCGCAACTCATATCGTCAAACATTAGGGGTGTGACCAGCTCAATTGGTACTCTAGCAGGAAATCCCATTCTACGATGTGCAGTAGGACGCCTGTCCGTGATGATGCTATTCTGTCGTGTGGTGATAGACTCGGCCATATGTCATTTATGCGATATGAAAGTTACAATAAAATTACATATTTCAGATAGTGGATGATTATGTTGCCTGCATGTGCATAATGTAACTGGTAATGTGATTTAAGTTATTACCTTGCTAGTAACTAACATAGGAATTGGTGTTTCTGATTAGGACGTTATTCCCTCGATCGGTAAACACTCGGAAATTACTTTATTCACGTCACTAGTGGCACCTATAGCATCAAACAGATGGCGAATCCTCATGGTTTGATAACATTATTATCAATGTCCAAGTATCCGCATGCTGTAGAACCGTCTTGTAAAATGCACACAAATAGCTGATAATGTCTTTTATTTTTCTGAAGAAAACTATTATCAAATTATCTTTAGAAGGCGTACGGACATGTACGGGCGGTCTACTGGCTTGAATTCCAACTTACTGCTGATGAAAAGTGAGAGGACGTTTTGTTTATTCACCTTCAATTATGGACGCGAAAAATTAATGTGTAGGGTCTCGATCAGGGAGGAAATAGTCAGATATTGCTAGCAAGTAACTCAGACATACGAAAGTCACGATATTTTTTGTTTATTGATATCACCCAATAGTATATGTGCATTTTAGTTGGAAAATAAATCACTCAGTGACTCACTGGTTTAATGCATTCAAAGTTCAGCTACTAGAGATTGCACAGCCAGGTGCCAGGTTGATAAATAATTAATATTGTATCAATATCCGGGGACATTAAGCTACCAGGATTGTTATCAAAGTGTTATGCGAGAATTCTGGACAGTGATTAGGTTAATTATGGTACATCGCTAATTTAATGACTAGAGCGAATAGCGAACCAAAACATAATCAAGCCACGTGTGACAGAACAAACGAAAACTCACTTAGAGATTTAATGGTGCTCTGTTAGAAGAAGAGAAAGTTCTAATTAGAAAAGAAATCTGAGCCATCAAACGTGGTCGGTGTCAAAGTGACTTCATATGTAACGAGTGTCCGGCAAGTGACCTCGCACAAGTACACTTTGTGTAACACCAGTGAGATCATAGATGACACCACCGCATACTCCGTGACCCATTTGTCACCCACGTCAGGTTACTATTTAATCAGGGTTTTATGTCAGCCAAGTAAGAGATTAGGTCTGGAAATGTGTATGATTGTGTATAAATATACTGCATGATAAAGTTACTTTATATTATAGAGGTAGAAAGTAGAACAGATTTTGCAAGGGAACCGAAATATAGATATAAGATCATGCTCAAACCACACTACCTCAAGAGGAAGAAAGTTCATATTTTCGGACCATTCATTACTCGTACAAATTCACGAGGTGATTATCCCCATGGAATTCCCATAAGCGCCAAGCAATCCGTATGGTTCGGAGCAAATGGGGCAGTGAATTTAATCCCCCGCAGTTGTGAAATTTTGATACATACATCCATGTACGGTCAGGACAGGTATCCTTCCCACCATGCTTGATGAATAACTGCCACTGAAAGTTTTGAAACAGACAGGCTGAGAAAAAAATGCAAATACTGTAACTATGAAAATGTTTTGTGTGCTCTCAAAAATTGCCATGAATCCAAATGGAATATGGAGAACAAGGTCAGAGAAATGTGATAGAAGACATGTTGGCCTTAAAAATAAGGTCCGTAGGACGAATCCTTGTCGGGTCAACCCGATTTGTCACTGAAATTTACTCCACCTATAATCATTAGGATTGATTGTCGTACTCGATTAACCCACGTTCCCACATCCCTGAGTCGCATACCTGTTCTTTAAGCTCAGTCAGATGGTCAGCTACCCCTTCCACATGTACATTCTACACCAGTGGGTGTTTTGGAGTTTGATAAACATTAAGAACACCCAGTATGTCTCGGTGTCTGTTTGTTCACCAGCACAAGCCCTAAACCATTCAAAATTATCGTAGATCGAAATCACAAAAAGATGTACCATAAATGACTTCCGATATGCTCATAATACATACACAAGCTGTATTTATAAGCGTTTTGTCCGCAGGGGCCAATATGTCAGAACAGGCCATTTTGGGCTACTTTTCAAGGCTTTCCACTTTTATACAGACGATCAACAGTCCAGAATAGCATGTATATATGAACAAGGGATAAAGTTACTGAATATATTTTGAGCAAAAATCAATAAGTGGAATTTGTTTGTTTGGTTTTTGTTTAGCCATACCGGCCTTCATTTCGTTGAGAAACAGACGTTGAGAAAACGACAAAAAATGTAAAGAATGGCCATCAATTGGGGAACAAAATTGTTTCCCCAAAATTGCCAAAATTCTTCTACCTCTGCTGTAAAATATGCATACGTATAATGCAATATAATGTATGGAAAATTTTGTGTGTGCACACAATGAGCAGAGAAATTATTATGTAGAACGGTGCTGGTGCAAAATTACAACTAGAAGCAGTTCAAATATATTTTTGTCGATAATAATGATCCGAATTAGACAGAAGTTGTTTATATATGAAGATATAAATAGAACTTGTGCGAGGGTTAGAGGACAGTTATAGTAAACGAGAACGTCCCAGCAGTTGGTAGTCTCAGCAATTCTATTCTTATCGCCATATACAAGATTGCTGTCTTCAGATGTTCAAAATGATGAATTCGGATATGACGATGCTAATGCATAAGTTCACTTGCGACAATACCGAGTAATGATATAAAAAAATACACAGTAATATTTTTTTGAACTGAAGACATCAGAGTTGTACTTCCGTTAGTTTATTTATGTATTAGTACATTCACATGAGATTTAGTGAACTATAAACAAGATTTTAGATATCATACCCGATTGGGGAGGATGAGATAAAAATAGATCACAGATGAGAAAACGAATCAATCGTGTGTTGTTGAATCGCATGGGAATTATTGACCAGTCGCAACATCAGTGATCTCATGCTTGTTACTTGCCGGAATCTAAAGATTTCGGCAAGTATGTTGGTCGGTTGGTTTGTTTGTGGGTTTGTGTGTTTGTGTGTTTGTTTGTCTGTACGCCCTCTAGCGTCTACAGTTTTTGCGTAATCATCACGAAACTTTTTTGATAGATAGGTATCTGCCCTGGGACGGCACCGCACGTTTTTGAAAAAAATCGGTTCTTTGATGACGTCACCAAAAATCATTGAAAATCGAAAAATCCCTATCTCTCATCATTGGCGAATTTTCAAAAATTCACACAGCAGTCACATTTGGACCGATACCTCTGAAATTCAGCACACCGATATATAATGGTATCTTCCATATAACTGCGAAGTTTTACTCGGATTGTTTGAGCGTCAATGACGTCACGACGTGAAACGTCATTTTTAGAAATGGGGCTATATATCGGAAAGTATTTGTCGTACAGAGAAGCGAATTGCACCATTGGAAAGCTCGTTGAATTCTGGTTTAGAAGGGTACTGTCCGATACTTTTCCGCCATGATAGATTTTCCGCTATGACGTCATAAACGTAAGGCCTGTCATACCAATTTTTCGACTTTTCAGCGAACTTTCAAACATCCACAGTGCACTCAAATTTGAAGGTATTGGACTGTAATTATCAGAACATATGTAGAATAATGATACCCAGCCATATACCAAGTTCGAAAACGCTACGTGCAACGTCAATGACGTCATGACGTAAAACGTCAATTTTCGAAATGGGGCTATATATAAAAAAGTATTTGTCGTACAGAGAAGCGAATTGCACCATTGGAAAGCTCGTTGAATTCTGGTTTAGAAGAGTACTGTCCGAAAATTTTCCGCCATGATAGATTTTCCGCTATGACGTCATAAACGTAAGGCATGTCATACCAAATTTTCGACTTTTCAGCATACTTACAAACATCCACAGTGCACTCAAATATGCAGGTATTGGACTGTAATTGTTAGAACGTATGTGGAATAATGATACCCAGCTATATACCAAGTTTCAAAACGCTACGTGCAACGTCAATGACGTCATGACGTAAAACGTCAATTTTCGAAATGGGGCTATATATCAAAAAGTATTTGTCGTACAGAGAAGCGAATTGCACCATTGGAAAGCTCGTTGAATTCTGGTTTAGAAGAGTACTGTCCGATACTTTTCCGCCATAATAGATTTTCCGCTATGACGTCATAAACGTAAAGCCTGTCATACCAATATTTCGACTTTTCAGCAAACCTCCAAACATCCACAGTGCACTCAAATTTAAAGGTAATGGACTGTGATCATGAGAATGTATGTGGACCTTTATTACCCAGCCACATATCAAGTTTCAACACGCTACGTGCAACGTCAATGACGTCATGACGTAAAACGTCAATTTTAAAAATGGAGCTATGAGAGGTATTTGTGGTACAGAAAAGCAGATTGCACCATTGGAAAGCTCGTTGAATTCTGGTTTAAGAGGGTACTGTTTGATACTTTTCCGCTATGATAGATTTTCCGCTATGACGTCATAAACGTAGGGCCTATCATACAAGATTTGTCTTTTCAGCAAACTTTCAAACAAGCACAGTGCACTCAATTTTGAAGGTTATAGGCTGTAATTATGAGAACGTATGTGGAGCGTTATTATTCAGCGACTTACTGAGTTTCAAAACGCTACGTGAAACGTCAATGACGTCATGACGTAAAACGTCAATTTTAAAAATGGAGCTATATGTCGAGAGGTATTTTTCGTACAGGGAAGCGGATTGCACCATTGGAAAGCTCGTTGAATTCTGGTTTAGGAGGGTACTGTCTGATCCTATTCTGCCGTGATAGATTTTCCGCTATGACGTCATAAACGTAATGCCTGTCATACCATTTTTTTTTTTACTTTTCAGCAAACTTTCAAACATCCACAGTGCACTCAAATTTGAAGCTATTTGACTGTAATTCTGACAACATATGTGGAATATTAATACTCAGCAATTTTCATCGTAGAGGCTTCAAACCAAGTGCATATTGTAGATAAACTCGAGTTCTATCGTCTATGACCTTGACCTTAATCTTGAGAGTTTGACATGAGGTCAATGTCGAGGTCAGGTACGAAGTTCAGTGCACCATATTGAGCAGTATATCGTTGGAAAGGCCTTGAGCCCTCGATTGCAGTGATATCTTTCTTTCAGCCCTGCAACGTACACTGACGTCACAATGACGTCATAAACGTCAAATTTCCGAAATTTCAAAAGGCCATAACATTGTCAATACTGTATAGAATCACTTGGAACTTGATATGTGTATTATTAGCATTGACGTCTACGAATTAAAGTACAAAGGTCAAAGGTCAAGGTTATGTCATCAAAATCCCAGAAAAACACGTTTTCGGTAATAGCATCTGATTGAATTGCCGTAGGCTCATGAAATTTGAACCATAATATTCAGAAGAAGTATGACAATCAGACATATATGTCATTTCCATGAATGAACTTGAACTTGGTAGGAAAAATGAGGTCACATGAGCAAAACTACAAGGTCAAATTTTCAAACTGACTAAAACCTATCAAGTAGTATATCAAATGGAAGGTCTTGATCCCCTGATACTTACTATTCCATTAGTTTACAGATGTGACGTTTATTGACGTCACAGTGACGTCATAAACGTCAATTTTTCGAAATTCAAAAAGGCCATAGTGTCCACAATTGTTGTTCGATTCTGATGAAATTATTCAGGTAAAATCTATACCTCCATGCACAACCAATGCACAATTTTCGTGACCCAAGGTCAAAGGTCAAGGTCAAAGTCAAGAAAAAGGGCAAAATAACATAAATGACAATAACCTCGGAACTAATCGTCACAGAGAGTTCAAACTAGGACCATATTGTAGCATATCAAAAGGCGGTTCTTAGGTAACCTTGAATGTGACATTTGACCTTCAGAATTCCGGCAAGTGCGTCGACTATGTCGTCTCGTTTTTTTGTCGACAAATCAAGATCAGACTGATCAGATCGAATACGCTATGTAGTTTACCATAGCATGACAAGCGAGTTTTCTCATAACTAAACTGACAACAATATAGGTTTCGAAGCTCGCCAATAAACAATTAATATGGCCATCGTTTGCGATCAAACCAAGCGTTCTAGCTCCGTAGATCGAATGCAATCATAACTCCAAATTCATGTATATTTTCAAGCATGTTCAACTATAACAACTGAAAACTCAGGTTAAATCACTCTTTTATGCGAATCCAATGAAAATATTCTCATTACCAATATCCCATGGCTGAAAGCTATTTCTCAGCAAATGTCAACAATGTAGGTGTATTCACTTTCGTTGGTATCATATATTATGTACTATTATACTGATACACGATACACAACAACTCCTGTCCAGAGTTATTATCTTTCAGGTAAGCAATCTGTGAATGTCTACTTGTTTTTTAATGTAGTAAACCGAGTATGATGTATAATATATGACATGATGATTCCGTGACGATGAGATTAAAATAATTCCTAGAAAACGACAACAAGCAAATAATTTGACATGTTATGAATATTCAGATTAACGGAATATTTACTGAACAAGGTATAAACCTTAATGCATTTACAATCGATTATTTACAGTGACACTGGCTAAACTTCTTCCCAACAAGTGCAATTACAAAGTGGGACTTTGATATCTCAGAACACGAAAAAACTCAACAAGAAAAATTCGACAATAACGTCAATGGCACCAGTTCATTGCCGGTGCGGAATTGCTGATTACGTAGTTCTGAATATGGTATTGTATTGTATTTATTTTGGAATCAAAACGGCAGCAGGTAAAATGGTGGGTGAAAAATACACAGTAATAAAATTCTTATCACTGGTACACTACAAAGCCGATTATCTTGTAACCTCACAAAATGCATTTTGAACCACATATTACGATGCATAGGCAAGGGGAAAAATGGAGAATGATAGGCATCGTGTACAGATGATGAGTAGATTGAGAGGGAGAGAGTTAGAGAGGGGTGGAGACAAAAGAAAAGAAGAAAGAACAAATAAGCGAAGGATGACGACAAGAGGAACAAGAAGATACATAAAAACAAGGGGCCATGTCAGGAGCCCCATGGCCGAGGTTCACTTTAATATCACGGCTGCACAATATGCGTGCGAAGTTCAGCAACAAATTGGCTTTTGGATTCATTGTAAAATGAATCAAAAACCGGCATGCATATCTTCTGCGAAACTGTATATATGATCGTCCTTTTGCCTTATTGGTGTAACCCGTAATATGCAATAACTATGTATTGGTTAATATTATACAACAATACTGAATATGCCGGTGCTGTGGCGTTTCCGCCATGAGAGCAACAATAGATAGGATTGGTGTCTAACTTGAGGAGGATTAGCGGAGAATCCCCACGTGCTGCTTGAGTAGTGTTGGTGTCCTAGAAGTGGCAGTGGTTAAGCCTCTCCATTGTCAGAGAGATGCGACTTGAGGGCAGGTGCGCTACCAAGTTAGGGTACGACCTGTGTACGTCTTGCCCTTACTATAGACAGATGGGATATCACCGCTGCGAAACTAGCGGATGGACCGAATGTGTCATATATCAGGGACGACAAGATGTTTGAAATATTGTTATTGGTTGAGATAAGAAGGGAGTACATGACGTGCCTCATGTAACTGAGATCGCCAATTATACAATCATGTTCATGTTTACTATGTTATCCGATTTTATTGAAGTTAAAAATACTCGATAATCATAGTTCATAAAGGTTCATATTGCAATAGAAGTGATACTCTGTTGTGAACTTCATCAAATGGTGTTTTTTAAAGAATAATTCCTGTTCAGAGACCCATACCCACGCAGGACTATACTAATGATGAAAGCATATGAATCAAGTAGCCAAAGAATGACAATAGTTTGATAAATGTATTTTGAATAAGACCAGAGTTATCCGCAAATATATTCCAAATTACCCATTTCGGTAATGATCGGTAATACCTCATTCGAATGGTCATCGTCTTGGATTACAAATGCAATCGGGACTCCAAGTGGAATGTTCAGTTTCAATAACTGAGAGTGTAAGTCATTTTATGGTAAATCACTCTTTTATGTGTATCCAATTGTCTGCATAATAGCTACATGGAAGTTATCTCATTACCAATATTTCATGAATGGAAGAGGCAGTTTCTCATCAAATGTCAACAATGTAGGTGTATCCAATTTCTTCGATATAAAATATTATACGAATATTGACCTTTCTGGAGGTGAATATATCGTTATCTTTCCCTCCCGAAGAAGACAAGCTCGGTGAATACGTCTTTTGAGGGAGGGAAAGATAACAATTTATCCACCGACAACAAAGGTCAATATTTGTTTTATTATATATTGATATAACATACCTATATGTTCATGTTTACATCTATATCATACATTTTCGTTCTGACACGTCAGAAACAGAATTCCAGTATTCCGCGTGAATGGCTTGTAACTGAATGAGAACAGCGTGGGAAAAACACTCCGCACTTTCAGACGCTGTCAAGCGTGTCAAAACATTGTTCAAAAGAAAAACGTTATCATTATCATTGCAAATGCTACATAACTAAGGCCATGTAAGTGCAGTAACACCTGGAAGTACCACATACCACGTGATCATTTACTATCCAATCAGGTTTCTCTATTTTGCTAATGTGTCTTCAGGTATATAATAATGCGTAATATTATACTGTTCTGTGTAAAGTTAATATCTTTTAGGTAACGATGATAGAATATCCACTTACAAAGGACGGACGTGTCACAAAACACGCGCAAGAGCAGGACGAAATAATTTTCACACTGTTGTTCACTGACACCAAATACATTAAAATGGACCCTCTAATTAATATTTGTCGTGTTTACAAAATGTCCCCTAGGCATAAATTTCTTCCTTGTTTCAATACGCTTGTAGAAATTACAAATCAAAAACATGCAGGTATTTTTGTATGCATGAAAACGTGAGATACACTGGGATTCATGTCTTCTGAACGGCACAACAAACCGCATATAAATTTACTTGACGAGATCTATTCCCCTCATTTGTCTCATTATGGGTTCACATAAATGCCCTGCATGCAAGCGAATTGGGGTTTTATTCTGAATTCGCATCAATCGCAGTGACTTAATGGGTATTTTTTTATAACTATTTTTACCTTCAGTTATCTTGGCATGGTTTTTTTCAGTTGTTATGTTTAGGCAAAATTGTCTACAAACAAAGAGTGCCGTAAGCGTTGATTCACAATCTTATCCTGTTTTCGTTCATGCCATTACCTGAATTATGATGATTTGAAGAGTGTGAGTGCTCAGACACCAACAAATCCTAGCCATAGTTTTCTTTTACCTTTACCAAAAAGTTACAATTCTTCCATTATATTTGTTGTGTTACAATGTTGTGTGTTTCCCATAAGGACTGAACAAAAATATTTGTCATTCACAGCAAGTCTGCTCTACGATTTGTGACTTGCGACTCCGTGTTGGTTGTTGCGCCTGATTCCATGACCACAGACAAATAAATCCGCAGGTTATGGTCGGTCATGAACAAAATCAACAGGATGGTTCTCGGAGCAAATTACACGCTTTAATGCATTTACAATCGATTAATTGCAGTGGCGTTGGCTAAAACTCTCGTCCTTAAGTGCAATTACAAACTGGGACTTTGATCTCTCTGGACACAAAGAACTTAACAGAGGAAAAAAGACAATAAAATCAAGGGCACCATTTCACTACCCGTGCGAAGCTTCTGTTTGCATAGTTCTGGATATGGTACTATTCAAATATCGCAGTTACCAAAGTTATGATATTCAAAGCAAGAGTACTCATAAAATGAAGTAAGAAGCTGGGTGCCATTTCTAAAAAAAAAAAAGTACATATTATGATTTGTATAGAACTATCTTCACTCTACTTATACCAAGTATACCCTTTGTACTTATAGATCTATCTATAAATCTACCCTGGAATGGTTAGGGGTAATACTAATAAGGACAATGGACACCACAATTGCTGTGTATAATGGATGTGTACTGGTTTTTAATCGCCTAAAGAATAAGCGGAAATAGTCCCACGCTCCGCTTAAATAGTGTTGGTATCCTAGAAGTGGCAGTGGTAAGCCTCTCGCTGCAGCTCTTGGGCTTATGCAATATCAATTTGGGATACGATCATGTGTACTTGTATTCCTGTTACTCACCATTATACTCCAGAGATACCAGATCACCGCCAAAAAATAAGAAGTTGGACCATATGTCAAATATCGAAGGCAACAAGATTCTAGGCAGGATTGGTTCATGGTGGTTGCCACAGTATTTTCTTTTAATAAACCCTACTTGATGATCATATCACGTACAAGACTTTGTTTTCTGTATATTGTTTTTTTCTCTACATGCTCCCTTTTTCGTATAACGCTAGGCATTCTTCAGAGCCTCTCATAAACTGGCACACATGCCGCCCTCTTGGTTTGCCTTGTAGTGGAAGTCCTGCTGTGATTTTACGCTGATAATCATTTGCGATCATTCAAGCAGAACGAAGTGGGTTTGACACAAAGCTGATTCACTGGGGCTTATCAAATTATTGCCCACAATAATTTACACAATTAGTCATGCAAGCTGGTGATGAAGGATCAGTCGTGCACCGTCAGACACCCGTGTCATCACTGTAAATAATCAAACACGATACAACGACCACTCTCTCATAAGAGTTACAAATTGGACGATATTCCTGAAGTGATTTTTTTATATACACCCCACATTAATGTCTTTGATTTTGAATCCATAGACAATAAGATCGATGTTGAAGCCCTTAAGTACCGGTAAGCCACAAACTATAGGACTGATGTATTAAGACTATGTTGCAGCTCAACGATGCAGGCCTTGAACATTGGCCATTATCTTTGCAGCCCGGGTGCAGTTTTAGCGGATGTCCAGCCGAGATGGTGTGTGGTGTCACGTCCGGACCTATTGCACATGGGAAATGACAAAAATATGGTACTGTTGATAGAATCACGTGCTTCTGACGGATGATTTCTTTCATTTCTTCTGCAGAAATCGTGTCTGCTCTACTGTGTTTCCCGGATTCCTGTGTAATTCAACCGTCCTATAAACGACTCAAAGTGGCGCATTCAAACTATCCAGTTCCAGTGGGTCGAGCCACAATTACGAGTGATGTAATTGTGTGAATCTGAACCCAAAACTAGCAGCAGGACCTCGTTATGCACCTTCAGCATGTAATAAAAATTGTATTATATTCTAGAGGTAAATGGCTTATCACGTTTATACATGTATATGCCAACATTCTTGAATGACAATCAACAAACACAATGCATTTCTAGACATCATAAATTCCCTTGTAAGCATTTTTAGGTTACCGGACCTATGGTCCGATAACCTATTGGCATGGCGTTGTGTCCGTCGGCGTCGTCGGCGTCGTCCGTCCACATTTTTATCTTTAAAGTTTACGATCGGATCTTTCTGAAATTTTGCACAAAAATACCTAAAAATATTTCAAGATGGGGTTATTTTTTTGTTTTTTGATTTTCGCATTTTTTTCAAAATGGCGGCCATTTTCGCCGAAAAACGGCCAATTTCTGACTTTGGCGGCCATTTTCTCAAAAATTGTTGAGACAGTTTTGAGATTTTTATTTCAAAAGATTGCTCTCACATACCTCTGTGATGTGTATAGGTTTCGTTGCCCCTGAATCGCCGGTCGGCGTGTAGCAGCCATTTTCATTTTCTCGACGGGTCCCAAATGGGACTTTTCCATGTTAAATTCTCCTATGCTTTATAATGGGACACATTATGCCTAATATCTCACTTATTATTGAGATTAGAGACTAGGAATCAATTATGGACACATGGGAAATGATATATGCTGATTATTGTCATGACCTTGAATTTGACCTTTGACCTCATTTTCAAGGTCAGAGCACAAAATGGCTAATATCTTGCTTATTATCGACTATTCAGCTTAGGAATCAATTGTGCACATATAGGAAATGATATAATCCGAATATTCTGATGACCTTGAATTTGACCTTTGACCTCATTTTCAAGGTCAAGGAACAAAACAGCTAATATCTCGCTTATTATGGACTTTACAGCTTAGGAATCAATTGTGCACATATAGGAAATGATATAGTCCGAATATTTTGATGACCTTGAATTTGACCTTTGACCTCATCTTCAAGGTCAAAGCACAAAATGGCTAATATCTCGCTTATTATCGACTTTACAGCTTAGGAATAAATTGTGCGCATATAGGAAATGATATAGTCTGAATATTTTGATGACCTTGAATTTGACAGTTGACCTCATTTTCAAGGTCAATGTACAAATTGGCTAACTCACTTAATATCATCTTTACAGCTTATGAATCAATTGTGGACATATAGGAAGTGATATATGCTGAATATTCTCGTGACCTCGAATTTGACCTTTGACCTCATTTTCAAGGTCAGAGCACAAAATGGCTAATATCTTGCTGATTATTGACTTTACAGCTGAGGAATCAATTGTGAACCTATAGGAAATAATATATGCTGCACATTGTTGTGACATTGAATTTGACCTTTGACCTTATTTTCAACAATGTTCAAGGTCAGAGCACAAAATGACTAATATCTTGTTTATTATCGACTCTACAGTTTGGGAATAGGTTGTTTAAATGTAGAAAATTATATATGCTGAGTATTCTCATGAACTTGACCTTTGACCTTATTTTCAAGGTCGGAGCACAAAATGGCCAATATTTCGTTTGTTATCAACTTAACGGCTTGGGAATCATTTGTGAACCTGAATGAATTAATATATGGTGACTGTTGTTATGACCTTGAATTTGACCTTTGACCTCATTTTTCCTTCATGATCGGCCAGTTCGGAAATGTTTCTAGGTCAGGTCAAGTGGTATAAACAAAACGTTCACACGCGCCATGTTCAAACGTGAGTGACGCAGTGAACTCAAAGTAAACAAAGTATTTAGTATTGTACAAGCGAAATCGAGTAATGTGTTGGTGACAGTGACTCGACAATGGTAGCGGGACAGCATGGATTGGCTATGTTCATACCACTTGACCCTGACCCAATTCCACTTACCTAACCTGAAAACATTTCCGAACTCACGTATGGGAGCTGTATGGAGTAAACTCGTAAAATACTTCAAGATAGACCTTAAATATTGGCAGTATCAAATTGGAAATCATATTGCAGTGTCAATGGTAATCTTAAATTTCACTTTCAATGACCATGAAAAGTCAATATGACAATTTGAATACAAAATGTTATGGTTTAAAACTGAACATTTCTCCGGTAACCTTTCTTAGCCCTTGGGCTAATTTTTTTATATTCTAATAATGGCCAAGTGACTCTCAGCAAAGAGACTATCAAACTCAATACCCCAAACAAGAGACAGCAGATACTAGCAAATTCTATGAATGAGCCTACAGGCGTGACTCACTTGAGAGAAATCACATTGTTCACGAGTGTTTTGCAGTTCAGTTATTGTGTGACATGTAAAAACACAGCGTTTGATAATGAGTAGAAATCAGAGCTCTGTCATAATGAATCATTGTTATCAGTAAAAACACATTACAATTTACTATTATGAGCTGGGGATCAGGGGCGCCGGAACCACGGGGGCAGAAAAGTGCCCTTTTGTGAGTCAGATTATCAGATTTTGTGATAACTGGCGTTTTTATCAGTAAAATCCTTACATGAATGCTGGGCTGATCGATACCTGTAGTCAAAATGGGGGCAGTTCGACCAATACCCAGTTAACCCACTAATATCTAGTCTTCAGGTTACCGACGATATAGTCTCATAATTGATGGACGAGACGTTCCATCCGTCGTCATTGTGTGTCGTTGTCCACATTTTTTTTATATTTAAAGTTCACAGTCAAATCTTTACAGGGAGGTATTTTTTCACATTTAGACAAAACATGGCAATGTTTCATCAACTCAATATTTGGTCAATGATCTTTTTTTTCTAATTTCACAAAAGCGGGACCTTCCAATTCATAGATGTCTACAGATGAAATGCCTTGAGTTGCTCGATAGGCTCGAAATGTAGTCCCAAAAGGCCAGCAAGTTCTGGAAATTCTATCCACTTCACACATCATTCTGGATATCTATTCATTATCTTCCAATATCTTCTGATTTTACGTATGCATGGCATGTCGAAATGCTTGGCACGTTAACAAAGTGGGAATACCTGAGTCGCTCGAAATGGAATGCAGGTTGAGGACCCCGAAAGTGTGATTTGGCCGCTGCAGAAAACAAAACTTTGTGTGCAGAGATTATAGGTTATGGGCATCAAATAGTCACATAGGTGACCATACGGTGATCTCGAATTCTACCTTCAATGAATTTAATTGACAGGTCAATGCATCGATTTTAGTAAAAACTAATTTCTGTTTTTCGAAATACAATTATGCAGGGGATTAATCAAATAGATAAGTAAGGCATGATACTGTAGGATACTAGTATAAAAATGTTTAATGAACAAGAACACACGTCTGTGAACAAGCGCATGGGGGTTACCACATATAGCCCTTAGGTTTTTCTTTTAATTACGATTTGTTATTATGTAAACTATGCCCTTCTGATGAAATCTGCCCCCGCCCTTCAAATTTGCTTCCGGCGGCCCTGCTGGGGATCGGGCAGACAGGTAAACATACTCAATAATACACAGGGTATGGGAAGTGCAAAAATATTTGTGTTAATGCATATGTATCAAAGTGTAATATAATAATTACATCTCACAGATATCACATTCGAAGGAATAAGGAACTAAACTTAATTATTGGCTGGACTTGCTCACCAAATCTTCGCAGAAAATTTGTGTCCACACTAATCAGTAAATAAGGATAGAGTACGTCATTAGCACAAGACGTGTATCTTTGCCGATGATGCCTGATTCAGACCTCGGCAATGGAGCATTAAAGATCTCGTTCCATTATCCAACATCAAAACCTATTTTCCAACAAGACCGTATATTCCTATCTCTTGCTATCAAGACTGCAAAAAATTGTTACTATTGTTGGTTCCAGGTGAACTGTGAGCTATGCGGATCTTCATCAATACTGTACTCTGGTATGTGTAGCCAGTGCATCCTGAGCATATCGCTCTGGCCTTCCATACATGGATACATAAACAAATAGAAGCTCGTGGGATAAAACCCCAAAATCTGTGTCAATTCAGATGTGCTAATCATGGAAATATGACTGGTATGGTGAGATAAACCCCATTTGATGATCACATTGAACCTAGATCGATCTCTTCCCGGTATCCACCCCAAATGAACTTTTTGACAGTTCGTCCTAAATCACTGAAGCGTGACGACAAAATTTTGCAATTTGTGAAAAGGCTGAAACGACATTTTGTACAAGGTCTTTGATCTATGGAAAGGCTGTGAATATTTACAGAACTGAATTAATATATCCCAGAACAATTCCCAATACAAAACGAACATGACAAAAGGAAAAAACAGTGGTCCACCAGCATGGGCCGAGCAGTTCAAAAATGACATGAGAGACATGATCAAGCAATTGTTGGATGAATCACTCTCACAGATTAAAAAAGATATAACAGAGATCAAAAACAGGACCACCGCGCTAGAAAATACAAATGTACGATCCCAGGCAACCATCTCCAAACTGCAGGAGGAGCATGATGATCTCGAGCGCCGATTGATTCACTTGGAATGCCGCTCGATGAGGGAAAATGTGATCATATCCGGTCTTCCAGAAACAGACCAGGAAGATACCGGTAATTTACAAGATTCTCTACAGGAACTCCTCACGTCTACGATGGAGCTGCAAGCTGATCAATATCACATAGTCAGATGCCATAGACTACGCCCATTGCAAAAGAGGGAAGGGGAACCCAACCGACCAAGAAATGTAGTTGTACGTTTCGGCAGCAAAGAGGAAGTTGCGGATGTTCTCGCCAGGGGAAACAAACTCAGAGACACCAACCCACCAATCTACATAAACCAACAATATCCGCAAAAAGTACAAGCCAGCCGAAGGATTCTCCTACCAATTTATCGCAAAGCCAAAGACCTCAAACTCAAACCAACGCTGAAGGATGACCAACTATCCATCGGGGGGAAAATATTCACTGAGAAAAACATTCATGAGATCCCTTTCAACCTGGACGGCTTGAACTCCAGAGAGAATGACAACGCCATAGCTTTCCTGGGGCGATTGTCACCGCTCAGCAACTTCCATCGATGCACTCTAGAGGTTGACGATATCACGTACTGTAGTGTGGAGCAGGGATACCAACACCGTAAGGCTCTCGCTGCCAAACAGTTAGATATTGCTACAAGAGTCATGACCATCACGGACCCAGTCAAAATAAAGCAACTCGGGGACTCTGTAACGGCTAACAAGGGAAAATGGCAACCGTCGTCAGAAATGAAAACCATTCTGCAGGCAAAGTTCCTCCAAAATCCGGAACTCCTCAAGTTACTAAAGAGCACAGGAGTCAAGCGTATAGCTGAAGCAAGCCGTGATAAACTCTGGGGATGTGGCAAGGCACTGAACGACAAGAAAGTGTTGGACACCTCGGATTGGAAGGGACAAAACGTGATGGGCAAACTATTAGAGGAAATACGCCAAGAAAACTGACTCAATTGATACTCAATGAACTATTACATGGGACATACTTAACTCACCCATAAAACGTTATACTGAAATTTTCAGATCATATGCTTATAGTTTTGATTATATAATTATTCACTGACAAGAGTATATGAACTCATAGATTCTGTAATTAATCATATTTGCTGTTGAAAGTCTCTTGTATGTCCATCGTACTAACATTTTGTAGATTGCAATGGTCTCCAGTGACGAGAAAATTATATCGTACTAGGCGCACCATAGTTGTTTGTTTACAACTACCGAATCAGTAAAATATGTACATTGTGTGAGTCGTGTAGTGAGATTTATGATGTAGGTGCACAAAACAGATCGTGAAATAAGTATGATAACTACAGGTGAACATTTTATAAACGTAAAAATCCATATAAAATTACAAGGTAATGTGTCGAAAATATTTCCCTCATTATCGCCCGATACCTAGCTAGATCTAGGCCCTATATTACGGCAGACTGTAGTCAACCCAAGCATGGGCTGGTCTGTGGTCTGCTGGTTGTGTAATTATAGACTATATAAGTTCAGTACAACAAATATCATGTGTGTTTCCCGTTGATCAGTTATTTTGTTAAAAATCTGACAGTACCTTGTCCATGTCCTTGCTATCTAACAGCACATTGTGAAGAAAGTGTATTATTATTGACTCTGATTCGAGAACAGAAGGTTGTACTAGATCTAGCCCAGGCATGGTTGCTAAATGTATCAATTCTGCACCACATTGACGTATGATTTTTTTCATTGCATGCAACCTGCATAGACTTAGTCCCCCAGTGTTTATAATAATTGTAGCTTTGTCTCATATGAATTCGACTTGACAAATGCCTATTATTATATGTTTTGACCGAGATGCCTTGCCAGCATAACAGTATTTATTATTATCAAACATATTTTATGTGGCGATTTTGCCCGACACAAAACGTTACATTTACTTGGCATAATTGAACATTGAGCATATGAATACCACAATATTGATATGATATCAGGTTACATATACCTGCATATATAGTATTTGCTATAGGCCCATACATTAGCCTGATAAAATATTGTTTACATACAGGTACCTGCATAGTGTTTACTACAGGCCTACTCATCAGCCTAATTTATTACTGGTCATATACCTGCTATATATGCTATACATGCATAGTGTTTATGGCCTGATCAAATATCGTTTATCTATTGCATATATATCCTATTACATATATATTATTGCCCATATACCTGGTATATGTGCTGTATATTCATAGTGCAAAATGATTATTTAAATGCCTGATCTAATATTGGTTATATATTGTTATACGCCTATATGAATATCAGTATGACTTATTATGATAGTGCCAGTACATATTAATGGCTACATATGAATAAATTGAATATATCATGGCTTACCATGATGGTGCCAGTATATATAAATACTACATAGGAATAACTGAGCATAACTATGCATCCACTTCATATTTCTTGCATTCAACATAAGAGCTATTTAAGCAATATATAGCAATATCATTCACCGCAATCAGTCAAATTATATTGTAACAGAAATATTGGGATCAGTGTGGTACGATGTGGTATGCTGGTCTCGGTCTGCCTCAACTTCCTCCAGACGTTCCACGATACACCTTTTATATATAATACTCATTTGGATATACTTAATTAGGTCACCGTTTTTGGTGAAAATTGTCCTGCGAGTTTCTCTTTACATGCCACATGTATATAATCAAATTTATGTTTTGTATTTGTATATTAGTTGTTTGTGTTGTTGCCTGGTCTGGATGCTCGGGGGGACAATTTGCTAGCCTTGTGGGGCCATCTATGGAAGGGAGATACATGATCAATGAATAACGATATTTCTCTGGATCAAGTCGCCGAAAATGACAGATTTAATTTCAAAAATATATATCAATCAAATGATGATACGCCACAGGAATGTCAAAACTCTCCATATGAAACGGTAAATAGCAATTGTGATTATTATGATACAGAATCATTTGGAACATTATCGAAAGCATTTGGACATTCAACCTCATACTTCCATCTAAATTGTCGCGGCCTATCCGCAAACTGGGAATCTTTTAAAGATACAATTTCTGATATGAGTAATGAACATTTTTCCTTCACCTTCATAGGTATCACTGAAGTTTTCCGATGTGAACGTGACGATAGGATTAGATTACCTGGTTATCATAATTTCATACACCGTACCAGATCAAACAGTAATAGAGGAGGTGTTGGACTTTTCATTAAAAACAACATTACCTATAAATTACGTGAAGATCTTAGTTGCTTTCTTGATCATATATATGAATCACTCTTTATAGAAGTAACTTCAGGCCCAGAACAGAAAAAAATCATTGGAGTTATTTACAGACCGAACAGTCCACCTAAAGCAAATATAGATATTTTTATGTCAACATTGTATGATACTATTGACGTCATAAATAATGAAAACAAGCATTGCATCATTATGGGGGACATGAATATTGACTTACTTAAATATAATAATCACATAAAAACTAATGATTTTGTTGATAATATATTCTCTAGAGGACTGGTCCCTTTATTTACCAAACCAACCAGACTAACTGAAAAGTCTGCAACATTAATCGATCATATATATGTTAATAAAGTGAAAACTGAAACCAAAACAGGCATCATTGTCACAGATGTAGCAGACCACTTCGGCATTTTCCATATTGAAAACAAAAAATCAGCAACTGCACAAAGTTCTCTAGCACAAAAAAGAATTATCAATAACACTAAAATGGAACAATTTAGGCATTATTTGAATGAAATTAATTTTAGCCACATCAAACATGAAACAAGTGCAAACCTAGCATATTCTAAATTTATACAGCTCTACAGCGAGGCATATGACAAAGCATTTCCACTGATTAGTGTCAAACCAAACAAAAGGTATTTTAAAATTGAACCCTGGGTTACCAGTGGACTCCTGATATCAAGGAGGAAAAAATCCAAATTATATGCAAAAAAACTGAAATTTCGCACTGATTTAAATAAGTCCACATATAACAAATACGTGAATTTGTTTAACAAGCTGAAACACGTCTTAAAAAGCAATTATTACACAGCTAGATTGGAGGAAAATAAACACAATATGAAAGAGACTTGGAAAATTTTACAATCAGCTCTGGGTAAACAAACAATTAAATCAAAACTTCCAAACTCTTAGCTATAGGCCGTTCAGGGACATTTTATCCAGAACAAGTTCCAAGTTAAAATGTGTTAATATGTGGAGATAAAAACAGGACTCATTGCGTACACAGTAGCAGGGTTGAAGGACAGCTATAGTAAACAAAGAAATACCTGTCGTTGGTGGTCCTAGTACTTCTATTCTTACCTGTCATATACAAGAATGTCAAAAACGATGGAGCATGCTATACACATTCCTAATTTCATTTGTTAGTTGATCAACACCACACGTGTTACCAAATCATGTATTTTCACAATTACATGTAGCTAAAACCGTCATGTACAGCTATCATTCATTTTCTGTTTTTCGAAATATTTGCAAGCGTTTCCACTTGTACTTCATTAATATCATCCTGATACGACTTCGCATACAACACCTAGTAACAATGTAGTAGTATTTCAACATTGTAGTTTTGATTCTACAGAAGTGTTTAAGGTTAAATCTACTCCAATCACAGTGTGATCAGTCCGCCTTTGTTTCTTCGGTATGATGGAATAATTCATGAACGGTGAGGCATAGATCTACTTGGAGTCAGTTTTGTGACTGCCGGACAAATAGCGTATAAATTCTCGTTGATGATATTTGTTCCCCTCTCTTAAACCGGTATTGTTTCCCATAGATACCCTGCATGCAAGCGAATTGGGGTTTTAGTCGCATTGGGCGCGGTGAATTGCATGTACATTGGCCACTTAGGAAAGGTTTTGAAAATCTTTTTTTGCCAGATAGCTTGGAATCTTCTTGTGCGTTCGGTTGTTCGAATTTTTGCTGAATTTGTAGCCTGAAAGTGCTGAAAGTTGTATCCTGTATTGGTTCATATTGCTGACTGGACTATGACAGTTAATGTACACCGACACACCTCAATCATCGCTGTTTTAACTCTACTCCTTGTTTTACAGCTGTTCATTTTTTACCTCCATACATGACAGTACTTGGTTAATCAACGAAACTATTCTCTCATATGTTGATATTTTGTTTCCGATACAAAAGTTTCCGATACAGCACCGAACATATTGTTTCAGACTGGTTACATGCTATGGTGCATTTCTAGACCAAATAGAATTGTCTGTGATCAGACGCTCTAGTTTGCAACGTTATTGTTCTCTTTCTTTCGACAACTCATATGGAATACACATAGGGAATGTTAAAAAATATATAGGACTTATGTGTCGGTGCTGAATATTGCGCCAATTCAAGTCAATGGTGAGACTAAGATAATACCCAGAGGACGACAACAGACAAATAAATCCACCGGTTACAGACGCCCACGAACATGATCAGTACAACGGTTTATGGGAAATAAACCTTAATGCATTTACGATCGATTATTCGCAGTGACTTGGCTAGAACTCTTATCCTCAATTTGGACCTTTGAGCTCTCTGAACTCGAAACAGAAAAACAGGACAATAACGTCACTGGCACCAGTTCATTGCAGTTGCGGAGTCGATGGTAATATCTAAAACTGGTTATTTAACCGTTGACATTTTTCGAATCACGTATCAGATAAGGGATAAAAACAAACTGGTGATGGGTGCCTCCACGCAGAGAAGCTTTCCTATCAGTTGTGCGTTCATGTCAAGATGCCATATGGTTGGTGATGTAAGGGGAATGTCAGATATTCCAAACCAGAGTATTTTTCGCTACATTATTAAACTCTTCAAATTTAGTTAATAACATGTTAACATTATCCATATAATATGTGATGTTAATCTATACGGTGTACGGTGTTACCATATTGGGTTAAAGAACATAAAACGCCAAATGCAACAATCAACAGAATCACTCGCTACTGTTTCAATCCGTGGGCTTTCACACGTGTGCCCGCACAAGCGAGTGCGTCGAAACAAAGGACATCAGAATGAATAAACATCTGCCACTGTACTGGACGTATACAGACATGACTCATCTTGGACAAATCAAATTATCTACGACTGATTTGCTATCCGGATAACAAGAGAAATGTAAATGTGATCCTGCCCGGAAATGGCCTTTGATGTTGGACCATCGAGCAAGACTTGTAATGCACCAGCTCCTAACCCTATATCATGGAGCCTTGGTACAGCTTCAGTCACATCCGACAGTCTTTCCACACTCTAACACACGCTAAGATTCATTTAGATTATCGAGCAGCTGCTATTTCAAGGTTCGGGTGCAGAGCTGAACAAAAACTTCACCATTCTTTGTTCTTGCCAACGTCCATAAAGAGACAACGAGCCGAGTTAGACATAAATTGTTTATAGATGGAGATAAAAACAAAACTCATTGCGTACACAACACTAGAGTTGAAGGATAGCTATAGTAAACAAGAACATACCTGTAGTTGGTGGTGAGCTTGAAATTCTATTCTTATCTTCCATATGAAAGATTGTTGACAGAATGTACAAATCGATGGTTCATGATATGCAACTGCCATTTGGGGGTTACACGACACCAGATGTCATCACATCTCATCTAAGTCATGAATTTTCATGGCTAGCTAAAATTATCGTGTACAGTTCACATTCATGCTCTTTTTCAACTATCCACAAACATTTTCCCTTGTTCTACCGTAATATTACATGAAATTTTGATACGACTTCACATACTACACATGGGAGATGAATGCCATCTTTTACACCAAGCTTCATGTAATGATATTAGAAACTGAAGACAGCAACAGTGTAGTGCTTTAATTTTTTTACTTCCAACACTGTATCTTTGAGTGGATACATTTCCTGGTTTCAAAATGCACATACTTACACGAGGTTTAGTTAATTATGGTTTGAAATATAATATCAGGATGGGGAGGATGGGGGCGGAAAGCATATCGAAAGAACTATGGGTGGTTTAATTGTAGGAAAGTCATTAACCAGACTCATCACCAGTGTTCATATGCTCAGTTGTAAACAGTATATTATGTTAGTGGTGCGTTATTTGCTGACCAATCAGGAACATTTTGGTTTTAAAAATGCCATAAGGTATTAAATATCATAACTTCCAAAATATTGTATTCCATTTGACAAATCAGTACTCATTGAAATGTTGATTGGAAAAAAATACCATCAAGAGAATACAAGAACTTTTTCGATTAGAACAGTATTATCGTCATAAGTATGGTAGAAATTTTATCAAATATCCGAAACAAATGATGTCAGTGTTTCACGCAGATAGGATGATGCCCTGCTAAATCAACGCTCCGGTTTGCACACGCACTCCAACAGAGGGACAGAAACCAAAAGTGATTGCAAACACGTTATATCGTGTTCGGTAAGTGTTTTGCTGGGGAACGAATTCTAAGAGCATAACCACCATCTTGATGCTGGTACTTGATAAATTACACATATCAAGTGATCATTTCAACATGGTTAGGTGCAAACGTGCTGATAGATGTGGTTTGTGTGGAAAGGGTGCTGTGCGTATGGAATATTTTATGAAAATATTCAGTGATATCTCGGAAATATGTAACCGGTGTGAAACAACGCAATTCTGATAACGTTGCAGTATTCATACATAACCCACTGTTTTGTCACCCATAGCATGGATTGGGTAATTTCATCATTGAACTCACAACAATATGCGGATCGGAACTAGATTAAAATTATCAATATTTCATGAATGGGAGTGGTTGCTTTTATCAAATGTCAACAATGTATGTGTATCCAATTTCTTGTATTGCTCTGTTAATTGTCTGGAAAGTTGAAATACAATGTAATATCCACATAAAAAGACGTGGACAGTTCCCTGGGAGGAATGGAATGACTCGCAGCTTATCTTTTAATAGACAACCTTATAATTGGTCTGGTTAAAACATATTCCATTCCCTAATCACAAATTAGCTCCACGTTTTACTACGCCTAAAAACTATTTTTGTCAGCATTGTTGTCATTCCGTTTTTGTTTGGTCTTCGGTAGGTCACATAACTACGAATGACGTTACACACACCTCAATCATCGCTGTTGCACATCTATTCCTTGTTTTACATCTGTTAATGTTTTACCTCCATACATGACAGTACTTGATTAATCAAAGAAAACTATCCTCTCATATGTTGATATTTTGTTTCCGATACAAAAGTTCCCGATACAGCACTGAACATATTGTTTCAGACTGGTTACATGCTATGGTGCATTTCTAGACCAAATAGAATTGTCTGTGATCAGACACTCTGGTTTGCAACGTTATTGTTTTTTTTCTTTTGACAACTACACATACACAATACACATAGGGAATGTTAAAAAGTAGGACTAATGCGTCCGTGCTGAATATTGCACCAATTCAAGTCAATGGTGAGATTAAGATAATGCCAAGAGGACAACAGACGAATAAATCCACCGGTTACAGACGCCCACGAACATGATCAGTACAATGGTTCATGGGAAATAAACCTTTACGCATCTACAATCGATTATTCGCAGTGACTTGGCTAGAACTCTTATCCTCAATCTGGGCCCTTGATCTCTGAGAACTCGAAACAGAAAAAACGAGACAATAACGTCACTGGCACCAGTTCATTGCAGGTGCGGAGTTGATGGTAATATCTAAAACTGGTTATATAACCGTTGACGTTTTTCAATTCACGAATCAGATAAAGGATAAAAACAAACTGATGGTGGGTGCCATCACGCAGAGACGCTTTCATATCAGATTTGCGTTGTTCTCAAGATGTCATATGATTGGTTATGTAAGGGGAATGTCGGACATTTCAAACCAGACATAGCTGAGTATTTTTCAGATTCTCTTCAAATTTAGTTATAACATGACGCAAGTTCCATATAATATGTGATGTTATTCGATGCAACACTCAACAGCATCACTCTCTACTGTTTCAATCCGTCAAGAATTCCCACACCAGGTGTGCCCCCACGAGCGAGTGCGCCGAAACAAAGGACATCAAAATGAATAAACATCTGCCACTGTATCGGACGTATACAGACATGACTCATCTCGGACAAATCAAATTATCTACGACTGATTTGCTATCCGGATAACAAGAGAAATGTAAATGTGATCCTGTCCGGAAATGGCCTTTGATGTTGGACCTCCGAGCAAGACTTGTAATGCACCAGCTCCTAATCCTATATCACGGAGCCTTGGCACAGCTTCAGTCACATCCGACAGTCTTTCCACACTCTACCACACGATAAAATACATTCAGATTATCAAGCAGCTGCTATTTCAAGGTTCTGGTGCACAGCTGAACGAAAACTTCACAATTCTTTGTTCTTTCCAACGTCCATAAAGAGACAACGAGCCGAGTTAGACATAAATTGTTTATATGTGGAGATAAAAACACAACATATCATTGCGTACACAGCACTAGAGTTGAAGGATAGTTATAGTAAACAAGAGCATACCTGTAGTTGGTGGTGAGCTTGAAATCCTATTCTTATGTTCCTTATGAAAGATTGTTGACAAAATGCACAAACGATGATCCATTTTCTTGAAAATGTCATTTTCAAGTTACACAACACCAGATGTCATCACATTACTAAGTCATGAATTTTCATGGCTAGCTAAAATTATCGTGTACAGTTCACATTCATGCTCTTTTTCAACTATCCACAAACATTTTCCCTGATTCTTCCTTAATATTACATGAAATTTTGATACGACTTCACATACAGTACATGGGAGATGAATGCCATCTTTTACACCAAGCTTAATGTGATGATATTAGAAACTTAAGACAGCAACAGTGTAGTGCTTACTTCAACACTGTATCTTTGAGTGGATACATTTCCTGGTATCAAAATACACATACTCACACGAGGTTTAGTTAATTATGGTTTGAAATCACATCAGGATGGGCGGAAAACATATCCGAAGAACTATGTGTGGTTCAATTGTAGTAAAGACATTAACCAGACTCATCACCAGTGTTCATATGCTCAGTTGGTAAAACAGTATTTTATCTTAGTGGTGCTTATTTGCTGACCAATCAGGATCATTTTGGTTTTTAAAATGCCATACGGTATTAAATATCATAACTTCCAAAATACTGTTTCCATTTAACAAATCAGTACTCATTGAAATGTTGATTGAAAAAAATACCATAAAGAGAATACAAGGAATTATTTGATTAAAACAGTACTAATGCAGACTAATGCAGCTTTTCACGCAAATAGGAAGATGCCGTGCTAAATCAACGCTCCGGTTTGCACACGCACTCCAACAGAGGGACAGAAACCAAGTGATTGTAAACACGTTATATCGTGTTCGGTAAGTGTTTTGCTGGGGAACGATTTCTAAGAGCATAACCACCATCTTGATGCTGGTGCTTGATAAATTACGCATACCAAGTGATCATTTCAACATGGCTAGGTGCAAACGTGCTGATAGATGTGGTTTGTGTGGAAAGGGTGCTGTGCGTATAGAATATTTTATGAAAATATTCAGTGATATTTCGTAAATATGTAACCGGTGCAACTTAAAACAACGCAATTCTGATAACGTTGCAGTATTCATACATAACCCACTGTTTTGTCACCCATAGCATGGATTGGGTAACTTCATTGAACTCACAACAATATGCGTATCGGAACTAGATTGAAATTGTCAATATTTCATGAATGGGAATGGCTGCTTTTATCAAATATCAACAATGTAGGTGTATTCAATTTCTTGTATTGCTCTGTTAATTGTATGGAAAGTTGAAAATCACAATGTAATATCCACATAAAAAGGCGTGGACAGTGATCTTCCCTGGGAGGAATGGGATGACTCGCATCTTATATTTTTATAGACAACCTTATAATTGGTCTGGTTAAAACGTATTCCATTCCCTAATCACAAATTAGCTCCACGTTTCACTACGCCTAAAAACTATTTTTTGCCAACATTGTTGTCATTCCGTTTTTGTTTGGTCTTCGGTAGGTCGCATAACTACGAATAACGTTATGCCCAAGGATACGATTCTTTGAACTGCGCGACAAATAGCATATTAAACCTACTCGACCTGTTTCCCCCACTCGACCCGTTACTGGTATCCATAGATTCCCTGCATGCAAGCGAGCGAATTGGGGTTTCAGTCTGAATTCTGTCGATTGCGGTGACTTGTATGCACATGGTCAACTTGGGAAAAGGTTTGACAATCTTTTTCTTCTTCAGTTATCTTAGAAGATTCTCGTTGGTTCCCAGCTATTCAGACAAACAAGTTTAGGCAAACGTCTTAAACGTTCACAAGAATGATATAGGTGTGGTCCATACGGAAATTGTGTGTTTGGCAACATGGAGGAACATAATTTGACTATTTTGGCAGTAGAGTTGAGGATCAGTGTAACAATTTACATTTGGGAAAATCGATACTCTGTGCAATTCTCATGATCTGCCAGTAAGCTACAGCACCCTTGGTGCTATGTTAATTACATTTTAATGTTGGCTGCTCAAAAAAAATAATGAAAAAAGGTTCTGATGCACAGCTGAACAAAAACTTCACCCTTCTTTGTTTTTGCCAACGTCCATGAAGAGACAACGAGCCGAGTTAAACATAAATTGTTTATATGTGGAGATAAAAACCGAACTCATTGCGTACATAGCACTAGAGTTGAAGGATAGCTATAGTAAACAATAACATACCTGTAGTTGGTGGTGAGCTTCAAATTCTATTCTTATCTTCCACATAAAAGATCGTTTGACAGAATGTACAAAACGATGGTTCATGATATGCAACTGCCATTTGGGGGTTACACAACACCAGATGTCATCACATTACTAAGTCATGAATTCTCATGGCTAGCTAAAATTATCGTGTACAGTTCACTTTCATGCTCTTTTTTAACTATCCACAAACATTTTCCCCTGTTCTTCCTTAATATTACATGAAATTTTGATACGACTTGACATACTGCACATGGGAGATGAATGCCATCTTTTACACCAAGCTTCATGTAATGATATTAGAAACCTGAGACAGCAACATTGTAGTGCTTTAATTTTCTTACTTCAACATTGTATCTTTCAGTGGATACATTTCCTGGTATCAAAATGCACATACCTACACGAGGTTTAGTTAATTATGGTTTGAAATATAATATCAGGATGGGGAGGATGGGGGCGGAAAACATATAGAGAGAACCATGTGTGGTTTAATTGTAGGAAAGTCATTAACCAGACTCATCACCAGTGTTCATGTGCTCAGTTGGTAAAACAGTATATTATCTCAGTGGTGCGTTTTTTTGCCGACCAATCAGGATCATTTTGGTTTTTAAAATGCCATACGGTATTAAATATCATCACTTCCAAAATATTGTATTCCATTTGACAAATATGAACTCATTAAAAAGTTGATTGAGAAAAAAATACCATAAAGAGAGTACAAAAAATTATTTGATTAAAACAGTATTATCGTCGTAAGTATGTTAGATTCTGGCCCGAAATATGATCAAATATTTATCTTAGATTCTCGTTGGTTCCCAGCTGTTCAGCCAAACAAGTTCAGGCAAACGCTTAAACGTTCACAAGAATGATATAGGTGTGGTCCATACGGAAAATGTATGTTTGGCAACATTTATGAACATAATTTGACTATTTTGACAGTAGAGTTGAGGATCAGTGTAACAATTTACATTTTAGAAAATCGATACTCTGTGCAATTCTCATGATCTGCCGGGAAGCTACAGCACCCTTGGTGCTATGTTAATCACATTTTAATGTTGGCTGCTCAAGAAAAATACTGAAAATCATCTGTTTTTATTTCAAGAATCCTAACCGTGGGCTGAGGCACCGTGCATGGGTTTATCGCCAACCGCAGACCCTGCCATCAGTCCTGCCAAGAGAAAACTGGTAACAAAAGATAAGGGATTTATTTAGTGTCTGTGGTAATGTACTAATATTGAAACCAAAAAAAAAAGCTTCTAAAACGTTTTACTCGAAAAAAGTCAATCCATGTTAAATAGTATCGTATTAGATGGAAAGTAGAATTTGGTATACTTCATCTGGGTTTCTACCAGATTTCAGACTTCTATCACGAAAATATTCTATCACAAATATTTCAGAATCATAAATTCATAGGATTTGATAAAAACAAAATCTTTTTCGTGTGTTTCCAGTACGCGGGGGCAGTTCTCGTTTGGCAGAACAAGCATTCTTCGCCAGTTCAAACCCGATCTGTCCCGCTTGCTGAAAAACACACTCAACTAGTTTTGTCACACATTTTATCGCGATACTCGCGTTTCTCGATTTAACTTATTGCATGTGTTCCAGTGATATAATGAGAATCAAATATAATTCTAAATTCAACAATGCATCATCATTTTCACATGTGAGGAATGACGTCATTATTGCATGACAATTTCAGTGTTTCCCAATCGTGACAGTCAAAATTACCATCGAGTGTCAATCATCATACATCTACATAGTGTGGTTCGCAACAAGTAGTGAATTTGGGAGAGGTGTCATTGTTCGAAATTTCAACTATTCATGACCCGAATTGTAACCAACGTGATTACAGAGAATTGATTTCGAGCCATGTATTCATGGTCGGATTTCACAGTCAATGTTATTTCTACTTACTATTGAAGTTTGTCGCTGAACACAAATTGTATTTTGTTTTGCTGTGATATATGTGAAAACCCATACTATGAAGATTTTAGTACCAGTGTCATGTAAAATTATATGAGGAATCATATCTTGGCGAGAAAAACAGAAGCAAAAATACAGTTCTACGGAAGCGTATTGCTATCAAGTGTGTAAAAATTTGTATCTCGTACGTATGACTTACTAAGTCGTACGTACGAGTTAATAAGTCGTACGTACGAGTTAATAAGTCGTATGTACGAGTTAGTAAGTCATACGTACGACTTATTAAGTCATATGTACGACTTATTAAGTCATACATACGACTTACCAACTCGTACAGATGACTTATTAACTCGTACGTACGACTTATTATCTCGTACGTACGACTTAGTAAGTCGTACTTATGACATACTAAGTCATACGTACGATTTATTAAGTCGTACATACGAGTTGATAAAGGCCGACATACACCATGCGATTTTATCGAATTCGATTTTCTAGTACGACAAAATCGTGTGGTGTGTGTCGGGAGATCGCACCAATTTTGTCGCATTCGATTTGTCGGATCCGATTTTCAGAATGTCGGGCCGTCCCAACTTTGGCCCGACAATCGCATGAAATCAACCAATGACCATGCAGGTTCACGTCACGTGGCACTTGCGTCAATAAGCGCGGGTCCGTTTATCGAAATTTGGAGGTAGGATAGGGTGCTGTGAGACACCACAGACAACAGCTGTCACGACCGTGACAAGCGACAGGCGGTTATGAACCCAGGGTCTCCTCTAATACTGTGACTAGACGAAAAAATTGTCGCCTAGTGAAAGATTCTTGTCGCCCAGTGAAGCTGAAAATCTGTGCACTGGGCGACGAGTCAATAAAGTTTTTTTTTACGATAAAGCTATCGCTCAGAAACATTTAGCTAACAATGGAACCGTGCTTTCACATAAATGTATATGTGAAATCTTTTGACAATGACATTTACCAATGTTTTCTTTTGTCTGCAGCCGTGTTTGTATCTATCACATATTTTCTGCCAATGATTAGAGTGCAACATTCATTAGATGTACATGTAGGCTGGTAATGGATATATTATTTTGTGACATGTACATTGATCTATGCTTGGTGTATGGAATAAAAGGTGAATATATAATGTATACTAGTACACTATTACTGGGGTATATCACCACCCTAGAGATGCTAATATAGGTTTTGCCTGTGCTTCAATTGTAGTAAAATAAATAAAGTTTAAAGAATTTTTTTAAGATATATAATTGGTTGACATAAATACAGGAATATCAACGATTTAAAATGCACAAAAAATTATTAAAAACAATGTACCCAAAATAACTGCTCGAATCTTCTACACTTTTTTCTGTATTTTCTCAACTGATCAGGCCCCAAAAACAACACAAAAAATCTCCAATTTGACGTTGAGATTTCTTTGAATTTAAACTCAGGAGAGCCCCAGAATCCACCACAGCTCATGCAGAGGTATCTAGCTTCTGGGGCCCTTCAGCGGGCACCAGACCCCACGCCGATTTAACCTCGCTTCCCTCGCCCATGCTTTCACCCTATACCTAGTACGTCCAATTTGTCGCCCAGTCAGAATTCCTTAAACACCCCCTGTTCGCGGCACAGCGGTAAATCGATTCTTGATGTTATCGGTTCTAAATTATTGACGTTAGGTGCGAAATTCTTGACGTTATGTGTGAAATTATTGACGTTAGCTTTGTTTATTTTTTGTTCTTTCGAGATTTTAGCATGAATTAACTCATTTCGCTCAGGTAATTGGGAAAAGGGTGAATATATATTCGAGTTATGTGTTAGAGCAAGCATTATGACACCCCAATAACCCAACGAAATGTAGAAAAAAGTTGAAAATCATGCCTCGTAGCTATTTGAATGTAATATATACAGTTTGTTCCCATATAATGATTCAGATATGAACTCAATTTGAGCTTAAATATAATGGCAGCTAATTTATGAGTAAGCATTGGAAGGGTCAATGCCCAGATTATAAATTAAATATAATTGTCAGTCGTTTTCAGCCAGCAATGAAAAGTTCGGTATTCTTGACGTTAGTTCGTCATGCTTTACGTTATTGATAACGCCAATAATTTAGCGCCATGCAGAAATGGGAATGCATACATGTAGATTCCCTCATTAATAATAATTGATCCATATCAGCTTTATATAATTATTTAATGCATTTCCAGTCCTTTCCGCGGATATACAAAGCGATACCATCAAGAACCATATCCATATCGTCAAGAATTTCCAACATAACGCCAAGAATTAAAAACCGATAACGTCAAGAATTTATTTACCGCTGTGCCGCGAACAGGGGGTGTTAAAGGTGGCTCTGTATGAACCGCATTTCTGCCCAAACAAAATGGGAAGGTAGACATAAAAAGGCGAATAAATACACTAGATTCGATTTCTAGACGCACATAGGACCTTCGAACACGTGCAAAGAAGTCCATGTTCATTGTCGATCTTCAGGAGGGAGGGGATGGGTGCAAGCTCTCTCTCAAGAATTTCTTCCTTTAAACCATTACAAAAAAAAAACACATTGTCAATGAATATTAATATTATTACCATTAGGCCAAAAAAAATATCCATGTTTCTGGTTATCGCGCGCATCACTCCAAACCTCGCGCATCATTTCATTTAAAAAAAAAATCGCGCGCATCACTTAAAATACCGCGCGTCACTTCGTTCTTCATATTTTTTTTTTACCGCCGCCCTCGACGTTTGGTTATTGAATGATGAAAGAGCACACACAGCACTTGTCATGTTCTACAGGTTTTACATTCAGTAACAGTTATTAAGTTATGCAAATTTGTGAGTTGTGTTTGTGTTGAAGAATATAGGCCTACTAAAAGTTCATCACTACATAAATGTAGCCGTACGTGTTCGTGTTGTATTGTGTGTCAGCTCAAATGTCACAAACGCTGAAATTAACGTAGTCCGCTACAAACAGGGAGGTAATGAAAAGACAAAATTTAAAAGTTATACCTTATATATTATCTCTTCAAAATAACATATTTTATAGAGTAATTGATCAGCATTCTAATACTGAAAAGAAAATAGAAGAATATAGGCCTACTAAAAGCTCTAGATTTTGTTAATACGGTCATTTATTTTGAAAAACTCTTTGACCCCCTCCCCTCACTGTTTGGAGCGGACTACCTTAATAACAATGTGGATTTGGTCATGGTGGCCATCTGAAAGCAATGAGTGGCAATTCGCGGCTACGAAAGGGTAACAACCTGTTTTATAGTACTTTAACCTGTTTTCACACCCATGGGATGAATGAAATGCAGATGCAAATTGATATGAATATGGACGAAAGGAATTATTAAAACACGGAAGCAACTTGGACAACCCTATGTACAAAACATGCGCAATGCTACAAAGCATCCGGGCCACATAAGGCTTAGTTAGTAAAATGTTTATCCAAGATTACAAATGTTTTGGTTCAGAATATAACGAACAGTAGGATGTTCTATGCACATAATATAATTATTATTATTATTATTATTATTATTATTATTATTATTATACAGACATGTCATGCCATCTTAGTAACGTTTGATTTTTTCTGTACACAAGAATGCCGAAACCAATCGCAATAGCATCTTCGTCCATGTTCAGTGTGATCAGACGACAGATATCATGAAGTACCGCCGCGTGTTCGCAAAAATCGAAGTCAAAATCGAAGTGAAAATCGCGCCGTGTGTGCCACGATATCGAGCACGATAAAATCGTATCCGATATGTCGAATGCGACAAAATCGTAACGTGTATGGCGCGCTTAAGTCGTACATACGACTTAGTAAGTCGTATGTATGAGATATAACTCATACGTACGAAATAAAAAAATTTACGCACTTGATAGCAATACGCTTCTGTAGTGAAACGTATTGTTATCAAGTGTGTAAAAAAATGTATCTCGTACGTACGGCTTATATCTCGTATGTACGACTTAATAACTCGTATGTATGACTTAATAACTCGTATGTACGACTTAATAACTCGTACGTATGGCTTGGTATCTCATAAGTACGACTTACTAACTCGTACGTACGAGTTATTAAGTCGTACGTACGGGTTAATAAGTCATACGTATGAGTTAATAAGTCGTATTTACGAGTTACTAAGTCATACGTACGAGATACCAAGTCGTACGTACGGGTTAACAAGTCGTACGTACGAGTTAATAAGTCGTACGTACGAGTTATTAAGTCGTACGTACGAGATATATGTCGTACGTACGAGATAACATTTTTTACACCCTTGATAGCAATACGCTTCCGTACAGTTCCCCTATTTGCAGACATGAATACACTTCTAACTGCCAATGATGTTATCTGTGACTTATCTAGATAGGTATTCCAACATATTGTCTGCACGTCACACCTGCCGATGTGGTAAGAGAGTATGACATCCGTTACCTTGTCAGGTGTTATTGCTACCAAGGAACAGCATCTTGTTTTGGCTGAGCTAATGTACCGGCGCCTCCCGAGGACAAGTCACACACTTGAGAGGGTAGGACAGGAGACCTGTTGGACCAGCTGGACGTCATCACCATAAGAAAATAGAGAAATCGACTTTGGTTGAAAAATATCGTTCACCAATTAATTCAGCCTGCAAAATCAGTTTGGTTTTGATCCTGTTTTCATTTTAAATTTCATTGGAGAGCAAAACGGGTCTCATACTTTTCGGTACAGTCCAATATGTTGGCGAATATACTAAATGAACGGACATTAACATGCTCTATTTTTCTGTTTCATTCTATACATGTACATTGTTCGTATGTACATGAACCTCTTGTTGGCGGAAGAAGTGATGGTGGTACTTTGATTCCAAAAGGATTGCATCGCCACGTTAGTCAGTTATATAATTATTTCAGCAAATGTACAGTGGAATATTCTTATTCACACACTGCATCCTATCAGTTGTAATTTGGTGGTATATTACCCATAATACTACATTAAATAGAACATTTGAGCCCAAATTTCAGTCTTCAAGTGCACAACGTATTTTGGATGATTTTTTAATAGATCGAAGAAATTTCACATTTTAGCTCCTTATGTGTGGCTGAACCAGTAGCGTGCATCTTTACATGTCATTAATGGAGAGGTTCTTCATAACGTATGCCTTACCTTATATGCTATACCATTCCTATGTATTAGACGTAGGTGTTAACCAGTGAACACAATCAACCTCCCGTACAAGGTTTGTGATTGAAACACAAATAGATGTGGACATGAAATCGATAATGTATATTTGGGAATGTGTCAAGAAAGTCAAGGCTACGTGCTCACTAACCATTCATCTTTCAAACTGAAGGCAACGGTGATATATTAGCCCTGGAACGTGTTTAGCATAAAACGGAGCAAGTCTTCATGATCAAAAATACGCGTCGATTGATTGGTTGCTGTTAATCAGCCTCGATATATCTGTGGGCAGGGGGTGTCAATCTTGTTGCCTTTGTGTCCGTGACTATTTGTGCCACAGATATAGCCTGAAGCATCTAGATTGTGTTACACCTGGTGACAATTGTTAGACTTTTTCATTTGTTGTTCTCTATCGAGGTAGCTATCGTCATGTATACCAGACAGAAGGCACATATAAAGAGAAAATTCTAAAAAAAATATGTATCAACCTATCCCTGTTTAGTATATAGTAGGATAAAAACTTAACATGTTTGGAATAACAAACTTAAAACGTTTGGAATAGAAACAAAGCCTGACCAAACATTTATCTGAAGCCACACTGGCGTCACCAGAGGCAGGCAGTTTGTAAATATGTGCAACAGATGTTATTCGTGCACTTAGATTAAGGTATTGTTTAAGCACATTGAATCCAGATGAAACCACGAATCACTGATTTGTGATACTATATATATATGCCCGTTTGTGATATCATAATGATTTGTCACAGAGATCACATTAGAAGGAGTACGGAACTAAACTTAATTATCGTCAGCAGCTGCACACCAGATCCTCGCAGATAACAGGAGCCAATTCAGCAGTCCACTTTGTCCCCACAAAGCAATAAGTATGGATAAAAGCACGTCGTTAACGCAAGACGTGACTGGATCTTTCGAGATGTTGCGTGATATAGAGCTCTGCAGTAGTGCATTAAAGAACTCGTTCAATTGTCCGACATCAAAGGATATTTCCGGGCAAGACAGTATATTCATTTCTCCTGTCATGATAGCTGAAAGCTCAGCTAGTGATTGTTCCTGTTCTTAGTGAAACGTGTGCTGAGCAGATCTCAACCAAGAATAGACCTTGGTAACAGTAACTAATATTGTGACATTGTCAACATACACAATTTATACAATCGCAATGAAAATGTTGCACAACTTTGACAACGGCTTGTGATATTTATTCCCGATCAGATAATCAACTGGTGCCAGTTGTCAGCTGATACCAGTTGTGCCTATACTGAATTTAATTGACAATTTTTCATTCTGCGAATGGCGTGCAGCATTTCTTAAAATATGCACAACATCCTCACGTGACTGACTTGTAGGACTTATATCATATGACAATGTTGAAGGAGTCTCGAAGCCTGTCCTGAAACCTCATAAGTTTCTTCCTGAATCAAAAAGTACATGTACATGAATCTGAAATTTATACTGATTACATAAAATTTGATGACCTGACAAACGTTTGATAACTTGTGAGCATGTCATATTTTCCCAATATAGATAACAATCTACTGAATAGATTATTCCTGACTTTCTATAGCGGAATTGTTTGAAATGTCTTTGTGTTCTGCAGGGTAATGAACATTATATCGTACTATTACCGAATACAAGGACGCTAACAGACAATCATAATTGTCTATGGCTGTGTAAATGACTGCTTCCCCAGTTTCAAACGGTATACTATATACTGTTATTTTCATTGGAAGTCCGATTTTTCGTATAAAATGTCATTTGACGCCCGCCTACCGTTATTGTCATTGGAAGCCCAGTTTTCCGTTTCAAATGTCATTTGACGGCCGCGTTTCATGTTCAAACGTATTTGAGATCCATACGTTGGAGCCAAGCCCAAAAGATTATCGCGTTGTAATCTGTTCACCGAATATGGCTTAATTTGTCTTGTTTCATTCAATAAACAGAATACAAATATACTCCCACACTGAATGAAACTTGGTTGATCGGTAATAATGATAATAAAAAATGTTATTGTTATAGAAATGCGGCTTTCGGAACTACCATTGAATGTCAATTGCAACCATAAATACATGCGTCGAAATGTATTCTCTTTTATTCTCTTGACGTGGATGTCAATTTGTGTCACGAATGTTTGACATTTCGAATAATGAAGCCTTTCCCAACTTCACCGACTTTTGTGTATAATTTTATGTATGATGATTGATACTGACTATGATAAATTTAATTGCCATGATTGGATAACACTGAGATCGTCATGCAATGATGACGTCAGCAATAAGGATTTCCCACCGATGAAACGCCTCCAGGAAAGACACATATATGATGTATCTAAAGATGAGTTGAGTGATGTGTTTGGTGATAGAGATATACAAGTCCGGACTAAAAGTCTATTATTTGCAGGCGTCTAATAACGGATGTATAAAATAATAAAGTTAAGCAATATTGCAAGTAGATGTATTTATCTCGCCCGGTGCCTTCACACACTTTGTATCTTTACAATGTTATGTAAAGTAGACAATACAGATGTGTTGTACTCGTACAAAATACAACATTAGGTGTACAATCCATTACTGCCAACAATGGTAATGACTACTGTATGCTCCTAAACGAAATTGATTTGTGGATATGATAAGCGAATAGTATCAATCGTTTGGCCAGCCTGACGGAGTAACATCTGCCTAATTCACATCGTGCATTGCAAGGAATCATGGATGGACATCGACATAATGTCCAACATATGCCCGTCAATGATTTTGACTTTCCCTTGCTGTGGTAATTGTGTAGAGATCTCCCATGCCCAGCATGTTAGAATGTATGTGTTTCTCTTTCAGTGGAACTTCACGATTTTCATGTCATGGAAGATTATTGTGGCGCTCAGATGATTCGTTCTATGAGAAAGAAACACCCTTTTATCGTGCTAAGTCGACACATACACTTTCCTTGTTGAGTCCAAAGTAGTATTATCGGTCTCCATTCGATTATTTCTACACAGACATTCTAACGTTTGAAGTCGTTTCATCTAACAGTTACTATGAGCAATTGAGTGACTCATTTCACACTATCTGATGGTATCAAAATGCAAAATTTGTAATAACATGCATTTTCTAAAGTTCACTTATGCATGTATGTTTGTATTTGTATAACTGTATGTTATAAAGCAGGTGTGTGGCCTAGTGACGATTTGAAATGCGAGTATAAATGTCCTTTCTTACATCACAACGCGGTAATGTAGCCTTAGGGAAAGATCTCCAAACAAAAACGGGGAAAACTCAAAAGGAATGAATGAATAAAAGGTGTTTTATGCCACTTTGTGCACAAAATAGGCTAAATCGGGCCGAGAAACCGCGTGAGAAAATAAAATGAGTTATGATATGAAACAGGCTCACAGAGCAGATTCGAAGCACCTGCTGATCTGCACTCCAATACGCTACTACTGAGCTACCACGGCTTCAAGGAACACTCGGACGCATCTGACACGCGAACGTTCCATATACCTGCATGTATGTGTGGGTCGTGATTAATGCGGAGCAGGTTTTTGATGGGAAATCGATACATGTAAATGGCACTGTCGCCAACAAGCATCTTTTCTAAAGAATCTCATTTATTAATTATGACAAATGTGTTTCAATTGGTCATGGTAAATGAAAGAGTTGCTCTTTGTGTCTAGTTTGAAACACTCGTGGTTCCCTCACGATGGAATAGACACAAATGTCCTGCTCTTGCCTCCCCGCCCACTTGTTCAAAACCTACAGTAATCTTTCTTGTCTTTATATTACAACTGGATTAGTTCAACTGCTGGTTTCATGACGTTGATGTCGCATATGTCTATGGGAAAAAGGTGCACAGTATACTTGTTGCTCATAACTTATAACACAAATTATAAAATATACCCTATTTATTGTCATATTTGCCACATATCTTTATAATAAAATCCCATAAAATTCAATTCATGGAAACAAACAATATAGTTATTGTTCAATCAATTGAATAATATTTACTCAACAATTCATTGAGAAAATGAATTGAAAGCAGCACAATTGCTACGCCACCGCCCGCCGCGATCACACTCTGGTTCCACCTTGATCTTATCACTCCGTCGTAAGTTAAAACATGGATATTGATATGTGGAGTGTGTTCTGCAAAGATCACACTACTGTATGTTACAAGCACGATATGTTAAAAAATCGTACGTAACATTATATGACAGAAGTATTGCTCAGTATGGTACCTAGAACTGTAGGAAGCCAGCAATTCCGCGCCTGCAGTGCCAGTGACGTAATTGTCTTGTTTTCATTTGTCGGGTTCGGAGAGATCAAGTTCCAGTTTATAATCGCACTTGGGGAGAAAAGTTGTATTGGTGGAAATGAAATGTATGTATCAACCCATACTGCTAGTGCAATACAATTCTGATGACACCAAAGTAAAAAACTAACATCAAACATTTATGATATATATAAATAAAGCTAAATTAAGCATGTATGCCACACTTGCCTCATCAGGGGCGGGCAGTGTGTAAATATAGATGTTTTATTTTACACCCGATGGAATGAGTGTGCCAACATACAACCTAGTTATTCGGGTGAAAACTCAGTCACATCTCCTTTCGCGGTTATTCATCACGCTGACAAGAATAGAGAAAGAAGCGTGATTATTGTCTGCAGCTGGACACTAGACCTTACAATAGTTCCAGGGTAGTTTAAGTGAATCCCACTTTGCTTGGCGATTACACAGAGTGGATAGAACCATGACGTTCACGTCAGACAAAACTGGATCTTAACCAATGCTGCGCAATATACAGCTCGGGCATGGTGCATTAAAAGTCTCCCCAATCAACCAATATCCAAGGCGGTTACCTCACCAGACTATATTTTCGTGTTTCTCGCTATGTGGAATGCAAATCACGTGTGGACACTTTGATTTGTCCCGAGCGGATCGCATCTGTACACGTTCAATACCTCAGCAGATAGTCATTCATGTGCAAATTTTGCTTTTCGTTTCGGTCTCTCGTACGGTGGCTGATATATGCCATAGATTTATTTTGTAGATTTCATTTATTTATTTTTTCCAGAAGGTCATTCTAAAGAAAATGAAATAATTAAATGCACGTACTTAATGCTAAATATGCGTACTTAATATCAAATACACGTACTTAATATTAAATACACGTATATAATATTAAATACGCGTATATAACATTAAATACGTGTACTTAATATTAAATACGCGTACTTAATGTTAAATACGCGTACTGAATGTTAAATCCGCGTACTTAATATTAAATTATCAAAAATTGGATGTGGTTATGTTGCTGTGTATGTCTCCTGAAAAAAAGTATATCAAGCGACATGGAGCTGCAAAAAATAACAAAATATCTAAATGTCTGGTATTTAATATTATGTACGTGTATTTAATATTAAGTATGCGTATTTAATATTAAGTATGCGTATTTAAAATTAAGTACACATATTCAATATTATATACACGTATTTAATATTATGTACGTGTATTTAATATTAGGTACGCGCATTTAATATTAAGTACACGTATTTAAACATTAAGTACGCGTATTTAATATTAAGTACATGTATTACATCCGTTTGGAAAATATCGTAAATAAATGGAAACTAAAGAATAAAACTATGGCATATATCAGCCTCTGTACTCTCGTGATCATGGTTTTGTGCATGCACCTATAGAATGCAACAGTGATTCTATGATGTTTGAAATGGCGTTGTATAACATTGATTGTTGCCAAAATTGTTCGGTATATTCTCATTCAATGTACTAAGCCATTCAACTCAGCATGGCAACATGTTATGACAAAAGCTCATATATTAAGGAAAATGCGTATTGATAGTATTCAATTCGAAAAGTATCCCTGTGAATGAAAGTCCACTATCCCATCTCACGAAGTCCAGTGCCAGGCAAGATCGAGAAAATCTTGGAACTTCATGACCACCCCCCTCCCCCCTCCTCCATACATCGCCATAAAGAGGTGAAATCCTTCACCCGAGAGTGAGCATCCCTACTCCACATGTGGCACCCGTCATGAAGCCAAATAGCATGCAAACGTGTTGCTGCGTACTAGTGACCTATTTCGTGTACTCATCAACCCGATCGTGATGACGTTATATAATTTCTTCAAAGCAGCTATTAGTCTTGATCAAACATATCTGGGAACAAAGTCCTAACACTGTGACCAGAAAGTGATATACTTGTGTCTCTGAGCAGTTTTGATATTCATCTCACACCCACAGCCAATTACAAGACGTTTTGTAAAACTGATATCGATCATCTCATGTGCTTGTACTGTGAGTTCCTCACCCATCACATGCTGGTGTAGATCTGTTAGACCTGCTGAATAATGTATAGTAATCCAACAATCTAAAAAGTCAACGGGTTACGGAAGCCAATGTTACATAACCAGCAACACGCACCTGAAATGAACTGCTGCCATTGACGTCATTGTCTTATTTTACTTTGATGCGTTCGTTGCGTTCTCAGAGACCAAGGTGCCAGAGTTTGTAATTGAATTCTAGCAGATAACACTGCAAATGAGCGAAAGAAGCACATAGCTTTGGAATAATACTAAAATCTTTGAACATATGTTGTCCATTTTCTCTGAACAACCGAGAACACAAGAACAGTCTATGCTATCTGAAAAGCAGATTGTCAAAACATTACCCATGAGAACAATGTGCATACAAGTCACCGCGATCGATGCCAATTGAGACTAAACCCCCAATTCCCTTGCATGCAGGGCATCTATGTGAACCAATAACGGGTCAAATGGGGGAAACAGATACCCTCATGTAAATTTATTCGCGATTTATCGGGCACTCAAAGGAACCAATCCAAACATACCTCACTTTACATTTAATATATGGGCCGTGTTCACGAATATATTTTCACACTTTGCCATTTTCACACGTGTTTTCGCGGTTATATTAAGATAACGGTTGAACTCAGAGGGGAGATCGTGCGTTTTGTGACATATCAATCCTCTCTAACTGGATATTCTGTTACCGTTACTAGAAAAATATAACCTGCTCACCATTCAAACGCTTCACAGAGCAATATAATATTTAAGGAATAATGTATAGATTTGGAGTAATTGTCGCACAATAAACTTCGAGGGCAAGGTGATAAGGCTCCGAGACGCCGAGGCGTCGAGGGCTATATCACCTGTCCCGAGAAGTTTATTTATTATACGCATCCTATTCTAACATGGTAAATGATTCCAGTCTCATACAACATACAGAAAAGACATGTCATATCCAATATTCCATGGTGTGATTGGCAATTTTGATCAAAAGTCAACAATGCAGATGTGTCCTCCCATCTCGGGACAGGTGCAGATGTGTCCTCGCATCTCGGGACAGGTGATATAGCCCTCGACGTCTCGGGACCATATCACCCTGCCCTCGAAGTTTATTGTGCGACAATTACTCCAAATCTATACATTATTCCTTAAATATAAACTGGCAGTGAAAGTGGACACATCTGCATTGTTGACTTTTGATCAAAATTGCCAATCACACCATGGAATATTGGATATGACATGTCTTTTCTGTATGTTGTATGAGACTGGATACACAATATACATAAAGGATTGAGCTACTCATCTCTCAGTTATGGACGTTGAGGATGGGATACGATATTGCACCATATATGTGGAAGTCTTGGCGATAATCTTCAACCAGTCAGTAGTGAAGACATTCAAACTTCTTGAATGTTGACCCCAGTCTAGGCATTGAGTCCAGGCAGTATGAATGTCAAAACTTGTGCTCTGACTATGACCTCCTGATAAGATTAACATTTTATAGCATAACGGATTACCTGGGATACAGGATGGGATGATGGGATACAGGAAAACTGATAATAGGAAAATCAAAATCTTCAAATTATAACTACAGTGTATATTGTGATTTCAAACCTGCAATGACGGTATGCAAATTAACCATAAGCGAACTTCAATACCCATATAAAGAATGGGTAATACCCAGTCAATACCAGTATTAACTATTCCGAGCAAACAAAACAGGGTCCGTTTTCCAATCTCATAGTCCGGGGACAGAAAGTCATATCAGGCATACGAGGTGAGAGAAAACCAAAATGACAGGGAAACTCATGAACCCCCCAAAGTGGCCATTAGGAGGTGAAATCAGGTGTTCCGGAAAGAGTGAGCATTTCCTGCTCCACTAGTGGCACCCGTCATGAATTCCCCATAAAATATATTTGTGAGATAACTAAACCCTTATGCAATGTCTGTTTAAACAATCAGATTAGTGGGAAAGCAAATCTAATATATTCGAACTTCGAGTTTTTAGGTTTTGCAAAAGATTTTGAAGTATAAACGGCACCCTGTAAACAGCGTGTTGGCACCTGACCACCAAAATACGCTCACCCAGTAAGTGTATATAATCGAGCACTTCACGATGACAGTTATGCTCCTATATTTATCCACCGGCGAAACTCTTACCAAACACGATATGTACTTGTCCACAATATTCGATCGTTCGTGATATGACATCGCCTTTGTCGGACTGTGCGTGCAAACCGGAGCACCTAATTTACAATTTAATTTACACCTAATTTACACCTAATTTTCAAAGTCACTGGGAGTGTGTTCCCGATATTTCGGACCGGATTCTATGATACTCATCACAATCATTTACGCTGTCAGGATTTTTTTGTATTATATGAATCTGCAAGGACCGGTCAGTACACGTGATAGGCATTTGATCAATAACAAACCAGAGCTCTGGTTAAGAGGGTATACATCAGATGCATAATGTATTGTGTGATTTCATGATGCCAATAAGCCAGTTCGGAAATGTTTCTAGGTCAGGTCAAGTGGTATAAACAAATCGTTAGTACGCACATAGAGAGTTACGACTCACGCCATAAACTCGAAGTGAACAAATTTACTTAGTATCGTACAGGCGGAATCGAGTAGACTGTCAGTGACTCGACAATGGTAGCGTGACAACACGAGGTGGCTTTGTTTATACCACTTGACCTGACCTAAAACATTTCCGAACTCAGGCATTTAACACTCAGAACGAAACCGTTTAGAAATATGACCTATGATCATACACATCTATTTTGACAAACAAAAACACCCTGGTGTGCTACAATACTGTCAAGATTTGTCAGAATAGTGAATTATGCCGTATTTTCGGTATCAGTGAAGGAGATTATCCCCCGGTGATTTTAAGCCATTTTCCAAAATGTCAGACACGCTCGTCACGACCTGAACATTCAGCAAGACCTGGACGGAATAAGGAGTTACGGAACCATGCTAGGTGGATTCCATGCGAACGAACCTCTGGTTTTAAATGTAATTGACTTTCTCTCCAAAACTAACCTTGCAACATGTAATGCCAACAAAGTCAAACTACATTTCGAGTAATCCCTCGGGACATGTTCTAGTGTGGTGTTATGTCATGCAGCTGGGCATCATGGGTCTGGGATCCTGTAGCGTTGTGGTTATACCTAATTATAGTGTCTGAAAACTTGACTCCGGGTATGAAAACAATAATGACTGTATAGCATGAGACACGAGGCGGACAAAGAGACACGAGGTTCGAACAAACAACCGCTCGTACACGTAATGCGTACTATTGTGAGTAGCGATCAGCTGGATATGAAGTTCTTTCTTGCCAAACATCCAACCGACCATCTTGACAGCAAATATATCGTACGATCCACAAAGCATTGCTAATCTCCTCGTACATATATGATTAATTCAAGTCAGGTACGCTGTTGACAACAGAACCTTATTTCCCTGTAAATTTTGCAGTATCTTTAGTTTTGTAGAATGACATTTCGCACATAAATTACATGTTACGTGCCTGAAATAATTTACCACAACTATGATTCAAACTCGGGCCAATCAATCTCCATTTCTCTTCTACACAAAATCTCATGTCGTTATTGGTATTTGTGTGGATACTGTATAGCTACCGACAATGCCAACAAGTCAATCATTATTTATTATATCCAGTGTTTTCGCAACTGACTAACAGTGATTTTCTTGGCAGTTGTCACAGAATAGTGCGTATTTCCCATGTATTCCTCCCATTGCCGAGATGTATTTCCAAGTTTTGAAACAATTTTAGAATGATTTAAAATGATTTAATTCATTCCCACCTACAAACATTGACCCGTGATATGTAAGTGTCGGTTTTGATCCGGTGTTCTCTCCTTCAGTAGACTCCGATGGATCGCACTCTTGCGGTCGAATACGCTCGGTCGATGTTCCTTATATTGTTTTCTGTATCGTCAAGTTTTAACTGATCAGTTTTAACGGAATATTCCACGACAATACCTATATGTATTGTGACTGTTTTGTTGTCACTGCATTTGTTGTCAATCAATTGGTAAAATGTTAAAATGTCACCATGTTGATGATTAACTTGTAATAAAATGCGGTTTCGGAAATACATCAGCTGTGGCGCCACCACTCATTGGGCTTTTATATATTTTTAGCGCGATTACATTTACATAAATAAAGTGTGTGATTCCACATGTCCAGCTGCAGAACCACTTCTCCCAACAAGAGGCTGTGCAAGATTATATTCTCGTCCTGAAGCCTCACTGATTGCGAATAACCCAGAAACATTGAGTATACACTACTACTTCAATAACCTCATATAACCTTAATAGAGCCACATGTCACTTAAAGCAGCTGCCTTCGAAACCAGTCATGATTTTTTGAAAACTTATTTCATACTAAACATGCTAAACTAACTGAATGAAACATACTCACATCAAATGTACTGAAATTAACCAGAAATTTTGATCATTTGAACAGGCGGTTATCGCGTAAATACAAGAACTGTATCCATCACACGCAGATGTAAACAAAGCATAAAAGTGCGAGACTGACAATTCCACGCTCATCATGGTATATCACTGATTATTTTCTCACAACTACACTATATATGCACATTCGAACTGGAAAATGTACTCGATGTGGACGATTTGAGTATTTGTTTACATTCGGGTGTGATGGATACACTTCGTTTGTTTATTTACAAAACAGGTACAAAATGGGCACTAAAACGGATGAAAAGACAACTCCGACGGACTGTAGTCGTCAAAATCATTGAGGACACCTTTTGTTATATTGCATTAGATGTGTTTAACCAAAAAGAATGGCTTTGAAAAAAATATTGCATACATTCGAAGGCAGCAGCTTTAAACCCGATTACCAACACAGATAAAAATTTAGCCCAAGGGCTAAGAAAGGTTACCGGACAATATATATCATGTATATTTTAGTATTTTGTCCCGTGACCTTGAAAATAAGGTCATTGGTCAATTCAAGGACACGATAATATTTAGCATATGTCATTTCTAGTATGTCCACGATTGATTCCTAAGCTGTAAAGTCGATAATAAGCGAGATATTAGCGATTATGTCCTGTGACCTTGAAAATGAGATCAAAGGTTGAATTCAAGGTCATAGCAATATTCAGCATATATCATTTCCTATATGTTCATAATTGATTCATAAGCCGTCAAGTCGATAATAAGCGAGATATTAGCCAATTTGTCCTGTGACCTTGAAAATGAGGTCAAAGGTCAAATTCGAGGTCATGAGAATATTCAGAATATATCAATTTCTATCTGTCCACAATTGACTCTCAAGTTGCAAAGTCGATAATAAGCGAGATATTAGCCATTTTGTTCTTTGACCTTGAAAATGAGGTCAAAGGTCAAACTCAAGGTCATCAGAATATTCAGCATATGTCATTTCCTATATGTCCACAATTGGTTCCTGGGCTGTAAAGTCGATAATAAGCGAGATATTAGCTATTTTGTCCTGTGACCTTGAAAATGAGGTCAAAGGTCAAATTCTAGGTAATCAAAATATTCAGCAGATATCATTTCCTATATGTTCACAATTGATTCCTAAGCTGTAAAGTCGATAATCAAGAGATATTAGCCATTTTGTCCTGTGACCTTGAAAACGAGGTCAAAGGTCATATTCAAGGTCACGAGAATATTCAGCATATATCATTTCCTATATGTTCACAATTGATTCCTAAGCTGTAAAGTCGATAATAAGCGAGGTATTAACCATTTCGTGCTCTGACCTTGAAAATGAGGTCAAAGGTCAAATTCAAGGTCATGACAATAATCAGCATATATCATATATCATACCATTTTGTCATACCATTTTGTACTGTGACCTTGAAAACGAGGTCAAAGGTCATATTCAAGCTCACGAGAATATTCAGCATATATCATTTGCTATATGTTCACAATTGATTCCTAAGCTGTAAAGTCGATAATAAGCGAGGTATTAACCATTTCGTGCTCTGACCTTGAAAATGAGGTCAAAGGTCAAATTCAAGGTCATGACAATTGTAGATGTCAAACTCGCTTATATAAACTGTTGGTATATTTTATTTACATTTTCTCAATGATGAGTATAATTTTGTGTTGATGATTTTGGAACGCACTGTACTGTGCTGATCAGAGATATCTCAGCTGCACTGTGTATGCAACTTGTATTGATTGTATTGCCGTCACGGTCTGTGATTTCCTGTGTGGACAGTAGACCTGTAGAGATTGCTCAATATACGGGACTTGTGTTATATTGTATGCAGACAGCACACGGTTTTTGCAATGACAATGTGGACAGTTGTAAAGAAAGACAATTTACAGTATTTTGAAAGGCTAAATTATGGTAGGTGAAGTTTCTTTATCATTATTAGTTAGCATAGACTCTCATGCATATGTTGTACTGTGTAAATTACAGTTAGGGGTCCAGTATTAGGTGCATTTTTCTGGTTTATCTGTCACTTGTCTTTGGATACAGAGTATTCTACAGGGTGTTCAAAACGTGTGGTACTATTCAGGTTATAGCAACTTGTTTTGCTTGAGACAGTAAAACGGTATAATACAGTGTTTTCAGATTATATGTTACAGACTATTTTCTAGTATTTTCTTTTTCTTTTCTTTGTTTTCCTTTAGTTAATCACAAGCACACTGACTGATGTTTACGGATTGTGATGTTGACTACGGACACAATAAATAGTTCAGCCAAGTGAATTGTGCATTTTCATCAGCCAAAATAAATCTACAGCGTCTGAATCCACATTCATTAACATAATTACGCCTCAAGATGGCTGACAGCGAGATTGAGGTGGTAGCTGATGTCCATGCCGAGGAGGATAAAACAGCCCGTCCAAGTCGGCAGAAGACTTTAACAGAGAAAGGAAAAGAGTATACACTTCAGGTCAAAAGGAAGAGACTGGATCAGCTGAGTGCTGCACTTGGTAAAGTTGGTGACGAGTGCATGACACTGATGGACAGCGGAACACGTCAGATAGAAATCATTCAGAAGAAACGCAGGCACTGGCTGGGACTATACAATGAGTTTCTGGAAGTTGATGCAGATTACAGAACGCTGATGTCGCCAGCTGAAGTGCAGGCATACCAAGACCACTGGTTCACTCAAAGAAATGAGTTCTTCACAGAATTCAGAGCAACACTCGAAGAATGGATTCTGAAGCAAACTGACGAGGAGCAAATGTTGCAAGATGAAGTGACGCCTGCCGATAGCCTGTCAGAAATAGGGCTCCCACAGTTGTACAAGTACCCACACTCTAGCAAGGTGTCAACAGTATCCAGCCGCAGCAGGTCCAGCACAATAATCTCGGCACGGATTGCACAGGAGCAAAAGAAAGCTGAACTGCAAGTCAAGAAATTGGCACTGCAACAAAAGATGGAACTCCAGAAGGCACAAATGGAGCTACGGCAACAAGAGGAGGACTACAGGAAACAGCTTGAGTTGTCCAGACTCAAACTTCAGATGAAAGAAGAGGAAATCAAGTTGGAGGAGGAGCTCGCTATAAATGACGCACACTCAAGAATTCTGGATGACCTAGACAAATCCACAACATTGGGGTTTGCACACAGAAGACCCCAGTCGACACTGCAATGTAACACAGAGTACAGAGCCAGAAACGACAAGGCGGCACATGATCAAGACCCCTCAGAGACTCAAGTAAACAGCAGTGACTATGTGCTCTCCATTGTACGACATCTGAACAAACCAGTTTCAGAAATCACAAAGTTTGACGGCAACCCCCTGCAATATCAACAATTCAAGCGTCAATTCAAGACCAGGATCCTGACCAACTGTGACTCATATGATGAACGTCTCAACTACCTGGAACAGTACACTTCTGGAGATCCCCACAAGATAGTGTCTGGTTACTCATACCTGGATGCTGAGAAGGGCTTCACTGCTGCCATGAAGGAACTGGACGAGCGGTATGGAGACTCTGACATCATTGTTGATGCCTTTCTGAAAAAAGCCCTGAACTGGCCCAATATCAAAAATGATTCTCCAAAGGACCTTGATGCTTTCAGCATATTCCTAACGGAATGTGAGCACGCTGTGCAAGATTTGGGTTCACTGAAGGTCTTGGAATACTCAGAAAACTTCAGGAAGGTCGTAAGTAAACTGCCCTATGCCCTGCATGACAAGTGGAGATCTCGGGTACAACAGAAGAAAGAACTAGGAGAAAAACCAGTATTCAGTGACCTAGTTCAGTTTGTCCGCCGTGAGGCCAGGAAAGCCTCAGACCCAGCTTTTGGCAAGGACGCACTGAAAAAACCACAGAGTCAAGGTCGTCAGGATAGCCACAAGCAGAGGTCGGCAGGAACTTTTGCCACCAAAGCTGAATCATCAGACAAGAAAACAGATAACGTGGCGTCAGCTCCAGCAAAGACTGAAACCAGACCGAGTGCACACATTCAGCCATGCCTGTTCTGCAAAGGTGCCCATGCCATGGAGGCATGCAGCAACTTTGAAGCGATGTCATTCTTGGACAGAACTGATTTTCTGAAAAACAATGGGCTCTGTTTTGGATGTCTACGCTATGGGCATCATCGACGTTTCTGCAGGAACAAGAACACATGCAAAAGATGCCATGGACGTCATCCAACCATTCTACATGTGGACGGCCCTATTCCCACAAGAAATGCTGCCCAAGAACAAGTCCAGACATCCACAGTGTCTGGCGCCTGCTCCGACATCCAATGCAGTTTTGGCTCTGACAAGCCAGAACCTACAGATTGCACAATGGCCATCATTCCAGTCAAAGTGAGAGCTAAGGGCAGCAATTTAACAGTAGAGACCTACGCCTTTTTAGATTCAGGAAGCAATGTGTCCTTTTGTGCCGAACAGCTCATGTACAAGCTTGGACTGGAGGGCAAGAGGATGCGGCTAGAAATGGATACAATGGGAAAGCCACACACTCTGCACACCTACAAGCTCAAAGACTTGGAGATCCTTGATTTGAATGAGAGAAATGTGATTCCGTTACCAACTGTCTATACCAAGGACAAAATGCCAGTCAATAAAGATCACATCCCAACTCACGAAGATCTGTCCAAATGGCCTCATCTGACTGACATCTTCTTGCCACAGATAAAATCTGATGTGGGACTCCTGATAGGCAACAATGTGCCCGACATCAGTACTCCTCTGGAAGTGAGAGTGGGGCCCCGTGGATCACCATATGCCTCCAAATCCCTGCTCGGATGGATACCGTGGAATATCCTCAGAAGTAACCGAGCAAGTCCATATTATGTGGCTAACAGAGCTGACGTCATAGCCATCCAGCAGCTTCATGACATCAATGACCTCAACGACCTCTATGTGAAAAGCATTGGACTAGATTATCCAGAGAGGATCATTGATGACACCAGGGAACATTCACAGGAAGACAAGCTCTTCATGTCAAAGGTCCAAGCATCACAGCGTCTCGTGGATGGCCACTATGAGTATGAGTTGCCCTACCGAGATTCTGATCCCCAATTGCCAGATAACCAGAACCTCGCCAAGCAGCGGCTCATGTCACTCAAGAGGAAACTTGAACGTGACCAAGTATACTTCCATCACTATCAGGATTTCATGGAGAAACTCATTGAAAATGACCATGCAGAGGAAGTTCCTGAGAGTGAGCTGCTTAGAAGTGATGGTGGAACATGGTACCTGCCCCATCATGGGGTGTACCACCCAAAAAAACCTGGCAAGATAAGAGTTGTCTTTGACTGCAGCTCCAAGTACCGTGGCATATCACTCAACAACAAACTCCTGCCTGGCCCTGACCTTATGAACAGTCTCCTGGGTGTCATTTTGAGATTTCGGCAAGACAAAATGGCTGTCGCAGGCGATATAGACAAGATGTTCTACCAAGTGAGAGTAGCAGAGAAGCACAGAAATGCCCTCAGGTATTTCTGGTGGCGCAATGGCAACTTAGACCAGGAACCAGCTGTGTACCGCATGAAAGTGCATCTCTTCGGCGCAATCTCATCGCCAAGTGTCTCATCATATGCACTGCGTCAGACAATCCATGACAACAGAGAAGATTTCATGCCGACTGTGTCTGAGCTGGCCCTCACGAATTTCTATGTGGATGACTTTCTCTGTGCGGTCCCAACAACAGAGGAAGCCATACAGCTCGTGAAAGACATCTCTTCACTCTGTGCTCGTGGCGGCTTTCGTGTTAGGAAGTGGATGTCAAACAACCGTGAGGTATTGGAGTCAATACTCTCAGACGACCGTGCTGCAGACATGGCTGACCTCCATTTTGAAACCTTCCCAACAGAACGAGCACTGGGGGTTACCTGGGATATACAGCAAGACACGTTCAAATTTCAAGTCGAACCAAGAGCCACAGAATCAACACGGCGGAACATACTCTCAATCCTCAGTGCCGTATTCGATCCTATGGGTATCGCAGCACCATTCATACTCCCTGGCAAACTGCTACTACAAGAACTGTGTCGTAAGGGCGTGCAGTGGGACACAGAGTTGTCAAGTGCTGACGCACATCAGTGGCACCAGTTTGTGAGCAAATTGCCCGACCTGGGGCATATGTCAATTCCACGATGTTTGAAGCCATCATTGGTTGAGTCAACTACAATGTGCGTCCAGCTACATCACTTTAGTGATGCTTCGAACAAAGCGTATGGCACAGTGTCATACATTCGTTTCTGCAATGACAGTGGTGAGATACAATGTTCATTCCTGTTTGCCAAGTCTCGGATTGCACCAATGAAGAAGATGACAATTCCGAGATTGGAACTTACTGCCGCCTGTCTCGCTGTGAAACTCAACCATATGCTCTGTAAAGAACTCACGTTGAAAATCGATGACGTATACTACTGGACAGACAGTATGTCCGTCATACGCTACATACAGAACCAAGCAAGCAGATTCCACACGTTTGTCGCCAACCGTCTTACAGTCATACATGAGGGCTCAGAAACAACACAATGGAAATTTGTTGATGGAGCCAGAAACCCAGCAGACCTAGCATCAAGGGGCTTGGCAATCGATGACACAACTCAAACTGCAGTCTGGTTAAACGGGCCCAAGTTCTTGTGGGAACCAGAAAGTTCATGGCCACACAATCCTGATATACCAGAGCTGATCCCGGACGAAGATCCAGAAATGAAGAACACCAGCAGTGCTGCAACGACAGTACAAGAGCCGGACTTACTGGGTGAAATGATAGCAAGACACTCAGATTACATGAAATTGAAGAGGACACTTGGATACGTCCTGCACTTCATTGCGTGCCTCAAGTCCAGAACAATCAAAGAGTCTACAAGGAAGCTAAGGAAGCATCTCCAGTTAAGGGCTGCAACAGACATAGTACTACCAGTGGACATGATCCAAGAGGCAGAGATGCATTTGGTCAGACATGTCCAACGAAAACACTATGCGGAGGAATTGACCAGCCTGAGCAAAACGACAGTCAACCCAACAGTGAAAACCTCAAGTGATGTGTACAGATTGGATCCATTCCTCTATGACGACATCATTCGAGTTGGTGGGAGACTAAGTAATGCAGATCTGCCATATGACGTCAAGTACCCAATCCTACTGTCACCAGATTCGCCACTGGCAACGCTTGTGGTCCGTGATATTCACAAAAGGACAGGACACCAGGGCAAGAATCATGTCTTGACGGAGCTTCGACAGAGATACTGGATCCCGAGGGCTGGAAGGGTAGCCAAACGGATCATCTCGAAATGTGTTGACTGTCGAAGATACTCTGCTAGACGTCAAGGACAGAAAATGGCAGATCTCCCATCAGACAGAGTGGACAGTCTCCCTCCCTTCAGCCATGTTGGCATCGACTATTTCGGCCCGTTCGAAGTAAAGGTTGGACGCACAATGCACAAAAGATATGGAGTAATCTTCACGTGTGCATCTTCCAGAGCCATTCACCTTGAAGTGGCTTATTCATTGACGACTGATTCATGCATCAACTGCATCCGGAGGTTCATGGCACGACGTGGTCACCCGGTCTCCATTCGCTCAGATAACGGCACAAACTTGGTTGGTGCTGAAGCGGAGATGCGACGAGAGATCACCTCATGGAACCAGTCAAAGATAGCCAGATGTCTGCAGACACACAACATAGAGTGGCACTTCAACCCCCCAGCGTCGTCCCACTTCGGTGGATTTTGGGAGCGATTGATTCGGTCTACTCGACAAGTGATGAACTCACTGCTCAGAGACAAGTCAATCACACTGGATGACGAATCACTGCAGACAATAATGTGTGAGACTGAGCAGATACTGAACAATCGACCACTCACTCCAGCATCTGACGACCCCCATGATCTTGAAGTGCTCACACCGAACCACCTCCTGCTGGCACGAAGCAATGAAGGTTTGCCACCGGGAGTGTTCACCGAGAATGATCGATATGTGCGCAAGAGGTGGCGCCTTGTGCAACAAGTCACTAACCTCTTCTGGTCACGATGGCGCAGGGAATACATCCCACTTTTGCAAAAGAGGCAAAAGTGGACGAGACCTCAAAGCAACCTTCGTGTTGGAGATATCGTCCTGGTCATCGACAATAACCCCCGGAATGTGTGGTCAATGGGACGAATCAGTGAAATCCACCATGACAGCAAGGGACTAGTGAGAGTCGTCACAGTGATCACCAGGACGGCTACCCTTCAGAGACCTGTGCACAAGTTGTGTCTACTGCTCGAAGCAGACGAGTGAAACTGTGGATTATGAGATGGACTGTAAATCTGAACACGCAGTTTAATTTGACATTCATAGGTATATGTTTGTGGAAAATTGGTCTAATAGCCCAATTGAGGGGCGGAATGTAGATGTCAAACTCGCTTATATAAACTGTTGGTATATTTTATTTACATTTTCTCAATGATGAGTATAATTTTGTGTTGATGATTTTGGAACGCACTGTACTGTGCTGATCAGAGATATCTCAGCTGCACTGTGTATGCAACTTGTATTGATTGTATTGCCGTCACGGTCTGTGATTTCCTGTGTGGACAGTAGACCTGTAGAGATTGCTCAATATACGGGACTTGTGTTATATTGTATGCAGACAGCACACGGTTTTTGCAATGACAATGTGGACAGTTGTAAAGAAAGACAATTTACAGTATTTTGAAAGGCTAAATTATGGTAGGTGAAGTTTCTTTATCATTATTAGTTAGCATAGACTCTCATGCATATGTTGTACTGTGTAAATTACAGTTAGGGGTCCAGTATTAGGTGCATTTTTCTGGTTTATCTGTCACTTGTCTTTGGATACAGAGTATTCTACAGGGTGTTCAAAACGTGTGGTACTATTCAGGTTATAGCAACTTGTTTTGCTTGAGACAGTAAAACGGTATAATACAGTGTTTTCAGATTATATGTTACAGACTATTTTCTAGTATTTTCTTTTTCTTTTCTTTGTTTTCCTTTAGTTAATCACAAGCACACTGACTGATGTTTACGGATTGTGATGTTGACTACGGACACAATAAATAGTTCAGCCAAGTGAATTGTGCATTTTCATCAGCCAAAATAAATCTACAGCGTCTGAATCCACAACAATAATCAGCATATATCATTTCCTATGTGTCCATAATTGATTCCTAGTCTCTAATCTCAATAATAAGTGAGATATTAGGCATAACGGTCCCTTTATAAAGCATAGGAGAATTTAACATGGGAAAGTCATATTTGGGAACATGAAAATGGCCGCCACACGCAGACCGGCGATTCAGGGGCAACGAAACTTATACATATCACAGAGGTATGAGAGCAATCTTTTGAAATAAAAATCTCAAAACTGTCTGAACAGTTTTTGAGAAAATGGCCGCCAAAGTCAGAAATTGGCCGTTTTTTGGCGAAAATGGCCGCCATTTTGAAAAAAAATGCGAAAATCAAAAAACAAAAAAATAACCCCCTCTTGAAATATTTTAAGGTATTTTTGCGCAAATTTTCAGAAAGATCCGATCGTAAACTTTAAAGATAAAAATGGGGACGGACGCCGCCGACGCCGGACGGGGTTTGATCAATGGTGAACATTTGTATATATCTGACATTTTGATTACAAAATTGAGCTTCGGCAAACGACACTAATCACCTGACATAAATGTATGTAACAATGATGTAATAGAGCAAATGTGAGGCTGAAATATGTAATGTTATAATATCAGAGTTGAAAAGTCCAATTCAATTGAACTTCAACATGTAACTTGAGAATCGGATATCATCTTACCTATCACTGCTAAAATAAGTTTTCAACTCGCAAAAGAAACATAACATTACACTCCAAATGGAGAATAAATCGAAGAAATTGGTAGCATCGTGAATAGCATGGCAAGAAATTAAAGATATTTATCGCCCACGAAGCCTATTATGGAAAGTTTCTGGTCATTTGAAGTGATGATTGACTTGTCGCTGACCTATGATTTTGAATATCATATTGTATCATAGTTCTAGAATTGAAAATCCTTCTTTTTTGTGCAATTTGTGTGCAAAAGTCCTATCCAACTGTCAGGATAGGACACTACACCACGCATATATTTCACAATATTATTGAAAAGGTGATTTTGGAATCGGGGAGAACGCCAATGAAAATTGCATTAAATCGTTTGTTATATTAAAACTGTAATAAAATTCGCGAGATCATTGTACTTAGGGTTGTTTGATGGTGTGTTTAAGTATGAGCTGATGGATTGTTGAATAAAACAATATCATCAATGAAAAAGTTCTAAGGAATTTCAATATTTAGGTCCGTTATTAGAAAAGAAGATTTAAAAATATTTAATAGTGTATTAACAAGGCAAATTTTGTACTGTTTTACTGTTTCACAGGAATGAAACCCGGGTATGACACTCGACATATTTCATATCTATATCCTTAATTGAGAGATACAAACGTCGTGTTTTTTACTACGACTGGCACAGAGCAGAACAACTGTTGTACAATGCACCAACACAGGGCTCACAAACATCAGGACACGTGTCGGGGGGGGGGGGGGGGGGCGACAGGGGGAGGAGATAAAACCGGGTCATGTCTCCCACTTGCAAGTCGATAGGTTATTTACAAGACATTATGTGGGCATAATGGACAAATCTGTTACTTATCAGATTTTTACCTGGATAATTTTACAGTGATCTTAGTCATTGCTCTCATCATATCATTAACTTGGTAAAAACATCCAACACTCAAACACTGTCAAATATTTGCAGTATACAGACACCAGTATACATAACGTATTCCTGCGTAAACTGGTAAACATAAATGTGAAAGATACTTTTCAATGGTCCTATTCACAGAACCCCGCCTACGGCAAACTCCATAATTCAAACTGACCAATCGCTGCTGCGCGCAACCTTCTGAAATCTGGGGGAACCCCAGACTGTCCAGGTGTAGCGAAACCATCCAATCATTTTGTGCGACACACACTCATTGATCCCCCCCCCCCCCCCTCCCTAGGAAAAAAATCTGATTTTTTTGTGACAATCGCTTGAATATTTCAATAAAACACCCCCTAAATCACAAAGGTAAGATCGACTTTGCCCTAAAACCAACTTACCGATTAGCCAGAACTATTTGTTCTCACAAACTCAGCGCAAACGTCACCGGCCCATGGTTTTTCTTCTTGGGTTGCCCCAATATTGTGTTGATATTCTGTCCAGTGTAGCTAGTTTTTGATCATCGTTTCGCGCAAACCAGGTCTATTTCCGTACATTTGTGATACAGGTAATAGGACACGTGGGTTAAATATAATCAGAAACCAAGAGAGATCTCTCTTATGGGTTTCTGATATAATCTATATTGTCATCTGTAATGGGAAAATAGACGATGTACGAGATACTCCGGGTTGTTTATCACCTTTAAGTGTGCGTCAGCTGTGATTGTTCGGCATCGCCTGGCTGGCAATGGGGGAGGGGGGGGGAGGATTAGGGGTGTGAAAAGGATCATTATGGAGAACATATAAATTCAAAAGTGTGATAAACCCAACGCCAACATTTTTAATCCTTTCACAAGACGATGATCCAAATGACTGGACTACCCATGGAAGTGGTGCAATTTCTAAATGCATACACAATTTAACCCGAAACGGCGCATGTAGAAGAAGAATACAGGCTCGCATTCATGCAGAGGTTGCATCAGCAGCTCCGATTCATATTCCGTGCAGAGTTACTGACAAGTGACATGCACGTGACAAACATAAACAACTACCATCGCCATAGTAACCTGTGCACCACGAATCAACTGGATCAGCGCTGTAACCATACGTGGTCAATGTTCGTCCACTAATTGGGCCACATTCGCCTGATTCACTCCGTTAATTACAGCGAATCAAAACTAGACATCGGATTTCCAACGTATGGACGTGACTGCAATATTGTCTTCACTGTTGTAAACTCAAGTTCAACACAAAACCTCATAAGATTTTGGGCGATAACTTCTTTTAGGATGGTTGGATCAATTTGAAATTTTAAATGTTTTCATTTGACATAAAACCATATTTTTTTCACCAAATTTCAGACTTCTATCTTCGAAAATAAAAAAGTTGGCAATCCACCCAATGTTAAATGTTGGGCACTGATCGGATCACAGGAATTCAAGCAAATTTGGGGATTTCATAATCTTTATTCCGCTGAGAAATGTAATATGAGGAAAGTTTTTGAGTTAGAAGAATCATACAGGTGTATTCTAATAGAATAATATTCTCACAAAGTACTGTGCAGTGTGAACATCGAACAACATGCCAAATTCTGTTCAAACTTGCGAAATTCACGTTTGATGTGAATTTTAACATTGGAGTAGATTGCCAACTTTTTCAATTTTCAAGATAGAAGTCTGAAATTTGGTGCAAAAATACGGTTTTATGCCAAATGGAAACAAATAAAATTTCAAATTGATCCGATCATCCTAAACGAAGTCATCGCCTAAAATCATATGAGGTTTTGTGTTGAACTTGAGTATAGCGAATGCACGTTCAGAGGCGTAGATCTACGCCTCATGACCGTGATCAATAGACGGGGAATTAATAAGTATTGGTTGTATATAATACACAGTGCTCGCTTTATATGCTCAACGACACGTCTTTGTGCAATCCAGCATTTATCGCATGCAGTGTACTACTGAGTCACCATGAAGAGATAATGGTTCTACTCACAGAATTGGCCTCAACATATATGAAATGACCACTTGAATATAGAGTTGAATATAGAGTGGTGGTCTGTGTATGAACATAATAATGTGTGGACATGTGTGGTTCACCTGTAGATAATGTCTTCCTGAACATAGTAAAACTGGCTGTAGAAACAAAAACTCTTGATAATCATGAGCTCGGTCTTCGAGGAACCTGTAGCCTAGCAAAACCGACATGGCGAAAAACCGAACAGCAGTTTGCGCCTTTGCCACGGCCGTGGAAAACCCGACATGCACCACCCTTTATCGCCCATTCGATTATTCCATGGCCACTGTCTTTTCGCGAACCAATTCGATTGGTCAGAAATATTTCGTTGAGAAAGTGGAATTGCTTTGTATTTAATATTACAAATGGAATCTCAAATATCAATAGAGATTTTACTAAAAAATACCAAACTGACAGTTCGATTGTTATGGTGAAATTCGTGTTGCAACAGAATGATAGTGAGTATATGAATGGTGATTTTTTTTTAATTTCATCTTTCATTTCCTATATTTGCTTCTACATCTACAAGTCACAAATAAAGACTTCATGCATGTGTACTTGAAGGTAGAATGAATTATTGTTACTAGCTAGTAGCCTACATCATACATTTGAAATCAACAAAATATCTATTTTTTAATTATGATTAAACTTTTAAATATATTGAAGTTCTCAATATGAATAAATAAATCAACATAACACATATAACGGCGAGCCAGTGGGGACATGGGAATTGGGAATTCCGCAGTAGTAAACCATGGTTTAACATCCTGAATTTTCCAGAAACAAAATTCCCAAGTTACCACTATATTATTCTATATGTATTCCGTAGTAAATCATGGTTCAATACTGCGGATTCCCTAATTCCTCTGCTGAATGTCATATTTGTAGATTATATGTCTGCGCAAGTAGGTCATAATGATGAAAACGATATACCTGATATATTCTAGACTGCTCGTAATAAATTTATCAGCCACCGTATCGTCGGTCATCATCTTGATTTCTGATCGTGCCTAGATCTATGTGATGTCTCACCATGTCGGTTTTGCTATACGCTTAGATTATTATGTAATGCTGCAGCCTCGCAGTATTTTGTTGCTTATTTCACGTGTATGGTCGATATGTCTGTTTCTCTATAACAGTCCCGCAGCAATATGTCGCTTTTGCCACGCATGTCGCTTTTCCCACAGGGAATTTTCTTGCTGTAGAAAAACCAACATATGTCGGTTTTTCCACGCGGAAAAACCGACACATGTCGGATTTACCACGATGTCGCGTTTGCTATGTAGCAAACCCAAATGTTCAAGCTACGATCAGGTCCGAGCACGGTATATGTGTGGACTATACTTGGGAAGTGATTATGTACCACGAACGTCTTGTGACTCTAAATTACTTCATTTGGCAATTTATAAGTACAAGCCTTACGATACCCGATTGAACGAAATGCGTTATGCTTCAGCTTTCTATGTAAGATCCACATTACAGTAATTAGTTCAGTTCAAAATGTTCGTTAATTATTATCAGAAAATGTAATCAGGATGGGCCATCTGCTCTTGCATGTCATGTACACATGAAGCTATGTGTTTTCATTAAGTGACTCCAACCCCTGCTGTTCCGGATATTGATTAAGATGCCAACTCCCGCCAGGGGACTGTAATCACAGCTAGTCTGTGTTTATTCAATGTACATGCACAGGGGAGGAGTCAGGATCCAATTAATGTGCTCTTGTTCATATATATGCCGGCAAGACTTTCAATAAAGTGAGTTTTGGATTTGACTTCAAAATATACACATCGTTGTTGTCTGTCTTCAAACACAGAACCCAGGCCGGCTGGCTTTGGCCAGTCCGGCCAGGACATAAATACAGACTTGTGAAGTTTGTAAATATGGAGGAAATCACAAATTTTACATCTATGCAGACGTAATACGTCCTAAATTCAACATAGTTTATACCGTAAAGCACTGTTTGAATAATCATTTCAAGGTTATGCACTGGTTGATTGTTGGTTTGATTCCGCGTGAGTGTGTGTACACTACGATAATACATTACATCGGGGTTTTTTTTTACGTTTTAGCATTTATGGATTCAAACAGTAAAACGGAAATCTATAACATATAATTACATATAGTGTAGCATGCTATTAAATGAAACATAAACGACTGGAAACATTTTTCCTCCACATTAGTATGTTTATATATATATATATATATATATATATATATATATATATTACTACGAATGCGACCTTGTTGGCGCATATATACGACCTTTTTGGCACATCAACATTTTTTTGGCTCATGGCGAAGAGCCAAAAAAGTCATCACCTCGCCAACGATTTCTAAGTCCAATATTCACTGTCATTACAATTTCTATCGATCTTACATGTCCCATAGAAGGTCTAGGCCTTGTTATTTCCTTAATAACTTGAACGACTCAGGAGTAACATGCGACTAAGTGTTTGTCGTTTCTATGAAATGGACTATTTTGGCTCATGGGTTTTTGACATCAATTTTTTCTTTAGTTTCACATATATATTTACTTCGAATTTTTATATTTTACTACTTTATACTAGTACATCACATAGAGCCCATAATGGCCAGGATTCGTATGTAAATGGTAAAATATATAAATTGGCCAATTCGTGACACCGTGTCTGGTTACATTTGAGACCGTGAGCCAAAAAGGTAGATATATCGGTATACCGGTATATATATATTTATGAACACCTTATGCATTCAATACATTGTATTGCGAGATTATACCACACGCACTACCCACCTACCCCGTATATCCCACACGTACTATGTAACACACCCATAACCTACTACTCTGTGCACCGTACACATTCACCTATATAGGCCTACACATTCCGAATTACTGTCTACACTGTCGCCTTTTACATCCCACACCCGCCCTGTACACCCTGCAACTACTCTGTACATCTCGCACCTACCCTATACACCTTTCACATACCCTGTAAATCACGCACTTCCCCTTTAAATCCCGCACCCGCCCTGTAAATCCCGCACCTACCCTGTAAATCCCGCACTGCCCTGTAAATTCTGCTAGCCCTGTACATCCCGCACCTACCCTATACACCTTCCACCTACCCTGTAAATCTCGCACCTACCCTGCAAATCTCGCACCTACTCTGCACCCGCCCTGTACATGCATCTAGCCTGTACATCCCGCACCTACCCTATGCACCTTCCACCTACCCTGTAAATCCCGCACCTACCCTTCAAATCTCGCACCTACTCTGTAAATCCTGCACCCGCCCTGTACATGCATCTAGCCTGTACATCCCGCACCTACCCTATACATCTTCCACCTACCCTGTAAATCCTGTATACATACTGCACCTACCCTATACACTTTCCACCTACCCTATACCGTTCACCTACCCTGTAAATTCCACACCTACCCTGTGAATCTCGCACCTACCCTGTAAGTCCTGCACCCTCCCTGTAGATGTATCTAGCCTGTACATGCCGCACCTACCCTATATAGCTTCCACCTACCCTGTAAATCCTACATGCCGCACCTGCCCTATACATCTTCCACCTACCCTGTAAAACCCGCACCTACCCTGCAAATCTCACACCTACTCTGTAAATCCTGCACCCACCCTGTACATACATCTAGCCTGTACATCCCGCACCTACCCTATATAGCTTCCACCTATCCTGTAAATCCTGTATACATACTGCACCTACCCTATACACTTTCCCCCTACCCTATACACCTTTCACCTACCCTATAAATTCCACACCTACCCTGTAAATCCTGCACCCGCCCTGTACATGCATCTAGCCTGTACATCCCGCACCTACCCTATACACCTTCCACCTACCCTGTAAATCCCGCAAATACCCTGTAAATCCTCCACCTAATATGTAGGCTAAACCCCCCACTTTGCACATCCTGCACGTACACTATACAGCCTGCACCTACACTGTAAAGTCCTCAACTACTTTGTAAACACTCCACCTATATCATGTATTTAATGGATGCTTGTATTGTTTTACAGAGGTTATTATTTTTGTTGAATAACCTCAACGGAGGTCAATATTCGCAATAATACCCTAATAGCAGGCACCCATTAAGTCAGATAATAGGCTCGACACAGGTCAATATTAGAAACGAAGGCTTTCTCGGCTTCGCCTCGAAAGTAATTCGATTCTAATAATGACATGCGTCTCGCCCATTATCTAATACATCACGCACCTGCAATGTACCAGTATATCGGGCGCCTGCCCTGTATACTCTGTAAGCCTTCCACCTACCCTATACATCCCGCACCTACTAGTGCTCTGTACACATTTCACCTTCCCTGTAGGCCTACATTCTCCACCTACCCTGTACATCCTCCGTCTACCCAATTTTCTCCCCCCCCCCCCCCTCCCCCAACATAAGTTTTTCAAGATAGACATTTCCGAACGCGCCTCAGAGGGCGTGCATACATAATGGCAAACATTTGCAACACATTTATTCTTAGGCGGATTGACATAAAATTTGCCAGCATGTTCAGGATAGTATACAGATGTTATAATAAAACATATCGCTAATTTGAACAAAATCTGCACAACAAATGCCCTAATATATAGTCGTTATTCCGTCACACTGGATTTGTCATGCAATAATCGGATAATATTTCCAAAATATTGATAAATTATCACCCACAGGAAACTATGTGGTCTTCAAATCTGTCTTTAATTTCCATGTGATATATATATATAGTTCAAACTCATTGATTAAAAATTGCGCGACACTGCGATGGATTTTGTTTTGCAAAACACTGAACGATATTTCACTTACTAAAATGAATGTACAGTCCTAGAAAAAAATTCATACGGTAGAAACTTCCAAAACTTAGTCTACATGTCTAACGGATTGTACGTATGAGATTGATGAAATAAAATGTGGAGGTAACGATGTTAGAATTTTCGCAATCTGCATTTGAATGCTGCATGTCAGGCTAGAATTCGTGCATTCGTTCACCATCAGAACGTCACCAGAGTCTCTGTGGCGCCACTGTTCACACGCAATTACGTGAGTTAGCTACATGTGTCTTGGTGTGCATAATCTTCGATATCGGATTGGATTGGATTGGATTGGATTGGATTTATTCAGGAATATGAGCCCTCAGGATAACCCAGGAAAGTGCATGCACTTATTTCCAGTGAGGGTCCTGTTTTGTGTTGTGTATGTAATGCATTGTCAGAATTTCTATAACGGCCTGAAACAGATCACGGTACATCTATCAGCTTCCCCTCAACCACCGCTGAGAATCCCTGTGCAGCAACCGTATTCCTCACCCAGCACGAAGTTTAATGTCCTCCCCCGCCGGAGGACAACATATCAGGTGCTAAATTAGCGAACACCATTAAAAACGCACGGTCCAAACATGTCGTATATTCTCGAGAAATGATATGTATCATGCACTGTGGCGAGACTGAATGCCCTAATCGTTATCCAACAATGGCGGACAGTAAATACGGCCTGTTTTTTTTTAACCGTGTTAACCGTTAACAAATGCCAGGGCCATTTGTTGTGTATAAATATGTCGAAGTCATGCTTAGATTTTTCAAACAGACCACGTTTTTTTATTGAGAATTCTGCCTGAAAGACAGCAAAATACCACTTGAATCTGTCAAAATATCCCAGTATATGGAAGCTAGCTTACGCATCCTGCGGCTGATGGTTACAGAGGATAGTGCGGGTCTTTGCGATGTCATGCAACACGTGGCCTACGTGATTAAGAGAGCTACACTGGCGCAGTCCTTCAAGTGGGAACATGTTCTCAAGTATGATCAGGAATACAGAAGGAGTCAAGCTGAGCTGGGATTTCCCTGGGGATCGGACAACTCTTTCCTAATGCAAGTATATCTTAAATCTGCACCACAAGATTCTCGGACGGGCCTGGAATTAGTACTAGTGGCAACACCCACGTTCTCGTACACCTTCCACCTAATCTGTACATCCCGCACTTACCATGTATACAACTTCCACCTACCCTGTACATCGCACACCTGCTTTGCACCATCCACCTACCCTGTACCTCCCATATCTACCCTGTACACGTTCCACCTCCTCTGTATACCCCGCACCTACCCTGTACACCTTCCACCCGCCCTGTACATCTCTCACCTGTCATGTATACATTCCATCTACCCCGTACAATCCACACCTACCCTGTACATCTCGCACCCGTCCTATACATCCCGTACCTGCATGCCCTGTACATACCACCCCTACCTTGTACACCTTCAACCTATTCTGTACACCCCGCACCTACCATGTACACGTTCCACCCATTCTCTACATCCCGCACCTACGCTGTGCAGATCCAGCCACCATGTATACATACCGCCCCTACCCCGTGCATCCCACACCTACCCTTACATCCCGTACTGACTCTGTGCACCTCCCACCTACCCTGTACATCCTCCCCTACCCTGTACATCCAGCATCTATCTCTGTAGACCCCCCTACTATGTACATCCCGCATCCGCCATATATACTTATCATACCTACCCTCTACCCTGTACACCTTCCACCTACGTCGTACATCCCGCACCTGCCCTATACATCCCACATCCCACACGTAATCTGTACACCTTCCACCTACCCTGTACATCATTTACCTAGTTTGTACACCTTCCACCTACCCTGTACATCCTTTACCTACTTTGTGCACCTTCCACCTACCCTGTACATCCTCCCCTACCGTGTACATCTTCCACCCATAGTGCACCTTCCACCTACCCTGTGCATCCAACACCTACCCCGTACATTCTGCACCTGCCCTCTATATCCCGCGTGTACCCTGTAGACCTTCCACCTACCATCTATATCCAGCATCTAATCTGTAGACATTCCTCCTACTATGTACATCCCCCGTCTGCCCTATACATATGGCACCTACCCTGTACACCTTCCACTTACCCTGCATATCCCGCGTCTACCCTGTAGACCTTCCACCTACCCTCTATATTCAGCATCTGTTTTGTAGACTTTCCCATTACTGTGTACATCAAGCATCCGCCCTATACATATGGCACCTACCCTGTACACCTTCCACCCGCCCTCAACACCTCTCAACTGCCCTGTACACCTTCCACCTACCCTATACATCGCGCACCTGCCCTGTTACAGCACACGTTGCATCTACACTGTACAACTTGCACCTACCCTGTATATCCCGCACCTACCCTGTACACCTCCCACCCGCCCTGTAATATCTCACCGGTCCTGTACACATCCCACCTACCCCGTACAACCCACATCTACCTTGTACATCTCGCACCCGCCCTATACATCCCGTACCCGCCCTGTACATACCACACCTACCTTGTACATCTTCCATATACCCTGTACATTCCTCAACAGGTACCTGCCATTTAATAGTATATCACGCACATGCCCTGTATATCCCACATAAACTGTAAACCTTCCACCTACCCTATACATCCCGCACCTATATTAGTGCTCTGTACACATTCCACCTACCTTGTACATCCTCCGTCTACCCACTTTGTTGAGAATTTTCCTCCCCCCCCCCCCCCCCAATATTTCAAGATAGACATTTCCGAACGAGGTCTCACAATGAGAGGGCGCACATACATGATTGCAAGCATTTGCAACACATTCCTTCTTGGGCGGATTGATATAAATTTTGCCAGCATGTTCGGGATAGTATATAGATGATAATATTATAATAAAATATGTCGCTCATTTGAAAAACGTCTGCACAACAAATGCCCTAATATATAGTCGCTATTCCGTCACACTGGATTTATCATGCAATAATCGGATAATATTTCCAAAATGTTTTTGCAAAACACTGAACGATATTTCACTAACTAAAATGAACTAACAGCCCTACAAAAAAAATCATATGGTAGAAACTTCCAAAACTTAGTCTACATGTTTATTGGATTGTACGTATGAGATTAGTGAAATAAAATGTGGGGGTAACGATGCTAGAATTCTCGTAATCTGCATTTGAATGCTGCATGTCGGGCTAGAATTCGTGCGCCCGTTAACCATCAAAACGTCATTTTTGACATTAGAGCGTTGGGGGCGAAGCCCCCAACCCTGTACATGTCTATGTGCTGACTTTTTCATGGAGGTTTCATGCCAAACTATCGAAGCCTGTTTTGGCAGGTAAACGTTTAGACACCTACTCCAAATGAGGATTTTCTTCGTATTTGACATAAAATCTGTCGAATTGATGGCAAACTTTGAATATTTCACAGATGTATAATGCATAAATCGATGTGTTAGGATTGAGAAAATAACGTATAATCCTCAAATTATCCAAAAACGTCCAAAATGGCGGAGCCGATGGAAATTGACGTTCCCAGAATGCAAAGCAAATTTTACCGCAATGACGCGTATTATGGAACACACAATTTTCTGTGCAGCATACGTGCATGCATACATCATCTTGCGTGTGACATTCTCTGGCGTTACGATGATTCGTCTGCGACGCAACGGCTAAATTTACCGTAATTTGACGTATTGTATCACATGACAATTAAGGTGTTCCATGCGGGGATGCGAATTTTTATTTTAAACTGGTCTTTAAATTCGCCCAGTAGGCACATGTATCATGATATCAGATGCAGCTATTTCCCATGGTTTTCAATATTTTTTTTATATTTTTTTAAAAAATGAAATACCATTTTCGTAGGCGTAGATCTATCTGTTACATTGAGTTCAAAATAAATGTTTACTTATTAGGAATATGAATGAAGTAGGCCTATGTTTTTCATCATAATATACTGTCGTGGTGCTGATGATGTGCTCGAGCTCTAACGTCGTCCCCCACAGTTAGCTGCATTTTCTTGTTACAGAATCTCCGTGGCGCCACTATTCACACGTAATAACGTGAGTTGGTTACATGTATATTGGTGTGGAAAATCTTTGATATCGGATTGGATTGGGTTGGATTTACATGTTCGCCCGCTACATCCCATACCCGCCCTGCACACTCTCAACCTACCCTGTACATCACGAACCTACACCGTACACCTTCCACTTATACCCTGTAAGTCCCGCACCCGTCCTGTACACCCTGCACCTACTCTGTATATCCCGCATCTACTCTATACACCTTCCACCTACCCTGTAAATGCTGTACCTTCTATATGTAGGCTAAACCTCCCACTTACTTTGCACATCCTGCATTTACCCCTTACAGTCTCCACCTACACTGTACATTTCTCAACTATTTTTTAAACACTCTGCCTATATCATGTATATCACGCACCTGCCATGTAGGCCTACTGGTATATCAAACACTTGCCCTGTATATCCAGCATAATCTGTAAACCTTCCACCTGCCCTACATCCCGCACCTACTAGTGCTCTGTAAACATTTCACCTTCCCTGTAGGCCTACATTCTCCACCTACCCTATACATCATCCGTCTACCCACTTTGCCCCTATCCTCCCCCCCCCCCCCCCTTCAAATATTTCAAGATACATTTCCGAACGAGTTCTCACAATGAGATGTTCGTGATAGTATATGGATAATAATGTTATAATACAATATAGGTTATCGTTAATTTGAAAAAAAAATCTACACAACAAAAGCCCTAATATATAGTCGCTATTCCGTCACACTGGATTTATCATGCAATAATCGGATAATATTTCCAAAATGTTGATAAATTATCACCCACAGGAAACCATGTGGTCTTTAAATCTGTCCAATTTTCATGTGATATGTATATAGATCGAACTCATTGATTAAAAATTGTGCAACAGTGCAATGGATTTTTTTTTTTGCAAAACGCTGAACGATATTAACTACGTTGAATGGCCAGTACTAGAAAAAAATTCATACGGTAGAAACTTCCAAAACTTAGTCTACATGTCTGACGGATTATACACATGAGATTAATGAAATAAAATGTGGGGGTAACTATGGTAGAATTTTCGCAATTTGCATTTGAATGCTGCATGTCGGGCTAGAATTCGTGCGCCCGTTTAGCATCAAAACGTCATTTTTACACAGACTCCTTGGCGCCACTATCCAGTTGGTCGCACGAAATGACGTGAGTTAGCTACATGTATCTTGGTGTGGAACATCTTTGATATCAGATTGGATTGGATTTACATATTCACCTTCTACATCCCACACCCGCCCTGCACACTCTCAACCTACCCTGTATATCACGCACCTACAGCGTACACCTTCCACCTATACCCTGTAAATCCCGCACCCGCCCTGTACACCCTGCATCTATAGTACTCTGTACATCCCGCACTTACCCTATACACCTTCAACCTACCCTGTAAATCCTGCACCCGACCTGTATATCCTGCATCTATAGTACTCTGTACATAACGCACCTACCCTATACACCTTCAACCTACCCTGTAAATCCCGCATCCGCCCTGTACATCCTGCATCTATAGTACTCTGTACATAACGCACCTACCCTATACACCTTCAACCTACCCTGTAAATCTCGCATCCGCCCTGTACATCCTGCACCTACCCTGTACATCCCGCAGCTACCATATACACCTTCCATATACCTTGTAAATCCCGTACCTCCCCTTTAAATCCCGCACCGCCCTGTACATACTGCACCTACCCTGTACCTCCCGCAGTTATCCTATACAAGTACACGTTCCAGTTAACCTGTAAATTCCACACCTGCCCTGTAAATCCCACACCCGCCCTGTACATCTTGCACACACCCTATACACCTTCCAACTATCCTATAGATCCCGCAACCGCCCTGTACATACTGCACCTACCCTATACACCTTCTGCTTACCTTGTGAATCCCACACCCTGTATACATCCTGCACCCGCCCTGCACCTACCCTATACACCTTTCACTTACCCTGTAAATCCCACACCTACCCTGTAAATCTCGCACCGCCCTGTACATACTGCACTTACACCCTATACACCTTCCACCTACCCTGTAATTCTCGCACCTACCACATTAGTACACCTTCCACTTAACCTGTAAATTCCACACCTGCCCTGTAAATCCCACACCAACCCTGTACATCTTGCACATACCCTATACACCTTCCAACTATACTGTAAATCCCGCACACGCCCTGTACACCTTGCATCTACCCTATACACTTTCCACCTACCTTGTTAATCCCACACCTACCCTGTAAAACCCGCACCTACCCTGTATGCATCCTGCACCGCCCTGTACATCCTGCACCTACCCTATACACCTTCCACTTACCCTGTAAATCGAACACCTACCCTGTAAATCTCGCACCGCCCTGTACATACTGCACTTACACCCTATACACCTTCCACCTACCCTGTAATTCTCGCACCTACCCTGTACATCCCGCAACCGCCCTGTACATCCCGCACATATCCTACATTAGTACACCTTCCACTTAACCTGTAAATTCCACACCTGCCCTGTAAATCCCACACCAACCCTGTACATCTTGCACATACCCTATACACCTTCCAACTATACTGTAAATCCCGCACACGCCCTGTACACCTTGCATCTACCCTATACACCTTCCACCTACCTTGTTAATCCCACACCTACCCTGTAAAACCCGCACCTACCCTGTATGCATCCTGCACCCGCCCTGTACGTCCTGCACCTACCCTATACACCTTCCACTTACCCTGTAAATCCCACACCTACCCTGTAAATCTCGCACCGCCCTGTACATACTGCACTTACACCCTATACACCTTCCACCTACCCTGTAATTCTCGCACCTACCCTGTACATCCTGCAACCGCCCTGTACATCCCGCACATATCCTACATTAGTACACCTTCCACTTAACCTGTAAATTCCACACCTGCCCTGTAAATCCCACACCAACCCTGTACATCTTGCACATACCCTATACACCTTCCAACTATACTGTAAATCCCGCACACGCCCTGTACACCTTGCATCTACCCTATACACCTTCCACCTACCTTGTTAATCCCACACCTACCCTGTAAAACCCGCACCTACCCTGTATGCATCCTGCACCCGCCCTGTACATCCTGCACCTACCCTATACACCTTCCACTTACCCTGTAAATCCCACATCTACCCGGTAAATCCTGCACCCGCCCTGTACATACTGCACCTATACGCTACATGCTGCAACTACCCTGGATATCCCGCAACTACCCTGTACATATTGCAAACGCCCTGTACAACCCACACCCGACTTGTATAATCCCACACCTATCCTGTACATCCCGCAAAGGACTTATACATCCTACATCCACCCTGTACATCCCATTTCCTGCCCTGCACATCCCCCACCTACCCTGTAAATCCTGCCTCTTCTATGTAGGCTAAACCTCTCGCTTACTCTACACATCCTGCACGTACCTTTACAGCCTCCACCTACACTGTAGCCTATATTCTTCAACTACTTTGTAAACATTCCACCTATATCCTTCATATCACGCACCTGCCATGTAGGCCTATAATAGTATATCAAACACCTGCCCTGTATATCCCGTGTAATCTTTAAACCTTCCTCCTACCCTATACATCCCGCACCTACTAGTACTCTCCACCTACCCTGTGCATCCCCCGTCTACCCACTCTGCCCCCCCCCCCCCAAATGTTTCAAGATAGACATTTCCTAACGAGGTCTCACAATGAGAGGGTGCACATACATGATTGCAAGCACATTCATTCTTGGGCGGATTGATATAAAATTTGCCAGCATGTTCGGGATAGTATATAGATGATAATGTTATACACTGTACACTCTCTAACTACCCTGTACACGCCCCCTATCGTGTACACCTTCCACATACCTTGTACATCCTCTACCTACCGTGTACACATTCCACCTATCCTGTACATCCCCCCCTACCGTGTACACCTTCCACAAATTTTGTACATCCTCTACCTACAATGTACACATTCCACATACCTTGTACATCCTCTACCTACCGTGTAAACTTTCCACCTTCCCTGTACATCCTCTACCTACCATGTAGGTACATCCCCGTACTGTGTACACCTTCCACATACCTTGCACGTCCTCTACCAACCATGTACATCTTCCACCTACCCTGTAATCCTTTCATACCATGTACGCCTTCCACATACCTTGTACATCCTCTACCTATCATGTACACCTTCCACCTACCGTGTACATTCTTCAACCACCCTGTACACACCTTCTATAGTGTACACTTTCCACATACCTTGTACATCCTACCCTTTACACCTTCCACCTACCCTGTACATACTCCTTCTAATGTGTTCACGTTCCACATACCTTCTACATCCTCTAGCTACCGTGTAAACTTTCCACCTTCCCTGTACATCCTCCATTACCGTGTACACCTTCTGCATACCTTATACATCCTCTACCTACTGTGTACACCTTCCATGTACCTTGTACATCGCGCACCTACTCTGTACTTTTACCGCTTACCCTGTACACATTCTACATACCCTGTATATCACGTACCTACTCCATACACATTCCACATATCCTGTACATCACGCACTTACTCTGTACTCTTTCCACATAGCCTTTACATCTCACACATACCCTGTACATCATCCCCCTACCTTGTACACCTCTCATATACCATGTACATCCCGCACCTATTCTGTACACCTTCCACATACCCTGTACACCACGCACCTACTTTGCAAACCTTACACACAACCTTTACATCTCGCACCTACCCTGTACATCATCCCCCTACCCTGCACACCTCTCACCTACCCATCTTACATCGCCCAGCCTCCCTGTACACCGTCCACATACCCTGTACATCGCGCACCTACTCTGTATTTTTCCACATACCCTGTAGACCGTCCACCTATAACGTACATCTATATACGCACCTACTCCGTACAACTTCCAACTACCCTGTTCATTGCGCACCTACTCTGTACAATTTCCACCTACCTTGTACCCCTTTAACATACCCTGTACATCCCGCACCCACCCTGGACACCTTCCACATACACAGTACATCGCGCACCTGCCCCGTACACCTTCCACATACCCTGTACATCGCGCACTTACTCTGTACTCCTTCCATCTACCATGTGCACCTTCCACATGTCCTGTTCATTACGCACCTACCTTCCACATACCCTGTACATAGCGCACCTACTCGGTAATATTTATACCCTGTACACCTTCCACATACTTTGTACATCACGCACATACTCTGTTCATCCCGCACCTACTCTGTACACCTTCCACATACCCTGTACATCGCGCACCTACTCTGTACTTTCCCTACCTACTCCGTACACTTACCCGTTCACATCCCATATGCCATGTACATCTCGCACCGACACTGATCATCTTCCACATATCCTCTAGATTGCGCACCTAGCCTCTACTCCTTCCACCTACCATGTACATCACTTACCTACTCTGTACAACTTCCACCTAGCCTTTACATCTCACATCTACCCTGTACATCCTTCCCCTTCCCTGTACACTTCCCACCTACCCAGCTTACATCGCGCAGGTACCCTGTACACCTTCCACCTTACCCCGTACACCTTCCACATACTCTGAACATCACTCATGTACTCTGTACTTTTTTCTACCTACCCCGTACACTTTCCAAATACCCTGCACATCACGCACCTACTTTGTGCACCTTCCACTTACCATGTACACCTCCCGACTACCCTGTAGGTTTACATCGCTCACCTACTCTCTACTCCTTCCACCAACTTTGCACAATTTCCACCTACCCTGTACATCGCGCATCTACTCTGTACTTTTTCTACGACCCCGAACACTTGCTATATATTCTGTACATTGTGCACCGCCACTGTACACCTTCCACATACCCTGTACATCGCGCACCTATACTGTACACTGTCCACCTACCCTGTACATCACGCACCTATTTTGTACACCTTCCACATAGTCTTTACATCTCTCAACTACCCTGTACATCCTCCCCCTACCCTGTACACCTCCCACCTACCCAGCATGCATCGCTGGGTATACATTCCATCTACACATGTACACTATCCACATGCCCTGTACATCGCGTACTTACTCTGTTCTCCTTCCATCTACCTTGTACACCTTCCACATATATCCTGTACATCTCTCTCGCAACTACCGTGTCCACCTTCCCTCTACAGTGTACATCACGAAACGACCCTGTACATCGCGCATATACTTTGTACATCGCACATCTACTCTGTACACTTTCCACCTTCCCTGTAAGTTCCTCACCTACTCTATACATCTCACCTACCTTGAACATCGCAAAACAGGGCATTTACCCTGTAAAATTTCCACCTACCCTGTACATCGTGCACCAGGGCACCCACCTTGTAAAATTCCGCCTACCCTGTAAATTGCATCTACTCTGTACATCGCGCATTTACCCTGTACATCGCGCATCTACTCTGTACACCTTCCACCTTCCCTGTAAGTTCCTCACCTACTCTATACATCGCACCTTCCCTGAACATCGCACAAAGGGCACTTACCCTGTAAAATTCCCACCTACCCTGTACATCGCGCACCAGGGCACCCACCTTGTAAAATTCCGCCTACCCTGTACATTGGGCATCTAGTCTGTACATCGCGCATTTACCCTGTACGTCCCGCAATTACCCTGTACAACCTCCCCTGTTGTACAGGGTAATTGCGGGACAATTACCGTAAAACCTCTGATAGACGCCGGGTTTCTGATAGACGCCGGGTTCTAATAGACGCCGGGGGTTCAGGTATACTGGAATTAATAGACGCTGGGTTCTAATAGACGCCGGGTCTACGTACATTGTGTAACATAGCAACGTATAGATACTAACAGCGACAACGTCAACGCGTCCCAGTCCGGAATTGCCAGCTTTTAATATCTAAACTGTCGTCCGATTTGTAATATCGTAACACAGGCCTCGCCAATTCCAATAAACGCCAGGTCCAGACAACGACTAAAATCAATTAACGCCGGGTTTTAATAAACGCTGGGTTCTAATAGACGCCGGGTCTAGAGTGTAACTGAAATCAATAGACGCCCGGGCGTTTATTAGAAGTTTTACGGTACCCCGCAATTACCTTGTACAACCAGCCCTGCACGTCCCGCACCTATACGGTGCCACAGCCCAATCTAATATTGTGTTCATGTTAGGCAGAATGATCTACAAGTAAGACAGACAGCAAGAAAACTTACGTCCATATCCTTCCTTCATCAAACGAAAGATTGAGAAAATGTCATGCTTTTATTTCAAGGCTTCAGTTAAGATGCGTACCTCAGAAACGTACCTGAGATGCGAACATGTGATGTGCTTTTTGAGCACACCAAAGGCAATGGAAGCGCTTTGAACATTGTGTCCAGCTTCCCTTCGAATGCATGATTATCTGAGAATTTCAGATACATCTTTACATGATTGGCATCGAAATTGTATATTTCATACACATTCGCGTTTTTGTTGCGCTGGAAATGATATCGCTTCGTTGTTTATATCAGTGAGCAACACATAATTTTGCAATATTGCTTGCATGCCGTTTCGACTATTCCCTTATTTACCAGAAACGTGTCGTGTTTTGATTCACACTTGAGTGCTTAATTTGGTTGTGGTGAATATATTATAATATAAAATCAATGATGAAAACACAGAGAAAACTTTCCGAAACGCAACATGCCAAGCGCAAGTGCTTTGGAATGTTACGGGCAGGTTTTGCAAGTGGTGCAATTGGGCCCCTGTGCGATGTCATCGCCATGTAATCATTCGCCTGCATGATTAACATGGATAGCAAAACGGGAACTGTGGCCAACCGACCGCGTCCCGGTGAGCAGAGAGTCACGACTCACCGCAAGAACGATACATCGATCCTCTCCCAATTGTCACTCTCATCTTACCATTGGATTGAAAGAGTTACAATACACTGGCAAAATATGAGACAGTTTTACAACACACATATTATATACTGGTATGTGCCAAAATGTTATGTGCCAAAATGGTATTATCATAGATATACAAATAGATACCATGAGCCAAAATAGTTGGTATATTACATGACCGTACGGTCCTGACTTTTTTGGCTCATACATTTTGGCTCAAAAAATATATGTTTGAGATAAAATGTTCAATAACTGCAGCAGAGTAATATATTTCGACAAAAAGTGTTGAAAAGGTCCAAATATGAAAAATAATGTACATAAAACCAGTCTAAAAGCAATACTCTGCAATGTGCCAAAATGGTCGGATTCGTAAGTTGTGGTCAAAAAGGTCGAATTCGTAAGTATATATATAACATTTATATTAAGCAATATTCCTTAAACTACAGGCTGTGTGAAATACGATGTACCACCAGTGAAATTTAGATGCCTAATAGATAAAATAGATGTCTAATCATCAATAGTAACAGATAGTGTTTACGAGCCCTGGCACGATATTGACATAGTTAGAATGTTGTAATTGTCTACATTTAAACGTGGGAATCTTCTCTGTGGCACTTACATACTTTGTAGTGTAATGGTGTAATTGGCTACATTTACAAGTGGGAATCTTCCCTGTGACATTTACATACTTTGTGGTGTAATTGTGTCATTGTCTACATTCACACGTGGGATTCTCTGTGGCATTTACATACTTTGTAGTGTAATGGTGTAATTGGCTACATTTACAAGTGGGAATCTTCTCTGTGACATTTACATACTTGTGGTGTAATGGTGTAATTGGCTACATTTAAACGTGGGAATCTTCTCTGTGGCATTTACATACTTTGTAGTGTAATGGTGTAATTGGCTACATTTACATACTTTGTGGTGTAATGGTGTAATTGGCTACATTTACATATTTTGTAGTGTAATGGTGTAAATGGCTACATTTACATACTTTGTGGTGTAATGGTGTAATTGGCTACATTTACATATTTTGTAGTGTAATGGTGTAAATGGCTACATTTACACGTGGGAATCTTCTCTGTGACATTAACATACTTTGTACACAATCTTAGTGGTGTCACTGAGACTACCGTTTACAGGTAGCGATATCACTGATGCTTGTAGCCCTGGACAGACAGCATCAGTGGGTCGGTGACCAGCTCACTGCTCTGCTGGAGAAGTCTCTCCGTCATCAGTTGCTGAACTTCCGCCAAGTCTGCGTCGGTGAGGGCCAGGGCCATCACCCAGTAGGAATATCCCAGCCTCTCCATGTCGAGGACGTCCTCCACCAGCCTCTCCAGCTCGGGACCGTCGCCTCGTCCCTGAGGCTCTAGCACCAGGCGCCAGTAGTCCACCACCATCCCGTCCATCACCCACGCGTGCAGTCCGGCCATCAGGTTCTCCACCCCGCTCTCTCCGTCTTCCAGTACGGCAGCCGCCCAGCCCATCACCGCCGCGTCCACTACGACCCTTCCCTCGGCGTCGAAGTCCAGTGTCAGATCTGGGCGCAGGTCTTCCAAGCGCTCTACCATCTCTGTAAAGTATGTGGTTAGTCGCTGGAGGTCCTCGTCCGCAGAGTTAGGAGCTGTAGCCATCAGACGTTCGACTCTCGCGGAAAGCTGTTCCATGGTGTCGGCTGCGGTCTCCAGGGACTTCCAGAGATCGCCAGGCGAGACAGGGACCTCATCTCGTCGGACCAGCCGCCAGCTGGACCACAACCTATAAGCTTGCTCGGCCACTCCAACCACAGCTGAGGCCACCGTGAATATCGACCGTCGCTCGAGTTGCTTGGGACTTGTCTCCTCGGCCACCTGTGGGAGGAGTTACTTCATGAGCTATTATGATTTATTAAGACAGTCACTTAAAGCTATAACCACTTTTAGAACTGACGAAATATATCCAGTCTGCAATAGCTTTATTTTATCTATAGACTGAGAATTCATGCAAATTGTGGTCTAAAAGTATATATTATGTGCCTAAATTGAGTTGCCAAAATCAAGATTCAAATTCGGGCCAATCAATTTCGCATCCATTTCTTTCCTCAGAACGGACCGTGTTGCGTGCGAGTTCTTTACACAGTCTTATGACGTCATTGGTATTAGTCTAGATTTTCATGCACAGTTAGCGGCGATTTTCTGAGTATCTGTCGTCGAATTGTGCATATAGTCCAAGAGCTCAGACACTTTTATTTGTGTTTTATTTGCCAAAAGGTCTGAATAGTGGGTTTTGTAGAGGAGTATATGTAGTTTTCAGAAATCCATTTCTTACAAAAATCTACTTGGAACTTTTTTCAAAATTCTCATTTGAAGTGGGGTACCCCCTTTTACAGTATTTTCGCAAAGCGATATTTTCGATAGTTTGCTCCCGATTGTTTTCCACAATAAAACCATTAATATTAACTAGACAGTCACAAATAATATACCAAATGGAAGCTCTTACTCTCAGGAATATCATGGAATAGATTACATTTATAATCCATGTATATCTGATAGTGAAATTTGGGATTTTCGATCAAAGCCATAAGAACGTCAGAGCGGCCTTTGAAAAATAACTTTTGTGTGTGTTGTGTTTGTATGTGTGGTGGATAGAAATGAATGTCAACTTTTTAATCCACCCTGTTCCATGACCTGAGCAATCAGCTTCATTTTGATACCAAATTTGTACTGTTATGTCCATTAGCCGACCAGATGTGGCACTTTTGAGTTGATAGATACTGTACGGATGCAGATACTCGAAATCGTAATTTCACCATATGGGCTATATTTACCAAGTGCATCCCTGGAACAGAATGAAATTGTGCAATGAAATTCAGAATGAAATTCACAACAATTTCAGAATTGTTGTGAAATAGTTTCATCAATCACCGGAGACATTCATAATTAATTAGAGATGGAAAGTATGATCGAACACAAATCGGCATTCAGACGGCGTTGTCGATTTTTCTAAAGCATCATATCATATCGATTTTAGGTCACACAACTATAAATTTGGTATCATAATGAAGCTTATTGCTCAAATAATTGACCACGATCAATTAGAAAGCAAATAATTTTTTTGGGTTGACCACATATATGAAAAATATTCAAACAACAGTTATCACCCGAAGATCGCTCTGACATTCTTATGGTTTGGACCATCAGATATACATGTATAGCAATGTAATCTATCTCATGATATTCCTGAGAGTAAGAGCTCTCATTTGGTATATTATTCGTGACTATCCAGTTAACATTAAGGGTTTGATTGTGGAAAACAATCGGGAGCAAACTACCAAAAATATCGCTTTGCGAAAAAAAACTGTAAAGGGGGTACCTACGGTGCCTCATTACTGCCAATTACATTCGTGCATTTCTCACCCCGTCTATAATTATCACCTTACAACATTCACCAAGTTTATAATATCCACCCCATCTATAATTACCACCTCAGAATTATCACCGCATTCATAATTTCCACCCCATCTATAATTATCACCTCACAATATTCACCAAGTTTATAATATTCACCCCATCTATAATTATCATCTCATAATTTTCACAGCATTTAAAAATTCCACCCCATCTATAATTATCACCTAACATTTTTCACCGAGTTTATATACACCCCATCTATAATTACCACCTCAGAATTATCACCGCGTTTATAATTTCCACCCCATCTATAATTATCACCTAACATTTTTCACCGAGTTTATATACACCCCATCTATAATTACCACCTCACAATATTCGCCGAGTTATAATATGCACCCCATCTATAATTACCACCTCAGAATTATCACCGTGTTCATAATTTCCACTCCATCTATAATTATCACCTCACAATATTCACCGAGTTTATAATATCCACCCCATCTATATTTACCACCTCAGAATTATCACCGCGTTTATAATTTCCACCCCGTTCATAATTATCACCTCACATTTTTCACCCCGTTTATAATTTACACCCCGTCCACAATATTCATCTCAGAATTATCACTGCATTTATAATTTCCACCCCGTCTGTAATTATCACCTCATATTTTTCACCCAGTTTATAATCTCCACCCGATCCATAATTATCACCACGGATTAACACCTCGTTCATAATTTCCACCCGTCTATAATTAACACCTCAGAATTATCATCGAGTTTATAATTATGGGTACAGAATTTCAATTGGTGCATTGAGTAAATGTATGGGCACTCTTGGCATTCTGTGCACTGTATTGGCGAGCATATAAGGACATGTCCTCATATATGTGCACTTCCTTATATCCGGACATAAGAACATGTCCTCATATGTGAACTTTTTTTTTAGAAATTGTCTATAAAACATCACACCCATATCTTAAGGACAATTTGCATGTCGATGATCAGGGGCGGGTTTAGGGGGGGGGGCAAGGGGGCCTTGCCCCCCCCCCCTCCGCTCCCAAAAAAAGAAGGAAAAAGAGAAGAAAAAAGAAAGAAAAGGAGAAGAGAGGGGAGGAAGTGTTTTCAAGATAAATTACACCAGGAAGTAGCTCTAACTGCTGGGGCCCCATGTCACGAGCAATGTATTTACTCTATAGCCTACCCACCTGTTCTCATTGAAAGCATTTCAATGGTTCAAAACTAAGTAATATTTTATGTCATATTTTGTTTCAACTACAGTGATCATGCATTTATGGGTGGTAAGTAATGCTTGATAGTTAGATCCAGGAGAACTCTGGGATGCTGTATTAGGCACTCGAATATCGCCCCCCACCGACAGGGGCTTGTTTCAACTTGCTCAACAACATTTCAAAAATAGGCTTTCCCTCAAAATCCTAGATTTGCTTAAATCAGCCATATAACACACTCTTTAGGGGGATGGAAAATGGACCAAAGGGAACCTGTGAAACACACCACTGCATATCCCTTCAGCTTCTGGGGCCCTCAAGCGGGTCCCAGACCACCTCGCTTCACGACATTTCATATCTTGGCCCTCCTTCAGAACCCTCGATCCACCCCAGATCAGGCCTTCATAAACTCTCCAAGGCCATGAAATTGGTTCAAGGAGAGCCCTAGAACACACCATTGGCTCGCTTTGCTCGCTGCTCTGTTGATCAAAGGTTTTGCCCCCCCCCCCCCAAGTTGTGAAAAATGACGCAACTGGAACACGTGTAGCACGTACCACTACGTATACCATGTTCAGCATATTAATCTTGAATATTCTTGTGGTCTTGAAATTAAATTGTATAAATGTCGAGTGTATGTGATATAGACCTACAGGGAATTGTGTGTCACTCAAATGGACATAATTCATTGCGCCAACGATTTAATTAGGTCCCCATTTTCAGTCTATAGTAGTGCATATAGTGTCCTTACATATGAATAAATGGGATCTTTTTATGTCTGAATATAAGGGCGTGTCCATATAAGTGAACACGTTTTGAAATTTTGATATATTGTGAAAATGCACAAATCCAGAACCCGTCCTTATATGTGCTTCAATGCGATAGCTATAGAGGCGCTCCCACAAGCGTTTTGTTGCTCTAGGGCTGCAGATGTTCACGAAGTAATCCAATTTTGGATATTACGGACTCGGTGAATATTCTGAGGTGATAATTATAAACGGGGTGGAAATTATAAACGCGGTGATAATTATGAGGTGATAATTGTTGACTGGGTGGACTGGGTGTAAACTATAAACGGGGTGAAAATTGTGAGGTCATAATTATAAACGGGGTGGAAATTATAAACGCGGTGATAATTCTGAGGTGGTAAATATAGATGGGGTGGATATTATCAACTCAGTGAATATTGTGAGGTGATAATTATAAACGGGGTGGAAATTATAATCGCGGTGATAATTCTGAGGTGGTAAATATAGATGGGGTGGATATTATAAACTCGGTGAATATTGTGAGGTGATAATTATAAACGGGGTGGAAATTATAATCGCGGTGATAATTCTGAGGTGGTAAATATAGATGGGGTGGATATTATAAACTCGGTGAATATTGTGAGGTGATAATTATAAACGGGGTGGAAATTATAATCGCGGTGATAATTCTGAGGTGGTAAATATAGATGGGGTGGATATTATAAACTCGGTGAATATTGTGAGGTGATATATTATAGATGGGGTGGAAATTATGAGGTGATATTTATAGATGGGGTGGATATTATAAACTCGGTGAATGTTGTGAGGTGATAATTATAGACGGGGTGAGAAATGCACGAATGTAATTGGCGGTAATGAGCCATCGTAGGTACCTCTTTACAGTTTTTTCGCAAAGCGATATTTTCGGTAGTTTGCTCCCAATTGTTTTACGTGTATATCTGATAGTGAAACTTGGGATTTTCTATCCAAACCATGAGTATGTCAAAGCGGTCTTCGGGTGATAACTGTTTTTGTGTGTGTATATTTTTCATATATGTGGTCAACCAGAAAACATTATTTGCTTTCTAATGTCCAATTGAGCAATTTGAATTGAGCAATTTCAAATTGAGCAATTTCAAATTGAGCAATTTGAGCAATCAGCTTTATTATGATACCAAATTTATAGTTGTGTGACCCAAATTCGATATGATATGATGCTTTAGAAAAATCGGCAGCCCCGTCTGAATGACGATTTGTGTTCGATAATACTTTACATCTCTAATTAATTATGAATGTCTTCAGTGATTGATGAAACTATTTCACAACAATTTGGAAATTGTTGTGAATTTCATTCTGAATTTCATTGCACAATTTCATTCTGTTCCAGGGATGCACTTGGTAAATATAGCCCATTATGGTGAAATTACGATTTCGAGTATCTGCATCCGTACAGTATCTATCAACTCAAAAGCGCCACATCTGGTCGGCTAATGGACATAACAGTACAAATTTGGTATCAAAATGGAGCTGATTGCTCAGGTCATGGAACAGGGTGGATGAAAAAGTTGACATTCATTTCATCTCCACCACACACACAAAAACAACACACACAAAAGTTATTTTTCAAAGGCGGCTCTGACGTTCTTATGGCTTTGATAGAAAATCCCAAGTTTCACTATCAGATATACATGGATTGTAAATGTAATCTGTTTCATGATATTCTTGGGAGTAAGAGCTTCCATTTGGTATATTGGTTGTGACTGTCCAGTTAATATTAATGGTTTTATTGTGGAAAACAATCGGGAGCAAACTATCGAAAATATCGCTTTGCGAAAATACTGTAAAAGGGGGTACCCCACTTCAAATGAGAATTTTGAAAAAAGTTCCAAGTAGAATTTTGTAAGAAATGGATTTCTGGAAACTACATATACTCCTCTACAAAACCCACTATTCAGACCTTTTGGCAAATAAAACACAAATAAAAGTGTCTGAGCTCTTGGACTAATAGGCCTATGTCCTAGTTATTCCTGACAATCTCGAGATGTACTTTCAAGTTTGCGTGACAAACAAGAATGCTAGATTTGGTTGATTTTAAAATTGCCCCCAACTTTAATTGCATCCCCCGAACAAAGTTCGGTGGGTACTATGGATCTGCGATCATCGCACCGCGTCCACCGCCGCAGACACTTTCTTGTAAACGCGCCACAGGCTGCAAATCTGAACCGATTACGATACCTTTTTTTTAGAGTGACATGACTTATGGTAAGATTGCGACACCAATCGATTTTGGTTGCCATAGCAAAATTGGCCTCAAATTGGCCTGTTTAGCACACATGGTTTGTGAAGACCCTACGGGCGGGAGTTCTCATGATGAAGAAATTGCACCGGCTTGATGAGAAAGACAGTCACACGCAACTTTTTGTTTTTTAGAATGATCAAATAAATATTGATTAGTTAACAGGTTATCTTATTACGATTAGTATTGATTAGTTAACATGTTATCTTATTACGACAATCAAAATAGCAACTTTGACATCACTCTGACTATGGAAGCAAATAACACTGAATTCTTGTTCGGAATAGAGTGGTGAAGTTTTTTGGTGAAAACAGAACAATAATACCAAATAAGTTAACATCTGTTTTACTAGTTAAGTCTATTATTGACCACAAATAAAATAGTTTCAGACAAGAAACATTCCTTTTTGCGCCCAACAAGGTAAAGGTTATGTTCAGTACAGATTTCATGACTGTGACCGAATATGCTTTATTTTTACTAGTTAAGTCTATTATTGACCACACTAAAAATAGTTAAGACAAGAAACATTTATTATTGGTCTAATAAAAGGTAAAAGTTTTGATCAGTAGAATTTTGATGGTTTGGGGGCGACACGGATGAAAGGGCTAAGGGAGATACACGCCAGCGGTCGTCGGCGACCGGAGACCGTCTAGTTCTTTCAACAAGTATAGATTTTTGTAAATAACCTACCAGGGTACATTTCTCTTGATGTGGGTTGAAATGATCAGAACTACGGAATTGGTTGCATGTTTGAAAATATTTTCGTTCAGGTGCCAAAAAAATCATTTCCGTCCACATTAAAAAAAATCCCAAAATTTCGACAAATTATGCACCGGTTCTAAGATAATCAGAAGCTCACTGCTAAATTGTCACTAAATTAAATCTATGTGCAGGCCCGAAAGACCCCTCAACATCCAACTGATCGTCGATTGCAAACCGATTTCCTCAATTCAAGACTACATGAATTCAAGAAGAGCAAACTGAGATGAAAGCTTTAAGTTTTAATAAAATACCTTGTTTCTGAGTGAGTGAATACCCCGGCGTACCACACTGAGCTCCCTCCATGAGCGTTCTTCAGCCCCCGGGCGTCGCCAAGCAACGCGAGGCAGCTGACCCCAGCCATCAACAGCAACAGTGGATACTTGGGCGTCATCGTGGAGTTGGTTCTCCAAAATATGGCGATTTGGTTGTTGTCTGGTGACATCTGAATGACTGACAGGAATGGTGGGGTTTTATAGGTAAACCGTGAAGGGTTTTTGGGGGGTTGCGGAGTGAACTTATGTAGGCTAATTTATGACATGACACATAATTATCGTTCTGATTATTGCCAATATTTTCCTGGATGTTATGTGATATGTCAGCCGCGATTGTACATCACACCGATTCCACCGAGTGTTGTCTATCGCTGTGTGCACGTGACCCTCGGCAACAAAATCGTTCACAACATATATTATATATAGAAAGAGAACTGTAAACAAGACATGAAAACATATTTGAAAATTATCAAGTTTTGTTCAATCGGGAAATGTATTAGTGAATTTTATGAGGCTGTCGGGTTATGTTTAGGAAGTGGTTTGTCCTTTGCATATTTATTAGCATAATTTGGTAATAATCGTCTGGATTCATACCAATAAAAAAATGTCCGAGAAATGAGGGATTTCCAAACTTAGATGCGCTATAAAACAGTCACAGAATAGAGTTTCAAATTACGTAGCCATGTATTCCACTTGAAAAACCACCCAAAAATACCAATTACTAAATAAACCTACTGCATCTATGATTGTACTTAGAGTTTATATATTAATTGGTACTTAGCCCCTATCCTGTGGTGTCATGAAATAACTAGCTTGACTATGAAATAAAGGTTGCAGACAATAAGAGTGTTGCGTTATTCTACTTACTGGGCAATAAATATTTTGTGTATTTGATACCGCGGATATATAATTAGGTTAGAAAGCATTGTGTGATATCTAGGAACAACATGTGCAATTCGGTAGATAATTGGTATCATATTCATACTTGTTATTATACACTCGTATTATTGCCAATTTCACAGTAAATTGCCAAGATTCGTGATGGATATCTCTGGGTGAAAATTTTGGATTGTACATGGATGTTTGAATTAACTTTATTGGCAGTGGTACTCGTGAAAATACTTTTATGTCATGATCGTCGCTGCAACCGAATCCTATAGGACGACAGGAGATAGTGTTGGTCGCCCCGAACTCCCCCACCCCACATCTCCTCCACACACAAAAATCAGTCTAAAATAAAATATTTTTTTTTATTGCCCGCACATCAATAAAATTATCAAATAGTAAGTTTCAGTTGTTTGATTCCGTTTGATATAGGCCTACATATTTTCAGCTCAGACACTGCTACGCAGATCTTTAATGGGAATAAATCTTAGGACAAAGATCTGGCAGATTACGGAAGCGTATTAGGGCCACTTGAGTTTTTTTTTAAATTCAATTTGTCGACTTATTATCTCGATAAATCGAGTTATTTTCTTGATAAATCGAGTTATTTTATCCCGATAAATCGAGATAGTATCCTGATATATCGACTTAGGTTAAATGAATATGCATCGACCATAGGCGAGTCATACCATTTCGTTGGTTACCTTGGCAACAATAGCACAAAAAAATATACTGATTACTCATATTGAAAACTATATGTAGTAAATGATTAACAGTCATCACATTAATTAATTTTGGTATTATTGAAATAATACCAAACTATACAATTGAAGAAGGCGTTACAGATAACTTTACGAATATACCTCATTCCATGTTTAATAGCTAAAGAATTGTAAAAAAATATTACATTTTCATTCATACATTCATGTTGCATCCTTCTAAGAGATAGTGATGTAGTAACTTCACTATAGTTTTTAAATTGGTTGTTTGGTCTGTATTATTCAATATATAACGTTATATAGTCGATCATATCAGCCTATTCAACATAGTGTTCAATATCTATAATGTGACTCGAAACAAATTTCTATTTCACTTTAACTTTAAATTCCTAAGACCTAAGTCGATTTATCAAGATAACCAACTCGATTTATGAGATAACTAACGCGATTTATCGAGATAATATCTCGAATTATCGAGATAATAAGTCGATTTATCCAGATAATTATCTCGATAAATCGAGATAACTAACTCGATTTATCGAGATAATAAGTCGACAAATTGATATGGCCCTATATGGCCCTAACTCATATGGCCTTAATACGCTTCCGTAGTCCGTACAAGACATGCTTGTTTATTTCATGAAATTGGTTGGGACAGAAAATGCCTGTTAGCTCAAACTGTTGGATACAGTGTATTCTTAGGAACCTCAGTTAAAGACATTACATATTCCTCAATTTTTTTCCAACTGTTTAGATCTGAGGTTGGAGACTGATAAAGATCCTAGCCTGTCAACTAGATTATATGATAAGCGTGATGATTTCAACTTTTCCATGATCATTTTCCTTTTTCTAAGCTGCACCATCGCTCCATGTGTTCGTCTCACAACTCATACGCTATTCCAGAGTTAGTTGCAGATATGAGGACTTGTTCACCGAAGTAGGCAGCGATTCTCTAAACTGCTGCGACAAGGCAGCCGAGACTGATAGCTGGTCTTAAGGAATCCTGTTGATCACGAGTATGAAGGAAAACCTGTTAGCACATTATTTTTTTTTTTTGGAATTCAAAACGTTGCAATAATCTACTCTTATAAATGATTAATTTTTCCTATGACTTTGGCAGTTTTCTATGGCCGATCCCCAACCATTCGATTTCGTGGGACCAAAATACGTTGTTTATCAGTTATCATCAACGGTTGAAAATGTACGTGTCGTCAGCTTTAACTATAGTGACCAAATATAAGGGGTTTGCAATCTCTGATTGTCTGGTTGTAGCAATACAATTTGTAGCAATACTTAGGTATTGGTTCCATGTTTATGGCACGTATACAATACATAACTGCAAGCATGAGTGACTATAATGCCTTCTTACATGTACATCAGAGCAGACTCATGATGGTCAGAAGCCGGCGATACCCGAGCTCACTGTCACGTTAGAGAAACTAGTGAGAGAAACCTGATTATTGTCCTCAGCTGGCCACTAAATCTTGTAAAAAGCCCACATTATCACAGTGAATCTCGGTAGACAGACTCGCTATACCCATGTCTAAGTACGGATAAAAGGTTTCTATCTCACATAAGACGTGGCTGGATCGTCCCCGGTCCTTCACGGATTCTGCAGCGGTACAAAAGGTTTTTTTACTTGAGTGACCGACATCAAAGTACATATCCTGAAAACACTATTCTTGTCCATCGGTATTCGGCTCGCAAATCACTCGTGGAAAGTACGATTTTAGGGCAGCATGAGCGTTATGAATGATTATGCAATATTCATGGTAAATACCTCTGGTAACGGGTATGGAGCATTGTATGCAATAAAAACCGACTCTGCACCTCAATCTGAATATTCAAAGCTCCTAGAAAATATGGTCTTTGTTGAATGAACATAATCAACGCCATATATTGTATCCGTTTAGAATATAAATTCGAACCTGAACGTGAGCACAAAAAACGTATGTCTTTCAAACGTGAGTGTTTGAAACCTTGAAGACGCTTCAAGTGGCAGGGATTTAGGATAATATGATCTTTTCTGCTGCAAAATATGAATGTTACAATAACTGCAGGTGTTTTTCAGTCAGTATTTGTAATACACTTATATAAACAGGCACAGACATGAAGGCCTGTATTTTATTCTAACGGAAGAGACGAATCAAGCTATGAGCTCCGTTTACATACAATTAACACCATATCCACACTAATGGGTTGTGTCGACTCGTGACACAAAGCGACATCTCCAAGTAACAGACTGCTGAGTGCAGAGGTGGACACTTGTTTGGGAATCAATATAGCGTTATGTTTCTGACCCATGCTACTGAATTGATATTGGATATGTACAGTCCATCCATTAAATACAACTTGCTTCTTGGTATTTGGTACAACGTAGCAGACAAACAGAAATGATACAAATGTACATCATATGTTGTTCCCTGAGAATTGTTTATAAGCAAATCCAAATAGAGATTGATATTAAGCAAATGTCTATGCTCACTGCTACTGCACATGGTGAGAAGTCGGCTTCAGAGAGGGAACTATTCCTTGTGTTTTGTATAATATTTGATCAATTCTGAAGATGTAAGTAAACAATTGGCATAAATTCAATATATTATTCTTGCAAACTATCAACCTAAAGGAGAGATCCATGAAAAGACACACTAAGCTCTCTGATAGCAAGCCTCGGTGATTTTTGCTGTGGCTAATATCATTGTCAAACTGAAACAAAAGAAATATGATAAGTAGTGGATATAAATTGCGATTGTTCATCTCCATGCTCCATTGTAAATTACCAATAATATATAAGTCAAAGTCGTGACTCTGTGTTATCGTGTTCCCCAGACACGTGCCCTGAAGGCTCTGATTCCAGTTTTCCTGTCACGTCCGAGTGACGCGGTGGGTGCTAACACCACCCCCAGGAACAATAACTCGTTGTAATTCCCTGTCAGCTCTGCCCGTACCACTTTGTTGATGAGTGCTTCAGACAGATGCAGCATATAAACATTATCGTTCTTTTCGTTGATGACTACATGTCAGAGTTCAGTCTATCAGAGTGATATGATACCACAGTCTGAAACACTCATATACTACATAGATATATTAAGTGTGAGTACAAAAAATAATCGGCTCTCTGAGTACGTCCAACAAAAACTGGAAAGTTTTGATTATCTCTACCCACGGTTGTACCTAATTGTTATAATACTAGTCCTAAAACAATTTAGAAACATAAGCAGCACAATATACATGGGCTGATCACTCTTGCAAAATATCAGTCTAATTAAGTGTCCCCCACACTGCCACGACTCTCAGATACCTCGACATAACATTCAAGTCTATGGGAATACACAATGATATATGTTAGGTCAGGCTATTGCAGGCAGTGACTATTATGAACGTGGAACTGGCCGCAAAGAAACCTGGTAAGCAGGGGATAGAATTAGCATTGTCCATTTCCCCCACTTTGTTGTAAATAACACATGATTTGTAAGTGGGAGTCTTGACCCTGTGCTATATTCTTCACAAGACACGCGCCCCGATGGCTCTGATTCCATTCTTCTTGACACGTCCAAGTGATGTTGTCGGTAAAAAATAGCCCACTCAGGAACGAGAGTTTGTTGTGATTCCCTGTTAGCTGCACCCCCTTGCCACTTCAATGCTGAGTGCTGCAGACAAATTTAGCATATGAATTTTATCGTTCCGTTATGGTGATGAATGAGTGCAAAATATTCGGGCCTAACACTTCAAAACTGATAGAGTAATGTAATTTTCCACAAGACTTTCAAAATTTCAAAGACTTGTGTGACATATTTGTATGTCAACTATGGTTTCGAAATTACACACACGTGCACAAATAGTTCGAAAAATTAAACTTGATTAAAACCGGATTGTTGCAAATGTTGAATCAATAGTTATTATTATTTATATTAACAAAAACCATTATCTTAACCACTCAATATTATGGCAGTACGCAACTGAGAGAGTATATTGCAGCCAGTGAGTCCACCCGGAAATCAGAATTGTATAGTGAGAATATTTGAGTTTTGAAACTTCAACGTTGTGTTATGACAAACGTGAATAGATTTGTGGTATCTGAAAATATAATCCGAATATTATGTGAAAACAATATTCCCCTTCAGGTTATAGCAATTTATAAGATTTCACATTTTCCGTTGCCATGGCAACCTTTCTTATCTGACTTTGACGAAAATCGAGGTATACCAAGCAGGAGTACTGGTTCATTCCACAAAATTCCAAATCGATCCAACCATTCCTTTTCGAGATATGCACGCAGACAAACTTACACAGACTCAAAAACTGTACCGGCGATGGTAAAAATTGTGGATTAGACTTCATTGTTCACAAGACTTGGTTCACAAGATATGCTGGTGTTTTGCTTTTCAATAAAATGCTGAAGTACTTTACGTTATTTCACAGATACAAGAGGCAATCATTTGAAGGGTCACTCAAACACGGGATATCTATATGGTTGATTTAGGAGACGAAATAGATTTTTTCTTTGTTTTTAGACACACAAATGAACGAGAAACAGGGTTGCTGACTTTTAGCTCTAGCAAGCCACTAACTTTTGAATGACAAGATGTAATCTTGAGAAAGTTGCGAAAAAGCTTACAATATAACATCCACAGTTAGGTGTATACTAGAAGGCGGTCGGGAGAGGCAGTCGGTATCACGACCGCACAGGTGTCCCCGGTACGTTTTGGAATAAAGTACGTGATGGCGTTTTCACGAAAAAAAACCTTTTATGGCGGCTATCTTGTTTTTCCTATGGCGGCTATCTTGCTATCTTGTGGCTGAAATTCAATAGCAACCTACCACAGGGCCCGATGTATGTGTACAAAAAGTTTCGTGATGATATCTTGATACATTTCGGAATAAAGTGCGTGACATTGTTTTCCGGAAAAAAGTAATGTTTTTTTTTTTTGTGGCGGCCATCTTGTTTTTCCGATTTGGCTGAAATTCAATAGCTACCTACCTCAGGGCCCGATGTATATGTACAAAAAGTTACGTGATGATACCTTGGTACGTTTCGGAATAAAGTGTGTGACGTCGTTTCAGGACGGCGCACAGCGCATGGCTTATGGCGCACGGCTCTTGGGAAACCGCACAAAAACTATGCATGTATGTCCCCCCTCATAATAATGACATAATAATGGTCTGCCAAGTCGGGAACCGACACGAAATACCCCTTCGTGATGACAAACTGTGATACGGGTAACAATCGTACATTTGTAATAAGGAGTAGATTTCATGCGAAACAAAGAAACAATATTTTAATCAATCACATATGTTTTCACTTAGAATTGTACTGTTACAATTGTTGAATACAAGCAATCAAATTAGGCACAAAGTTCGAATGAATGTCCCAAGGTTTGCATTGTCGAGACAATCTTGATGGCACGTCTGAACTTTGACAAATTGTAAATTTGCTGTAACATACCTAGACATCTTCTTAAGAGGTGTCGCCACGCTACATCCCGCCTACTCTTCAGAGTGCCGATCCATCATATTAACACACACGGTCAGTAATTGTAACACAAAGGAACAACACATTACTCGTTATCATTAGCCAGTGTGACTTAATAGTGTGTGAAACTACATGTAAAATGCATAATTAACACATATAAGCACACTTGGACATAGTTACAAGGACCAACGGTGTGCCTAATGCAATCAACTAGGCAGTATTTCTACCAGATTCTACCAGGTCAATACATCTTCTTCCGGAGAGAAAGATAACTACGCATTCAGCGACAAAAAGTTTGATATTTATTATCACATCTTTCTACTATCAATATTGACCGTGCAGCCATTGTGATTGGGTACTTATGTACTTGTCATACACCTATTTCACGGGCTTTGTTTCGGATTTCTAAATTGTTTTGATAAGTTGTTGGGCAGTTGTACACTAATTCCATCTGGTGCACAGTAGAAACAACTATAATTACACACTGTCTGCCCCTGATGACGCCAGTGTGGCTTCAGATATGAATGTTTGGTCGGGCTTTGTTTCTATTCTGAATGTTTTTGATATTAAGTTTTTTATTGGCATCATCAAAATTTGGTTATCAGCGGTAATAGGTTGACACATACATTTCTACATGTATATACTGTGACGTTTGGACCTCGCTTAAAGTACCTCGCTTCAAGTTTGGACCTCGCTTAGGTACTAATGTACTTGTCATATATCTATTCCATGGGGTTAGTTTCGGGATTCTAAATTATTTTCATAGGTTGTTGGGCAGTTGTATACTAATTCCATCAGGTGTACAGTAGAAACTACTACACTTACCACACTGTCTGCCCCTGATGACACCAATGTGTCTTTTGATAAAGTATTTGGTTGGGCTTTGTTTCTATTACAAAACTTTGTGTTTCATGTTTGTTATTGGAATCATCAAAATTTGGCTGTATTGGTGGTAATAGATTGATACTTACATGTAATAGGATCGCTAAGAGAATACCATTCCATTCTTGCGTGGGAAAGATTTCCCGACGAGTCGTCATTGCGAATCCAGGCACGGTTTATTCCAACAAGAGTCTCTCAATCTGGACCGAGCCGAATCTGGAGGTGAGGCGCAGATTTGGACACGAGTGCTGAGATAACCCATTTCGCACTCAAAACAATGTCACGTGCATTTTCTCGCCCGATTCTAGAACTTACAGCTATAGAAGTATTGGGTTTTGCCCAATTCGGTGCTTCATCGTCCATGGCTATCCATTGTTATAACCAAACAAGCATGTAATTTGTATTGTTGCGTCATACCACGTGACACAGCAGATCTGGGCAGAAACACTCTGTGGATAAACTTTTTTCAAGTCGGGTGACACCAGACAAATTTCCACTATCACATGCATAACGTTCTCTAAAGGAGAGTGATAATTACATATCTCATGATCAATGCCCACGCTCTGTAGGCTGTCACGATTCCGTGCAGTACACTAACTCCCGTATGTCAACCAGAAAGAAGGAATGAAGGCAGTGGTGATACATAAACCTGGAAACAAACTGCTTTACACCATGTCCTTATGGTGACAAATGAGTATCGATTGATGGCGCTATTGAGATTGTGAATGGTCGGCCGTTTGCCACAAGTTCACGTGCATAAAGACTCAAAATATAGTACCCAAATATGTTGTTACTCGTTTGGATATAAGTTACTGGAAGTATTCATCTCCCATGGCGGACAATAGCACTCCATTGAATATGTACAACTGATCAATGCACAACAGACCAACAGAGAATACTCTGATGTCATTTTTCACGATCCCTGGAGGTTGTGCAGACGACGTCAAAATCAAGCCACCAGGGACCTTTTGTAATATTGTGCAAAGGAAAAGACCCAATTGAAGAGTATGAACTGTGCGTCTATATAAAGGAGCCAAAGGGAGACTGGTATTGAGTGAGGTTCTATGTTCTTTGTGAATGCACATGGTGAGTGGTAGGGTCCAGCGAGGGAACTATTTCTTCTCAACACATGTTTGATTAGCATGTTTAATGTCACAACGTCAGCAACAAGTAGGCATTTAGGCAATGAATTATTCTTTGCAAAAAATCAACCTAATAGAGGCTTCCACATTGCCACGATTGACACGTTGTCTTCAGGCTAAGTGATGACATACGATGATTATCACCATTGTTGAACTGTCTGCGAAAACCTGGTATGGGATGGAATTAGCATTGTCCATTTTCCCACTTTCAAGTAAATTACCCATGATTTGCGAGTAGGAGTCTGTGTTATCTCTGTCCCCAGTCACGTGTCCTAATGGCTCGGATTCCAGTGTTCCTGACCTACCATGTTCAAGGGACTTTGTTCGCGATAATAACAACACCAGGGGCAATAACTCTTAACATTGAGCTAGTGGACGTCGCAGACAAACAAAGAATAACGACATTGTCGTTCTGGTATGCTGATAAATCTTGTACAAATTTTTAGCACGAGACTGCCTGCACGAAGCTTGAGTGATGTAATTTTTTGTAAGACTTTATACTAACAAGACTTAGGATGTACATGTATATGGATGCTAGTGACAGAAACAAATATATCACGGTGACAATCATATTCTTCCGTATCGATAACATGCACTTGAGTTCTTCGAAGAACAAAAAAAATACGTAAAATATTTTTTAGAATATTGATTTTAGAGTTGAGGGTAAAAAATTATACAATTTGCAAGTATTTTTGGGTTATAATGACCCATTATTCCAAATTAGAAAGAACTTTTTATCACACATTTCTGTTTTCGAATGCACAATGACATACTGATGATTATTTAAAAGTGTTGTAAACGAGCAAATGATTGTCAACTTATTGCTCCTCTGAGTTTATCAACCAGCAGCGTACATCTTTTAAAGAGATCTATGACAAATATGTATGCCAGCTGTCATGCAACGTCCGAATTCTTTATCTGAACACTGGAGACCAATATATTTAATTAAAAAGACAAACATCTAATTTGTCGTTTGCTATTCAAGTGATCGAATTGCAGGCTCTAACAAATCAAAAAACGAACTTATCATTTCTACGAAGGTACTGAATATTTCGTCACAACAAGAATCATGCATGAGCTAGTTTCACGATCATAATTGTTTTATTATTTGCTGTATCCGTACAACGCTATCGAAATACAGTCGCCATCATATGGTGTGAATATTCTATTCCAGAGATAGTTGCAGATATGAGGACTTTGGTCACCGAAGTTCTCAACTATTCTCTAAACTACTGCGACAAGTATATGTTCACCAACACTAATAATATCTGCGTTCAAGACATTCCATGGACATCATCATAATCTCGTTGATAAGTACACCAAATCTGTCACGAGCATGCAGTAATACCTGTTTGGATTAGAATTTTTTGGAACTCATGACGGATGCCACATGTGGGACAGGAAATGCTCACCCTATCTCTTTCACCTTTTTATGGCCATAAATGGTGTCATGAAGGTCCATACAATTTTCTCGACCTGACACTGGAATTTGGATAATGGATAATGAGATTGGGTAATGGAATTGGTTTTGATCGCTCGGAATAGTTTGTACTTGGGTATTGGTTCCATGTTTCTTACAATCTACGGACTCAAATATGTCACTACCCAAGGGAAATTCAGTGTCCATGTCAGAACTTCTATCAATTACACGTGTTGATGGGCGTGTGTCATGTTTTAAAGTTTCATCATCATCAAAATCTGGTATCATTGCTGGTGATAATTTGATACGTAGATTTATATGAGGAGTTGACCGCACTTCTGTTATTTTGACACTCCATATGATAGATAGCCTCCATGATTGAATCGGTCAAGTTACGGATGCGGTTTGTTCTTCTATATTCCATAAATATTCGAAAGGTGCCAGACGGATTATATTCTGTGTTTTTAGTGGATGAGAAGTGTAATAGAGTACTACAAATTACTTGGATCACTGCGTGCAGCAAATCCCCTCCAAAAGACCCTACGATATGGAATATTAATGGTACAATAATGATACTGAGTAAGTTTCACTTTACTGAGTAAAATATACGTCCAATTGTATTGCCACAGTGCAAATAATGTGAACAAGCTACTGCAATAAGCATACGTTGTTGCCACAAAGGTATTCTGTAGGTTTCCATTGTCAGTTCTCCATTCTCTTGATGGCATGGCTGGAGACAAATGAGGATAGATTTGCAGGACACCTGCTACGAAACACCTATGTACATTCCATCAGCAGGGAACGCTAACCACAAATCGTGCACCATCAATCCTAGTCTGATTCCCAGTCCATCACAGTAACACATATAGGCAGTAATCACAACCCCAGTCCATCACAGTAACACATATAGGCAGTAAATACAACATAAGTTCAAAACCTACTCGCTGCTATCAGTTGATGTGAAACAATGGTGTGTGTAATTATGTGTATACTACATCATTGTCACTGGAGAGGCTAGCAGTTATCAACAACGACCAAGTATGTGCAGCTCGCATGTGCTGAAGGATCTATTCTAACACCACTCGGTTTCACATATTTTGCCAACCTACTTTCTTTATGGGAAGACAAAATGATATATGTGGAGCCAGGCTCAGTGGTGAAAGCAACTAGGTAAGTAGGGGATAAATTACGCATTGTCCATTTCCTCTTCTGACTTTAAATTACCAATGATTTGTAAGCGGGTGTCGTGACCCTGTCTTATCTCCCTCCCTAGACACGTGCCCTGATGGCTCTGGTTCCAGTCTTCATGACAACGTCCGAGGGAAGGTTTCCATAAAATTAACCCTCACACACAATAACGTGTTGTAATTCCATGTCATTTGCGCCCTGGACAACTTAGTGGAATAATTAGATTAATGCAGGACATAATGTTAAGCTTTTCAATTTTCTAAATTGATTGAAAGACTGGTGAAGACCTGACTATAAGATTCTATTGACAAGAAATAAATGTATATATGTTAAATTACGCCACAACATGATCGCCCGGCTCGGGTTCATATTCCAAGAATGTTGTAGACATCCATAGGTTTTATCATATGACTGGAAGACCGAACAATAATTCAGAAGATCGCTTGATTTTCTGGAGGTGCATATTATTATATGATTACCGAGTTAGTTTTTCAGTTTGATATTCTAGACGTAAAAATGAACGAATAGCAAGGTATTTGACAGTATAAGAAAAATATATCCCTAGCGATACATGTTATGCACTTAACATGAAAATATTATAATGACTCAGAGTCATTCCCCCATACATTACTGGATGCTTCAGCCTAGGTGTGTTATGGAATCATACCACGCACATGGTAGGTCATGACTCAAATTATAGTATCAAACATATATGCCAAATTCTCAACTGGACAAATATATTGTATGTAAATTAGAGGGAGTAATTCAAGCTGTGACACATATCGTATTTGCATGAGTTTCTCCAACATTCTTCTATCACCAGTACATTACATCACCAGTACATTACATCACCAGTACATTAAATGTGTTTGTAACGCGCAATGTGTAAACATCAGGAATCGACAGTAGCAAAAGCGATCGCCGTATTAAACACATGCGTTAAGCTAGCATTCCATAGACGCGGCATGCGGATACGGCGTCCGGTATGCGGCATCCGGCAAAAATCAAAATGACTGTTTTCAGAAGGACACATTCCATACATACGGTTGCGGTATCCGGCAACGGCATGCGTGAATAAAAATCACTTCATGTAGCGATTTTTGCCGCATGCCGGACCCATTCCGCATGGGATAATTCGAATATGTGACGTCATCGGGCACCTGCCACATGGCCATTGTAGTGATTTTTCAGTTTGTCTGGATCATATTTCGTGCCAAATGCTGTGCATTAATCATCTTTCACTTCACGAATAGGCCTAATGACCATATTTACATGAGTTTAAAGTCCTGCGATCGCTATATATGTCGCGTATAGGCCTAATCTGATCATGATTTTATGATCGATTACATATCAGTAGGCCTATTTGAAACTACAATGAATGGAAACATAGCGATTGCAGGATTTGAAACACATGTAAATAAATGGTCATTACGCCTATTCATGAAGTGAAAGGTGTTTTTTTTGTTCTAATCTTTTTCAACTGTTCCAGCGGTTTTGCAAATGAAAATAGTGTCATCTCTCAGCTTTTGCCTACATTTAAGTAAAAACACAGATTTATTATGATAACTTGCAGATATACATGTAGATGGTTGCAAGTAACGATAAATAACGAGATAGAACTTAGTCGGGAAATTACGCCAGTAGTCGGGCGATACCGACGTTTAGTCGGGCAATTAGGCCCGAACGATGCAATGGATCACGACAGAAACGCATGTAGTGACAACTAATCGAGGAAACGAAAGTAAATAACCATTGCATTGAGTATTGGAACCATTTAGGTGTCAAAAGAAATAGGTGTCCTGAATGAATATGCCGTATGCTAATCAATATCATTAACGCCGATTAGGTTGTCGCTCATGAATACGCCAATGATGAGACTAAATGGACTTTTAAAACATAATGTTACACATATGAATCATAATTCTCTGGGCTTTATGAAATACATTTGCTCAAATAAGTGGTTTGGGATGGTTTTTTCTGTGATTTTGTGTGCCATTACTTGATAAAGGTTGTTTTTGGAGGAATACAAATTACTACGTTCCTAGTCGGGATCTGTTTTGGTGCAGGATATCCAACTTCGGCGTTTAGTCGGTCATCATGGCCATCTTCTGCCATTCACTCTAGAGTTGTATTCCTACTATCAAGGATCGTATTCTTGCTACTATTATGAACGGACTAGTTACGAATGACGAATGAAGTTGATTGGCTAATGGGACCCATAGCCTAAAAGAATAGTATAGATTTTTGCATTGTGTGACCGACAGCTATTCCAAATATTGCATCGAGCTCCCTGTGGTGGTAATCAGGCATGCCTGGAGATATATATTAAAATCCCGCTTGAATTTCTTGCAATGATCGTTTCTGTTCACCCGAACAATTTCATATCGAAAATGATGTACATTATTTTTGACAAAACGCCAGAATGCTAACCTATTATCCATTAAAATCTCACGAGTTTGTTCCAGATTAATATTCGTTTCGGCACTAATAATGAATGGACTTTAGAACCGTACTGCACATATATAACGAGTGATTGCGAACTATTAATGACATTTCTGTAGCCTAAACGCGAAAAATCACGATCGTAACTGCCAAGGACCAGCACTATCACAAATGGAAAAACCCCGCTAGACGCCGTAGTCATGTCCCACTAGGTACGGTACAATAAATTTAGTTTGCAAAAATTCCTTTTACAAAAATGTTTATTCTAAACTATTGATAAACATAATACGATCTATTCCTCAGTAAAACCAAAATACATTTGAATCTATAGACCTGGTATATGCACTTCCAGTCCATGTTATAATTGTATTTATCACTTTCTTTTGTGTCAATTTGTCAGGTGAGAGTTCGAAACGCAAAACTGTGTTCACGATATTTCAGCAAATTATGCATATCGGCGCAATTTCAGGTTTGTTTGGTCTATGGATGTATCAGACGCTCAATCCGCAACAATAGTTATGTGTCAAGTTCTTAGTTCGATGGAAAATAAGAAAATATGAACTCGCTTATCAATTTTGTTGACTATTATCCCGACTAAATGGCGTGGTTACCGACCAGTGCCGTGAATTCCCGACTAAACGTCAAATCGTAGGACCACCGTGAGTATGTATGATGATTAGTGCACAGCATTTTGGCACGAAATATGATCCAGACAAACTGAAAAATCACTACAATGGCCATGTGGCAGGTGCCCGATGACGTCACATGTTCGAATTATCCCTTGCGGAATGGGTCCGGCATGCGGCAAAAATCGCTACATGAAGTGATTTTTATTCACGCATGCCGTTGCCGGATACCGCAACCGTATGTATGGAATGTGTCCTTCTGAAAACAGTCATTTTGATTTTTGCCGGATGCTGCATACCGGACGCCGTATCCGCATGCCGCGTCTATGGAATGCTAGCTGCCAAAATTCTTGCTGTGATGTCGTCAGTCAGTAGAAATTGGATTTTGAAGTTTGCGCTAGAGTATCAGTTAGTGTGCTGAAAGGGGTGCACTGTGCTAAGCGGCACCGGAAGTTAAAGTTGTATTTAATTAAGGCCGCGCTGATGCGGCAACTAATAAACCATATGGACATATTTACAAAACCACTCTCTCTGATAGGTCACTGCCCGCTAAACTCGTTATCCACGTCATCTGTCGCTTGGACTACAAGAACATAAAGTGAATAGCTTCTATTGTAGCGCTGATATATCATAACATGGCGATATGACAAATAAATTCTAATCCATCGCCAATTCCAACTTCCATTACAGCGCTTAATGTGGATGTTAAAGTCAATCTCGTCTGGAGTATATCATATTTATCAGATGTTGCAGAAACATTTGTTTGATATCCACATCAGAAGGGAAAATTTTATCACAGGGCAATTTCTCTTGTCACCAACAACACTGCCTGTATTTGCACCACTTCGCGAGAAATATTATGTGTGACAAATTGTTGGTCCAGGGTGATGCTAAGTGATGGGAAATCGACAAAGACCGTCGAAAATTATGGGCCTCAATGTTGATATTTCAGCTCAATGGTAGAAGTCATGACCGTGAACCCATGAACAGTCTCCTTCGAAACCAAAGTAGAAGTGATCTTTTCCAACTCTAATAGAGTAAATTAATAATATAATGTACTTAAAACTCCACCAGAAGGAAAATTGTTCTACAGTCTTGAAGAGGACTCTACAGTCATATCGGATCTTTAATTGTATTATTCATGCTGCTGTAGTTGTCGATCTTGTCAAGGTCTGTGTGTCGGAATATATGTTCAGACATGTTTCAATAAGCATATCGGATGTAAGTATCAACCTATTGCCACCAATCAACCAGATTTTTTTAAACCCAACCAACCAGTTATTATATAGATGTCAAACACTTTTAGTACCGATATTTCACAATTACGGTGTTCTCCAAATTGAGTAGTCAATTCTTTGCTTCTATCCCATCGCAGGTTGTCTAAATGTATATAGAGATACTGAATCACAAGCAAACTATTCGATATAAGCAAAATTATAGAACATGATGCTCCCAAGGTACACTTAAGGAATTCCGGAAATTTTACGGGCCTGATAAACTGATGTGTAAGTGATATTCGTTTCATCATAAGATTTTCATATTTGAGTTTCAAATTTCCTGCACATCAATTTGACTGCACGGTCAATATCGATATTGACCGTGGAGTCAACGTATAAAGGCCCCATATCGACAGCGACAGCAGGTTGACATGGGGTGTTTATTTTTTACTTCAGTATTTATAAATATTGACCGAGCAGTCAACATCTTCCACATCGTATGAGTAACAAACTACGGAGACTGAAAAATACATCACACACATAACTGTTCTCACTCTAAATATATAATAACAGGAAGAAAATAGCGAACCCCGGGAAACGACATTACAGCCAAAGCACATCACTATCCCCACGACAGCTGCATGTACTGCACAGAATTTACACAACCTCCTCCAAATATCCCAAATCCTTACTGTATTTGTCTAGAAACTCTACCACCCTCCCATATATTATTTCAGTTCGTTCCCGTCTATTATGATGGAAAACATAGGCCAAGTACGAAAATAAGTTTCTTTTTCCAGCATTGACCATGTACATCAGCTAGACCCCCCCCCCCCCCTCCCCGCAAAACAAATCCCAAACAAACGACAGAGTAGAGGCATTGGCTTACCGAGGGAACGACAGTAATATAATGGCCGGTGTGACGTGAATAGTGATAATCGTGTTAGTATGTTACTTACCTGGTCAATGCTTTACCAAAAGATGAGACAATTCATCCAGGATTGGCTACTGGGTGTAGATTGTGAACGATTTGGACTTGCCCATATATCGGATCGCGTGACTTGTTTGTATGTGAGAATTAATTGCCGTCGAAAACTAAAGCACCCTGGGTGGCGATCGAAACTTGGCTGGATTGTCATGTATGTAATGGTCTTTTTGAATAAGTAATAGTGATGACTCGCACTCAGCAGTCCTGATTGTAATCAATATCATAGCAGAGATCAATACTCTAAAAGCTATGGCGCCCAATAAAAGGTGAGGGTTTTGTCATTTCAGCTTCAAAAACAATGAAAATATTAATTCAATGCTAACTTAAGATATTAAATTATCAACAAATTGGGTAATAGGTTCACAATTTTTTTTTCACAATTTTGGACACACCATGGATATATTTTTTATACAAGCTGGAATTTATACAACGCATTATATCCCATACCAGGAAACTGGTATCTTTGAATTAGCAGCACATTTTAACCATTCATCACCTTTCCTAACTATGTTGTTTTGATACTGATATTGCTTTCTGTATCTGAATGATACGAATTCGTTCACTATCGTATAAGATGATCTCAATCACAGATAAGTATAATCAGTACGAATGACCACGTCCGTGTATGATTATTTCAAGCATTGTCAGGAATAAATGCGACCACGTCAATTGAAAAAAAAAATTGAGTAGGATGGGCTACAATATGTTTGTTGAAAACTGTCACGAGAACATAAATAAAAATAAAAAGCAATAAAAAGACGACCTCCGAGCTATCAGCCCCAACCTTCTGGGCTCTTACTGGTAAAGTAGTTCACAGCCGACGGCCTTCCATTGGATGTGGTGACAAGAATGAGGTCCCTGTGGGCAATAAGTTATTGTAATAGCTGATCAAATATAACGTTCTCTGCAGCGATGGGTATCCATCACAAAGATCACTGTAACATTAAGAAGTATAATATACTAATTTGGATATACTGCCAGGAGTTGTGAAGACCATATGACCAGTATATGTTTGTTCATATCTTGAATATACGAGCTAACTAAATGCAAAGTATGTAATGTATAACGCGGCGAATTTCGAGTTGTTGAATCAGGACACAATACTTAACATTTGTTCGAATACGAAGTTGTACGAAAATACTTAGTTTCCACCTAGTTGCCGGCATTGATAACAAAACTCATTGAAAAGACGACTTTTCCATTATTCTTGGTAAATACAAATTCTTGGTAAAATATAAATAACTTTACATGTGCAATATAATTTATCGTAATGGGGCCTCGTCTGTGGTATGGGGATATGCATACAGCAATTGCTGGTGTTATTATGCGGGATACAGGCCTATCGTTATCAGGACACAATAGTGCAATCCGTTCCATCGTGTGTCTGGAATAGCAAACTAGGGTAATTGTGTAACTTGCCACGTAAATCAATTAGTCGGTGTTCAGAATTCAAGCGACCACAATGATGTGTGCCTAGTTGTGTTACTTTTACGATAACACATAATGTACGCCCACACGGACATTATTGGAATGCTAATTACCCAGGCAACATGCATATAAAATAATGACAATGTGTTATTAGTATACTGGGGGACATGAGTTCTAAGTGTCCAAGCCTATTTCACAATGTGATAATTTTAAGTAGCTCCATCAGGTTGTATACTCACCAACCGGATTTACAGAAAGAACTATTGTATTATATGTACGGAAGTGTCTACTGGTGACACACTCCGACAATTGTGCAGAGATGGGCCCTTTTATGTTACTATAACCTCTAATAAAAGGTTATATATATATAGCCGTTATATAGTATCACAGAACGTAGTAAACACTGAACAAAATACTAGTTCCGGTGTTGGTGACGCAATTTAGAGGTCTGGACAGTGGTTGCACCGAATGCATTTGCACTTGTCTATAACAATTGTGTTATGACTACAATGAATTATACGAAAATGGTATATTTATTATATATACCTTCGTTTTTGCATACACTTTCGAGAACCATTCGGTTCAGTGTTCACGTAGAGATTATAAATGCTACGCTACACCCGATGTGGTTAACAATTGAGTTCATCAACAACACTCAGTGGCACGACCAACCGAAACTCATTTGTCACCATCAAGACTTACTGGAGAGTAGCATGTTCCCAGCCTGATACATCACTGTCCACTGACAAATGTGACAAACTACCAAAGACGTGTATTGATTCCTGGCCTGGCGCCGTGTGTGCATTAATCATTAGCTTTGTATGTGTATGGAAATCTGAATACGACTCAGAAAACCAAGATCCTCTTGCTAGTATGCATGTTGTAACTGTTTCTCTCATGGTAGGTTTGCTGAAAATCTTCTGTTACATATCTTATTTTCTGCATTACAATACTCGCGGGTGATGTGAATACCCCATGTAAAATTAAGACCAGTTATTATAATATCATATTATTTCTCGCTTGGCATAGTTAGAGATCACGACATGACAGTGTGACGTGATAGAGGTGTATCACTTCAATATTCAAGGCGATAGGGAATGTGAGGGTAGATGTAGCACGTGCTGATGTTATCACATTTCGCACTAAAGCATGTATACCTGATTGACTTGTCACAGCTTCAAACGACATCTGTGTAATGTGATGGAAGCAATCATCAAGGTGCCATGTACTGTTCTGTGATGTTCCTGCTCAATATATATCTATCATAAAATGAGTCCATGTCTTTCTCTCAATTTTTATTTCACAGCACACACCAACCGTATGAAGGCCAATCCCGAAAAATTCCAATGTGTTGAAACATACATATACACACACTCTTCGGATGATATGATTATACATTCATAAACATCAAATTCCACAATTCCCAAAAAAAACAAATTGAACTTTAGCGAGAATTCCACATTCGCTATTTGCAGATCACCCAAACATTACATAATAAACCTCTATCACTCAACTAGTGGTTGACGGTAGATATCTACTGAATCAGAAATGTCCTGGACCAAGGGAAGTTTGGTATTCATGGAGGCTCTCATGTTTACACTCTCAAATTATCACAGTGTTTCAAACTTCATCATCACCTTTGCACATATACCAACAAGATTTGCCTAAAACGTCTTATATGAATATGTAAATTTCCAAATACATAAGGATTTGAAATTGTAGATGTGGATTTCGGAAATATCATGATGTGATACTATATATTATCAAGATATGTAGTCCAAAAATGCAAACATCCATTGATCATATGTGAGCTTTTCTCCGTAATTAGAGGTTATAGTAACATTGATTTCCGGGAAAAAATACGTACCCACCTCTGCACTTAACTTGCGGCACTTAAGGATGTCACATTGTGTCACAAGTGGACACAATCAATTTTAAAAAATATATTTTGTATTTTTTGTTTTGGTTATCTAAACTACGCATGCAATAAAACTATATATAACTAGACGATTCGGTCGCCAACGACCTCGTGGGTGTATCCTCCTGTGGTCCTCTCCTCCCTGTTGCCCAAAATTCAAACAAAATATCATACTGCCAGAGCAGTGTGTTTCATCGATATAAGTATTGCGGACCTTAACAGTATTCCATACCTTGACTATTCAATTCCGTGCAGTAACAGTCATAACAGCTAAAATATTCATTACCTTATTTTATCTTACCAAATACTTTCCAGCAGCTGCTCATAGGAATGGATTGCGAAACCTTGCTCAATCCCCCGAACATTATAGGTACGGCCGTGAAAGCTCTACTGAACAAAACCTTTACCTTCTTGAGCCCAATCATCAATGTTTCCTGTTCAAACTTTTTTTATTGTGATCAATAATAGACTCAATTAGTAAAACTGATGTTAACTTATTCAGTTATAGCCATGAAATCTCTACTGGATAGAATCTGTACCTTGTTGAACCCAATGATAAATGTTTCCTGTTTAAATATATTTATACTGGTCAATAATAGACTTAACTAGTAAAACTGATGTAGAAATCAGTAGAAAAAAAAAGTAGAAATTGGATTTTGAAGTTTGCGCTAGAGTATCAGTTAGTGTGCTGAAAGGGGTGCACTGTGCTAAGCGGCACCGGAAGTTAAAGTTGTATTTGATTAAGGCCGCGCTGATGCGGCAACTAATAAACCATATGGACATATTTACAAAACCGCTCTCTCTGATAGGTCACTGCCCGCTAAACTCGTTATCAACGTCATCTGTCGCTTGGACTACAAGAACATAAAGTGAATAGCTTCTATTGTAGCGCTGATATATCATAACATGGCGATATGACAAATAAATTCTAATCCATCGCCAATTCCAACTTCCATTACAGCGCTTAATGTGGATGTTAAAGTCAATCTCGTCTGGAGTATATCATATTTATCAGATGTTGCAGAAACATTTGTTTGATATCCACATCAGAAGGGAAAATTTTATCACAGGGCAATTTCTCTTGTCACCAACAACACTGCCTGTATTTGCACCACTTCGCGAGAAATATTATGTGTGACAAATTGTTGGTCCAGGGTGATGCTAAGTGATGGGAAATCGACAAAGACCGTCGAAAATTATGGGCCTCAATGTTGATATTTCAGCTCAATGGTAGAAGTCATGACCGTGAACCCATGAACAGTCTCCTTCGAAACCAAAGTAGAAGTGATCTTTTCCAACTCTAATAGAGTAAATTAATAATATAATGTACTTAAAACTCCACCAGAAGGAAAATTGTTCTACAGTCTTGAAGAGGACTCTACAGTCATATCGGATCTTTAATTGTATTATTCATGCTGCTGTAGTTGTCGATCTTGTCAAGGTCTGTGTGTCGGAATATATGTTCAGACATGTTTTAATAAGCATATCGGATGTAAATATCAACCTATTGCCACCAATCAACCAGATTTTTTTAAACCCAACCAACCAGTTATTATATAGATGTCAAACACTTTTAGTACCGATATTTCACAATTACGGTGTTCTCCAAATTGAGTAGTCAATTCTTTGCTTCTATCCCATCGCAGGTTGTCTAAATGTATATAGAGATACTGAATCACAAGCAAACTATTCGATATAAGCAAAATTATAGAACATGATGCTCCCAAGGTACACTTAAGGAATTCCGGAAATTTTACGGGCCTAATAAACTGATGTGTAAGTGATATTCGTTTCATCATAAGATTTTCATATTTGAGTTTCAAATTTCCTGCACATCAATTTGACTGCACGGTCAATATCGATATTGACCGTGGAGTCAACGTATAAAGGCCCCATATCGACAGCGACAGCAGGTTGACATGGGGTGTTTATTTTTTACTTCAGTATTTATAAATATTGACCGAGCAGTCAACATCTTCCACATCGTATGAGTAACAAACTACGGAGACTGAAAAATACATCACACACATAACTGTTCTCACTCTAAATATATAATAACAGGAAGAAAATAGCGAACCCCGGGAAACGACATTACAGCCAGAGCACATCAATTTCCCCACGACAGCTGCATGTACTGCACAGAATTTACACAACCTCCTCCAAATATCCCAAATCCTTACTGTATTTGTCTAGAAACTCTACCACCCTCCCATATATTATTTCAGTTCGTTCCCGTCTATTATGATGGAAAACATAGGCCAAGTACGAAAATAAGTTTCTTTTTCCAGCATTGACCATGTACATCAGCTAGACCCCCCCCCCTCCCCGCAGAACAAATCCCAAACAAACGACAGAGTAGAGGCATTGGCTTACCGAGGGAACGACAGTAATATAATGGCCGGTGTGACGTGAATAGTGATAATCGTGTTAGTATGTTACTTACCTGGTCAATGCTTTACCAAAAGATGAGACAATTCATCCAGGATTGGCTACTGGGTGTAGATTGTGAACGATTTGGACTTGCCCATATATCGGATCGCGTGACTTGTTTGTATGTGAGAATTAATTGCCGTCGAAAACTAAAGCACCCTGGGTGGCGATCGAAACTTGGCTGGATTGTCATGTATGTAATGGTCTTTTTGAATAAGTAATAGTGATGACTCGCACTCAGCAGTCCTGATTGTAATCAATATCATAGCAGAGATCAATACTCTAAAAGCTATGGCGCCCAATAAAAGGTGAGGGTTTTGTCATTTCAGCTTCAAAAACAATGAAAATATTAATTCAATGCTAACTTAAGATATTAAATTATCAACAAATTGGGTAATAGGTTCACAATTGTTTTTCACAATTTTGGACACACCATGGATATATTTTTTATACAAGCTGGAATTTATACAACGCATTATATCCCATACCAGGAAACTGGTATCTTTGAATTAGCAGCACATTTTAACCATTCATCACCTTTCCTAACTATGTTGTTTTGATCCTGATATTGCTTTCTGTATCTGAATGATACGAATTCGTTCACTATCGTATAAGATGATCTCAATCACAGATAAGTATAATCAGTACGAATGACCACGTCCGTGTATGATTATTTCAAGCATTGTCAGGAATAAATGCGACCACGTCAATTGAAAAAAAAAATTGAGTAGGATGGGCTACAATATGTTTGTTGAAAACTGTCACGAGAACATAAATAAAAATAAAAAGCAATAAAAAGACGACCTCCGAGCTATCAGCCCCAACCTTCTGGGCTCTTACTGGTAAAGTAGTTCACAGCCGACGGCCTTCCATTGGATGTGGTGACAAGAATGAGGTCCCTGTGGGCAATAAGTTATTGTAATAGCTGATCAAATATAACGTTCTCTGCAGCGATGGGTATCCATCACAAAGATCACTGTAACATTAAGAAGTATAATATACTAATTTGGATATACTGCCAGGAGTTGTGAAGACCATATGACCAGTATATGTTTGTTCATATCTTGAATATACGAGCTAACTAAATGCAAAGTATGTAATGTATAACGCGGCGAATTTCGAGTTGTTGAATCAGGACACAATACTTAACATTTGTTCGAATACGAAGTTGTACGAAAATACTTAGTTTCCACCTAGTTGCCGGCATTGATAACAAAACTCATTGAAAAGACGACTTTTCCATTATTCTTGGTAAATACAAATTCTTGGTAAAATATAAATAACTTTACATGTGCAATATAATTTATCGTAATGGGGCCTCGTCTGTGGTATGGGGATATGCATACAGCAATTGCTGGTGTTATTATGCGGGATACAGGCCTATCGTTATCAGGACACAATAGTGCAATCCGTTCCATCGTGTGTCTGGAATAGCAAACTAGGGTAATTGTGTAACTTGCCACGTAAATCAATTAGTCGGTGTTCAGAATTCAAGCGACCACAATGATGTGTGCCTAGTTGTGTTACTTTTATGATAACACATAATGTACGCCCACACGGACATTATTGGAATGCTAATTACCCAGGCAACATGCATATAAAATAATGACAATGTGTTATTAGTATACTGGGGGACATGAGTTCTAAGTGTCCAAGCCTATTTCACAATGTGATAATTTTAAGTAGCTCCATCAGGTTGTATACTCACCAACCGGATTTACAGAAAGAACTATTGTATTATATGTACGGAAGTGTCTACTGGTGACACACTCCGACAATTGTGCAGAGATGGGCCCTTTTATGTTACTATAACCTCTAATAAAAGGTTATATATATATAGCCGTTATATAGTATCACAGAACGTAGTAAACACTGAACAAAATACTAGTTCCGGTGTTGGTGACGCAATTTAGAGGTCTGGACAGTGGTTGCACCGAATGCATTTGCACTTGTCTATAACAATTGTGTTATGACTACAATGAATTATACGAAAATGGTATATTTATTATATATACCTTCGTTTTTGCATACACTTTCGAGAACCATTCGGTTCAGTGTTCACGTAGAGATTATAAATGCTACGCTACACCCGATGTGGTTAACAATTGAGTTCATCAACAACACTCAGTGGCACGACCAACCGAAACTCATTTGTCACCATCAAGACTTACTGGAGAGTAGCATGTTCCCAGCCTGATACATCACTGTCCACTGACAAATGTGACAAACTACCAAAGACGTGTATTGATTCCTGGCCTGGCGCCGTGTGTGCATTAATCATTAGCTTTGTATGTGTATGGAAATCTGAATACGACTCAGAAAACCAAGATCCTCTTGCTAGTATGCATGTTGTAACTGTTTCTCTCATGGTAGGTTTGCTGAAAATCTTCTGTTACATATCTTATTTTCTGCATTACAATACTCGCGGGTGATGTGAATACCCCATGTAAAATTAAGACCAGTTATTATAATATCATATTATTTCTCGCTTGGCATAGTTAGAGATCACGATATGACAGTGTGACGTGATAGAGGTGTATCACTTCAATATTCAAGGCGATAGGGAATGTGAGGGTAGATGTAGCACGTGCTGAAGTTATCATATTTCGCACTAAAGCATGTATACCTGATTGACTTGTCACAGCTTCAAACGACATCTGTGTAATGTGATGGAAGCAATCATCAAGGTGCCATGTACTGTTCTGTGATGTTCCTGCTCAATATATATCTATCATAAAATGAGTCCATGTCTTTCTCTCAATTTTTATTTCACAGCACACACCAACCGTATGAAGGCCAATCCCGAAAAATTCCAATGTGTTGAAACATACATATACACACACTCTTCGGATGATATGATTATACATTCATAAACATCAAATTCCACAATTCCCAAAAAAAACAAATTGAACTTTAGCGAGAATTCCACATTCGCTATTTGCAGATCACCCAAACATTACATAATAAACCTCTATCACTCAACTAGTGGTTGACGGTAGATATCTACTGAATCAGAAATGTCCTGGACCAAGGGAAGTTTGGTATTCATGGAGGCTCTCATGTTTACACTCTCAAATTATCACAGTGTTTCAAACTTCATCATCACCTTTGCACATATACCAACAAGATTTGCCTAAAACGTCTTATATGAATATGTAAATTTCCAAATACATAAGGATTTGAAATTGTAGATGTGGATTTCGGAAATATCATGATGTGATACTATATATTATCAAGATATGTAGTCCAAAAATGCAAACATCCATTGATCATATGTGAGCTTTTCTCCGTAATTAGAGGTTATAGTAACATTGATTTCCGGGAAAAAATACGTACCCACCTCTGCACTTAACTTGCGGCACTTAAGGATGTCACATTGTGTCACAAGTGGACACAATCAATTTTAAAAAATATATTTTGTATTTTTTGTTTTGGTTATCTAAACTACGCATGCAATAAAACTATATATAACTAGACGATTCGGTCGCCAACGACCTCGTGGGTGTATCCTCCTGTGGTCCTCTCCTCCCTGTTGCCCAAAATTCAAACAAAATATCATACTGCCAGAGCAGTGTGTTTCATCGATATAAGTATTGCGGACCTTAACAGTATTCCATACCTTGACTATTCAATTCCGTGCAGTAACAGTCATAACAGCTAAAATATTCATTACCTTATTTTATCTTACCAAATACTTTCCAGCAGCTGCTCATAGGAATGGATTGCGAAACCTTGCTCAATCCCCCGAACATTATAGGTACGGCCGTGAAAGCTCTACTGAACAAAACCTTTACCTTCTTGAGCCCAATCATCAATGTTTCCTGTTCAAACTTTTTTTATTGTGATCAATAATAGACTCAATTAGTAAAACTGATGTTAACTTATTCAGTTATAGCCATGAAATCTCTACTGGATAGAATCTGTACCTTGTTGAACCCAATGATAAATGTTTCCTGTTTAAATATATTTATACTGGTCAATAATAGACTTAACTAGTAAAACTGATGTAGAAATCAGTAGAAAAAAAAAGTAGAAATTGGATTTTGAAGTTTGCGCTAGAGTATCAGTTAGTGTGCTGAAAGGGGTGCACTGTGCTAAGCGGCACCGGAAGTTAAAGTTGTATTTGATTAAGGCCGCGCTGATGCGGCAACTAATAAACCATATGGACATATTTACAAAACCGCTCTCTCTGATAGGTCACTGCCCGCTAAACTCGTTATCCACGTCATCTGTCGCTTGGACTACAAGAACATAAAGTGAATAGCTTCTATTGTAGCGCTGATATATCATAACATGGCGATATGACAAATAAATTCTAATCCATCGCCAATTCCAACTTCCATTACAGCGCTTAATGTGGATGTTAAAGTCAATCTCGTCTGGAGTATATCATATTTATCAGATGTTGCAGAAACATTTGTTTGATATCCACATCAGAAGGGAATATTTTATCACAGGGCAATTTCTCTTGTCACCAACAACACTGCCTGTATTTGCACCACTTCGCGAGAAATATTATGTGTGACAAATTGTTGGTCCAGGGTGATGCTAAGTGATGGGAAATCGACAAAGACCGTCGAAAATTATGGGCCTCAATGTTGATATTTCAGCTCAATGGTAGAAGTCATGACCGTGAACCCATGAACAGTCTCCTTCGAAACCAAAGTAGAAGTGATCTTTTCCAACTCTAATAGAGTAAATTAATAATATAATGTACTTAAAACTCCACCAGAAGGAAAATTGTCCTACAGTCTTGAAGAGGACTCTACAGTCATATCGGATCTTTAATTGTATTATTCATGCTGCTGTAGTTGTCGATCTTGTCAAGGTCTGTGTGTCGGAATATATGTTCAGACATGTTTCAATAAGCATATCGGATGTAAATATCAACCTATTGCCACCAATCAACCAGATTTTTTTAAACCCAACCAACCAGTTATTATATAGATGTCAAACACTTTTAGTACCGATATTTCACAATTACGGTGTTTTCCAAATTGAGTAGTCAATTCTTTGCTTCTATCCCATCGCAGGTTGTCTAAATGTATATAGAGATACTGAATCACAAGCAAACTATTCGATATAAGCAAAATTATAGAACATGATGCTCCCAAGGTACACTTAAGGAATTCCGGAAATTTTACGGGCCTAATAAACTGATGTGTAAGTGATATTCGTTTCATCATAAGATTTTCATATTTGAGTTTCAAATTTCCTGCACATCAATTTGACTGCACGGTCAATATCGATATTGACCGTGGAGTCAACGTATAAAGGCCCCATATCGACAGCGACAGCAGGTTGACATGGGGTGTTTATTTTTTACTTCAGTATTTATAAATATTGACCGAGCAGTCAACATCTTCCACATCGTATGAGTAACAAACTACGGAGACTGAAAAATACATCACACACATAACTGTTCTCACTCTAAATATATAATAACAGGAAGAAAATAGCGAACCCCGGGAAACGACATTACAGCCAAAGCACATCACTATCCCCACGACAGCTGCATGTACTGCACAGAATTTACACAACCTCCTCCAAATATCCCAAATCCTTACTGTATTTGTCTAGAAACTCTACCACCCTCCCATATATTATTTCAGTTCCTTCCCGTCTATTATGATGGAAAACATAGGCCAAGTACGAAAATAAGTTTCTTTTTCCAGCATTGACCATGTACATCAGCTAGACCCCCCCCCCCCCCCCCCTCCCCGCAAAACAAATCCCAAACAAACGACAGAGTAGAGGCATTGGCTTACCGAGGGAACGACAGTAATATAATGGCCGGTGTGACGTGAATAGTGATAATCGTGTTAGTATGTTACTTACCTGGTCAATGCTTTACCAAAAGATGAGACAATTCATCCAGGATTGGCTACTGGGTGTAGATTGTGAACGATTTGGACTTGCCCATATATCGGATCGCGTGACTTGTTTGTATGTGAGAATTAATTGCCGTCGAAAACTAAAGCACCCTGGGTGGCGATCGAAACTTGGCTGGATTGTCATGTATGTAATGGTCTTTTTGAATAAGTAATAGTGATGACTCGCACTCAGCAGTCCTGATTGTAATCAATATCATAGCAGAGATCAATACTCTAAAAGCTATGGCGCCCAATAAAAGGTGAGGGTTTTGTCATTTCAGCTTCAAAAACAATGAAAATATTAATTCAATGCTAACTTAAGATATTAAATTATCAACAAATTGGGTAATAGGTTCACAATTTTTTTTTCACAATTTGGGACACACCATGGATATATTTTTTATACAAGCTGGAATTTATACAACGCATTATATCCCATACCAGGAAACTGGTATCTTTGAATTAGCAGCACATTTTAACCATTCATCACCTTTCCTAACTATGTTGTTTTGATCCTGATATTGCTTTCTGTATCTGAATGATACGAATTCGTTCACTATCGTATAAGATGATCTCAATCACAGATAAGTATAATCAGTACGAATGACCACGTCCGTGTATGATTATTTCAAGCATTGTCAGGAATAACTGCGACCACGTCAATTGAAAAAAAAAATTGAGTAGGATGGGCTACAATATGTTTGTTGAAAACTGTCACGAGAACGTTCGGTCTAAAGTATCAAATTATCCTGGTGCAGTGACAAGAAAATGTAAGCATGCTGATTTCAAACATTTGTGAAATGTCACGACACTTTCTTTGTGAAAACATAACGTTTGTGACAATCAATCTTGCTATTATATACTCATGGTTATGATAATATGGAATGCTGAAAGCGATGGAATAAATAAATCCATTTCATCACTGCTTAGAAAAATACACACTGATAACAGTTCCCAGATATTACCACCTATCAAATACATTATTGGATAAATCATCACAGTTATATTTGAAGATATTTTTTATGTGCTAAAATATTCGCCAGTATCAGGCCAGGAATGGGTAGTATGGTAGTACACTCAGGTAATATTTCGTAGCCGAGTCATCTTAAATTCACATACGAGATTCAGGTGATCATCTCCTTTGTGCGATGCTACAATACCTTCCTCGATCCATACCGGATACCAGTCCAGATGTCAACATATCCAACGTAGATAGTTTCGTGCTTTCCCCGTACAATTTATGCCTAACAACGCACGCATAGCGTACAGAGTAAACCTGTGGTAGAACAAACGCAATTCTTATAAATCCAAGACGAATGTTGTGTCACAAATTTTACAAAACAGAAACTTTTAGAGCAATGAGTATTATAAAAACTTTTGGACAATTCCAAATAATCGTTGAATTTATGGCGAATACTATTGATTTGTCCCATTGTGTCTGAGGTTTTGCTTTGGGGTCCCGCTATTTCATGGTCTTTGTCGATTTCCCGTAAAATTGCTTGGAGTGTTTGATGGAGAAGCAATAAAAAGACGACCTCCGAGCTATCAGCCCCAACCTTCTGGGCTCTTACTGGTAAAGTAGTTCACAGCCGACGGCCTTCCATTGGATGTGTTGACAAGAATGAGGTCCCTGTGGGCAATAAGTTATTGTAATAGCTGATCAAATATAACGTTCTCTGCAGCGATGGGTATCCATCACAAAGATCACTGTAACATTAAGAAGTATAATATACTAATTTGGATATACTGCCAGGAGTTGTGAAGACCATATGACCAGTATATGTTTGTTCATATCTTGAATATACGAGCTAACTAAATGCAAAGTATGTAATGTATAACGCGGCGAATTTCGAGTTGTTGAATCAGGACACAATACTTAACATTTGTTCGAATACGAAGTTGTACGAAAATACTTAGTTTCCACCTAGTTGCCGGCATTGATAACAAAACTCATTGAAAAGACGACTTTTCCATCCGATTATTCTTGGTAAATACAAATTCTTGGTAAAATATTTATCGTAATGGGGCCTCGTCTGTGGTATGGGGATATGCATACAGCAATTGCTGGTGTTATTATGCGGGATACAGGCCTATCGTTATCAGGACACAATAGTGCAATCCGTTCCTTCGTGTGTCTGGAATAGCAAACTAAGGTAATTGTGTAACTTGCCACGTAAATCAATTAGTCGGTGTTCAGAATTCAAGCGACCACAATGATGTGTGCCTAGTTGTGTTACTTTTACGATAACACATAATGTACGCCCACACGGACATTATTGGAATGCTAATTACCCAGGCAACATGCATATAAAATAATGACAATGTGTTATTAGTATACTGGTAGGACATGAGTTCTAAGTGTCCAAGCCTATTTCACAATGTGATAATTTTAAGTAGCTCCATCAGGTTGTATACTCACCAACCGGATTTACAGAAAGAACTATTGTATTATTTTGGAGAGAATAAAAAATGCACTGGCACAAGATAATTGTAAGAGTAACACATAACATAAAACAGCAATAAAAATTCAATGAGCGACATTGAACAAATTTTGTTGGATTATTTAAGTCTGCTTCTGACTAAAAGTTCTTTAAGGTTTTGATGCTTCTTGTAAGCTGTTGCTATTTTAATATCACCATCAGTATTTTTGTTGAGTTGTTTCATATGCTTTTTAACAATTTGGGCCGAAAGAGCACCTGTTTTTGAGAAGGGTACTATATACACCAGGTCGAATTTATTTTTACTTTTGTTCAAAAGGTCATACTTTGTAAATTTTTGAACGTTGAGGCCATGAGGCTCGAAAGTGCCTAAAGTATCAATCCAACAATATTCCCTTTCAAGTCGCCATTGTTTGTTTAAAAGTTCATCACCAAGATCGGAAACCTGTTCAATTGGTAAAAGAGAAAAACAATCGATGGAAAATTCAGTTTTGCTGTGAAATTTAGATAGATGACTGTATAATGCATTTTCCTCATTGCAGCTAGTTATTGCAGCACGGTGACGATTGTTTCTGAATTTGAGTGATTTACCGGTTTCACCTACATATTGTTTTTCGCAAAGCTTACAAGTGTATAGATAAATTATATTTTCTGAGTTGCAATCCAAAGCTGAGTTGATTGAGTAGGTTTGTTCAAAAACTGATCCTGAGAAATTTTGACAATTTGGAACTAAATGACATGTTTGACATAGTCTAGAATTACAAGGCTTTGAGCCAGATGAGCTGGAAGTGGGCAACTGAAAATCAGCACCTAGCCTTTCCTCACTGTTTAGAATTCTCAATGTTTCATTCTTGATTTTGCGAAGCCAACGTTTTGAATAGTTACGTTTCGAAAGTGCCTTGAATAATGTTTGGCAAGCTAATTCAACATCATCTGGATAGGAGCAAATTTGGAAAAATCGAAAAACTTGGGACTTGATTAGTCCTTTATAAGTGTGCTTTGGATGAAAAGAGAGCTTATGCAGCAACTGATGAGTATCCGTTGGTTTGAAGAAAACTTTTGCTTCTAATGTGTTTTCTTTGCTCCTGAACAAAGTAGTATCCAGAAAATTAACTGAATCAGTACTAATTTCAGCTTTGAACTTGATTGATGCCCTATGAGAATTGAAAATTTCGAGAAACTGATTAAATTTGGAAGTGCCGTGTGGCCAAATGAGGAAAATGTCATCTAAATACCTATAATAGCAATCTGGTTTGAATGGACACTTTTGTAAAGCTTGCTTTTCAAATTCAGCCATATAAATATCTGCATAATGAGGTGCATATTTCTGACCCATGGCTGTGCCTGAAACTTGTAGGAATGTCTTACCGTCAAATTCAAAGTCATTACATTTAAGTGAAATTTCCAATAATTCTATTATACCTTTGAATAGTTCATTGTTTTTCAGAGTCGGGAATGCATTTTTAATTGCTTGGATACCTTCTTCATGATTTATATTAGTATACATACTTTCAACATCTAAAGTGATTAGTAAAGAATTTGGATCTAGTTCAAGCCCTCTAACTTTATCTAAAAAGTCATACGTGTTTTTGATATATGACGGATGCTTATTTGCTTGATCTTTTATATATGAATCAATATACATAGCTACTTTTTCAGATTCACTGCTGCAGTCCGAAACAATTGGGCGCCCTGGAGGCATTACATTTGGAATTGGCCAGGAGTCTTTGGGTTTATGAATTTTAGGTAGCATATAAAATCTTCTTTGACGAGGGCGTTCTGGTGGTAAAAGAAATTGGAATACTTTTTCAGAAAGGCATCCACAACTGCGTAATCCTTTTAAAATTTTTGTTATTTTTTCTGAATTTTCTAAGTAAAGAGGAGTGTCACTTTCTCGGTAATGAGCTGGATTGTATAATTGACGAAGGCCTTCATTAATATAATTTTGCCTATCCATAATTACGACTGCACTACCTTTATCTGCTTTTTTGATTACCAAGTCTACGTTATTTTGTAAATCCTTTATAGTTTTATATTCCATTTTCGTTAGGTTTTTGGTTTCTGGTTGAATTTTCAAATTTTCAATTTCTTTAGATATTGCCGAAATGCAATCTAAAACAGGCTTGTCAATCATGGAATTGGGTGGAGTCCAGGTAGATTTTGGAGTGAATTTTGATCTATTTGTAAATGAATTTGGACGGTGAGAAAAATAATTTTGAAGTTTGAGTTTTCTACCAAAATCTTGCACAGCTTGTTCAATTGGATCCAATGTTATTTTGGGTGTGGGAACAAAAGTCAAACCACGATTTAGAAGAGCGATTTGTGTGTCCGAAAGTGTAAATTTGGAAAGGTTTACAACATTATTAGTCGTACTGGAGTTCGGTGGACTCTCAGAATGATTTAGTTTAAATGACTGAGCCAGCATTTCAACATTTCATTGGCCGTTTGTTCAGTCCAATGAATGTTATCTGGCTGTGTAGAGAACCTGATTGGATCCAATTGTTTAACAACTGTGAGATTGCTGAAACGTGAACTCATGTCATCCAAAGCCCTGTTAATCATATCCAAGTTGCGTTTCTCTACAGACGGAAGATTGTCTGAGTAGTTAATTTTTGGAATAAGAATTTTGGAGTGGGGGAAGATTCGGAAAGCACTGCTGAGCATATTCCTCAGCTCTGGAATTGAGGTAACACTTGGTTTGGAGCTTCGATTGTTCAGGCCAACACTTAAGATTAAGTTTTTGGGGGCATCAAATGATTTTTTACAGGCCGTGAACATCATTCTGAGATGGTTGAACAAAGCTCCAGGATAAGACACAACTTGGATATCACTGACGGGGGATTTGGTGATGCGAGAGAGGTTAGAAGAGCCGAGGACGACAGTGGAGGAGGTTAGTCTAGGAAGGGCCCAAAGAGTTTTGGGCCCTCTGATAGTGGAAGGAGAGACATGGAAAGTGGTGTTAGGAGAGTTTTTAGGAGAGGCAAAGCGAGAGCGTTTGCCTTTAGGTAGAGAGGAGGGTGAGAGTTCAGGAGAAGAAGGAGAGCGCGGACGCCGTTTGGGCGTGGCACTAAGGCGGTTATCAGGAGAAGAGCGAGAGAGAGGTGGCCAATCATCAGATGATGAGAGGCAAGGAGGATTAGAGAGAGTGTCCAGGAGTTGGAAGCGGTTAGAAGTGGACACAGAGGGAAGGGTTTTAGGGAGGGTGTTATTTGAAAATGGAGGTGAAGAGCGAGAGGGTTTAGGATTGTTAGTAGGAGAGTTGGCACGTTTTAGGTCCATTAGGAGGCGGCCAAAGAAGTTAGAGCCTTGACCATGACGATTAACACCCCAGTGGCTGTCAGGAACTGGATGGACAATGTGACACCCTTCAGGTAGGCCCATCAGAGTGTCACGGAACAATTTGCAAGAATTAAACTTAACTTGGAGAAGTTGACGCATGATTCCATTTTTACTTTTATGCCAGAATGGGGACAGGCTAGGGATTTCACTAGCCAAACGTTTAGCCACTCCTGCATGGGGAGCCCTAAGGATCCGATTGGCTAGGTGTTGACAGTCATGGTACCGGGCTTTGTGATACTGATAGATGTGCTCAAGGCTAGGGAATCTCATACCACGATAGGATATATTACATGGGAAGAAATTACTAAGTGGGTGTTTGTGACCTTTAACCTCACAAGTCTGAGGTTTGGATTGAGAGTTAGAATTTGGAATAGGGGAATTTGGAAGAGTGGAGCTTTTGAATTTCTGGATGGTGGAAGCCTGAAGTTTTTTGCCGAAATGAGATTTAGCCTGCTGAATGACGAATGCATTTGCACTTGTCTATAACAATTGTGTTATGACTACAATGAATTATACGAAAATGGTATATTTATTATATATACCTTCGTAAGTAGATCCTAAACGTGTTCATGTGTGTAGAAAGTAACTAGTATTTTTTGCATACACTTTCGAGAACCATTCGGTTCAGTGTTCACGTAGAGATTATAAATGCTACGCTACACCCGATGTGGTTAACAATTGAGTTCATCCACAACACTCAGTGGTACGATCAACCGAATCTCATTTGTCACCATCAAGACTTACTGGCGAGTAGCATGTTCCCAGCCTGATACATCACTGTCCACTGACAAATGTGACAAACTACCGAACACGTGTATTGATTCCTGGCCTGGCGCCGTGTGTGCATTAATCATTAGCTTTGTATGTGTATGGAAATCTGAATACGACTCAGAAAACCAAGATCCTCTTGCTAGTAGGCATGTTGTAACTGTTTCTCTCATGGTAGGTTTGCTGAAAATCTTCTGTTACATATCTTATTTTCTGCATTGCAATACTCGCGGGTGATGTGAATACCCCATGTAAAATTAAGACCTGTTCAATATAATATCATATCATTTCTCGCTTGGCATAGTTGGAGATCACGACATGACAGTGTGACGTGATAGAGGTGTATCACTTCAATATTCAAGGCGATAGGAAATGTGAGGGTAGATGTATCACTTGCTGATGTTATTACATTTCGCACTCAGACGCAAAGCATGTATACCTGATTGACTTGTCACAGCTTCAAACGACATCTGTGTAATGTGACGGAAGCAATCATCAGGGTGCCATGTACTGTTCTGTGATGTTTCTGCTCAATATCTATCTATCATAAAAGTCCATGTCATTCTCTTAGTTTTTATTTAACAGCACACACCTATTATAAATACAATTTCAATGCCTTACACAATGAACTATTCACGCACTACTATGTACACACAATTTTTAAAAATGTATTTCGTATTTTTTTTTTTTGGTTAGCTAAACTATGCATGCAATGAAACTATATACAACTAGACGATTCGGTCGCCAACGACCGCGTGGGTGTATCCTCCCGTGGCCTTATCATTCCTGTTGCCCAACATGCAAACAAAATATCATACTGGCAGAGCAGTGTGTTTCATCGATATCAGTATTGCGGACCTTAAGAGTATTCCGGACCTTAACTATTCTATTCCATGTAGTAACACTCATAACAACTAAAATATTCATTACTTTATTTTATCTTACCAAATACTTTCCAGAAGCTGGTCATAGGAATGGATTGCGAAACCTTGCTCAATCCCTCAACATTATAGGTACAGCCATGAAATCTCTATTGAACAAAACCTTTGCCTTCTTGAGCCTAATAATAAATGTTTCCTGTTTAATTTTTTTTTCATTGTGATCAATGATAGACTCAATTAGTAAAACTAATGTTAACTTATTCAGTTATAGAATATAATTGGGTAAAATCTGTACCTTGTTGAACCCAATGATAAATGTTTCCTGTCTTAAATAATTTTATACTGGTCAATAATAAACTTGACTAGTAAAACTGATGTTAACTTATTCAGTTACAGGTATGAAATCTCTACTGGACGAGACCTTTACCTTGTTGAGCTCAATAATGGATGTTTCTTGTCTCAACTATTTTCATTTTAGTCAATGATAGACTTAACTAGTAAAACTGATGTTAACTTATTCGGTAATATTGTTTTGTTTCCGCCAAAAGCACCAGTCTATTCTGAACAGGAATCCTGAGCCATTCGCCTTCATAGTACAGGGTATTGGAGTGATCACAGATGTCAAAGTGGGTATTTCAATGGTCGTAATAAGTTAGCCTGTTAACTAATTAATATTTACTTGATCATTCTGAAAAACAACAAGTTTTGTGTGACGGTCTTTCTCATCGAGCCTGTGCAATTCCATCATCAATCATCGAAAACTCACACCTGTAGGGCGTTCACAAGCCATGTGTGTTAAACAGGCTAATTTGAGCACAAAATGTGTCGCCAATCGACCAATTTGGTTGTCGTGGCAACCAAAATCGATTGGTGTCGGGAACTTACTATAAGACATGTCCCTATAAAATATTATCAAAATCAGTTCAGATTTGCAAGCTCCAGCGCGTTCACAAGCAAGTGTCTGCGGACGCGGCGCGACGATCGCAAATCCATAGTATCTGCCGAAATTTGTTCGGGGAATACAATTATCACAACAGTGATAGTTATAATACAGGGTTACTTCATTTTTTGGTCTACTTCATCTTCGCTCATATCAAGGTAAAATCTGACCTTAACCCGCCCTAACTACTGCTGACAGAGCAAATAGACGTGGAATCAATACCCAGTAATAAGTATTCCGAGCAAACAAAACAGGGTCTGTTATCCAATCTCATAGTATAGAAAGTCATTTCAGGCATACTAAGTGAGAAAAAAATGACAGGGAAACAAAAATGGCCATTAGGAGGTGAAATCAGGTATTCCGGAAAGAGTGAGCATAATCTAAGATCTAACATACCCCGTTTTAGGTTACCGATCCTTTGGTCCGGTAATCTATTGGTAGTGTGTTGCGTTCGTCGTCTGTCGTCATCGTCCGTCTACATTTTAATCTTTCAAGTTTACAGTCGAATCTTTCTGAAATTTTGAAAAAAAAACCTAAATATATAAAAAAAAATTATTTTCACAAGTTTTTAAAAATGGCAGCCATTTTTGGCGACAAATGGCCAATTCTGGACTTTGACTGTCGTTTTCTCAATCTGTTCAGTAACTTTTTTTGTTATTGATGCATAACACTCCTTATATGTGCGCGAATAAGTTATGTGCACGTTTAAGTTTTGTTACCATTGAATCGCTCAAAATGGGCCATTTTGGCCCAAACTCGGCCCAAATGGGACTTTCCCATGTTAAACTCTCCTATGCTTTATAATGGGACACATTATTGCTAACATCTCACTTAATATTGAGATTAGAGAATCAATTGTGGACATATGGTAAATGATATATACTGAATATTCTCGCGACCTTGAATTTGACCTAATTTTCAAGGTCACAGGACAAAATGGCTAATATCTGGCTTATTATCGATATTACAGCTTAGGAATCAATTGTGAACATGTAGGAAATGATATACGTATGACAAAATTTGAATATACTATTACCACAATATCAGCATACATGTAATCGGGAAAGTTTCCCATTTACAGGAAAGTACAATGATCTATGCTCAGTCTGGCTCACTGGTGACAGGTAATGGCTACCTTCACTGTCAAGCTAGGCGCAAAGATACCTTGTAAGACGGGGATACAATTAGCATTGTCCATTTCCCCCACTCTCGTGTAAATTACCCATGATTTGTAAGTGAGAGTCTTGACCGTGTTATCTCCTTGGCTAGGGACGTGTCCTGATGGCTCTGATTACAGACTTCCTGACCTGACACGTTCAAGTGAAATAGTCATCTCAGGAACAATAATAACTCCTTGTAATCCCCTGTCAGTTGCTGCTGAGCGGAGCAAACAAATGCAGGATAACTTCAACGTTGAGCTGGACTGATACCTGCCAGATGTTATCAGATGTTATCAGTCCAGTTCACAAAGGTGTGACAAAATTATATTATCGATCTTCATATATTATACACGAAAAACCCACAAACTTTCCCATAGCGAATCAGGCTGAACATCTGCTCGCATTCGAATATTTTTATCATGTATTCGAATATTTTTATCATGTACGGGTGCTCGAGTCGTGTGCTACAGAAGATTTCTCAGATAATCATCAACCAAATTCTAAACAGGACAAATATACAGATATATACAGATAACTGATCAGCTTCTGCACCGATTCCGTCCAGTGTACTACAGTGACACATATTTTATATACTGTCTCTCGTATTTTATTTGAAAAAAATGTTGTATATAATGATTATTATGTATAATGTCATATATATGATATTGTCATCGTCAAATTCTGGTTCTATTAGTGGTAATGTGTTGAAACATACACACACACACTCTTCAAAAAATGGGTATGATTATACATTCATAAACATATAATTCCACAATACCCCAAAAAAAAACAAATTGAACTTTAGCGAGAATTCCACATTCGCGTTCGATTATTTGCAGATCACCAAAACATTACATAAGTAAACTTCTATCATGTAGTCACTCAACTAGTGGTTGACGGTAGATATCTACTGAATCAGAAATGTCCTGGACCAAGGGAAGTTTGGTATTCATGGAGGCACTCATGTTTACACTCTCAAATTATCACACAAGTGTTTCAAACTTCATCACCCTTGCACATATACCAACAAGATTTGCCTAAAACGTCTTATATGAATATGTAAATTTCGAAATACATAAGGATTTGAAATTGTAGATGTGAATTTTGGTGATATAGTATATTATCAAGATATGTAGTCCAAAAATGCAAACATCTATTGATCATATGTGAGCTTTTCTCCGTAATTAGAGGTTATAGTAACATTCATTTCCGGGAAAAAAGCGTACCCACCTCTGCACTTAACTCGCGGCACTTAAGGATGTCACATTGTGTCACAAGTAGACACAATCCATTAACGGAAATCCTGCCAGACGTGGCTACGGAAACAGGGTTTATTGTTCCACAAGAGCTTGAAGAATATAAACAGGCTTACTGAACAAACCGTTATCCTACCTAATATCTGCTCCTGTTCTGAATAACCCATGATTGGTTTAACAAATAAACATGAATACAAATATACATATATACATACGTTTACGAAAAACGTGCAAATCCGTCTTTGTCGTTTGTATTACGATCAAATTGTATCAGTAAATCAATTTGCAATTTATATTAGCGTAATGTCTCGCTGAAACCAATTGGCTAGCATATATTTATATGTAATCGACTGGAAACCATGCCTGTGCCTGTGTCTTTGCGAGTTCGTGTCTGGGCCGCTACATCTGGGTCGTACATTAATCATATAACAGGTACATGTGATAAACGTGATTATTCTCATTATCATTTATTCAATGTTTTATACATTCCTCACTGCCACGTGAATAGTATGGTCAGTATTAGTGACGACCCATTAGTGGGTATCTGGTATATGCTCCATTACGCACCTCGCCATGGGCAAAGCAAATTTGGTTTCTCTCACTATTTCTTTCTATCCTGACATTGGACTGATACAAGGCTTATTGTAGCAATTACCAGGATATATCCATGTCTGTTACATGTCTTCATTCTTGCCTTCTAAGGAAAGAGAGAAAAAAATGTATAGTTGTGGGTTAATCATGTCATGGATAGCAATAGAAAGTGTCAAATATCCCACTGAAACGCATGTGTTCAAAAACCCATGTCTTAAAGTGTTCATTAACACTGCACACAAATCGAAACTCATTTGTCACCATCAAGACTTACTGGAGAATAGCATGTTCCCAGCCTGATACATCACTGTCCAGTGACATATGTGACACACAAACAAATACGTGTATCGATTCCTGGTCTGGCCCCCTGTGTGCATTAATCATATCCCTTGTTTGTGGGTGTGAGTGGGTTTACCATTTCCCTCGATATAATGTAAGTTGAGACTGTTTATCTTATGGTATGTTGATAGAATGTGCCCATACTCTTTCTCCCACTGCATTACTCATGGATGATGTAAACACCCCATGCTAACTGTCTTCATCATACAATCATATATCATATATCCTCCATACAAAGACGTCATTGACTATCATATAGATTCTATCACTAGAAATCAAATATGAGGATATTGCATGTCATTTCACATTTCTCACTTTCACAGTGGGAAAACACCAGGAGTTATAGACGAGGCAAGCTGATGTAATAGAGGTTCATCACCTTTATATCCATGTCATATGGAAGATGTAAAAGAAATGTACACAGGGCTAAGTTAATTCTGTCACATGTATGAAAGTTACTCATGGGATTTAATAAAATACTCATCGTCATGGCGCGATATACATGTAATGTACTCTTCCGTGATGCTACAGTGATGGAATATCGCAAACTAAACCATCAATCCTCAAGTGCTGTAGCTATAATTTGACGAGCCTTCTGAAAATGTATATTGCAAGTTAATTCCTATATGTAATATACATTTGAACACCATTACTAATGATGTGTCCCTGTGATGTTACAAATGTATTGTATCGTTCCTACAAAAGGTAATGGCGATGTCCCTGTATCTGGCACAACATCCACACCAAGACACACATTAAGCATCAAACAGTCGGCGGGGAAACCTTGTAAGTACATAGGGGTTAACATTAGCATTGTCCTTCTCCCTACCTAAATAACACACGATTTGTCCTGAACATATGCCATTTCCTCCACAATGTGCTTGCCTGGTGCTCTGCAATCCATAAGAAGAAGTACACGTTGTCTTTGCCCATTTTGGTGGCCTTTGTGCCAGGAAATCCGCAAAAAAATTAAAATTTATAGTTCTTTTTCTAGTGTTTTCTCCATTACTTGCAGTATTATGCAGTGTATTGTGCTTTTTATAGCTGGAATACTAAATTATCTTTTATAACGTATATTTCGTTACCAGCTTGTTCCAAGTAATGGTTGACATATAGCAACTATATAACGGTCTTTTCGTTTAACTGTCTTTCTCCTCATCAAATGTTGAGTTTCATTGAGTGAGTCGTATCTGGATAAAATTGCACATCCAGTACATATGTGTCCCTCGTAGATGGTATTTTAACCCGATGTCATTCATAGTCGTAATTACGGGTAGATATGCGAGAAGTAAGTCCTTCAAAAATACCATGCACAAAATGATAGTAGATACACATGCTTCATCACAAGAAATAATAATTTATAACCGAACATCATGGTGGATTTATATAGATAAATCATCACTTTTAATGTTCCGTGGGAGTACTCAAAATTAAAATACACAAAAGAATATAAATCCTAGAAATAGATCTTAGAATATAGATCCTGTCCTACATCTGTCATCAAAACATGTTGTCGAAATCGCGTTAATATTTCAGTTCTTTATTCATTGCTAGGGTGCATCAGTCGTGCAATGAAATCTTACTATATTGCGAAGCTCAAGGTGGTCATGACTCAAATATTGATTCCCCAAATATCCACCAAGTTTTCGAGAGGACAAGTATTACAATTCCAGGAAGCAACGTAGGCTGTTATGCGACGATTTGGCATCTGATGTACTACCTTCATCAAGACATTGATCACGTATACCTGTGTTATTCACCATTTTTACGACGTTACAAATCCACTAAATCCGTTATGTCACAGGCCGAGGGAAATTTGTTGTCTATACCAGACTCCTTGGTATTCATACTACGTGGTTATTGGTATTATCACTTCCAAATACCGACAAATTGACATGAAAAATCTATAGATGCAATACAATTATGTTAATTTGGTAGTGTTATATAACCAAAATGAATCGCATCGACCACACAACTAAGTCGACCAATAAGACTCAAAATAATCAATTCGTTTTACGATGTATAAGAATAACACGGCCTATGCGAATCCGGATAAAAATCCTACAATCGCAACTTGAAGGAATTTCATGTGATAAGTAGAACCACTTACTTGTATTGCTCAGTAAGTGTCTCATCTTTGCATTCAATGCGAGAAAATACAAGTATTTGATAAATGAGGACATGTTTGCAACAGACCTGCTATGAAACACACGGGCAATTTATCAAGAGGTGGCGCTAACTACAAGACCAGCAGTGTCTTCCGACTCCCTATCCATCACATTAACAGATTTAGTCAGTAATTGTAACAGATGTGAACATACTACTCGTTGTTATTAGGTGATGCAAATTAATGGTGTGTGTAATTATAGATACAATACATCATCTGGACACAAGGCAAGACATCTAGACATAACAGTTTTGCTACCAGATGTCTGGGGGGTAACGCCTAATAGTATTAAATGATGACAGAGATTTCAGACCTATGCTAAAACAACGGAAGTACCCTGTGGTGACAGCACATAATTTCCTCACCAGCAATATTTAAAAAAGCAATTAATTATTTCAATCACTGAAACTTACACTCAATAACAAACTTATAAGTGCAATATTCTAGTATGAATAGGCCTAGTTCGTGTATTTTAGGTCGTGTATGATGCATATATTCTAATGTGTGATAAAATGTTTGCGATCTTCTGCTGTTCTGTGTATATTTACTGGCATGGAATATGTTCGTTAGTCACTGGCTTATACACAATACTTATTTCGCTAATGAAGCCATGCAAATTTAACGTGTCCTCCGCTACTCCAGTCTCCTGCTATTATAGTATATCCACGTACTCTAACTCTATGCTGCTGACATCCGTGTAAATGTGACCACGATTTCACTAACAGTGAAGAGCTTCCGCTGTAACCGCTGATGTACCATAATATGGATATATCGCAACTATAACTATGTTTGGGTGTTCATGAAGTCCCATAAAATTTTATCCTTTTGCCTGACACTGAATTCGAGATTGGATAATCGACTCGGTTTAGTTCGCTCGGAATACTTTTACTTGGGTAATGGTTCCATTTATATACATGTATTATGCTTTATCGCAAAATCTTCCATTCCAGAATGAAATGGGGATGTTGAAATCAACCTCGTGTGTTGTATATCATACCAGTCAGATGTTACAAGAACCTTTGTTAGACATCTATTAGAGAACAGAAAATTATGTTTGTCCTGCTATCACACAAGATCTCATAATCCACAGGAGAGGTACCTGATAGAGCATGATTCTTTTGTTTCACAGAGGGCCCTATCTAAAATAGTGCCCGGCCCCATCACGTGTATGACAAAATACAGAGATTTAGGTTATTGTAAGGCAGATTTATTGTATACAATTCGGACATTTTAGTCTATTAAATTAGACTAGTATATTAAATTAACAATACACATCCACTGCCATAAGGAATACAATAGTTAAAAATATACATAAATAACATGGAATAGCACGAAATATACGCAACACAAAAATGGAAAACTTTGTCTCCATAAATTCAGACGATATTAATAGTATATTAAGATTTTTGACTTGGTTAACGAAATAATCCGCTTGGTGAGCTTATATCCAGTGAAAATGGTATCCTCGATATTTCAATATTCCAGTGATATTCCGTATCCCAATACGTGAAGAAACCTCCAGATTGCGTCTCATCTGCAAGCATCTTGCACATTCCCTGCAAATACAGATAAAATTATAGGTATGGGATATACCTATCAGTTTTCGATGATATTTTTGCGATGCTGAATGTTATCTTTCTATAGCTTGGCATACTTTATCTGGAAGTAAATTTTCTACCAGATTTCAGACTTCTATCGCAAAAATTGAAGTTAGCAATCTAATTCAATGTTGAATTTCACCCCAAAACGGATCACGAGAGCATATTTGAGGATTTGGTCCTACATCCATCGGCTTTCTGATAAATAGGACCCTCGGCCTGCGGCTTCGGGCCCTATTTGTAAGAGAGCCTCAGACTAGGGCTCTATCCTATACCTATGGCAATTTATGGGGTTCATGAGTTTCCCTGTCATTTTTGTTTTCTCTCACTTCGTATGCCTGATATGACTTTCTGTCCCCGGACTATGAGATTGGATAACGGAACCTGTTTTGTTTGCTCGGAATACTTAATACTGGATATTGATTCCACGTCTATTTCAACCGTAGGCGGCCTCTACGTGAGTTACTCCGAGTTGAATATTCCGAATACTCCGAGTTTATGCCGAGTGATGGGAAATCGACAAAGATCTTTATGGTCCTCAATATTGCACAATGGTAGAATCCCTGACAATAACTTGTAGTCTCCAGAAACCAAAGAAGGGTTGCTGTTCACAGCTCAACGATAAAATAACAGTGAGCAAAACAAGTGACCATATTCACGGACCCCCAATAGAGAACAATTTAATGTGACAATCACCTTCTTGCCGCCAAATTAGAAAATGTTATGTATAATTGTTAGGATCAAAATTGTAATATATAAATTGAAGAAACCAAAAACATAAAGACGATAGATCTGGAGCGGTGCCGAAGAAACGAAATGTAGTCTGGCCCGTGTGCCTGTGAATCTTGATAATCGTCTGTCTGTCACCTGATCGATGCTGCATTAATAAATGGGGCAATTCATCCAGATTTAGCTACCTGAGATCGATTGGGAATGATCTGAATTTGATCAACCATCAGATCGCGTGACTAGTTCGCGTGTGTAGGTGTTAATTACTGTCGAACACCAATTGAACAGAAATCAATACACGCTAGGGAGCTATCCAGAAGTGAATTGGTAAATAATACACCATAAGTGACATGACATCTGGTTGGGGTTATAAATGATACTTATAACAGTTTAGGTGATTGTCCTTGGAATAAACACTCACAAAGATAAACAGTTATTAGCTTAAACATAGCTTATATAGCATTGACAGGTGAACGATCAGTCGCTCAGCATAAAATTAGCTGAATTATAATATTAATTTCTTACACTGGGTGTGCGATTCGGTCACGATAAAATTGCTTCATCCTCGACATCAAATTGTAGTAGGTAAATAAGTAGGTATGTAAATGATGATATAGGGAGATTTGATGTGACACATTACAGGGCACTGGATTTCCAAAATATTCCCTTCGAGGTCCATTTATATTTTCTAATTTTTAACAGCTACACTACTCTTTCCCGTGTCGACCACGATCATTGCATAATACTAATTTGCTTAGCACATTCTCATATTGTTCAACAGAGTAGTACCATGCAATATTATCATTTTATGGTAACATAGTTTGCATGGGTGATATGACTACATATACAGCATATTCTATATCATTGACTACATCGTCACATTAACAGCACAATCTGTATGAATAGTTACGCAAATGTCAGCTGACTCCGCTAGGTCTCAGTATTCGAACCTAGTGCAAATCCACATCTATTGTGGAAAAGTCGGTTTTAGGAGGGGTGAGGGCCTGTACCTCAGTTGAAAAATGACACAATGTCGAAGTTATCGAATTATCCTTGTCCAATGACAAGAATTGGTGAGCACAATGATTCCACCATGCCAAACACCATGACAAACATTTTCTCTGTGGAACCAGCCATATAAAAATGTGTGTATTAGGAGGGTACACGTGTGTTACTTCAAGGACTGACAGCAATGCTGAGTGTGTTTAAATGAACGCTTATGAATGAAATAACTTAAATGAATTTATCTAATCAATCAGCAGATTACACATACTGATTATCGTCCCAGACCTCAATACGTTTAGCATGTACTTTGTATTATTGAAAAACATACCATGATACACCAGTTTGAGTTTATTTATTCAGATTATTATGCACCGAACACTTGGCAGTTGATCAGAAACTTCACATCCTGTCATGTTGGTCCTGGCTGAATCAGACGACAACCCGAATGTCAACATATCAAAACTCTATAATTATTGTATTTTCACCATACAATATCTGCATAACTTGAGGCTCAATGAAACCCATGGCACCAGTTGTACGGCACAACCTCAATTCATAGTTCCGATGATACATAAGCCCCGCCCACTTCCATATTTACTACCCAATCAAAAGACGTCAAAAAACGCGCCAAAACGTAAAAGTCCCACAAACAAAACCGGCGTGTTTAACAGCCCAACCTCTTGAATGAAGTGGGATGATAGTGTACTTCTGATGCACTCACGGCCAAGTAAAGCCAAATAAGTTTAAAATTTAAGCTTACAATATATTCTCCATCCCCTTATGAGTATAGACATGTGAAATATGGTGCATTATTTTACAAAACGATTGTGTAAACAGAAGCAAGCAAAAGTTACATTATTCCCGACTTGCTCAAGCAAAAGCACATGGTATGTTTGTGGGACTTTTCCTGCGGTTGCCAAGGGGGCGTGGCCTGTTGGGATGTCGTCGGAACTATGAATTACAATGAATCCAAAATGTTGATAATGCCTGTACACAATTTATCAAAGAATATAGTATTTTGAAAAGCCCTGACCTCTAAGCTCTTACTGATAATAGTTCACAGCCCATGGCTTGCCATTGACTATAGGTACCAAGAATAAGGTCCCCGTGAGCAATAAGTTATTGTACTACCTGAGCAAGTTTCATGCGGAGTTGCGAATCGTGCTGATATCAATGTATCATCAAATTGTTATATGTATGATATCTAATATATGCTGCAAGTAGTTGCCAAAAGCATGGTACATATACGTTAATGTGAAATCAATAAATCGAAGTATTGAAGTATAAGTGTTATATAAGTTTTCACAATATTTTAGTGGGGAAATCTTGTAGTAGTAGTTTTGCTCCGCTGATTAGAAATAAGTAACGTCCGGTGTCCACCTAGTATTGCCCTGAGCAGTGGCATAACTCCGATATGTGGAGTCAACCCGCTGGAGACTGTGTATAATACATAGAGACTGTGTATAATACATGTATCTATGTTAGCTGGACGGGGAATTGAAGAGCCCAGGTACGACGTGACATGAAAATTGAAGATACTTCTCTGAAAAGAGGACTCTTTCATCTTACATGTTTAAATCTAAGTTATCATTATGGGATGCCTGCTTTACGGTATTATAAACATTAACGATTCGAAACATTTATATACAAGATTTGGAAGCAATGTCAAGGACAAGATTCCGCTGTCCAATTCCAAAGTCTAGTATCGGGGGCATGACGTGAAAAAATCTTGCGGAATTTCAGAAATCATATCGCAAAGACATTTACTCATATGACAAGTTCCTCATATGGTAGTATTTTGTCGATGTGGGATACAGCCTAACGTAGTGCGTCCACAATAGTGCAATCCGTTCTTTTGTGTATGGAATGACAAACCCGGGAAATTGTGTAATCTGCCAGATAAATCAATTAGTTGGCTTTGCATAATTCAAGTGACCCAGTGATGTGTCTTCCGCTGTATTCATGACAGGATAACATAAAATTTACGCCCACACCTACATTGTTTGAATGCTAAATACACGCATTTGCAACCTAATAGTATGCATATGAAATAATGAATTTAATGGAGCGTCCTACACTCGGACACCATTTGTTCTAGTTAGCCGACCTTAGTTCACAATATGATTCATAAATATGATAAATATTTCAGTCAGGTTAATCTACCTTTGCACACTTACTAACAAGAAATGGGGGGATTTTTTCCCTAAGCACGCGGCAGGTGATTGTAAACATAAATGCCATTTATGTGGCCTTTTCGTACTTGGCCTTGTTTTGACATGCTCCGTTCGAGCGTGCGTTGCCACGGCGACGTATTGTAATTTACGTTCCAGTAAACTATAACAATGGATCGATTAAACCTCGCGTGCGCCCTACAGTTTCTGGTGTATTATATATACACTGGAAGCGACTCGTTCGAGGAGATTGTCCAAGATCGAGAGACAGGACGCACACGAGGCTCGCCATGAGCTTTGTGTTCCCTGTTTGTGAGTAGTGGGCTCCTAGAGCCCTGGGGACGATTTCCATGGGGAGGCCCGGGCTGGGAGAGACAAGTTGCTGACTCGGGGGCCTTCGGCCCTGTGGATCGCCAGCTCTCTCCCTTCCCGGGACGTGTGACAGAGGCTCTGGCCAGCATGTCGGGCTGTACGGGGTTCCGTCCCCGAGGCAGACCGCGGCTCGCCAGGCCCCGCCAGTTAACACCGTAGGGATGAACCAGTTTCTGAACGGTGTCCGTAGGCCTGGGAGTGTCGGGTGGGCTGTTACCTGGTTACCGTTAATGCTGAAGTAGTTACCGTGTCCGCCGCGACCTCCGGTGAGCGGCCCTGCCGCAAGGATCCGGAATAGCGGATGCGCGTCCGCAAGGACTCGGATGAGAGAGGACTATCCTCGAGGATCCCGAAGAGCGGACGGTAGTCAATAACTTTACATTGGTGCCGTGACCAGGATCAGTCCGACAGTGTTCCATCGCAGCCTACCGTCACAGCGTTATAGCCTCCTTCGTCCCTGGGGATCGCCCGCTCCTCAAGGACAACTCAAGTATGACGAAAGAAAGAGACAAGGCCAAAGATAAGGCCAATGAACCCAAGGGGAGGGATAAGGGTGGAAATGTCGCGGACCACACCCGGTCGCACGACAGCCACCGTGAGACGTCTCCGGACGACTCCGGTGGCCGGAAGGAATGCGCGGAAACCTCCGTGGACAAGACCCCGTCCGCGGAGACGACTCCGGCGTCCCTGGCTCCGTCTCCGGACGTAGAGTCGTGCCCTGAGGGGCAGCAACAGAGATTGCTATCAGGGCTTGTCCCTGATCCGGTAGGCGCGGTAGGTGGAGCTGGCAACGGCGCTACCCCGCGCCCGCCTAAGTCCAGACGGCAGTCGTGGCAGGCGACGCTCTTTCAGGGGACATCTCCGGATGTCCGGGATCGAGTGGTAGCCGGCCCGAGTACCTCCGGGCAAGCGGATCAGCAGTACTGGATGCCACATCCAGCCGGAGGAGCTCCTGCAAGGGCTCCCGGCCGTGAATCCAGGCAGTCCGCGTCAGGCGGGATGGACCAGCTCACCCACACTCTGAGTGAGCTGGCTCCTCTAGGGCGCTATGACCGCGCCCGGTCGCCCCATCAGGGACGATCAGACCGGCGGAACCGTTCCCCCTCTCTGCTGTCACAAGGCAACTCGGGGCCTTTGACGGAGAGGGAGAGGTGGCTGATATCCGAGGCGCTTGTACTGTTCAAGCGGAATCAGCCGCCTTCGAGCGTTGACCCGTCGGCCATCTCAAGTCCGGGGATGTCTGGGCCAGTAGCCCCTCCCCAAGTCCTGCCGAGTCCGCAGGCGCCAGTGGCCCCCGCAATGGGACCCGCGCCTGCCCCGCGGCTCGGAGGCACCACGTTGGCAACCGCGTCGACCGTTCCGACGGTTGGAGCGCAAGCCGCGTGGCCGACTTACCCTGGCACGTACAGTGTGTCGGACGGGCAGTGGCAACAGGCGGCTTCGGCCCCAAGCTTTGCCGCCCCTTCTGGAGCCTACCCAGTAGGTTCGATGGGAGCCCCGCCCGCACCTAGCCAGAGTGGGTTTTTAGCGGGAATGACCCCGGCGGCAAACGTGAGCTTCCCTGCTCCTCCGTCCGCGGCGTCGATGTTTGCTCCGGCAGACTCCGCCGCAGGCGCAGGAAGCGCACGGAACTTGCCGCTGTACACGGACGACCCCGGAGCCGGGACCGCACGTCGGGCGCGTAGCAAACGCGATGACGGGCCCGACCACTCTTCGTGGCGGAAACGGTTCAACGGGGATAACGCCGACTTGGAGGACTACTTGCTCCAGGTATGGCGTACCGCCGTGTACGAAGGATGGTCCCAGCATGAAGCTGGACACGTCCTCGCGGGGAGCTTGGAAGGAAAAGCTCTCCGCGTGATGCCGTGTCTGCCGGTGGGAACAGTGACGTTCGGCGAGGTTGCTCGTCAACTTCGCCTGCTGTTCACGCCGACGACCAATCGGCGGCAGTCTGAACGAGAGTTCAAGGCGCGTATCCGCCAGCCGACTGAGTCCGTGACAGTCCGTGACAGATTATGCGTTCAACTTACGCATACTCGGCCGGAGAGCTTTTCCGGACATGGACTTCAGACGGTTTGAGACGATGCTGATCGATCAGTTCATCGATGGCCAGCCTTACCTCTAAAACTCTTTTAGATATTATGGAGCCTATTTGTGGAATTCTCTACCTATTCATTTGAAACAATGTACAGATCTCAATGTTTTTAAGAACATGATTCGTAAATGGGAAGGTCCCAGTTGTAAGTGTTCATATTGTAAAATGTGCCGCTTGAACACAATATAGTTGTTTTGTCATGTCCCAACCTCCTACGAGTTCTGTACCTCAAGTACTAGGTTATATGTAGAAATCTTGATGTATCATAATGTATCTAGTTCATATTATCAGACTCCATAAAACAATAATCATAATGTTCCACATGAAATGATATGATGAACTATATGTACCCTCTTACCATCATTGTACTCATGAGCAATTCAATTTCAATTCATCATCTCATTCTTCATTGTACATATCCATATGTTCATAATGTCATGTCGGAGAATAGCCTGGGTGCTAATGTTATTTGTTATTACATTTATACCCGACGTTAAATAAAGTTTTATCTTATCTTATCTTATCTTACCACCTAGCGTACGGGCTGGCCACCCATGAAAAGCGATCGATGGAGGAGGCAATAGACTCCGCGCTTGAGGTGGCTGTCCGCCCTAGACAGTTGCCTCCAGCCCCGGCTCCGGCCTCGGCTGTACCCGCGCAGGCGGCGACTCCTCCTCCGGTTAAAGCATCGCAGGTAACCCCGTGGCAGGACCCGGTCATCCGGGAGCCCGCCAGGGAACCTACCCCGCAGCGGGTTAGTGCGCCGGCACCCTCTACAGGGGCGCCCGCACATGCGGCACCAGTTGCCGCGCCGTGCTCGCCTTCGGACGAGTACGACATGGAGGAATACGACCTCGGCGCCGCGCAGATGATTGCGCACTGCGCCGGGATCGAAGCTCCGGGACCCGCAGAATGTTGCGCGTTCACCTCCGGACCGGCCCAGAACCGTCCCTGCTACTTCTGCGGAAAGCAGGGACACTTTTGGCTGAAGTGTCCGGAGTTGTTGGAACGCCTGCGGTCGCGCGGATACCAGGGAAACCTTCCTGGCCCGCAACGGAGGAATTCCTTCCGGTCTGGTCCTCCGGGACAACAGAACCGGAACCCGCGACAGAGAAACTAGATCCGGACGTGGTGGCGACCAACACTACGTCCGGGGATAGTTGTTCGGTGGCAAACGATGCCGCCCCACCCGCTGATGAGCAGGACGAACCCCAAGTAGATATGACTTCTCCGGAAGTAGTCCTTGGAGATCAGTCCAGCTCCTCCGCGGCTGAGGCGGATGGCGAGGACTCCGTAGATGAGCCCGGCGCGTGCGAAGGGTATCGCCCTACCTGCGCGCTGGTGAGGGACTATTGCTGGTACCTGCCCCTGTCCTTCGGACGGGAGCCGGTCCGGTTCCTCGTGGACTCAGGCTCGGAGGTGACCATCGTGGCCGCCGGGACGTTTAGGAAGGAGCCGCGCTCCGCAACCTCGAGTTGCGGGATCCCGGACCGTATAAGCTCTACGGAGCGGGAGACAACCGCATCCGTGTCCATGGCATCATCGATCTGCCTATTACCCTTGGGGACAAGGTGTATCTGACAGAGACGATCGTGGCGGATATCGGAGCGGCCGGGATTATTGGGATGAATTTTCTACGGGCCCACCGGGTGGTTGCCAACTTTAGTGCTGGCGAGTTCCGGATGGGAGGGGACACACACTTCCTCTTCCGCTCTGGCCCGATGCATTCATTCCAGATGCGGACATCGCGCACTGTAGTAGTGCCACCGATGAGTGAGATGATCATCGAGACGAGGCCGCGTCGTCCCCGCATGCCCCTCGATGGTCGACCGTGTATAGTGCAACCCGTGAGCAGTTTCGCCGCAGGAACTGGGCTCGTGCTGGGTGGGGCCCTGGTCATGTCCAACCCCCGCGCGATGCCCATCCTCGTGGTGAATCCTACGGATGCTCCGATTGTACTGAAGCGCGGATGCATAGCAGCTACTGCTATTCCCGCGTCTTCGAGTCGTGTCCTCCCCGACGATCCTGTCTGCCGCCCTGCGTGCGCGGCGGCGGCCACCGGGGATGACCCGTTCACCCTGCCGGACCATTTGGAATCTCGGGTTCCGAAGGACCGGTTGGATGAAGAGCAGCGCCAAGCGCTCCGCAAACTGCTGCGGCAGTATGCGGATGTGTTCATGGGTCCTGATGGTGCGGTTGGCAAGACTGACGTCGCCAAACACCGCATCGACCTCGTGGACGAGCGTCCTCTCAAGCAGCGTCTTCGTCGGGCAGCAATAGTGCACCAAGAGGTCATAGACCAGGAGGTGCAAAAGATGCTCGACTTGGACATCATCGAACCCAGTGACAGCCCTTGGGCCAGTCCGGTGGTTATGGTGAAGAAGAAGGACGGCTCGTGGAGGTTCTGCGTGGACTATCGGAAACTCAACGATGCCACGCGGAAGGACTCATATCCTCTCCCGCACATTGAAGATACCTTCGATGCCCTGGCCGGGTCGCACTATTTCTGTGCTCTGGATCTGGCCTCCGGGTATTGGCAGGTGGAGATGGAGGAGAGTGATCGGGCGAAGACTGCCTTCGTTACCAAGAACGGGCTCTACCAATTCAAGGTAATGCCGTTCGGGCTCTGTTCGAGCGCCTCATCGAGCGCCTCATGGAGATGGTACTTAAAGGGTTCCTCTGGAAGCGATGTATGGTCTACATCGACGATGTCGTCATGTATGGCCGGTCGTTCGAGGAAACCCTCACCAACCTCCAGATGGTGCTCCATCGGATCCGCGGAGCAGGGCTTAAATTGAAGCCAAGTAAGTGCGAACTATTCGCGCAGGAAATCCTGTACTTGGGCTTCATGGTAACGGGCACCGGAGTGAGACCAGACCCCGCAAAGGTGGCGGCCGTGCAGAAATGGCCTCCGCCCTGCAACGTGGCGGACGTGAGGTCCTTTTTGGGCTTCGCGAGCTACCACCGCAGGTTTATTCGCGGCTTTGCGGAGATCGCGCGTCCCCTTACTATCCTCACGGAAAAGGGCGCCGATTTTGTTTGGTCCGCCGAGCAGGCTGACGCCTTCTCGGGACTCCGGCAGGCCTTGGTAGTGGCCCCGGTGCTGCGGCACCCTCGTCCGGACTGCGAGTTCATCCTGGACACTGACGCGAGTAACTTTGCACTCGGCGGTGTCCTCTCGCAGATCGTGGACGGGCAAGAGCGGGTAGTAGCTTATGCGAGTGTGGCCTTGAGCCGCTCTCAAATGAACTACTGTACCACTCATCGCGAGTTGCTCGCGGTGGTTACGATGACCAAGCGTTTCCGGCACTATTTGTTGGGACGCCATTTCCGCTTGCGGACTGATCATAGTTCGCTGAGATGGCTCCTCAACTATAGTGAGGCCGATGGCTTGGTGGCGCGGTGGCTCGTCAAACTCCAGGAGTATGACATGCAGATAGAGCATCGCGCTGGTAAGTTGCACGGCAACGCGGACGGCCTGTCCCGTTGTCATAAGTGCAAGAATCCGGGTTGTGCAGGGATGGCGCCATTCCAGCAAGCCGCGGATTCGTCCTCAGACTCGGAATTGGACGTTCCGGGGAGACCGCAGGCCGCCGCCCCCTCTAACAACACGGCGGCCGGAGCGTTTAGGGCTAATCTCCGCGCGCGGACCCGCCGTTATCGGCGAGGGCGTCCCGCATACGAAGCGGAGGTGCGGCTCAGCTCCAGCGAGTCCTCCTCGAGTCCGGCGGTGTACTCCTCGTGGGTACCCTCGTCCTCTGGAGAGTCTGAGTATGAGCGGTCCTTGCCCCCTGTGGTGATGGCCGCTGCGGCGCAGCCGGACGCGACGGATGAGGAGCCTAATTACTTGGGTGGCTACTCTCCGGCGCAGATAGCTGCGACGCAAAGAGCTGACAGAGCTCTGGCACCGGTAATTACAGCCCTTGAGGCCGGCCAGAAGCCCTCGAAGGATGAGCGAAAGACCTACAGGGAGGAGACCTTGTCTCTAGTATCTCAGTGGGAACGAATTTCCTTGAGGGATGGCCTCTTATACCGGCGCTATGAGCCACCGACCCCACTGCCTCCAATATGGCAGTTGGTGCTTCCGGCGGAGCTGCGGAAAGAAGTACTCCACCAGTTGCATGACCTCCGGGTGACCGGTCACTTGGGAATCCGGAGGACCGTCCATAGGCTACAACAGCGCTTTCATTGGCCTGGTAGCAGCTTGGACGTGCAACGGTGGTGCGCAGCCTGCCCTCGGTGTCAAGCTCGTAAAGGAGTTCCGACTCCTGGCCGCCACCCCTTAACCACGGTTAAGGCGGGCGCGCCGTTTGATCGGATAGCTTTGGATATACTGGATACCCACCGGGTCACCCCGCGCGGTTTCCGGTACATCCTGGTGATATCCGACTATTTTACCAAGTATACTGACGCCTACCCACTGCGCCGCCAGACTGCGGACGAGGTAGCTCGGTTATTGGTGAATAGATGGGTGGTGTACCATGGGGTACCTAAACAGGTACATTCGGATCAGGGCACGCAATTTGAGAGCAACCTGTTCCGAAACCTAGCACAGATGCTAGGCAGTACCAAGGTGCGGACCACCCCCTACAGGCCCCAGTCTGATGGCCAGGTCGAACGCTTTAATCGATCGGTCCTCAATATGCTGGCGGCCTTTGTGAACGATCGTGCGAATGATTGGGATGACCACCTCCCGTATGTCTTAATGGCGTACAGGTCGTCGGTCCACTCTTCGACCGGAGTTACTCCGCACGCGATGTTGTACGGCCGGGAGCTAAATTTGCCCGTGGATATTATGTATCCAACTGCGGCAGAGACCAGCGCAGTACCCCAGTGCGGTCCGGAATACGTGGAGTGGATTCGCCGCGCCCTGGCGAACGCCCATGATTTCGCGCGCGCGCGCCTGGACAAGTCTGCCATCCGGCAGAAGCGAGGCCAGCTTTTGCGGAGGGCGACAAGGTGCGCTACTATTATCCGCCGCTTAAGCAAGGCAATAAATTTGCTAAGCCGTGGATAGGCCCGTTTACGGTACTGAAACAGGTGACAGATGTGGACTACCGGATCCGGAGGGATTCCGATCCGGACAGGGTTCTGGTTGTCCATATCGATAATCTGAAGAAGTACGAGGGCCCGCTTGTCATGGATCCGCTCGTTCAAGATGCGGAACCGGATGATGCTCCCGTGTGGGATCCGTCTGGTCAGCATCCGCGGACTCCGGACGAGCGTGTGCGCCGTATGGTGGGCCTCCCGGACCTCTCTGACCCGTCAGATGATGGACTGGGTGGCTATCAGCCAGATGACGGCGATCCGCAGGTACCCCCACTACCTCCAGTACCTGCGGATGACGGGCGGCCACGCCGGAAACCACGTGCGCCAGCCCGGTATGGGTGGGAATAACCTTCCGCCCATGCGGATGCGTCTGCGGTACCCGTCTATCATACTACGGATGGGTTTTAGGTCGTTCCGTGAGAGTCCGCACGACTTACCTCCGCGGGTGGCTACTTTGTGGCTATCTTCGGAGTTGAGGTCCGCGGAGACTTTCATGTCGTAACGCCGCCGCTCCGCATCCGCCCTCCTGTAGTTTCCAGCGCCAGGGACGTGCGGATGGCCTGTCCGCACATTGTGGACGGCTGTCCGGCGTAATCCGCACAACGGTTACGCTGGCCGGACGAATTTACTGATCCGGCCGGACGCCCCTGGTCCCGGGACAACCTCTTATATGGCCAGACTGAGGTTGGGATTTACGTCCGCTACGGGAGAAGCGCCTTCCCACGGATTTGGGGAACTGGCTCTGGACGCGGGGATAGTGTCCGCAGATGAGGACTGATGTCCGCGGTTCGTCCGCGTGACTCGTCCGGCGTCCGCGGCGCTTTAAGATGACGCACTTCGGTGTAGTTATCCCCCGTGAGCCATTACTATAATTGCGGTTATAGTAAATTAAGGTTTAAGATGACGCACTTCGGTGTAGTTATCCCCCGTGAGCCATTACTATAATTGCGGTTATAGTAAATTAAGGTTTCTTACGGCAGGAAACCGACTATCCATTATGATAATGGAGCGGTTGTTAAGTCCGCGCGTGCGGACCAGCCGCGGCAGCGGGTGACGCTCGTTCTCGTCCGGATCGTACCTTACAATATGCGGTCCGGCCGGAATGACCGGAACCCCGGCCTCCTTCTAAGAAGGGGGTCGTATATTACATGCGCAACACTTGTGGTGGCTTCTAATTCCAATTTCATCTTCATTGGATAAGGGCAATACGCCGTACAATGGTAGGCGTCCGGCCTGGACTCCGTCCGCGGGCAGCTCCGGATGTCCGCCGGCTATTGCTTTCACCATCTTTGGGCGCCTCTAGATTGGGCGCCGGTATGAAGGGTTCGCCCCCTAACCATTGAGGTTATGGACCATGCCGGCTCCGCGTCTAATCTATTGGCTCCGCGCTCCGGTAGTCGTTTGAGGAGGCTCTGGGCTGGACCGGGCACCGCTCCGCGGCCGGGCAGTACGTCGGGGATGCTAGTGGGCGCTTTGCAAACGCCCATAGGGCGCCCGATTGTCTGTCCGGACGTCATGGGTATGTCCGATCGCCCTGTAAGCGTGCCAGCGGCTATGGGGAGTGATTTTGTTTATTTTCCATCTCATTTATTATTTATGGGAGGATTATAAGCCACAAGTGTGTGCGTGTTTCCCGTGGAAATGCTATTCTTACTCATTTATCCCATATATGAGAAAGTTTAGTGATATATCTTTTCCCTGGTGCAAGAGAGAGTAAAAATCGGGAGATTTCTGCTTTCGCAAGAGGGGTGTAGGAGATTGTGTACATTGTATCGAAGGCTGTATGCCGTGATCTATGAAAAGCATGCAAGCGGTGGTGGATTTATTTCCATTGCTGCTTGAGCGGTGTTAAATTTTTATTTATCGCTGCTGATAGGGTGACATAATCGTAACACCCACAAGTAGTTTGGCTTTTTGATACATTGTATACAATCTTTAACCTGCGAGGGTGATTAACTTCACGTCATTGATCGCCAGTGCGAAAGCTATTGCTAATGACTGCTGTTAATTACTGTAGTATTTTAGCGGGTTCCCCCTGGATGGCTTGTGTACACAAGCCACCCGTATACATGGCACGATAGGAGTCACCGGGGGGAGATGCGTGTATGGGAATGCGGGAATGTAAAACGTCCTTTTGTCTGTCGATCGGGTAGATGCAGTGAATAGATGTTTCCACGGGAACGCGTCATACGATGCGTGTGCAGTATAACTGCCAACACTTGCTGCCTATAATCGATGTAACTCGACACCTTCTGGTCATTCAAGCGCTCGGCACTGGTGGAGACGGATCTGCGGATCTGACTCCCAGTGTTTACGGCGTTTAGAGCGCTTGATATGTCTGAGAGTAGTGATGGTTGGGAAGGTGATGTAGGGAGGGAAGAGGGGTCTCTTGAGCGCGGTAATTCGTACTCGAGACCCCAGTCTAGGCCCGAGGAGGATGACCGCGAGGACATCCCTCGGGGAGCCTATGTGGGTTCTGAGGAATCCAGCTCCGGCTCCGGTTCTTACACAGGAACCGAGTCCGAGAGCGAGGTCGCGGAGGACCGCCCCGCAGAGAGTGACTCGGCCACGCCAGGCGCCGAGCAACTCTTAAATCCGTCGCCTTTTCCTCGTATGGAAGAGGTGATGGACTGCGGTGGTGCGGGACTCGTGGATGTGGACATTGAGTTGCATCCGCACCCGGAGATGCTTGCGTCTTTGGGTCCGGATGAGAGTACTCGTGCGGAAACCCGTCCGGATGGCCGTAGCCGTCCGGACACCGGTTCTGCCGGGAACTCCTCGGTGTCCGCACCTGCGGAGTCTGGTCCGCACGACCAGAAGGCCCCTGGGACTTGGGCGGAGCAGGTTGACGCGGCTGAGGAAGCCGCATCCCAAGCGCCGCCTCAAGAACAGGAGTCTGGCTCGAAGGAGACCGAGAACCGAGATGACGGGTTTACATCGCCCGTCTCTAGGCGTACTCGCCGTCGAGCCCGGGAGATTGCCCAGAAGCAGTGGAGAGCCCAGCAAGAGCTGGAAGCCTCTGAGCGCGGGCAATCTGAGGCCGGATCCGACCCGGACCCGGCCTCCTCGCCTCCGAAGAAGAAGAAGAAGAAGCGGCCGCACCGGAAAAAGAAGTCCGGCGGCCCCTCGCCTCAGACCGGATCGAAGTCCGGAGGACCTCAGCCACTGGCGCCTAAGCCGGGCGGCCAGAAAGGGTCCTCCGCCAAACCCGGAGTCGCCAAGACGCCTAATCCCTCGGGATCTGGTGCGGGCGGCGCCTCCGCGGGATCCGGCCCAGGCGCGGGAGGTTCCAGTAAGCGGGTGCCTATCCAGGCACCGAAAGGAACCTCCTCTTCTTCTCCCTCCGGTACCAAGAAACCTACCGGAGCTGCGGAGGTGGGGTCGAGTCCAGTGGACAGAGGGCGTCCCGTGCCGAAGGAGGGAGATCTTCGTTTAGAACTCCTCCGGAAGCGCGCGGAGCAAGACGGGGTCCACCTGTCTGACGCCGCACTGGAAGCGGGACGGCGGTCCTTCGTTGCGCAGCAACAGAGGGCCGCGCCCCCGCGCGGGAAGAGTGTGCCCCGACAAACCAGGTCGGAGAATCGTTCGGGGGCGGCCAAAAAGAAGAAACGGTCGTCCTCGGAGCAGCCCTCTATCCAGAGGCTGCGGGCCGAAATGGGCCCCGAACTCCTTGGAGTCCGTCAGGGACACATGTTCCTCCCGCGCTATGGCAGGGATCCGCAAGGGCGCCGCACAGCGGCGGCCGGCGCGGCGGCCGACACGCCTTTCACACGGCCTCGTCCACTCACGGACGAGGAGCGTGTCGGGTTGCCGCCCGAGACAGAGGAGGGTGTAATATGCCAACTCTGTCCGAAATCCCTGGACGGGTATGAGGACCCGCACCGTGCGCTCAACCGGGATCGTAGGTATCCTACCTACGACCACTTGAGTCGACATATTGCGGGGTACCACTACCCCTGGATGCAAATGTTCGTTTGCAAGAGGTGCTACTCCAGCAGACCTCAGCAACGATATTTCGCCAGTTTGGAGGCCCTGAATGATCACCGCTCGGGTGCACACCGCGGTGAGGGACTTCATACCGTTGGTAATGAAGTGGGGCCTGTATTCAATTTTGGATACATACCACCGAGGGTGGCGTCGTTCATGACTACGTCAGGAACGGCGAATCACCGATTCTTTCACTGGGGTCCATGGCGCTTTGCACAGCGCATCATGGACGATGCCTGGAAGGAGTCTGGCGTTGTGTCCGCGGGCTCGAGCTACACCGCTCGCCTGACGGCGACAATGGGCCAGACCCCGGCGGAGTTCCAGGCGGCGGAAGCCGCCCGGACAGCAGCAGAGGCTGTCCGTGAACCGCCGGTGATCCAGGCCGGTGAAGAACGGCACCGGGTGACCATGATCGTGTCGGAGATGCCGCAGATCGCGGCCAAGACACGAGTGGCTTCTCCTAAGCCGCGCCCCCAGCCGAAGACTCAGGGGAGGAGGTCGTCCGCCAGAAAGGCTCCGGCCAGGACGACGCCCCTGCAGTCTCCGGGTGCGCTGACTCAGGAGGACTACCCGGGCTTGCTCGAGGTGACGGTACCCGCGGGTCCGTCTGAGGGACGGGTGGTGGCAGACACCTCCGCCTCCTCGAGTACCGCGTCGGTGGTCCCGCCAAGGACCCCACGCGTGACTCCCTCGGTTGCGAGCAGTAGCGGACGTGCGGTACCTCTCTCGAGGTCGACGTCTGCGTCCTCGTTGGTAGTTGAGGGGACGTCCGCAGGGTGGCAAAGCACCGCCTCCCTGGACTTGGACCCCCTCGACGCCACGGCGGACGTACGCCGGAGGCTCGGTCCCACGACCGCCAGCGTCTACGAGACTTTCCGCGAGTCTGTAGGCCAGGCGGTCGGCCATCGTCGCGATGGTATGGACCGGATCCCCGGTGACCCGGCGTTGGTGAACCTGCCGGTGCCCCGAGCCATTCGTGACTTGGGGTCCGCAGGTGTAGCCGCGTTGGTCCGCGCTCAGGAGGAGCACCCCTGGGATCACCCCCAGCGTGGTCGACTCACCCGAGCGGCGGAGTACCTTGTGGCGGAGATGGACAGCTCTCTGGATCGGTTCAGCCGGTGCCGCGCCGAGGCCTCCCGTGTCGCATGCGATCTCGCATACGATCTCGCATACGACCAGGGCCTCATGGAAGGCACCCGGCGGAGCCTAGAGAGCTACCGGACTTTGTCGGCCGTCATTGAGCGGCGCGCGTTCGACCAGGGTCGGACCGCCGCTCTTGCCGAGCAGTCCGGGGCGTCCGCCCCCGCCCCAGAGGTAGCCGCACGGATGGAGCACCTGGAGGCTGAGAATGAGCAGCTACGGCGTCGTCTTGATGAAGCCGAGGCCGCTCGGACTCGCCTACTCCAGGGCGTTGATGACCCCGAGTCGTCCGCCCTGAACTCCGGCGCGCGGATGCCGCTTTGGAGCTGGCCATCTACCCATACCTAGTCCAGGTGTGGGGCGAGCGGACGGCTGGTCCACAGCGCACCCGCGATACGGTGGAGATGTTCCGCGCCATTGCCGATCTCGGCGCGACCTCTCTACCGGCCTCCGTCGTGATGGCTCCGCCAGGACCCGGATTGCAGGGCTCACCGCAAAAGCCCATGCAAGCTCCACCGGGCCTGCCTCATCCGCCCGTGCAGCCGGCTTTCACTCTGCCGGCTCCGCTGCTTCCGCGGCGTAGGGACTCGTCACCGCCGCCAGACCCCAAGACAGGCGGCACGGATGAGGAGCCAATGACTACGGAGGAAGGCTAGGGCACTAGCCTCGTCGCTGCACTAGTGCGGCGGCGTGCCGGAGTCGCTCCCGCGGCTCCGCCCTGCCTCAGACCCGTTCTGCGGATCTGAGGAGCCGGCCGGCAGGGCGGTCGGCAACATTTTAGAGGTACTATCACTTTTGATCACTCGGTGTGTCGTTTTACAAAATTTCTAAATTTAAAGTTTAACCTTAAAGATATTCCAAAGACTCGACACACCGTCCTTTTATAATAGATGACCTTCCAAGGTCATCACACGGTTTTGGACCACCTCGGTCAAAATTTTAGCTTGTTTATGAGGATTTATTCAAAATTGCAAAGCGCGTTATAGTTTACTCCGTAAGTCCGGGGGTAGTTCCCCATTCTTCCAAAAGGGACTCTTAAAGTCCTAGTCTTGCGCCGTGACTTCCGGGTGTTGCCATCTTGCCTTCTTCCGGACCCCGCCATGCGAAGCCTTCGTCGGGTTTTGGCTGTTTTGGGCGCGGGCGGAACATGTTGGGGACCAACATTGTAAGAAGGGGGTAATGTGGCGATTTTGCCCTAAGCACGCGGCAGGTGATTGTAAACATAAATGCCATTTATGTGGCCTTTTCGTACTTGGCCTTGTTTTGACATGCTCCGTTCGAGCGTGCGTTGCCACGGCGACGTATTGTAATTTACGTTCCAGTAAACTATAACAATGGATCGATTAAACCTCGCGTGCGCCCTACAGTTTCTGGTGTATTATATATACACTGGAAGCGACTCGTTCGAGGAGATTGTCCAAGATCGAGAGACAGGACGCACACGAGGCTCGCCATGAGCTTTGTGTTCCCTGTTTGTGAGTAGTGGGCTCCTAGAGCCCTGGGGACGATTTCCATGGGGAGGCCCGGGCTGGGAGAGACAAGTTGCTGACTCGGGGGCCTTCGGCCCTGTGGATCGCCAGCTCTCTCCCTTCCCGGGACGTGTGACAGAGGCTCTGGCCAGCATGTCGGGCTGTACGGGGTTCCGTCCCCGAGGCAGACCGCGGCTCGCCAGGCCCCGCCAGTTAACACCGTAGGGATGAACCAGTTTCTGAACGGTGTCCGTAGGCCTGGGAGTGTCGGGTGGGCTGTTACCTAGTTACCGTTAATGCTGAAGTAGTTACCGTGTCCGCCGCGACCTCCGGTGAGCGGCCCTGCCGCAAGGATCCAGAATAGCGGATGCGCGTCCGCAATGACTCGGATGAGAGAGGACTATCCTCGAGGATCCCGAAGAGCGGACGGTAGTCAATAACTTTACAAAGATTTTCATAAAACCAAGGGTATCGTAGGTTTACATAAATATATAAAATCTCATTACTACAGTCTGTTTAGGCATCGATCGCCCGCCTCGGCAGTATGTCAGATGGTATGTGGTCGCCGAAAGGGCAAATGACTTGTCACCAGATTCTCTGGTTTCCTCCACAATGATAACCACCCACACGACGACAACTGTGTCAACAAGAAATGTTATTATAAGCTCATGCTTGGTCATCGATTGTTGTAAAATAAAATAAGTGGGGGATTTCGTTTTTCATACATTATATCTAGTTTCATTACCCTCGCCCCGATAGGGGCAGAGGGTTTTGTAATTGGGTCTGTCCGTTTGTCTGTCTGTTTGTCTGTCTGTCCGCGCGCATATCTCAAAGGAGAATGGCCCGATCAACATGAAACTTATATAGAAATGAAGCGGTATCTCAGTGGCTCGGTCCTCCTCGAATCTGGTCAAAATCGGACAAAAACTGTTGCCATGGCAACGGAAAAAGTAAAAATCAATAATTGACCATAACTTCGGTTCTAATCAAGATAATTTTTTCTAACTAATTTTGTATTTTTCTATGGCCAATTCCTGATCATCTGATATATAGCTCGTGGTCGTACGACCAAAACTCTCCATTATCGCCCGATGTCGAAAAATTGGGGGTCACTATTTCGGTTATTTTTGGCCAGCGACGTTTCAGTGCAAATGTCTGCGCTCATATCTCAAAGGCAAACGGTCCGATCGATTTGAAATTTATAGGGCTGGAGTGCTATGGTAGTGGCTCAGTCCCTTTCAAATTTTTCAAAAATCGGGTAAAAACGGTTGCCATGGCAACGGAAAAAAAAAATCACATTATTGGCTATAACTTATATGGTTCTAATCAATATTAAATTTTCAACTTATTTTTGTATTCTTCTTTGTGCCAATTCCCAATCGTATGGCGTACAACCGATGGTCTTAAGACCAAAACTCTCAATTATCGCCTAATTTTAGTTACTAAATCTGAAGGGCGAGGGTCTGCAATCTCTGATTGTCTCGTTGTTTATGGTATGAGCTCTGTCAATCGTGTTATTCAGAATCTCCCTTGATTTATATGTATGTTTATGTTTATCGCTGATAAGAGATTACAGTAAACTCAGTCAGTCCAGAGGAACCTCCTTGATTTATATGTATGTTGGTAATGGGGTTTCGAGGAGGATAACCTGTTGACCAGTCTTTTCTTGAAATCCTTGCACGCGCCGCGCATGGTTTCAGCACATGTCAAACCGACCGTTTGAACTTGCATCACAAAATGCGTATTATTTTCGCTCCAGAGGGATAAATAAACACACATGATATTTTGCAGTTTTGATATGAAATTCGGCTTTATTTCAGCTACGAATATTTTGCTTACGACCGGTGAATGACTAGAATGCGAGTACTTGTGATTGGTCGGAAAATTTAGGCGGGGAAGTCTATGAAAAAGTCCAATTATGGAAGTTTTTGATGAGTGGTTTGTACATATTCTACGGTATTTGTAAAATATGCACAAGGTCCAAACTCTGGCGTTCACGCGAACAAAAATCCTCCCACACGATGTGACTATGCCTTATTGTCTGTAGGCATATTCCCAGTGATTGACGGAAACTTATCAATATGGATAATACTAGAGTGTCCAATGTCAGACAACACCCCTTTTATTTCTTAAAAATCTGTTGGAGATCAATATAAATACGCAGTGGCATGATTAATCGAAACTCGTTTGTCGATACCAACTTAAGCAGCACGTTCCCAAATTGATATATGGAAAAAAAGGTTGGTCAACACTCCATGAATTTTTTTTAAAAATCAGTTTGAGTTCATAACAATGCGCAGTGTCATGATCAATCAAAACCCATCTGTCACTATCAAGGAAGGCAGCACGCTCCCGGACTGGTATATCACTGTCCGGTGATTGGAAATCCAATATCAGCAAATTGCATGTCATTTCGAATTTCTCACTTGGATTTTATAAGCTCAAGAGGTGTTTATGTACATGGCGAAGAGAGGTTGTGAAGGTAGAACCGACACCCAAGTATAAAGTATTTCAAGACAACAAAGCCGAGTTCGTTCAATTCTACCTACATGTACAGGTATATATTGATAATGTATTATTACTGAATAATATTAGACTTGGTAAATACCTAGAGATTGAGGATCAGAACAATTATCCAATATAAGCTTCTTATCGTGACATTTACATTGAGATTGGCTATATCACAAACGTGACGATTTTAGTTTTCTTACTATCAGTGTTCATATTCATGTGCAGTTGTATGATAATTTCATCAGGTGTACAGTAGAAACAACTACATTTCACACACCGTCTGCCCCTGATGACGCCAATGTGTCGTAGATTAACTATTTGGTCCGGCTCTGTTTCTATCGCAAAGCGTTGTATTTAATGTTTGTTTTTGGGATCATCAAAACTTGGCTGTATTGAATTTAATAGATTGATACTTACATCCCACCATCACAAGCCTACAGCGTCTACATGTACCAGTTCATCCGCTTTGCTAGAGCATGTTCATCTTTCCAAGAATTCATAGTCAGAGCATATGTTTTGATTCCAAACTTCTGGAACAGGCATTTGTTACCATGGTAACGCCAAAACTGAGATTGACATTCAAGAAGTTCTATGCTTGGCCCTATGACATCATCCCATCCTTATTATTTCGTACATCTATTTGCGTCTCGATTTGCCAGTTTGGATATCACAGCGAGTGTCGCATGCGGGGCAAGTGATGCTCACTCTTCCGGAGCACCTGATCTCACACCCAGCTGGCTGGGTGTCCGTGGTATTCACGTGGTACCAATAGCATCACACTTGTAAATTTCGTCCGTGGTTTCGGTCTCAGAATGTGAACTTGTTTGCTTGGCGGTATCGTTTGTGTTGTCATTCGGTTTGGGATACATAGTGTGGTGAATTTTGAATGTACTAAAATATACTAAATATTGCATAATTAGTATTTAGCATATATTTATGAAGTTTAATGCTGGTAATCAATCTGTGAAGACAGCCGAATCACATTGGCTGTGAACAACACCCAGGCGAGGATAGTCCGCATTTATGCAGTGTTCTCGCATGATACACACAATGACATCTGTCACTGAAGATCGGTTGGTTTAATTGATTCATATATGCCACTTCCAGGGAGGAGAGGAAAATAGAGTTTGCTAAGATGTAACAATTCGTGACAATTGATTCCCCGTCGCCATGTTTTTGATTGATTATTGGGAACTTCATTCTTTGTAAGAGCTGAATCAGATTTGCATACATAAAGTGGCTTATATATATCAAATGATCTTTCGATGCAAATCGGTGTAACATAAATCAGGAAATATCCGAATGTATGTGCAAACTGGAGTGCAGCATTTTGACACGATGAATTTTCACAATAATCAAGCACAGTTGGCAGTTCAGGTAAAGCTATGTGTTATTGGAGACATTCAAATGTCAAGAAGCCACTGAAAGTAATGGGTCAAAAAGAATATGCACATATAAAGACAACTGTTAATATAAAGTGAAGATGTTGTACCCCAGATGTAGGACTGTATCTCTTCTAAATCGAGGGTGTCAGCCTCAATTTTTTTTTACAAGACTCAGACCCGAGTACTGGAGGATGATTGATATCTGATATGCCCGAATGCATGGTATTGTTCGATCCAGATAACGAACGTGAGCGACTTCTGAGAATCACCCTAGGAGTGTACTACAAGGTCCAGAGGATTGCTCCCTACTTATTTTTGTTTTTCACTCAATTTACAAGATCTGATGGCTGAGCACATATAAATTCGTTCTGACAGAATAATCATGACAGCACGTCATAGCTACGTGATTCTATCCAAAATGGCGAGTTATACCAGTCTCTGTAGTCTTACATACAATCGGAGGAACACATAACCCATAACGACACAAAGTTTGGAAGAACAATATCTTATTTCATGTCTTCTGTTCTTATTCTTTCAACGTTTTCGCAATTATTTCAACCTCAATTAATTCAGAAGTTTCCAACTGAAAACTTATTTATATTCATTATACATATTTATAATACATTCATATTGTGGTACCAGTAGAATCTCTATATCAGAAAACAGAAACAAGTACCCATATCACATTCAAGTATAGGTCATTTTTCATCATGGATTTTCAATACAGCCTTTGTCCCAACTAGGGCAATCCTACTGAACTCAGATAATAAACCAAACCGATGCTCATTTTCTGTGATCTCAAAACCATCTCAGATTGTGTTAATTGAAGAAAAATGTTAATTGGTCATTGACAGACGGATCAAATGGCATAAATTAGTGACAAGTAGTATTAGAGTACGTGGCATACTCTACTTGCGCCGCCAACGCCAATAAATATTTGTGTGTTCCCTAATCACCCTATCGCGTGACTGGTGGTCAGTAATGAGTGTCTAATTTAACGTGGTCAATAAATTAATGAGGCCAGCTGAAACTGTATAATATGTCGTCAATTGTAACACTAATCCCCAAGCTAATACTTGCATTAGCAATTTACTTCATGCTTGCCGAAGGAAGGAGCAAGTTTGGCATTTGTGTTATGAAACAATAAATACATCCGGGCGTACATTTATCACATGGATATGACAGATCATTTTCTTATCGCTACCGAGAAGTAATACTACCGCTACCGAGATGTAATACTAGACCATCAGACCCATGAACACATGATTATTTTCAGGTTGAATGGATAAATGTGTATTTGTGATGTACTAATTGATTAATAACCTACTGTCGTTGATTCATAATGAATTGTGTATATTGAGTATGTTTATATGTATATGTCCGATTACCATTTATTATCTTCCTGTGCGTGTCCCACTTTTCTCTCCTTTCTTTGTTCTCTCACTATCACCTATCATGATGGCGTCCTTCGTTATGGCCAATCGTCGTAAAATAAATATAATTTACAATGACACATGTTGATTATCCAGTAATCCGTTGTTGTCACACCGTGTTTGCGAGAGAAGCTTGACAATGTTTCTGATTTGAACTTTGGCAGCAAGTAAACCTGCTTGTATATCTCGACGTATGCATTGTGTTTAAATCATGAAAGTCTAGTAAACTTTGCTGCTCGAAATTTTAGATAATGTCTTTAATGCTGAGCCTAGCATCTGAACTTGGAAGGGGTTGACAACTTGACATGGCAGTTGAAAATGAAAAAAAAAATCACAAATTCCACTTCGAATATATGTGATACGACATGATACATTTCACTAGCCATGTTTCCAGGGAAATGCTGCAATATTGTAATGTAATGTAATGTAATATTGACTCAATATTCTGAAGGATTTTGTGGAATATGCAGTTTTGTCGACATATACACACGATAATGACTACCACCTAATCTCTCACTCTCTCTCTCTCTCCGGAAGATTACAAAACGTTACAAAATATCAGCTGGATGCATGTTCACGCATTCCTAATTACAAAATTATTTATACGGCAATGATGGAGCACTAGCAGCTTTTCCAGTTAGTTAATCTTGCTCGAATGATCGAGGAGCGTTCTGCACATTAGCTTTAGAAATGATTTCGATTTCGCACATCCTAATCACCAGTCAACAGCATGTGGATACCATGATTGAAGCTTCTTCCTGGAGGCAAAACCTCAAGACAGATAAGATTTGTGGCTTTTGCGAAACGTTATTTTAGAATGACAAATTAGCAGTTGCAGAAATCTAATACTTTATTCGATGGAAAAGTGTTAAATTCGAGCCTTTCGCCGTAAAACAATTCTCACACACAAAATTACAACAATGCGAAGAGAACAATGTTCAGTTATTGAGGACTGTGAACTATAATACCGCAAACGGTAAGCATGAATGTAAGTATCAATCTATTACCACCAATACAGCCAAATTTTGATGATTTCAATAACGAACATAAAATACAACATCTTGCAATAGAAACAAAGCCCGACCAATTACTATCAAAAGACACACTGGCGTCATCAGGGGCAGACAGTGTGGTCAATGTAGTTGTTTCTACTGCATACCTGATGGAATCAGTATACAACTGCCCAACAATCTATGAAAATAATTTAGAAATCCGAAACAAACCCCATGGAATAGATATATGACAAGTACATAAGTGCCTAATCACAAGCCAAAAGGCTACTGAGTTGATGGTAATATCAACATGATTGAAGCTTCTTCCTGGAGGCAAAACCTCAAGACTACGGAGCTTTCTTTCTGCCAACCTATATTTTTTTTTCTTGGTACTGACTCAAAAAAGAAAAAGAAAATCTGAATATGAGAATCAGTTTGATATGTGCATTGCAAATTTGATACGTGCATTGCAAATTCACTAACAATTTGCAACGTGCGTTGCAAAATGAAAATAAGTTTGATATGCGCATTGCAAACTCGCGACGTGCATTGCAAACTCGCAAACAATTTGCGACGTGCGTTGCAAAATGAAAATCAGTTTGATATGCGCATTGCAAACTCGCAACGTGCATTGCAAACTCACAAACAATTTGCGACGTGCGTTGCAAAATGAAAATCAGTTTGATTTGCGCATTGCAAACTCGCGATGTACGTTGCAAATTCACTAACATTTTGCGACGTGCATTGCAAAGTGAAAATCAGTTTGATATGCGCATTGCAAACTCGCGACGTGCGTTGCAAACTCACAAACAATTTGCGACGTGCGTTGCAAAATGAAAATCAGTTTGATATGCGCATGGCAAACTCGCAACGTGCATTGCAAACTCACAAACAATTTGCGACGTGCGTTGCAAAATGAAAATCAGTTTGATATGTGCATTGCAAACTTGCAACGTGCATTGCAAACTCACAAACAATTTGCGACGTGCGTTGCAAAATGAAAATCAGTTTGATATGCGCATTGCAAACTCGCGACGTACGTTGCAAACTCATAAACAATTTGCGACGTGCATTGCAGACTGAAAATCTGTTTGATATGCGCATTGCAAATTAGATACGTGCATTGCAAACTCATAAACAATTTGCGACGTGCATTGCAAACTGAAAATCTGTTTGATATGCGCATTGCAAATTCGCGACGTGCATTGTAAGATAAAAACATAGCATCAAGGGTGCTGTAGTTTGCCGGCAAACTCAGATCAAACATACTATTTAATATTGATTGTAGCTTGAGATCAAGTTCAGGGTCACCAACAGATTCACCATATGTCCATATAAGAATTACTTATATGGAATCTTTTAGACTGCAGAAGCCAATTTACACAGTTCATATCAAATGTGACTTATTCACCATTCAAGACCATCTGAGTTTGAGTTCAAGCACAACAGAAGATTCAACATATATGACCTCCTATATGATCATAATACAAACATAAGCTCTATTCACATGTGTTCTGTATTCAGAGGCCAAATTGTGCATTTCGGTTAATTTTGAGCCTTTTATGCCTACATTTCGGCCGCTCGAGCGATACAATGTCTACTATATTTATACACGTTACAAATGCCCCCAAAATAGCATGCGTGCACAGGATTAGAAAAAAATACTATCACGTCATTTTTGAGAAAGAAATATTTGTAAAGTTTGTGATTGTCTCAAATTAGCCATTTTCGGCAATGAAATGGCCGCTAAATGGTCAGAAACGATTCAATAAAAAATTATAAAGAGAAAGTAAGTCAGATAATTGCCCAAGGCCAAGGTACGTTCTGAAAAATTTGTAGAGGAATCCAAACCCGTCATAAAAATATTACGGACCCGGGCGGACGACGGACGTACAATAAACAGGACAATAGCTAACACGCCCAAATGGGCCGGTAAGCTATGAAAAAAACTTGTCATCGCAACAAAATGAATACAAATTACAAATGATTTTGCGATGTACGTCGCAAATTGTTTGTGAGTTTGCAATGCACGTTGCGAGTTTGCAATGCGCATATCAAACTGATTTTCACTTTGCAATGCACGTCGCAAAATGTTAGTGAATTTGCAACGTACATCGCGAGTTTGCAATGCGCATATCAAACTGATTTTCACTTTGCAATGCACGTCGCAAAATGTTTATGAATTTGCAACGTACATCGCGAGTTTGCAATGCGCATATCAAACTGATTTTCACTTTGCAATGCACGTCGCAAAATGTTTGTGAGTTTGCAACGCACGTCGCGAGTTTGCAATGCGCATATCAAACTGATTTTCATATTTAGATTTTCTTTTTTTTTTGAGTCAGTACCAAGAAAAAAAAATTATAGGTTGGCAGAAAGAAAGCTCCGTACAAGACAGATAAGATTTGTGGCTTTTGCGAAACGTTATTTTAGAATGACAAATTAGCAGTTGCAGAAATCTAATACTTTATTCGATGGAAAAGTGTTAAATTCGAGCCTTTTGCCGTAAAACAATTCTCACACACAAAATTACAACAATGGGAAGAGAACAATGTTCAGTTATTGAGGACTGTGAACTATAATACCGCAAACGGTAAGTATGAATGTAAGTATCAATCTATTACCACCAATATAGCCAAATTTTTATGATTTCAATAACGAACATAAAATACAACATCTTGCAATAGAAACAAAGCCCGACCAATTACTATCAAAAGACACACTGGCGTCATCAGGGGCAGACAGTGTGGTCAATGTAGTTGTTTCTACTGCATACCTGATGGAATTAGTATACAACTGCCCAACAATTTATGAAAATAATTAAGAAATCCGAAACAAACCCCATGGAATAGATATATGACAAGTACATAAGTGCCTAATCACAAGCCAAAAGGCTACTGAGTTGATGGTAATATCAACATGGCAATTGATTACATTTCATTACTATACCTATAAATGATTACATTTCATTACATTGCTTTGTAATTTCCAATTATTTGTTATAGCACTGAATTAGAGGAAGTTCTTGTGTGATTTCGTCATCGAAAATAGTAGTGAGGTCGATTTTGCATTGATCGGTTTACATGAAAACAATGTAATAGTTGAAGCAGTGGACACATATATGTGTATAGGCACAGTAATTTCCATCCTAGAGTGAGACTTTTGTCACCAGTCGTTGCTAATCTTCACGAGGTTCAGACAAATCCATTTACCCAAGAGGGGTTTCAAACCCAGGACCCCATGACATCAGCAATCTGCCAAGTGAGCCTTAGTGGGGATCTCCACCTGCCAAGCCAGTAGCAATACTGACTATCAAATTGTGCGAATCTGGAACGGGTCTTGCCACACTAATACTGACATCGGTAACGATGCCGTGATTTGATTTTGATTTTTGGAATGAAAGGTGAGGAAACTGGACATCATATGTAACTTAGTCGACATGTATGATCGAATAGCGCATATGATATCGCAGATTGTCTACAAAATCTGTGACACACACAGCCTTGTCAATTAAGATCTTGGATCAATGTAAGAATCAATCTATTACCACCAATATATTGAGATTTTGATGATGTTAATAACAAACGTAAAGTACAACATTTTGCAATAGAAACAAAGCCCGACCAAATTGTTTATCAAAGACACACTGGCGTCATCAGGGGCAGACAGTGTGTTAAATGTAGTTGTTTCTACTGTACACCTGATGGAATTAGTATACAACTGCCCAACAACCTACGAAAAAATTATAAATCCAATACAAACCCTATGAAATAGATATATGACAAGCACATAAGTACCTAATCACAAGCCAAAAGGCTACTGAGTTGATGGTATCCTCGGGGACAGATTCAACGTCCGCCAGCAGTGACACCGACTCAGTGGTATGAATGTAAGAATCAATCTATTACCACCAATATATTCAGATTTTGATGATGTTAATAACAAACGTAAAGTACAACATTTTGCAATAGAAACAAAGCCCGACCAAATTGTTTATCCAAAGACACACTGGCGTCATCAGGGGCAGACAGTGTGTTAAATGTAGTTGTTTCTACTGTACACCTGATGGAATTAGTATACACCTGCCCAACAACCTACGAAAAAATTATAAATCCAATACAAACCCTATGAAATAGATATATGACAAGTACATAAGTACCTAATCACAAGCCAAAAGGCTATTGAGTTGATGGTATCCTCGGGGACAGATTTAACGTCCGCCAGCAGTGACACCGACTCAGTGGTATGAATGTAAGAATCAATCTATTACCACCAATATATTCAGATTTTGATGATGTTAATGTAAAGTTATTGACTACCGTCCGCTCTTCGGGATCCTCGAGGATAGTCCTCTCTCATCCGAGTCCTTGCGGACGCTAGGGTGCATCAAAATTTCAACATTTTTCAAGACTGTACAATTTGTACCTGTCCCTATTTTTAAATTGTTCCAACATATGAAAGGTTACTCCATATAAATTTTCAAGCCAATCAAACAATTTCTAGGGGGGCCACAAGGCATTTGAAATTTCATGGTTTTTGGGTAATCGAGAACAACGTTCGTCATTCATACTTTTATTGTATCGGGTAATCTTGTAACAAACAACTGCAGAGAACTGGCATTTTTATAACTTTTCAACTAGAAATGACTGATTTGAAACTTTCAATGGTCATTGATCATGCTAAATCAGCAATAAGTCCCTCAAACGTTGGTGTCCAGTGTTCACACATTAACGTCACTCTATGTATGGCTCTTAGACTTCGTGCATCCAGAGCTGTGCGAACGTTTTCGTAGATTTGGTGTTGCTTTCCGGTCCTGCTCGACCACCTGCAGAACATTTTGAAAGTGTTCTTCAGATTTAGCTGCTCCTATGAAGTCAGAACTGAGTTTTACACCACGTTCAGCACAGTCATTTGTGACATTAACTGCTGCAACATTTGCAATGGACTGTTGATACGCTTCGGATTTTGGCCATGCTTCAACATCTAGCTGGAGGAAAGCTGGATCCAGTTGTAAGGCGTGGAACAGAAACCAGGAATCGTGATCAATTAGGTCTGCTAGATGTGTTGATGCAGCTATGTTGTCTGGGAATCTTGGCTTCCCAAACCCTGTTCCAAAGCGATCTGTGGGTGAGACAACAGCTTCTTCTGGCTTGACGGTGAGCAGCTTATCAGCCAATGCACGACGTTCACAGTTTGGTGTATCAGTGCTGAATAGAGCAAGAGGCACCATCTCAGATGACAAGTACCACAAGTGGCGTTTCAATGCCTTTAAGGCACTCTTGGACACCAGTGGATCCAGTGCTTCATACCTGATTATATTCTGGTACAGCTGGAGATCATTCCAGGGTGCATTCTGTGCTGAGGTGCATGTCATCCACCATCTACTGTAGATGAGAGTGACAAAATTTACAAAATGTCTCACTTTCAACGCTTGACCTTTTGCCACGATAGTGCCTGGGGGCAGTTGGCTGATTTGCTCCTCAAACAGGACAATGTAAGTATCAATCTATTACCACCAATACAATCAGATTTTGATGATGCCAATAAGGAACGTAAAGAACAACATTTTGCAATAGAAACAAAGCCCAACCAAATAGTTTATCCAAAGACACACTGGCGTCATCAGGGGCAGACAGTGTGTTAAATGTAGTTGTTTCTACTGTACACCTGATGGAATTAGTATACAACTGCCCAACAACCTATGAAAATAATTTAGAAATCCGAAACTAACCCCATGGAATAGATACATGACAAGTACAAAAGTACCCAATCACAAGCCAGAAGGCTTGCACCCTACAAGTTCGCATCCTACAAGATGCACCCTACAAGGATGCACCCTACAAGTTTGATGGCGTAGATCAGTTTGGCCATCCATCTGGCCTTGTGCAGAGCACCTGGTCGCCTGAAGGTAACGGTAGGCTTATCTTCATCGAGGTACACCGAACATAATTGGACAAACTCGAGGTAATCATCTCTACGAAGTGGTAGTTCGGAGCGGACAACCTTCAGAACATTGGCCTTCCATTCGCTGATCATGCTCTGCAACTCAGCACTGAATGCTGTTTGGTCTAATCGGGTCAGTGGTTGGTCAGTGCTGTGAGGAATCAAGTCCCAGTGCTTGCGCATTCGTGTGAAGAGGGTGACATCTGGCGACTTCGACACTTCAATCTTCAAATCCTGGAATATGTGAGAGATGATAACTTCACCGACGTGATGGCGACAACCTGACCACAAGAGTGGTCGTTGTAGATGTTGTTGTATCATGATGCATGCAGCACTGACATGTCCTGTGTTGCTTGCTGTTGTGTCAAATACAAGGTTAATAACAGAACCTTCACAATTCCAATCTTTGAGGAGCTTGCCTGTGAGGTTCATGATTGTTTCTCCAGACTTGACATCAGTTCCAGGCTTGTATGATGGAACACCAAGGAGCTTTATCTCATCAACTGTTCCCACTGCAACAGTGAGTCGTTCCTCACTGACGTGTTGATTTGTCAATGAAGACATCAGTTTTGAGTCCCAGTGAAGTGACACCAGCTTCGGGGGAACCCAAAGTTCTTTGGACTGTTTAGCTAGGGTTTCTCCAACCTCTCTCCTTGAACGATCAGCCGTTGCATAGGAGGTGATTACCTTGGATGAGTCGCCACCAGACTCTTCAATCAGTGCCTTGGTGAACGTAGCTTGTTGGGCTGGTGTAATTTTCATCCTTGTTGACAGTGATACCATCCTAGGCGATTTCAGAATGTCTGGAGGCACAAAAGCTTCAGTTCCTGAGAATACACGTCCAGCAGATTTTGGTTCTCTCGAGCTTGGGCCGAAACTGGGATCATCATCATCGGTTAGTTGTGTGTTTCCATCTTCGGACTCACTGTCTGTGATATTAGCACTACTGGTTGTGGCATACATGCTTTTAGTGTTCTCCTGTGTCTTTTCAATCTGTCGAGATTTTGCTGCAGCTCGGCCTTCCTTGCGTTTAAACTTTTCGGCTGACACTTTATCTGCTGAGGCAAATGATGCGACACGGTCACTCTTCATAGACTGCAGAAATTTTAGGTCCTCAGGGTTTTTTATCAGTGTCTCTGCATTGCATGGCCACAGATTGCATGTCTCTGAAAGTTCTCTTAGTGCAAGCTGCACTTTAGCTATCACGGATGGTGTTGATCGCCGAGCAACTGGTATCGCTCTCAATTTGTTATTTTCGTCCACGAGTTTGATGATTTTTTCACATGCTTTACGTTGTGAAATCATAGGAATGTTCCCTTTTTCATAGAAAGGAGTGACTTTGGACAGAACAAGTTTAGCTGCATCCCACTTGGATAACTGTTGCGTTGATGAGTTTGATGTGTTTTGCTTGAGATGGTACATCATGCATCTCAAAACCTGCATTGCTGTTGGGAGACGGGCACCTGCAATATCCGAGTCATCCTCAGTGATTCCACTCCCCAGTCCATATACTTCATTGGATTTACGTGTAGCCATGTTTCACATGTTCCCGCAAATTGTCCTCAATCCTACTGATCAACTGTTTGAGTTTGTTCTGTGAATTTCTTGATCAACCTCAAGAGTCAAGATGACTACATTCAAAACCATAACTATGGTCATTGTGTGAACCATAAATCATGTTGCAGCAACATGTACTATAACTATGAACATGTTCCTATTCTTTTCTCAGAATTTCCCAAATGGATTAAAAGCTTCATCATATCTGTAATATACCAAAATTGAGAATGTAGAAGTATACATCCATGTGACTGGATCATCCATGTGATACTTTCAATCCATGTAATACCAGTAATCCGGAATATATCATTTGTAATATATTGCTCAGCACTGCTGTTCAGTAACATCAGCCATTGCCATGAGTATTCTTCATAATGCATTTTGTTTTTGTTTGAGATACAATATAGTGTAGTTTTGGATCATATTACATATATATTGCAAAAAATAACTCATGAATAAAATATATAAACATCTTCTGAATCCATGTCAACTCAAGTCAGTTCACCAGTATAACATTCGAAAACGTCGATTTTACACAAATTCACCAATATTTCAAATCTCTGGTGGCCCCCCTAAATATTGACAGATTTTTTTGAAAATTTGTCTGTTTCAATCTCTTGCCATATGTAACATTTTAAGAATAGGGACAGGCCTGTTTGTTTCCATTTGAATTTCTGATGCACCCTAGCGGACGCGCATCCGCTATTCCGGATCCTTGCGGCGGGGCCGCTCACCGGAGGTCGCTGCGGACACGGTAACTACTTCAGCATTAACGGTAACCAGGTAACAGCCCACCCGACACTCCCAGGCCTACGGACACCGTTCAGAAACTGGTTCATCACCACGGTGTTAACTGGCGGGGCCTGGCGAGCCGCGGTCTGCCTCGGGGACGGAACCCTGTACAGTCCGACATGCTGGCCAGAGCCTATGTCACACGTCCCGGGAAGGGAGAGAACTGGCGATCCACAGGGCTTGTGCCCCCGAGTCAGCAACTTGTCTCTCCCAGCCCGGGCCTCCCCATGGAAATCGTCCCCAGGGCTCTAGGAGCCCTCTACTCAGAACCAGGGAACGCAAAGCTCATGGCGAACCTTGCGTGCGTCCTAGTTACTCTCTCTCGGACAATCTCCTCGATCGAGTCGCTTCCAGTGTATATATAATACACCACAAGCTGTAGGACGCACGCGAGGTCTAATCGATCCATTGTTATAGTTTACTGGAGCGTAAATTACAATGCGTCGCCGTGGCAACGCACGCTCAAACGGAGCGTGTCAAAACAAGGCCAAGTACGAAAAGGCTACATAAATGGCATTTATGTTTACAATCACCTGCCGCGTGCTTAGGGCGGAGGACGAAGGCTTCGCATGGCGGGGGCCGGAAGAAGGCAAGATGGCAACGCCCGGAAGTCACGGCGCAAGACACTAGGACTTTAAGAGCCCCTTTTGGAAGAATGGGGAACTACCCCCGGACTTACGGAGTAAACTATAACGCGCTTTGCAATTTTGAATAAACCTCATAAACAAGCTAAAATTTTGACCGAGGTGGTCCAAAACCGTGTGATGACCTTGGAAGGTCATCCGTTATAAAAGGACGGTGTGTCGAGTCTTTGGAATATCTTTAAGGTTAAACTTTAAATTTAGAAATTTTGTAAAACGACACACCGAGTGATCAAAAGTGATAGTACCTCTAAAAAGTGTTGCCGACCGCCCTGCCGGCCGGCTCCTCAGATCCGCGGAACGGGTCTGAGGCAGGGCGGAGCCGCGGGAGCAACTCCGGCACGCCGCCGCACAAGTGCAGCGACGAGGCTAGTGCCCTAGCCTTCCTCCGTCATCATCGGCTCCTCATCCGTGCCGCCTGTCTTGGGGTCTGGCGGCGGTGACGAGTCCCTACGCCGCGGAAGCAGCGGAGCCGGCATAGAGAAAGCCGGCTGCTCGGGCGGATGAGGCAAGCCCGGTGGCGCTTGCAGGGGCTTCTGCGGTGAGCCCTGCAATCCGGGTCCTGACGGAGCCATCATGACGGAGGCCGGTAGAGATGTAGCGCCGAGATCTGCAATGGCGCGGAACATCTCTACCGTATCGCGGGTGCGCTGAGGACCGGCCGTCCGTTCTCCCCACACCTGGACCAGGTATGGGTAGATGGCCAGCTCCAAAGCGGCATCCGCCCGCCGGAGAGCCGCCTGGTTCAGGGCGGACGACTCAGGGTCATCGACGCCCTGGAGTAGGCGAGTCCGAGCGGCTTGACGAAGCCGTAGCTGCTCATTCTCAGCCTCCAGGTGCTCCATCCTAGCGGCTACCTCTGGGGCGGGGGCGGACGCCCCGGACTGCTCGGCAAGAGCGGCGGTCCGACCCTGGTCGAACGCGCGCCGCTCAATGACGCCCGATAAAGTCCGGTAGCTCTCTAGGCTCCGCCGGGTGCCTTCCATGAGGCCCTGGTCGTATGCGAGATCGCATGCGACACGGGAGGCCTCGGCGCGGCACCGGCTGAACCGATCCAGAGAGCTGTCCATCTCCGCCACAAGGTACTCCGCCGCTCGGGTGAGTCGACCCCGCTGGGGGTGATCCCAGGGGTGCTCCTCCCGAGCGCGGACCAACGTGGCCACACCTGCGGACCCCAAGTCACAAATGGCTCGGGGCACTGGCAGGTTCACCAACGCTGGGTCACCGGGGATCCGGTCCATACCATCGCGACGATGGCCGACCGCCTGGCCTACAGACTCGCGAAAAGTCTCGTAGACACTGGCGGTCGTGGGACCGAGCCTCCGGCGTACGTACGCCGTGGCGTCGAGGGGATCCAGGTCCAGGGAGGCGGTGCTTTGCCATCCCGCGGACGTCCTCTCAACTACCAACGAGGACGCGGACGTCGACCTCGAGAGAGGTACCGCACGTCCGCTACTGCTCGCAACCGAGGGAGTCACGCGCGGGGTCCTTGGCGGGACCACCGACGCGGTACTCGAGGAGGCGGAGGTGTCTGCCACCACCCGTCCCTCAGACGGACCCACGGGTACCGTCACCTCCAGCAAGCCCGGGAAATCCTCCTGAGTCAGCGCACCCGGGGACTGCAGGGGCGTCGTCCCGGCCGGAGTTTTTCCAGCGGACGAACCCTTCCCCTGAGTCCTTGGCGGGGGGCGTGGCTTAGGAGAAGCCACTCGTACGTACGCCGTGGCGTCGAGGGGATCCAGGTCCAGGGAGGCGGTGCTTTGCCATCCCGCGGACGTCCTCTCAACTACCAACGAGGACGCGGACGTCGACCTCGAGAGAGGTACCGCACGTCCGCTACTGCTCGCAACCGAGGGAGTCACGCGCGGGGTCCTTGGCGGGACCACCGACGCGGTACTCGAGGAGGCGGAGGTGTCTGCCACCACCCGTCCCTCAGATGGACCCGCGGGTACCGTCACCTCCAGCAAGCCCGGGAAATCCTCCTGAGTCAGCGCACCCGGGGACTGCAGGGGCGTCGTCCCGGCCGGAGTTTTTCCAGCGGACGAACCCTTCCCCTGAGTCCTTGGCGGGGGGCGTGGCTTAGGAGAAGCCACTCGTGTCTTGGCCGCGATCTGCGGCATCTCCGACACGACCATGGTCACCCGGTGCCGTTCTTCACCTGCCTGGGTCGCCGGCGGTTGACGGACAGCCTCTGCTGCTGTCCGGGCGGCTTCCGCCGCCTGGTACTCTGCCGGAGTCTGGCCCATTGATGCCGTCAGGCGAGCGGTGTAGCTCAAGCCCGCGGACACAACGCCAGACTCTTTCCAGGCATCGTCCATGATGCGCTGTGCAAAGCGCCATGGACCCCAGTGAAAGAACCGGTTCCTCACCGTTCCTGACGTGGTCATGAACGATGCCACCCTAGGTGGAATGTATCCATAATTGAATACAGGCCCTGCTTCATCACCAACGGTGTTAAGTCCCTCACCGCGGTGTGCACCCGCGCGGTGAGTGTTCAGGGCCTCCAAACTGGGAAAATATCTCTGCTGAGGTCTACTGGAGTAACACCTCTTGCAGACGAACATTTTCATCCAGGGGTAGTGGTACCCCGCAATATGTCGACTCAAGTGGTCGTATGAAGGATACCTACGATCCCGGTTGAGCGCATGGTGCGGGTCCTCATACCCCTCCAGGGATTCCGGACAGAGTTGGCATATTACACCCTCCTCTGTCTCGGGCGGCAGCCCGACACGCTCCTCGTCCGTGAGTGGACGAGGCCGTGTGAAAGGCGTATCGGCCGCCGCGCCGGCGTCCGCTGTGCGGCACCCCTGCGGATCCCTGCCATACCGCGGAAGGAACATGTGTCCCTGACGGACTCCAGGGAGTTCGGGGCCCATCTCGGCCCGCAGCCTCTGGATAGAGGGCTGCTCCGAGGACGACCGTTTCTTCTTTTTGGCCGCCCCCGAACGATTCTCCGACCTGGTTTGTCGGGGCACACTCTTCCCGCATGGGGGCGCGGCCCTCTGTTGCTGCGCAACGAAGGACCGCCGTCCCGCTTCCAGTGCGGCGTCAGACAGGTGGACCCCGTCTTGCTCCGCGCGCTTCCGGAGGAGTTCTAAGCGAAGATCTCCCTCCTTCGGCACGGGACGCCCTCGATCCACTGGACTCGACCCCACCTCCGCAGCTCCGGTAGGTTTCTTAGTACCGGAGGAAGAAGAGGAGGAGGTTCCTTTCGGTGCCTGGATAGGCACCCGCTTACTGGAACCTCCCGCGCCCGGTCCGAATCCCGCGGAGGCGCCGCCCGCACCAGATCCCGAGGGATTAGGCGCCTTGGCGTCTCTGGGTTTGGCGGAGGACTCTGTCTGGCCGCCCGGCTTAGGCGCCAGCGGCTGAGGTCCTCCGGACTTCGATCCGGTTTGAGGCGGGGGACCGCCGGACTTCTTTTTCCGGTGGGTCCGCTTCTTCTTCTTCGGAGGCGAGGAGGCCGGGTCCGGGTCGGATCCGGCCTCAGGTTTCCTGCCGTAAGAAACCTTAATTACTATAACCTTAATTATAGTAATGGCTCACGGGGGATAACTACACCGAAGTGTGTCATCTTAAAGCGTCGCGGACGCCGGACGAGTCACGCGGACGAACCGCGGACGTCAGTCCTAACGTGCGGACACTATCCCCGCGTCCAGAGCCAGTTCCCCAAATCCGTGGGAAGGCGCTTCTCCCGTAGCGGACGTAAATCCCAACCTCAGTCTGGCCACATAAGAGGTTGTCCCGGGACCAGGGGCGTCCGGCCAGATCAGTAAATTCGTCCGGCCAGCGTAACCGTTGTGCGGATTACGCCGGACAGCCGTCCACAATGTGCGGACAGGCCATCCGCACGTCCCTGGCGCTGGAAACTACAGGAGGGCGGATGCGGAGCAGCGGTGTTACGACATGAAAGTATCCGCGGACCTCAACTCCGAAGATAGCCACAAAGTAGCCACCCGCGGAGGTAAGTCGTGCGGACTCTCACGGAACGACCTAAAACCCGTCCTTGGTGTGATAGACGGGTACCGCAGACGCATCCGCAGGTACTGGAGGGAGTGGGGGTACCTGCGGATCGCCGTCATCTGGCTGATAGCCACCCAGTCCATCATCTGACGGGTCAGAGAGGTCCGGGAGGCCCACCATACGGCGCACACGCTCGTCCGGAGTCCACGGATGCTGACCGGACGGATCCCATACGGGAGCATCATCCGGTTCCGCATCTTGAACGAGCGGATCCATGACAAGCGGGCCCTCGTACTTCTTCAGATTATCGATATGGACAACCAGAACCCTGTCCGGATCGGAATCCCTCCGGATCCGGTAGTCCACATCTGTCACCTGTTTCAGTACCGTAAACGGGCCTATCCACGGCTTAGCAAATTTATTACCTTGCTTAAGCGGCGGATAATAGTAGCGCACCTTGTCGCCTTCCGCAAAAGCTGGCCTACCCTTAGCATGGGCGTCATAGCCTCGCTTCTGCCGGATGGCAGACTTGTCCAGGCGCGCGCGCGCGAAATCATGGGCGTTCGCCAGGGCGCGGCGAATCCACTCCACGTACTCCGGACCGCACTGGGGTACTGCGCCGGTCTCTGCCGCAGTTGGATACATAATATCCACGGGCAAATTTAGCTCCCGGCCGTACAACATCGCGTGCGGAGTAACTCCGGTCGAAGAGTGGACCGACGACCTGTACCCCATTAAGACATGCGCACCACCGTTGCACGTCCAAGCCGCTACCAGGCCAATGAAAGCGCTGTTGTAGCCTATGGACGGTCCTCCGGATTCCCAAGTGACCGGTCACCCGGAGGTCATGCAACTGGTGGAGTACTTCTTTCCGCAGCTCCGCCGGAAGCACCAACTGCCATATGGGGGGCAGTGGGGTCGGTGGCTCATAGCGCCGGTATAAGAGGCCATCCCTCAAGGAGAGTCTTTCCCACTGGGATACTAGAGACAAAGTCTCCTCCCTGTAGGTCTTCCGCTCATCCTTCGAGGGCTTCTGGCCGGAGCTTTCTCGCCTCAAGGGCTGTGATTACCGGCGCCAGAGCTGTCAGCTCTTTGCGTCGCAGCTATCTGCGCCGTAGAGTAGCCACCCAAGTAATTAGGCTCCTCATCCGTCGCGTCCGGCTGCGCCGCAGCGGCCATCACCACAGGGGGCAAGGACCGCTCATACTCAGACTCTCCAGAGGACGAGGGTACCCACGAGGAGTACACCGCCGGACTCGAGGAGGACTCGCTGGAGCTGAGCCGCACCTCCGCTTCGTACGCGGGACGCCCTCGCTGATAACGGCGGGTCCGCGCGCGGAGATTAGCCCTAAACGCTCCGGCCGCCGTGTTGTTAGAGGGGGCGGCGGCCTGCGGTCTCCCCGGAACGTCCAATTCCGAGTCTGAGGACGAATCCGCGGCTTGCTGGAATGGCGCCATCCCTGCACAACCCGGATTCTTGCACTTATGACAACGGGACAGGCCGTCCGCGTTGCCGTGCAACTTACCAGCGCGATGTTCTATCTGCATGTCATACTCCTGGAGTTTGACGAGCCACCGCGCCACCAAGCCATCGGCCTCACTATAGTTGAGGAGCCATCTCAGCGAACTATGATCAGTCCGCAAGCGGAAATGGCGTCTCAACAAATAGTGCCGGAAGCGCTTGGTCATCGTAACCACCGCGAGCAACTCGCGATGAGTGGTACAGTAGTTCATTTGAGAGCGGCTCAAGGCCACACTCGCATAAGCTACTACCCGCTCTTGCCCGTCCACGATCTGCGAGAGGACACCGCCGAGTGCGAAGTTACTCGCGTCAGTGTCCAGGATGAACTCGCAGTCCGGACGAGGGTGCCGCAGCACCGGGGCCGCTACCAAGGCCTGCCGGAGTCCCGAGAAGGCGTCAGCCTGCTCGGCGGACCAAACAAAATCGGCGCCCTTTTCCGTGAGGATAGTAAGGGGACGCACGATCTCCGCAAAGCCGCGAATAAACCTGCGGTGGTAGCTCGCGAAGCCCAAGAAGGACCTCACGTCCGCCACGTTACACAGCGGAGGCCATTTCTGTACGGCCGCCACCTTTGCGGGGTCTGGTCTCACTCCGGTGCCCGTTACCATGAAGCCCAAGTACAGGATTTCCTGCGCGAATAGCTCGCACTTACTTGGCTTCAATTTAAGCCCTGCTCCACGGATGCGATGGAGCACCATCTGGAGGTTGGTGAGGGTTTCCTCGAACGACCGGCCATACACGACGACATCGTCGATGTAGACCATACATCGCTTCCAGAGGAACCCTTTAAGTACCATCTCCATGAGGCGCTCGAACGTCGCTGGTGCGTTACAGAGCCCGAACGGCATTACCTTGAATTGGTAGAGCCCGTTCTTGGTAACGAAGGCAGTCTTCGCCCGATCACTCTCCTCCATCTCCACCTGCCAATACCCGGAGGCCAGATCCAGAGCACAGAAATAGTGTGACCCGGCCAGGGCATCGAAGGTATCCTTAATGTGCGGGAGAGGATATGAGTCCTTCCGCGTGGCATCGTTGAGTTTCCGATAGTCCACGCAGAACCTCCACGAGCCGTCCTTCTTCTTCACCATAACCACCGGACTGGCCCAAGGGCTGTCACTGGGTTCGATGATGTCCAAGTCGAGCATCTTTTGCACCTCCTGGTCTATGACCTCTTGGTGCACTATTGCTGCCCGACGAAGACGCTGCTTGAGAGGACGCTCGTCCACGAGGTCGATGCGGTGCTTGGCGACGTCAGTCTTGCCAACCGCACCATCAGGACCCATGAACACATCCGCATACTGCCACAGCAGTCTGCGGAGCGCTTGGCGCTGCTCTTCATCCAACCGGTCCTTCGGAACTCGAGATTCCAAATGGTCCGGCAGGGTGAACGGGTCATCTCCGGCGGCCGCCGCGCACGCAGCGCGGCAGACAGGATCGTCGGGGAGGACACGACTCGAGGACGCGGGAATAGCAGTAGTTGCTATGCATCCGCGCTTCAGTACAATCGGAGCATCCGTAGGATTCACCACGAGGATGGGCATCGCGCGGGGGTTGGACATGACCAGGGCCTCACCCAGCACGAGCCCAGTTCCTGCGGCGAAACTGCTCACGGGTTGCACTATACACGGTCGACCATCGAGGGGCATGCAGGGACGACGCGGCCTCGCCTCAATGATCATCTCACTCATCGGTGGCACTACTACAGTGCGCGATGCCCGCATTTGGAATGAATGCATCGGGCCCGAGCGGAAGAGGAAGTGTGTGTCCTCTCCCATCCGGAATTCCCATCCACTAAAGTTGGCGGTCACCCGGTGGACCCGTAGAAAGTTCATCCCAATAATCCCGGCCGCTCCGATATCTGCCACGATCGCCTATGTCAGATACACCTTGTCCCCAAGGGTAATAGGCAGATCGATGATGCCATGGATACGGATGCGGTTGTCTCCCGCTCCGTAGAGCTTGTACGGTCCGGGATCCCGCAACTCGAGGTTGCGGAGCGCGGGCTCCTTCTTAAACGTTCCGGCGGCCACGAGGGTCACCTCCGAGCCAGAGTACGAGGAACCGGACCGGCTCCCGTCCGAAGGACAGGGGCAGGTACCAGCAGGGGTCCCTCACCAGCGCGCAGGTAGGGCGATACCTTTCGCACGCGCTGGGCTCATCTACGGAGTCCTCGCCATCCACCTCAGCCGCGGAGGAGCTAGACTGATCTCCAAGGAGAAATCATATCTACTTGGGGTTCGTCCTGCTCATCAGCGGGTGGGGCGGCATCTTCTGCCACCGAACAACTATCCCCGGATGTAGTGTTGGTCGCCACCACGTCCGGATCTAGTTTCCCTGCCGCGGGTTCCGGCCCTGCTGTCCCGGAGGACCAGACCGGAAGGAACTCCTCCGTTGCGGGCCAGGGAGGGCTTTTTGGTATCCGCGCGACCGCAGGCGTTCCAACAACTCCGGACACTTCAGCCAAAAGTGTCCCTGCTTTCCGCAGAAGTAACAGGGACGGTTCTGAGCTGGTCCGGAGGTGAACGCGCAACATTCTGCGGGTCCCGGAGCTTCGATCCCGGTGCAGTGCGCAATCATCTGCGCGGCGCCGAGGTCATATTCCTCGATGTCGCACTCGTCCGAGGACGAGCACGGCGCGGCGACTGGTGCCGCATGTGCGGGCGCCCCTGTAGAGGGTGCCGGCGCACTAACCCACTGCGGGGTAGGTTCCCTGGCGGGTTCCCGGACAACCGGGTCCTGCCACGGGGTTACCTGCGATGCCTTAGCCGGAGGAGGAGTCGCCGCCTGCGCGGGTACAGCCGAGGCCGGAGCCGGAGGCAACTGTCTAGGGCGGACAGCCACCTCAAGCGCAAGCGCGGAGTCTATTGCCTCCTCCATCGATCGTTTTTCATGGGTGGCCAGCCCGTAAGCTAAGTGGTAAGGCTGGCCATCGATGAACTGATCGATCAGCATCGTCTTGAACCGTCTGGAGTCCATGTCCGAAAAAGCTCTCCGGCCGAGTATGCGTAGGTTGAACGCATAGTCTGTCACGGACTCAGTCGGTTGGCGGGTACGCGCCTTGAACTCTCGTTCAGACTGCCGCCGATTGGTCGTCGGCGTGAACAGCAGGCGAAGTTGACGAGCAACCTCGCCGAACGTCACTGTTCCCACCGGCAGACACGGCATCACGCGGAGAGCTTTTCCTTCCAAGCTCCCCGCGAGGACATGTCCAGCTTCATGCTGGGACCATCCTTCATACACGGCGGTACGCCATACCTGGAGCAAGTAGTCCTCCAAGTCGGCATTATCCCCGTTGAACCGTTTCCGCCACGAAGAGTGGTCGGGCCAGTCATCGCGTTTGTTACGCGTCCGACATGCGGTCCCGGCTCCGGGGTCGTCCGTGTACAGCGGCAAGTTCCGCGAGCTGCCCGTGCCTGCGGCGGAGTCTGCCGGAGCAAACATCGACGCCGCGGACATAGGAGCAGGGAAGCTCACGTTTGCCGCCGGGGTCATTCCCGCTAAAAACCCACTCTGGCTAGGTGTGGGCGGGGCTCCCATCGAACCTACTGGGTAGGCTCCAGAAGGGGCGGCAAAGCTTGGGGCTGAAGCCGCCTGCTGCCACTGCCCGTCCGACACACTGTACGTGCCAGGGTAAGTTGGCCACGCGGCTTGCGCTCCAACCGTCGGAACGGTCGACGCGGTCGCCAACGTGGTGCCTCTGAGCCGTGGAGCAGGCGCGGGTCCCATTGCGGGGGCCACTGGCGCCTGCGGACTCGGCAGGACTTGGGGAGGGGCTACTGGCCCAGACATCCCCGGACTAAGAATGGCCGACGGGTCGACACTCGGAGGCGGCTGATTCCGCTTGAACAGTACAAGCGCCTCGGATATCAGCCACCTCTCCCTCTCCGTCAAAGGCCCCGAGTTGCCTTGTGACAGCGGAGAGGGGGAGCGGTTCCGCCGGTCTGATCGTCCCTGATGGGGCGACCGGGCGCGGTCATAGCGCCCTAGAGGAGCCAGCTCACTCAAAGTGTGGGTGAGCTGGTCCATCCCGCCTGACGCGGACTGCCTTGAATCCCGGCCGGGAGCCCTCGCAGGGCTCTTACGGCTGGAGGTGGCATCCAGAACTGCTGGTCCGCTTGCCCGGAGGTACTCGGGCCGGCTACTACTCGATCCCGGACATCCGGAGATGTCCCCTGCAAGAGCGTCGCCTGCCACGTCTGCCGTCCGGACTTAGGCGGGCGCTGGGTAGCGCCGTTGCCAGCTCCACCTACCGCGCCTACCGGATCAGGGCTAGGCCCTAATAGCAATCCCTGTTGCTGTCCCTCAGGGCGCGACTCGTCGTCCGGAGACGGAGCCAGGGACGCCGGAGTCGACTCCGCGGACGGGGTCTTGTCCACGGAGGTCTCCGCACGTTCCTTCCTACCGCCGGAGTCATCCGAAGAACTCTCACGGCGGCCGTCGCTTGACCGGGTACGGTCCGCGACGTTTCCACCCGTTTCCCCCCCTTGGGTTCATTAGCCTTATTCTCGGCTTTGTCTCTTTCCTTCGTCATTTTTGTAAGATGTCCTTGAGGAGCGGGCGATCCCCAGGGACGAAGGAGGCTACAACACTGTGACGGTAGGCTGCGATGGAACACTGTCGGACTGATCCTGGTCACGGCACCAATGTAAAGTTATTGACTACCGTCCGCTCTTCGGGATCCTCGAGGATAGTCCTCTCTCATCCGAGTCCTTGCGGACGCGCATCCGCTATTCTGGATCCTTGCGGCGGGGCCGCTCACCGGAGGTCGCTGCGGACACGGTAACTACTTCAGCATTAACGGTAACCAGGTAACAGCCCACCCGACACTCCCAGGCCTACGGACACCGTTCAGAAACTGGTTCATCACCACGGTGTTAACTGGCGGGGCCTGGCGAGCCGCGGTCTGCCTCGGGGACGGAACCCCGTACAGTCCGACATGCTGGCCAGAGCCTATGTCACACGTCCCGGGAAGGGAGAGAACTGGCGATCCACAGGGCTTGCGCCCCCGAGTCAGCAACTTGTCGCTCCCAGCCCGGGCCTCCCCATGGAAATCGTCCCCAGGGCTCTAGGAGCCCTCTACTCAGAACCAGGGAACGCAAAGCTCATGGCGAACCTTGCGTGCGTCCTAGTTACTCTCTCTCGGACAATCTCCTCGATCGAGTCGCTTCCAATGTATATATAATACACCACAAGCTGTAGGACGCACGCGAGGTCTAATCGATCCATTGTTATAGTTTACTGGAGCGTAAATTACAATGCGTCGCCGTGGCAACGCACGCTCGAACGGAGTGTGTCAAAACAAGGCCAAGTACGAAAAGGCCTCATAAATGGCATTTATGTTTACAATCACCTGCCGCGTGCTTAGGGCAAAATCGCCACATCAATAACAAACGTAAAGTACAATATCAATGTTTCGTCAGACGGTGGCGCAGATTGATCGATCCTTATAGAGTTACCTGGGTATAAATGGGGTATGATTCATTAACCGTCGGATTGGTGCCAATTACTGCTAAGTACCAAAAGGATACAAAACTGGAGGAGACAACGTGGGTGGGAATTATCAGGTCAATAGGCCAGAAGTGATTTCTTTGTGATTGATCACATGCTTGAATGAGAATGCCTTTATGTAATGAAAATAATGTCAATGTTTGGCTGTCATATTCATTTAGCAGACTTTTCATGAACGACAATATTTCTTCATAATTTACGTCGCAGAAGTTCGAAGTTCGATGCCGTCAAATTTCTTTGTTGAGTATGACAAACATTCCTGAAGAATATTGGTAACCGCCACATGTATGAACAGAGGAGTGGTTTTCAAGCTGCTGTCATGTTCATACATAGACGTGGAATCAATACCCAGTATTAAGTATTCCGAGCAAACAAAACAGGGTCCGTTATCCAATCTCATAGTCCGGGGACAGAAAGTCATATCAAGCATACGAAGTGAGAGAAAACAAAAATGACAGGGAAACTCATGAACCCCCAAAAATGGCCATTAGGAGGTGAAATCAGGTGTTCCGGAAAGAGTGAGCATTTCCTGCCCCACTAGTGGCACCCGTCATGAATTCCCCAAAATTAACATGAAAATAGATCTAGTTGCATGGCAGACATGGATTTGCTGTATTTATCAACCAGATCATGATGACGTCCATAGAATTTCTTAAACGCATCTATAAGTCTTGGTAAAACATATCCTTGTCGCAGCAGTTTAGAGACTAGCTGGGCACTTCGATAGACAAAGTCCTCATATTTGCAACTAGCTCTGGAATAGCGTATAAGTTGAGAAACAAACACACCATATGCCGGTGACATAGGAATGTTGCTGCTTAGAAAAGGGAAATTGACTTTGGAAAAATTGAAATCATCACGTTTGTCATATAATCTAGTTGACAGGTTAGAATCATTATCAATCTCCAACCTCAGGTCTAGATAGTTGGAAAAATTAGCGGACTCTGTAGTATCCCTAATTTCCACTTCAAATAATTCTTCATATTATACTTCAAATAATATCCACTTCAAATAATTCAATGTAAGTTGCGCAATAGTTGCCAAGTAGCGCACCTTACTCCACTAATACTACTCACCCACTGAGTCTGGCACACTTTAATATTCATTGAATATAGAAGAAATAGTAAACTGCGCTACATGGGCCGAAATGGTAAGCTGCGCTACATGGGCCCCTAATTCGTTTGACGCCATGGTACCTTGGTCGAGGCCAATATTATGTAGACGAGAATGTGAACAATAAATGTGGTGTTACTGTTGAGTCCCAAGTCTAAATTCACCAAGACACTGAAAGGTGGCAGCACAAGCAGTGGGCATGGGTGTGAATGTAAAACCCTATTTGTATTCATGATTCATTCATAACCGGGATTGATATATTAATTATTATCACGCAAACCATCCATTAGATGCAGATATCAGTTAGCAAAATTTGGTAAATACCGTGTTGTATATCGTTGAAAATTACGAGAACAGCAAGTGGACATGTACTTCTATTCTCATGATATAATAATGGTGACACAATTCATCACAAATTCAGACAGTGTCGCCCTCTGCCGCTAAACACTGTTCAAGTGTGACGGTATAGTTGTACACGCAGATTACTACTCGCAGGTGCTTATGCCGGCGGAGATTTAGTTGAGTTGAGGGGGAACCGAGAACTAAGTCGGGCCCCCTTGAAGGCAAAGACCTTAACCTTAGGCCCTCTCCTTTACGTGGAGCACGAGCACCCGTGGGTATGGATCATACACGAGGTTATTCTCGAGGCGTTAGCCGAGAGGATTACCGAGTGTATGAGCATACCCCGGGTGCGAGTGGTCTATCTGACTCGTACCACGTGTTCACTCAAGCGTGTTCCTATATTCCACGGCAGACAGTGGGGTATGTTGAATAGACCACAATCTGGCTTATTGTTAAAGGTCTCAGCCGTGGTACAATAAAGAATACTCCGAACACGCTAAAAATATTCATCTTCTTATCTTCACTGCATAACCTTATAACAGCGTGAAGGTGGAGAACGTACTTCGGATGTTTGCTTCGCTCCGTGTATGGAAAATTGAATATAATCACTTACCCGTTTCATATTCCATCTACTTCTCGACACGAGCAGTTCTTCCGTAGGAGTCAATATGCAGGCACAAGTATTTAGTGTCAAATCTTGATAAAACATGCTACATGTCTAAAGTAGGTTAGTACACATATGTTAAGACAAAGAAAAGAGCATCTCACTAATGCACCACCACAGAACGACAGATGTTACCTTATCAGGTGTTATTGCCTCTAACAGGACTGCATAATAATAATGCACATTTAATGCTCTCTATGTATGAGATATGACAATGAGGTCGAATGCATTTCCATATGCCAAATTACTTTACGTTTGTTTGCCAATTGTGCCTGGAGGTACGATGCTGGATGTTGCTCTTGCAGGTTGATGTAAATGGTCAGAAAACAATTCAATGATGTCACCAAAGTAATAAATATGCATATGACAATATCCCCCAAAAAGTTATGTTTCGGGAATGCAACGGACCCAGGGGTCGACGTCCATAATACCTGCAAGGAGCAGTCAGTTTCTAAGACGGAAATAAATGTATTTTGTATTTTCGTAGTGAGTCATGATGTGACTGATCGTCAGGTATCATTTCAATCTGTTTCACTGCATTGTATTGAAAAGTTCACAAACAATCGAAGGTGACGGGAACCCAAAGTTCTAAAATAGAAATGTTCACACCACGTCAATAGCCATAGACACAGAACTACGGTGGTCAACAGTGCTGGTCATGATCCTATAGCATAAGCCTGATTGATGCTATTTTAGGTTACTGGATCTATGGTAACCTTGAATTTGACATTTGATGACCTTAAAAGGTCAGAACATCCACTTTGGGGTTTTAAAAAATGCCCAGATTTGCCTCTACATATGAAATGTTTGTAGATAGAGCATGAGTTCGCATTATGAGCATATAGGAAGTCATATATGGAACAACTGATGATGACCTTGAGCTTGACCTCAGATGACCTTGAGTGCTAATGTCCAACGTGAAATGTGTAAATTATCCACCGAGGCTTAAACACTTGCATCTACAGGTTAGGATTATGTATAAGCTTACAAGGAGTCATGTACAAATGTATCAATGGCACATCTTTTGGTGACGTTGAATTTGACCTTAAATACCCTGAAAATGAACCTTAAAATATGAAACAACTGATCAGCCGCAAGTTTAGTAAATAAACTTCCGGTAATTTACATGTTACTAACTTGCGGACTGTGAAGTTCAAAGTTAATTGAGCTAAACACCGACAGATAAAACAAGTATTGTAAACATACATATGCATGTGCTTTTATGTGTGCCATAATATTTGGCTTTGTAAGGAGTATAACCAATAGAAACTTCTTGTAGCTTGGAATGTGGGTGGTTGCTAGGGTGGAATACGGGATTTTATTTCCCTCGCTGAATTACATTGAATATTGAAGAAGCAATGCCATGAGATATATAATAAAGTTACTCACCCGTTTCATATTTCATCTACTTCTCTACACAGAACAGTTCTTCCGCAGAAGTAGTCAATATGCAGGCACAAGTATTTAGTGTCATATCTTGATAATACATGGCACGTGTCTAAAGTAGGTTAGTACACATATGTTAGGACAAAGAAAAGAACATCTCACTAATGCACCACCACAGAACGACAGATGTTACCTTGTCAGGTGTTATTGCCTCTAACAGGACTGCATAATAATAATGCACATTTAATGCTCTCTGTGTATGAGATATGACAATGAGGTCAAATGCATTTCCATATGCCAAATTACTTTATGTATGTTTGCCATTTGTGCCTGGAGGTACGATGCTGGATGTTGCTCTTGCAGGTTGATGTAAATGGTCAGAAAACAATTCAATGATGTCACCAAAGTAATAAATATGCATATGACAATATCCCCCAAAAAGTTATGTTTCGGGAATGCAACGGACCCAGGGGTCGACGTCCATAATACCTGCAAGGAGCAGTCAGTTTCTAAGACGGAAATAAATGTATTTTGTATTTTCGTAGTGAGTCATGATGTGACTGATCGTCAGGTATCATTTCAATCTGTTCACTGCATTGTATTGAAAAGTTCACAAACAATCGAAGGTGACGGGAACCCAAAGTTCTAAAATAGAAATGTTCACACCACGTCAATAGCCTTGGACACAGAACTACGGTGGTCAACAGTGCTGGTCATGATCCTATAGCATAAGCCTGATTGATGCTATTTTAGGTTACTGGACCAATGGTAACCTTGAATTTGACATTTGATGACCTTGAAAGGTCAAAACATCCACTTTGGGGTTTTAAAAAATGCCCAGATTTGCCTCTACATATGAAATGTTTGTAGATAGAGCATGAGTTCGCATTATGAGCATATAGGAAGTCATATATGGAACAACTGATGATGACCTTGAGCTTGACCTCAGATGACCTTGAGTGCTAATGTCCAACGTGAAATGTGTAAATTATCCACCGAGGCTTAAACACTTGCATCTACAGGTTAGGATTATGTATAAGCTTACAAGGAGTCATCTACAAATGTATCAATGGCACATCTTTTGGTGACGTTGAATTTGACCTTAAATACCCTCAAAGGCCGAATCTCAAAATCTTTTCTGACCTGACATGTGTAAATGGGCTTCTAGCTTTGTTTGTATTATGAACATGTATGAAGTCATATGCAGCGTACCTAATGGTGACATTGCAGTTCACAAAGATGACCTTGATTGGTAAATCTCAAGGTCATATGTCACCTGCAATGCTAAAACCAAAATTGTCCGGTAACCTGTCTTAGTCCTTCGGCTATTTTTTTTACCAACAAGATAATACTTGTTGACTAAACAACTCGACTTATTTCTATTGCGGTCCTAACAAAAAGTGCAAGAGGAAAAACAACATGACAGAATAAGACAATGAAAGACATGAGCAAAGCTATGGTCTTGGTGGTAACAAATATAATGTTCAACAATAATGAAGATGTCAAGATAGCAAAAGCAGCATTTTCGGCAGTATATTCAACTATTCTTACATTAATGACATGTACTCGACACCAACGAGGTTTGTTTGGCGAACAAGACCCCATCAAGTTATCGAATATATTTATGGTGTGGTGTTTATTGTATTATGTCAAAGTTCAAACAGCTATTTAACGTGAATATCCACGTGTATCTTGGGATTGGCTATCAACGGAGCAACTGCCGGAGGTTTTTTTCACGAATAGAAGAATTGCAATATTACATTTAAAATGTAACAAGCGTCAAGAAGCGTCAAGGTGATTTGCATTTTTTAGCAATTTACACAAAAAGGTTTATCTAAATCTTTTTTACCCATTGTTTGATATACGTTCTAATACACGACTGAAGGAATCGATATCCATCAATACTAGTATAAACATTGCTACGCAGTCAATCGATTTCAGTATAGGTGAAAATGCATTTTTCAAGTGACCGTCTAACAAATACCAAAAGTGAGACGTGACGAATCGATAGCAATCCAAATCTACTTTCAAAAGCTACTCCGTTTTCCATGCAAACACCACCAATAAAACATATCTGCGCACTATGCTAATTATTCCTTCTCACTGCCATTGACATGGTGTGAGTTATCAGGTGTGATACTCGACATTCTCAATACTTACTCCAAAGGGGTCCAGCTGTTCTGTCCTCGGAGCCCTACCGCCCTCATTATGCTCAGGCACGAGTGAACATAAGAAACGTTCTAATATTATAGCAGCCAGTTTACATACATGTAGAGGTGAAAATGTCGTTGTTTTTCATATGACCACAAGATAAGCCATAATCCATGCTATAAAATTCCTATGATAGAAGTTGCATAGGCCTATTCGTATCAAAGAGTGCATTCCCGTGATAAAACGATAAATTGACTTTGAGATTAATAATCATGATGTTAAATAATCAACTCTTCAAGTTCCAAAAATTTTTCTCGATTTTGCCTGACACTGGACTTTGAGAATGGATAAAGGACTCGGTTTTGTTTGCTCGGATACTTTATATTTAGGTATTGTTCCATGTTTATTCCTTATTAAATATTATACAAGGCTATTCATTTAAATTAAATTATTGCTAGACCACTAACCCGGACGTTGACCATCAAATGGAGTACGTAGTTTTTCATTTGGAGGGTTCTAGTCGGTGATTAACCTCACTCACGGGGTAATCTCGCTATCCGACAATCGATCACGCCCAAAACTATGTGAGATCGATAGGGGGCCAGCCCATAATCATTGGCGCCGTCTACTGATGAAACATTGATCTAAGATCTTAAATTACAGGCCAACATGACTTGTAGCCTTGAGGGACCCAGTCCCGAGCTGGGAGAACTATTCCCCCGCGCACAGATCTCCGTCTTACCGGGTCCCATTGCATCCATCATTGGCTCCTACCCTTGGGAGTTCGACCTGCAGTAGAGGCTAGTAGTCTGTTTCAGATGGAGATGGGTATTTAACCAGGGTAGAGGAAATGTGGGGGCAGATAATGGCAAGAAGTTAAGGTTGACGTCATCACTTGTATATCAAACGTTTTCATTACTTTGACAGTTTGGCACATATAGTTTGCAACAAGCGCCTATATAATCGCTTGGAAATTGATGGACTTGCAAGTTGTGCAGGATAAAAATAGGTCTAGATATTTATGTTGTGTTATTGTATCATTTTGAGCTGGTGATTTAAATGACTATAACATAGTTTCTTATTGTTCAGTTGGGAGGAAAAGGCCTATCGGCGAAGAATTTGCGTTATTTTCTGCCAGTAAAAATTGCCACCCACACATCACTCCTGGCAGATAAAAACTAACGAGAAGAAAATGATGCTGAATACTAAAGCTGACCAAGAAGAAGTCGGGGTAATGAGGTGGGGGTGTGGATTCCGTGTTGACGGTGGACAATACAAGCGCCTGGCCTCTAATGATATCCGTGAGCGAGGCGCTAACAGGTACTGACGTACGACGTGCTGGGCACAGGCTGGCGTGCTAGCAGCGTGACCGAGACGATTTCCCCTGTCTCCGCCGTTCCTTGTGGACTTGTTCACGGGAACAGGCACCGTCTCTCCCTGTCTTCCCTCTCTCTGTAGTGTAGCAGAGCGAGAACAGCAACAGCCGCAGCCACCGCACAAACAGTTAGACTTCCGACAAGCGCCACTCGCTTCAGGCGCCCGGAAGCCCCGCAATGCCGCTCCCGTGCACACTCTGCGGACTTCTCGAGTTCCTCGCTTCCAGACCCGTTCGCTCTCACAACTCCTTCGCTCCCCGACCCGTTCCCTCTCACTGCCACGCCATGCCACGCCCCGTCCACGGACAGGGCCCGTTTGATCATCGGTCGTCCATCGAGCGAGCGCCAGACGCCGGGGATTAGAACAAGAGAGGCAGGAGCGTGGGCCCGGCAAGTGGGGCTCTTCCCCCTGTAGATTTATGCGCCTCGGCTTCCACGACATAAAAGACACTCGTCTTAATGGAATCGTGCAGCTGATGGGAAAAACGATTATGTGGCATAAACTTAGCAAAAAACACACAACTTTTGGATAAACGCGATACTTTTGGGATGCACGTAGCAACGTCTATTTTTCTGATTATATCGACTCGCATGTCAAGAGATCGTGGCAATCATGAAGGAACACTTTGTACGGATATAATATGTGGAAAGTGGTTATAACAAACTTTGCACTGTTCAGCCGTGCGGCTAGCTCTCTAAGCGCGCGTGGCGCTCGGCCGGAGGTCGCATTTGATAGGCCCGTAATCACCGGATAAATCGGCTTTGATGACATTCACAGCATTGTCTCTGACGGCACGGAAAGGAAAAAATGGAATCAAATTAAATACGAACTGCGCATGGGCAGTGTTCGATTTTTTTTGTTTTACGCTTGTGAAGAACATTCGTCATCTTCCAAAACTGCGAACGATGTCTAGAGATTAGAACTAAAAGCGAAATTTCCAAGCAATTTCAAGTGCGCGTACAGCCGTGATTTGTGGTAAGTCGAGCGACTAACTTCTCTGAAGATTGGTCGTGTGCGAGACGTAAAAAGACACCTCGTGATAGACACTCTGATATCTTTCTTTATCCCTGCCACTAGATGTGCGTCGACAGATCGGCGTCGCGTTCAGCCGTTCCCGACTTAAGTGCTTCCAAAATGAGTGCTATGACGTTCGAGTTAGAGCCGCCTAGCTATTCAGCGGAGGAACAGGACCCTTCCGTGCCATTTATACATTACGGAAATGACGTCATGACAAACTTGACGACTGCTCCACCTGGCGTCAACGCGGCGATGGCACTGAATGAGAGTATGAACGAGATTGCACAGATCGCGGAAGCGTACGGTGTACGTTTCATACCGTACACTGTGCTCTCCGTGTGTTGCTTCATTTTCAACATTCTGTCCCTATCGGCCATGACAAAGATCCGTGGACACCGGACCGTGCATCATACGCTATTACTGAATCTCGCCGTGGGTGACATGTTCGGCTCCGTACTTCTTTGGATGTACTACAACTCGCCTGTCATCTTCCCGATGTTCCCGATCACTCGCCTCGAACACTGTCTTTTTGTGCACCTCGCGCTGGTGGCACCGTTCATCCTATCGCTGTGTATGAGTTCCTTGTCGCTACTCATGCTTGCCCTCAACCAGTACATCGCTATATGCAGTCCGCTCTTCTCTGCCACCCGTGTGACCAAGAGCAAGGCTTCAATCTTCATCGTGGTCGCCTGGCTGCTCTCGGCCTTTCTCGCCATGGTGCCCGCCTTCTTCATGTTGTTCAAGGCGCGCACGGAGAACTGCAAGCACTACGCGGGCGACATGGGACAGAAGTCTATAGAAGTCTGTTCGTATGCTCTGGCTGGGCTGATCATAATCATAGTTGGTCTGTACTGTAGGATATACCACGAGGTTCTGGAGTACAGACACCGTACCCCGCAGCTCAACAGGCGGGTCGGCGGGAATGACACCACTCCACGCAGCGGCGAGACAGAACGTAACTACAAGGCGTTCATCACCACTCTGCTGCTGTCTGGCACTCTAGTGATCTTCTGGCTACCTTACATGGTATTCCACTTCATCAGCGCGCATCTGGATTTGGAAAACGTTCCCTACATCGTGTTCCAGATCAAGTTATACGTGATAGATTTCCTGCCAATGTTGAACTTTCTGACAGATCCTATAATTTATGGAATACGCATGCGCGAGATTCGCGACGGATACCGGCGCCTGTTCGCGAGGTTGTTTCCGCGCTGTGTCAAGGAACCTCAAGTCAACAGGTCCAGTGTGAGGTTCACCACCTTGACCAGCACGGACAAATACATGACCACCATCGCTTAGCCGGTAAAACTGCAAATAGGAGACGTTCTAGCTGTTAGGCGTAATATACATACATGTACGATATGAGATTGATTATCGCTAAATTATTCGAGCCGAGTCGTATACTTTCGTGTGTATTCGGTGTTGTTTGAGGAGTGCTTGCAGGATTCCGTTTAAGGGATTTATTCACTAAACGGCCGGTGGTTCGACAGCGACGGTCGAACTGTTTTCCTGAAAACTAACATAGCCTGTTTTTGCACATCACCAATCAACGCGATATTAAAGAGAATTACGCAGACAATCAAATGCTAAGTATTCCAATCTGAATAGTCACTGGTGATATATTGTTTGGCCATGTTTAGAATGGTGCCGCGGCTAGTTTTCCACTCGTCTTGTTCGGTTATTGCTTATCTACGATGTAATATATGTTGTAGTAAATGAATATTCCGAATATTGTTTCTTTTCCTTCACCCACATAATACAAAACATCATGTCGTAATTTAGTGGGACAAAATGGAAGTCACGTTTCGTGACACCCCATAATTCACTGGGGATGTTAACTTCTCTGCTCGATCGATTCGGTTTGGTGTGATTCTGTTTGGCGGCGACAAGTCGCACAATCTACAAGCAATTTTCAAATGTCACGTCCTCACGAGTAGATAGTTGGGGCGTACGCGGATGATCGTCGCGAGAAGTTCTTCCTCGCACTTCTATCAAAATATCTGCCCGATGTTCAGTGTATCCATACATTGCGACGATACGAGTCGCCCTGATAGACACAGTGTCCGGTAGCCAACAATCAGGTAATGGCCAAATTATTCCACAAATTGTATTTGGAGGAAAACAATTTGATGAAAATAACGGATGTTTTTCTATTTGTGCCGTGTAGATGTGCGTAAAGCTCCTTTAACTGGTGTGCCCCATCCGGGGTAGAGAAATAAAGACCTGAAAAATAACCTGTTCCGTCATACCCTGAATCATGTTGCACACGTACCAGATTAATCCTACTCTTCCTGCATAAAATCTGTGTATGAAAGTGTTCAAATGTTAAGGACAAAAGCTGGATGCTCAGGAGGAAATTAATGATTCTACACGTTCTGTGAGAAAATCGGCTTCATCGTTTAAAATAAGTTTCATCAGTCATTCACACATTTGGGCACATACATTTGACGTCCATCAGCATCACCTATATTTATCGGGAAGAATTGGCCCCGCAGCCACGCGTAACTCTTCTGTAAGAATTTATGACTATCCTTGTAACACTTAAACAGCAACTAAATGTGTAACACGCCCCATCTGACGATAGAGGCGGCCTTCATGACATCAATCTGATATAAAGCTAGTCAATCAATCACCTGTTTGGGAGAAATTTGCTGGTTTGTTAGCGATGAATATTTTATCACAAAGCTACATGATATGATTGAAGCTCTCCCAGGAAAGGTGAGAATCGCCTTTTGAGAAATGCCGAGCAAAACAAAAAAGAAACGGAGGCTGACATTACAGTCTGACACACGAATCGTAAGTTAAAAGTTCTCGGGGGAATTTTCAGGGTTCTGATCTCACAAAGGAGGGTAACACGACCGCAGTCCACCCGGCTAATTTACTTGATAGCTTTTCCCGTTCATCTCCCGTCCACGAAATTTAATACACATGAAAAACACAAATAACATTTAAAAATACAGACTATCCGTTGTATATATTATGATTACGACGACATCATGGAAACAATGAGGTTCCTGTTTGCCACCAGGATCGCCACCATGTAATTCGGGTATAGATAAACCATAGAAACAGTCTACTGTGCCATATAATACAGAAACGTAATAATGTTGCATTAAAATTTTGTCATGTTTGTTTTTGCATAATGCAGACAATGGACATGACGTTTTTTTTGTACTTTTTAGGCATAATAGACTGTTTCAGAGCCCCAAAAGCACATGGCATCAGCAGGTACCCCATTAAATTGATTTTGCTTTCTGTGACTACATTCCTCAAAGTATCTCAAAGTATACTTTGTATTTCGTCAGAATGATAATCTTCACCAAATACAATAATCAGAGATGCAACTGACAGTAAAATACTGTCAAATATACTCGGTGAAATATTGACAATAGTAAGGCAGGTGACATACAGCACAATTGATTGTAATTCGAAATTAGGCGTACTCATTCATTGATAGGTCTATGTCCTTTCACTTTTTATTCGGTGCATATGCGCAACTGATTCATCATCTGAACGTACATATGTTTGGTCAGATTAATTATGACAAGTAATCAATTGTACTATAGTCGGATAAAGCATGTCAAAAGACTAAGGAATTTTTAAGCCTAGACACGCAAAATTTGACATGCCAATTATGTATTTGTCTATTTCATCTTGAATAGCGAAAAAAAGATAAAACATCAAAAGATAAAACAAAAAGATAAATCAAAAGATAAAACATGCACATGGCACCTTAAGAATTTAAGAAAATCTCTAATAGTGTTGTATGATGTGTAAACCACAACACATATCTATAAGACCTTGGGTCTTCATTGAAACTAATGTATTCGGCATGTCATGTCAGACAATGATAGAGCAAATATCTATAAACCTGATATGTTTTCAGACACATAATCGGTTTGTATTCCCTTGTTCAATTCCTTCCCTCAAGGTTCCAGATATTGAGAGAACAGTAAAATGTGTGGACTATTGAACACAGATAATCTTACTTTTGCTTATGTCAGACCTTTAGCTCTTATGAGCACATATATGTTTTGTTCGATGAAATACATTTGAAAAGGAATCTGTGAAATAAATTTATTAGATAGAAGTTTTTATGGGGAAATATGTTTTCAGGAACTGGATCATATCTGGTCTGACAATGTTCATATTAAAATATCTCAGAAAACAATGAGAGATAGAAGCACAACTTTCAGACAGATCCTTTCTCCAGACCAGAGCAGAACTTTGAAAGAAGTTTTCAGAGGTTCGTCTTTTTGTGTTTTCAAATCAGTAACGTTCTGTCCTGTTTGGTATCTGATACTCTTGGTGTTACTCTGATAACATACTTCCAAAGCACGCAAGCGAGTTACATACACAAACCCATTTCTTTACTTACAAGTACACTGTATGATATTCTGTATCTACATTACCACATTATCTTAAACATGGTCATCATGTTTGGTAATCGGGTGAGACCATCGAACGACAGGTGTATATGTGAAGAAATCTTTCTAGCAATTTGTAAAGTAATCATACATATACAAACTCGTACCACATGGAATATACCACAAGTTTGGTGTCAACCACTACAACGTAAAAACTATGCATGACAACCACATCTATTGGCAAACCTCCTGTTTTTGTATTAAAAAATACTACTATGAACATTCATGTTATTCATTCTCTGTTATCCTGCCTGATAATTGTGCATGTGTGGGTGCATGTTAGTCATACCAGGCAGTTGATGTTAAAGCTGCTGCCTTCGAATGTATGCCATATTTTTCTCAAAACAATTTTTTAGGTTACCGGACCTTTGGTGAATCTCAAGGTCATATGTTCACACTGCGAACCTTGATTGGTAAATCCCTAGGTCTGTTACCTGTCAATGCTGCCATGGCCAAACCAAAATTGTCCGGTAACCTATCTTAGCCTTTGAGCTAATTTTTTGTTAAACACATTTGATGCAATATAACAAAAGGTGTGCTCAATGATTTTGTCGATTACAGTCCGTCCGAGTTGTCTTTTCATCCGTTTTAGTGCCCATTTTGTACTGGTTTTGTAAATAAACAAACGAAGTGTATCCTTCAAAGCCGAATGTAAACAAAAAGTCCACATCGAGTACATTTTCCAGTTCGTATGTGCATATATAGTGTAGTTGTGAGAAAATAATGCCATGCATAGTGACATTGTGCATGATGTATATGTAAATATACCGACATTAGGCTGTTTTGTCTGTTTGCTTGAGAAATCCAGGCTCCAATGACATGTTGCGTCGTTGAGGGCAAGAGGATTGAAAAATTGTAAATTGCACATGATTTGAAGGGAGTCAGTATATAGTCGTTAGCACATGACCGAATACCCACATGCGTCAATGTGCATATTACTCAGACCCTACTGTACATGTGTATCACACAGCATCGGCTAACTTTATGGACAATTCAAAGCGTCGAAGTGGACGTGTACTTTCACATCTATTGCACAACACTATTTTGTTGCATTGGAATCCTATAAGAGAGACATTTTTGAAAAGGGGACTTCTGGCAGATTAGTGCTAATTCACATAGAGTGTTCAGTTTAATAAACTTGCACTGATACATCTGCAAATGGATGAAAAAGCAAGGAACAACTTGTCAACTTATAGTAGTTTACACTTATTCAAATTCTTGTCGTTTCAACAGAATTATGACCCAACGGATATTAATTTCCATGTATATAATTGCAAATTTTGGCATAGATATATTAGCGATGATAACGTTTTATCACTATTTGTCACATATTTATCATGTATGGCTGTAACGGCTGGCGCTAGTTTGTCTCGGACATGCCCTCACATTGATGCATTTCTGATATGAAAGAAATTGTCACTCTCTTCAACGGCACTCAAACTCGTATTGGATGTGACCATCTGATAATTGTGCTTTGTTCCCTGAGATATGCACAATATGTACACAATTAATTTTAGCGCGTCTAGCCCAATCAAATGCCAGTAATCCATACACGATGTACCTGTGCATAGATGGCCAGGTGATTGGAGCCAGATACTACCCAGGCCATAGGCAGCTCGTCTTCCATTGTTATGTAAACTATAACACTGCTTGGTGTAAATCTGCTTGAACTGGTGTGCCCCAGCCGGGGTAGAAAATAGAACCCGTTGATGAATATTGAACAGTTCAAAAACTCCCCTGTCATACTCTGAATCACGTTATACACATACCAGATTCAAACTTCCCGCATAAAATCGGGAGGAAATTAATGAATCTACACCTTTCCGTGAAAATATCACTTTATTGGTTTGAAGTAACTCCGAGTTGTTTCTAAGACACCGACACAATGGGTAAGTTTCATCTGTCATTCGCAGTTTTGAGTAACACGAACTTAACATGCCTCTGCATCACAAGACATTTGCGCCACCCATCGTAACTCTTCTGGAAGATTTATGGCCCTCCTGTGCAACCCAATGGGCTTGAAATCCCCGAAACATCAACTAAATGTGTAACACGTCCCATCTCACAATGTGGTCCATGAATGTGGACCTTTTGGGGAGAAATTTGCCAGTTTGTTGGTGATGAATATTTAATTACAAAACTACACGATATGATCGCCATTTGAGAATCGCCGAGCAGAAAACCACCAGAGGCTGGCATTACAGTCTGATAGCTGAATTGGAGTCGTTAGAGTTCTCGGGTGATTTTTAGGATCCTCAACTCACAAAAAAGTAACACGACCACAATTCACCCGGCTCATTGAGCTGATCTTGTTTTCTTATCCATCGGCCGAAATTCGATTTAAATGCAAAACAAAAATAGTACATTGTATTTGAAAAATACAGACAGAAATATTTTCCACTGTTATAATATCTTGTTCACGAACACATCATGAAAACAATTCTCTTGTTTTTAGTAGTATAGAATATATCCCTTCCTGTATACTCATTGGATATTAGTTTATGTACACTCTATCTCGAAGTATACTCATTTATTCATCGTCATAATAATTATCTGCACCAATATTCGATGAATATTTTGCATTTTGAATATGCAAGATCTTCAAACCTATCTAAATGATTATAACACATCCAGAATATATGTCACATTGAATTTTAGCATTCCAAGTCATTCAATTTTCAAAAGGAACTCAAATTCAAGAACACGAGTAGTAAATTTGGGCGTGTGAGTAGAAAAACACTTTTGAAAAAGAAACATACAGACATGACGGAGAACCAAAATACCGTCTTTGTGTTCCAGTAAAATTCTGCACCAGTTTTCCCTTCTAAATCAACACCAACTTCCCTAAAGCTTTCCATATCATTGGTCCGAACGTGCTTTGGTAATCGAATGGTTCAATTTGTACGTTCTGATAAATTTACCACACTATACAGCAATACCATATCACTAGATTTCTCTTCATTCTTTATTGGTTTTGCTGCTTTGACCTAGTTTTCAGAAGTCGACTTGCATACAGATTGACCACTGTGATCACCTGAAGTCAAGGTTGGTTTTGACCGAACGTTGAAAGTGAAAACAAATAGGCTCCGCCTAAGAAATCCTGCACTTTTTGCGGCATACTCTAATATTTTTGCCCCATAGCGAATGTGTCTAATAGGTATGTATGATCTGTAACCCTTGAAGAAGTGTGTATTGTTGTGTTTAATGAATATTGAGTGTCAAAAAAACAATTTACAATATAAACGTTTCTTTTTTCAACTGACAACTAAGGCGTTTTGCTGAGCTGAGATAAGGAATTGGCGTAATCAGAAATGCATTTCTGAATAAGTGAAATTGGGTTTTGATTACCAAAGTACACATGATCCTTCGCCTCTGATAATTGCTGATCTTCTGCGACACTGATAAGGAGAAAGTATGACATCATCCATTGTTGTATGGCCCATATCGAGAACACGGCTGGCATCAGATGAAGCCCAGTTCTGATCGATAGTTATCATAAGATCTGAATATCTGACTTCGTGACTCAACTATAATCCTCTGATCAAATAAATTTCATCCCATCCTAAAATAGCATAAACCCATTCAACTATGCTCACCAAGTACCAGATAATAAGCCGTGGATTTATAGAATAAAACTCAAATGGCAAAGGGCAGAAGGTTAGTCCCATATACAAAAATTATGCGTATGAAGTTTTTGTCGGCAATGAAAGTGCAACAAAGTCACTCCATGTACTAGTGTAGTAATGGGCTGTGAGAGGATTTCCACACGAGGTATTGGTGCTATCTAAATTGATACCCATTAAGGACAAGCTGGGCACACAGGCATTCACTCAGAGGGATTGTTTATTGTTTTATTGTTATTGTTTTAGGGCTTTTAAACAATCATCAATATGACATTGTTCTGTTGAAACCAGAAATTCAGGACTGAATATTCTTTCCACACCATACTATTGTGAAACTCTGTGTGGGTAGCAAGGTACGTCTCAGTGATACGACGCATATCTATAGCCATATTGGCAGTGTTTCATGTTGGGATGGCTGATAATGATATATAGGGGTTCTAGAAAAAAAAGTTTTATGTGCAACATGCAATGGATGAATGAAAGTGTGTTATGGTATACATAATATTAATCATGAATAACTGTAATCTACTTACAATTCGTGGTTTACTCGGGTGATTGTTATTCCTTGCACTTCTATCAAAATATCGGCCCGATGTTTAGTGTTTCCATACATGCGACGATGCGAGTCGCTCTGAGAGACACAACGTCCCATAGCCAACAATCAGGTAATAGCCAAATTATTCCACAAATTGTATTTCGAGGAGAACAATTTGATGCTAATATTAACGGATGCTTTTCTATTTGTGACATGTAGATTTGTGTTAACGATAAACTCTTCCTTCGAACTCTGAATCACGTTGAACACAAACCAGATTAATCCCAAACTTCCTGTATAAAAGCTCTGTGTAAAAATGATCAAATGTTAAGAGCAGAAGTCGCTTCAGGAGGAAATTAAAGATCCTACACGTTCTGTAAAAACGTTGCATTGAACGTTTTAAGTAACTCTGCATTTTGTTTCAACTGTGTGCTCGAGTTGTGTCTGACACCGACTTAATGGATAATTTCCATGTCATTCGCCGTTTTGGGCAAAACGTTCAACATTTCTGTGCATCGCAAGACATTTGCGCAACTCATCGTAACAATTCTGGGAATTTTATGACCATCCTGTTCATCCCAAGTGGCTTGAAATCTCTGGAACATCAACTACATGTGTAAGGCATCCAAACTCACAATGTGGACAGTGAAATATACTTAAGGTCCAATATACAGCCAGTCAATCAATCACCTGTTTGAGAGAAATTTGCTGGTTTGTTGATGATGAATATTTTATAACGAAACTACACGATATGATCGAAGTTCTCCCGTGAAAGGTGATGATCGCCCTTTGAGATTCGCCGAGCTGAAAAACGACAGGAGGCTGGTGTTACAGCCTGATACCTTAATTGGGAGTTCTCGTGTGATTTTCAGGATTCTTTTCTCACAAGGCGGGCAACACGACCACAATTCATCCGGCTGATTTCGTTGATATTGTTTTCTTGTTCATCGCCTGTCCACGAAATTTGATTCAAATGCAAAACAAGAATAGTATTAAAAAATGCAGACAGGTAAATTTTCCACTGTTTATGTTATATTACGTTCACGAACACATAATGCAAACAATTAACTTGTTTTTTCATAGTATACAATATATCCCTTTCTGCATACTGACTGTATACTAGTTTACACTCTGTCCCAAAGTATAGTTATATTTCATTCTAATTGAAAAAAGTCTTTCACTATTATGGTGTTGTACGACGTATACGTGTACTTGCATATTAAAAGTACAAAATTTTCCAATCCAAATAATTATTCACATATCCAGAGTATCTGCGACATATGATTTCAGCATTCAGGGTCATCTAGTTTTATGTTCAAATACGTGTTTTTCAACCGTCAAATTAGATGTTTTGCTGAGCAGAGATGGTACTATGCTGTGATCATAAATGCAATGGTGGAAAAATTGACATCGGGTTTGGATTACGAATGTAAGTATCAATCTATTACCACCAATACAGTCAAATTTCGATGATTCCAACGTAAAACGCAACATTTTACGATAGAAACAAAGCCCAACCGAATACTATATAAGTACACATGATCCTTCGCCTATGATAGTAGCTGATTTTCTGTAAGCCTAGTGTGGAGAAAGTATATACATCAACCATTGTTGTACGGCTCATGTAATGAGAGCAGCTGGGATCAGTTTACCGTTGGCTAGAACTAATGTACTCAACACTGGATCATGTCACACACTGGTAAATCGAATGTCTATATACATATTTTGAAACTTAGTATGTTTCAAACCCATAGAATCGGGTTGTATCCACTTGTTCGCGCCTTTCCCCCAACGTTAGAAATATTGACAGAACAATAACTTGGTGGTCTATTGATCGTCAATTGATAACTTTTGTTGCCTATGTCAGACCTCTTTCCTTGTGAGAATATTCAAATATATGATTTGTTCGAAGAAATCCATATTAATGTGAAACGGCTCAATGAAATAAATTATCTAAGTAGTCTGGAGATTCATAAGTTTTTGTGGGGGATGTATTTGGGGGAACTCAATCAGATCTGGTCGGATGATGTTTATGCTAAAATGTCTAAGAGAACAATGAGATATAGAAGCACACCGGTTGGACAAATTATTTCTCCAGGCCAAACCGCTAGAACCTTTGGAAGAGGTCTCCAGAGCCTCATTAATTTGAACATTCAAATCAGTATTATCTTGTAAATATCAGTAAACAAGATATAAATCACAGGACTTTGAGTGTGAGTAAAAAACCTCACGGTATGCATTTTAATGTTCTTGTTCATGTACACGCATGATCACCGATGAATCATTTATTTGAAACAATAGTGAATATTATTAGAAAGATAAAAAAAATCAGCATGATATGTTCCAAGACAGAGATAAGACCATACATCGTTGCAGTTGATGGACAATTGCAAGGTTGAGAGAAACACAATCACTTAGAATTTGCAATTTAATTGACATATCTGCATTCACTGTGTGGAAAAATTGAATTGGCAACAACCTTTTATCAATGTTGATAAGATCTTACCTGAAGTTACAGATACTATACGGACGGTTCGTAAAAAACATAAAGTAAATATATCAGTGATAATATATAGATACGAATTTGAGATAAAAGCAAGATCCTCATAAGGATTTTAATGTTCTTATGAGTTATATGAAGAACAATGCCCCAGCCATTTCTTGTAGTGCAGGTGTTTGCGAATTGTGTGCCCGAGCTGTGTCCAATTCACCAGTTTAGTGGATAAATGTCATCCGGTAAAACAATTTGACGCCCCTCTGCATCACATAAATTTGGCAGAAAGAATTGCCGCCGCCCAACCTAACTCTTCCGGAAGATTCATGACTATGCTGTGTAACGCAACGGGCTTGAAAACCCGGAAACATCAACTAAATGTGTAACCTCACCACAGGGCTTGACATTCACAACATCAATCTGGACCGTGAAATGTACTAATGATGTAATGTCTCTATAAAGCTAGTCAATCGATTACCTGTTTGGGACAAATTTGCTTATTTGTTCATGATGAATATTTCATTTTGAAAGTTACAGTAGACGTAGAATCAATACCCAGTATCAAGTATTCCGAGCCAACAAAACGGGGTCCGTTGTCCAATCCAACGTGAATTGGAAGAGGAAATTCTTGAAGAATTTGGACAACCGCCCACTTGGCTGATCCAATTGAGACCACGAAATGTATTTCACATATATTCAGTGGTATATATTCCACTGTATATAGTATGTTTGCGAAGACATCGTGCGAATAATTAACTTGTATTTAAAAGTCTATATGGTATATCTTCTACAATGATCACCTTCGCCAATTGCAATAATCTCAGAGATGTGAGTGGCCGAAATTTACAAGTCACATAATATTTCATTATGATGATTTTGTAATTTTTTTGCAATGTCACATAGAAGTGACATAGAATTTTAGTTATATGTTTAAATATTGAACTTTACCAAATGAACTTCAATACAAAAACATGAGTGGTAAATTTAGGAGCAGCAATTTTGAGTAGTAAACACATTTCTGGAGGAGAAACATACATACATTTACCTGCAATGTATTTCAATGTAATATCACTAGGTTTGCTTGTACGTTTTTATTGTTGTTGCTGTTTTGATGCAATTCTTCAAAACTTGAGTTGACAACTTGTAAATGTGAAGTAGATGAAGTATATACTGCAGGTTTTGAGCGAACTGCTACAACATGAAAGATATACAGAATGTATAACAACCGCATCTGTTAGTGAACATTCTGTATTTGTGTTGATTATCTGATAGAACATTCAGGTCATTCATTCTCTGTTATCATGCCTGATAATTGTGTATGTATTGATGCATGTTAGCCATACCAGGGAGTTTAGGTTAGGTTATAACAACCCTGGCGTTTTTGGCAGATCTTGTTCGGTGTTTACACGAGGTGACACGATGAAGCCCAGCTCTGATCGATAGTTATCACAAGAGCTAAATCTCTGGCTTGTGACGCAGCTACAATCACTTAATAAAAAAACTCTATTCCATCCTAAAATAGCATCAACCCATTCAGCTATGCTCACCAAGTACCATGTAATAAGCCGCGGATTTGTAGAATAAAATCCACGTGACAAGGGGTAAAAGATAAGTTCCGTATACAAAAATGATGAGCATGGAATTTTTGTCTGTTATGAAAGTGCAACAAAGTCACTCAATGTGTGATAGTGGGCTGTGATATGATTAGCACATGGGTGTTTATTCAATACATAATCTCCAAATCTGTAGAGATTCATGCTTCATGAAATAACATCCGTCGATCCACAGAAACCTCCCTTTTTTGTAGCCAAGCTGTCTATTGATGACGACACACCCGAATGTCCATTGTCGGGGAAATTCTGCTGAAATCTACAGTGAATCTGGATCAGTCATCTCGGTATGACACTCTGTTCGGATAAGAAGGTGTGTTCCAATAATACGACACATATATACGGCGATATTTGTATTGTTCATTGTTAGAATGACCAGTTATCATATATTAGTTTTAAACCCAACGTAGAAACAATACAGACGGTATATATTCCACTGTATATAGTATGTTTGCAAAGACATCATGCAAACAAATAACTTGTTTTTAAAGGTCTATATGGTATATTTTCTACAATGATCACCTTCGCCAATTTTACAATCAACATATTATGATTTTTTGCAATGTGACATAAAAGTGACATAGAATTTTATCTTTCAGGGTCATCTAGTTCTATGTTCAAATATTGAAGTTTACCAAATGAACTTTAATACATAAACATGAGTGGTAAATTTAGGAGTAGAAAATATGAATAGTAAACACACTTCTGGAAAAGAAGCATACAGACGTGTTAGAGAACAACAAACATGCTACAGTATCCAAGTAAATTCTCTACACCAGTTTTTCCATCTCACTCAACACCAACTTAACTTCAGCTTACCATACCATTGGTCCGAACGTATATTGATTATCGACCGGACCAAGCTGAACGTTCTGATAAATTTACCACAATGTACTTCAATGTCATATCACTAGGTTTGCTTGTCCGCTTATATTGTTATTGCTGGTTTGGTGCAATTCTTTAAAACTTGGATTGAAAACTTGAAAATGTGTAGTAGATAAATTAGACTACAAGTTTTGAGCGAACTGCTATAACATGGAAGATATGCAGAATGTATAACAACCACATCTGCATCCTATACTTGTGTTGATCAACAATAAAACATTCAGGTCATCCATTCTCTGTTATCATGCCTGATGAATGTGTATGTATTGATGCATGTTAGCCATACCAGGGAGTTTAGGTTAGGTTATAACAACCTTGGTGTTTTTGGCAAATCTTGTTCGGTGTTTACACGAGGTGACACGATGAAGCCCAGCTCTGATCGATAGTTATCACAAGAGCTAAATCTCTGGCTTGTGAAGCAGCTACAATCACTTAATCAAATAAACTTTATTCCATCCTAAAATAGCATAAACCCATTCAGCTATGCTCACCAAGTAATAAGCCGCGGATTTGTAGAATAACATCCACGTGACAAGGGGTAGAAGATAAGTCCCATATAGAAAAATGATGTGCAAGGAATCTTTGTCTGTCATGAAAGGGCAGAAAATGTGTAGTAGTGAGATGATTAGCACATGGGTGTAAATACAAAAAATGATCTCCAAATCTGGAGAGGTTCATGCATCCTGGAGTAATATCTGTCGATCCACAGAGACCAGCCCTCTTTGTAACCAAACTGTCTATTGATGACGAAACACCCAGATGTCCATTGGCGGAAAAATTATACTGAAATCTACATTATATTGGATCAGCAATCTCGATATGACACTCTGAGGGTACGAAGGTATGTTCCAATAATATGACGCATATATGTACGGTGATACTGACTGTTCCATGTTTGGATGACTAGTGATCATATATTATGGTTCTAGAAACAAAGCCTGTGATTTAACGCAATACAATATAATCATGAATGAATGAAATTGTGAACGATGTACCTAAATGGCTTGGTCATATGTTGACCTTTTGATTGGGAACTCGAGGATCCAATGACGTGTTACATCATTGAGCGCAAGGTGATCTCAAAAAGAGCATAACATGAGTAATTGTAATTTCAAACGAATCACCATTGGACAACTTCATGTACTAACATACGTTCCTGTATCCCGATTACCGGCCAAGCATTAATTCGATGTACCGATATCTCCACGTTTATATTGAACATTGAAATGATTACCTCAGAGCGCCACACATATTTTCCCAACAATGCCTGAAATGTAAAATAAGAACAGTAAAGAGATTGAACACTTATATGATGATCTAACTGATATTGCCAGCTTTTTTCTGTATAGTAAACCCAACACTGCACTGTTGCACTGCGCTACATGGAATTGCTACCCCCAACAGAGAACTTGACTAAACTAGGCTTTGCCTCCTGTGGTAATGTACTTGCCTTGGGCAAGTGATTCTTAATGATTCTTGTCTCTCATGGTTCAATATGGCGTTGTCCAAGATGGCATGTCTCACAGATATTGGTATGATATAAATGGTTCATATAATTACATAAGTATTAAATCATCGACAATCATACTGATATGTTACTGTTATTGTTCATACCGTTATTCCACCATTGACACCAATGCCGTTGTGTTTTCTGAACAAAGGGTATTGCTGAAATATGTCTTGTGCGAATGTGTCTTTTCTATTTTCACCTTTTTCTCTATATACAAGGTGATATTAACTACACAACCTGCACCTTACAGGCTTCTGGTCTACCGATGTGTTAGGAATTATATCTCATTGTGACCATGTTACTAGGGAATGACACAGACATGACTTGAAGCTATCTGCATTCACAGCGTAAAAATGACAGATGATTTTCATACATGAATACCGCTGAATGGAAAATCCTGAAACAATGACAACAAGAAATCTATAGTACAGTTTTATATCCTAGTTATAGTTATAGTTCAGTGATATAAATATCCTAGATATGTACAAATGAAGAATAATACCAGACGTCGTTGGAGAAAATATGGGGTTAAACTCGAACGCTATCAACACAAACGATGAAGAAAGATCATGTACTTCTTCGCAGTATTGAAAAAATTAAAAGTAAGAAGTTGATGAGAATTAACCTCAGTCTGTTTGGAATCAATTTGTCTGAAAACATTGGCGCCACCGGGGTAATACTCCTGGCAGATTTATGACCATCCTGTGTAACCTGAAGGGCTTGAAATCCCTCAAATATCAACTAAATGTGTAACACGCTCTATCTCACCACAGGGCCTGGCCTTCACGACACCGATCCAGCCCTGAAATGTGTTAAATAATCTGCTCCGTGAAATGTACTGATGCTGTTATATCCGATATAAAGCTAGTCAATCAATCACCTGTTCGCGAGAAATTTGCTGTTTTGTGGGCGATGAATATTGCATTACAAAACTACGTGATATGATTGAAATACCGGAGGAAAGGTGAGAATCGCCGAGCCATTTGAGAATCGATGAGCAGAAAAACGAACAGGGGCTAGAAGAGAACAGGAAAGTGGAAAAAGAGAGTTCTCAAGAAATTCTCAGGGTTCAGACAACGATCCTAGAGCTTCAGAGCACATCACATGTATGTTCAATTTGTGGGCAATTGTATGTTTCTCAGTCAATAGACGTGGAATCAATACCCAGTATTATGTATTCCGAGCAAACAAAACAGGGTCCGTTATCCAATCTGAAATGACAGGGAAACTCATGAACCCCCAAAAATGGCCATTAGGAGATGAAATCAGGTGTTCCGGAAAGAGTGAGCATTTCCTGCCCCCACTAGTGGCACCCGTCATGAATACCCCAAAATTAACATGAAAATAGATCTAGTTGCATGGCAGACATGTATTTGGTGTATTTATCAACCAGATCATGATGACGTCCATAGAATTTCTTAAACGCAGCTATAAGTCTTGGTATGATAACCAGTGATTATTTCAATAATTGATTATCAGTGATATGCCTAATGGGAAGTTCATAAGTAGACATAGAGCTGGTACAAGGGGCAAATTGTACAATACAGATAAAAATCACAACTCACCGACATTGGATAGTGTGGCAACTGTCAGTGTCATAAACAATTTTCTAGCCTATCATCATCATAACCAATTGCCATCCTTGTCAGATCCTAACTTATAGGTAACTAGACGCTTCCGGTCGCCTACGACCGCTTGGGTGTATCCCCCGTGGCCCCATCATCCCTGTCGCCCCAAATACTACTGATAAGCGTGAAAAACTAGAGCGAGGGCTAAAATGATTACCAGAGAAATGTAAAATCCTAATATGCTCAAGCCAAAACTGTTTTTTCCCCACAAGAATTGCTGCATTGACCTTTCAAAGTCATTGAAGGTCAAATTCAAGGTCACCACTGAAATCAGTGCATATGAATGTCCATTTCAACATGTTCGATAAGATAAAGAAATTACAGCCAGATCAAAGTTTTCATCAAAAGTTATATTTCAACTCAGAATATTTGACAAACTTGGTTTCAAGTTGAAACTCAAAGCAAAAGTTGATCAAAACTGCATTTCAAGATGACAAAATTGGAGCCAAATCAAACTTTTCACCGTAAGTTATATTTTAACTCATAATATGTGCAAAACTTGGTATCAAGTTGAAATTCAAAGTGAAAGTTGACCAAAACTGCATTTCAAGATGACGAAATTGAAGCCAGATCAAACTTTTCACCATGAGTTATATTTTAACTCATAATATGTGCCAAACTTGGTTTCGAGTTGAAATTCAAAGTAAAAGTTGACCAAAACTGCATTTCAAGATGACGAAATTGGAGCCAGATCGAACTTTCCACCATAAGTTGGATTTTAACTCATATTATGTGCCAAACTTGGTTTCAAACAGAAATTCAAAGTAAAAGTTGACCAAAAATGAATTTCAAGATGACGAAATTGGAGCCAGATCGAAGTTTTCACCATAAGTTATAATTTAACTCATAATATGTGCCCAGTAATAAATGTTCCTCACCTTAACTATTTTTATTGTGCTCAATAATTGACTTAACTAGCCATATTAATGTTAAATTATTCATCAATATCAATGATACTACACCATAAAATCACTACTGGACACAACCTTTTCTTCATTGATCCCAATAATAAATGTCCCTTACCTTAACTATTTTTATTGTGCTCAATAATAGACCTAACCATGTTAACTAGCAATACTAATGTTAACTTATTCACGAATATCAATGGTACTGCAGCCATAAAGTCAGTACTGGACACAGCCTTTACCTTGTTGAGCCCAATAATAAATGTTTCTTTGCCTAACTATTCTTATTGTGGCCAGTAATAAACTTAACTAGTAAATTAATGGTAAACTATTCAAATTTATGTTAACTTTTTCAGTAAAAGTAATCTCTTCACACAAAACCATCAACTGTAAATTTGTACACATGTCCAGTGTGATTTGTTTGCAGATATCAATCAACTGGAATGATCAGAGATCTCAATCGGATATTTCACATTGTTGTAATAAGTTATCTCATGAACTTATCAATATTTATTCAATCTTTCCGAAAAACGATAGGTTTCGTGCCTGAGCATTGCTCAACGAGCCTGTTCAATATTGTAGTGACTCCTGTAAAATTACAACTTCTAGAACGTTCACAAGCCGTGGGTGTTGAAATTGCTGATTTCGTCACAAAATGTGTCGCCAATCAGCCAATTTGGTTGCTATGGCAACCAAAATCGATAGGTGTCGTGATCTCACCATAAGACATGACCATATAAAATATTATCAAAATCGGTTCAGATTTGCGAGCTGTAGTGCGTTCACAAAAAAGTGTCTGCGGACGCGGATGCAGCGGCGGCGCGACGATCGTAAATCCATAGTATCCTCCAAACTTTGTTCGGGGGATACAATTAGACAGTTATTGACAATATTTATGTAAAAACCAAGTCGTATAATAACATAGACTCGAGAATAATATTATCAGATATATCTGATCATTTCCCTGTTATTTCCTGCATGGATACAGAATCTACTCCAACTAATAGTGAACCTCTTATATTTACTCACCGGCCTATGGATCTACATCAACTAAACCAGATTGCAAATGCCTTTAATAGCACCCCATGGGATGATTTTCTCTCAAATCATGATGTTAACGATAATTACAATTCATTCGTTGAATGCTTCCTGAAAACACTAGATAAATACGCCCCTTTAAAAGTCACCACTATACCTCAGAAATATGTAATCAGACAGCAGTGGATGACTCCCGGTTTGTTAAAGTGTACAAAGCGCCCAGACCGTTTATATAGAAAAGCTGTTGGTAAATCTAAAGATCATCCTGCCTGGAGTAAGTATATTAATTATAGAAACGCATTAAATACAATAAGACGATCTACTAAGAACGACTATTTCAAAGACTTACTCAATAAATATCAAAACGATATTCGAAAAACCTGGCAAGTGATAAATAGTTTGACAGGGCGTAAGCAGAACAAAAATTCTATATCGGATACCTTTAAACTAGATGGAGAGAAAGTGACCGACAACAATATTATTGCTGAAGAATTCTGCACCTATTTCAGTAATATAGGAAAAAATTATGCTGAGGCCATACCAAATTCGAAAAAATCCATTCGAGATAGAGAAAATAATTAAGACGTTTGACAGCAAAAAGAGCCATGGTGATGATGGTATAAGCATGTTGCTTTTAAAACAGTTATCTCAACCATGTAGTCTCCCAATCTCGATCATAGTAAACAAATCTCTCGAACAAGGAATTGTGCCTGATGCCATGAAATTAGCAAAGGTAATCCCAATATTTAAATCCAAATGTAGGCAATCATTTAACAATTATCGCCCTATTTCCTTGCTTGCAAATATCTCAAAGATACTTGAAAAAATAGTGCATCGACGCATGTTCTCTTTTCTATCTAAAAACAATATACTTAATGAGAAACAGTATGGATTCAGGCCAAAAAGATCCACAATAGACGCCATTACTGACTTCGTTGCAGATGTTTTACCCTCCATTGACAACCTCAATAAATGTCTCAGTTTTCCTGGACCTCTCCAAGGCCTTTGACACTATAAACCATCAGATTTTGTTATACAAACTTGAACATTATGGAATACGGGGTAGGGCCTTGGAGTGGTTCAAAAGTTATCTAAGTCAAAGGAAACAATACGTCAATTATAATGGAACATCATCCAGTAAAATGGAAATAACATATGGTGTGCCACAGGGATCGGTGCTAGGTCCGTTGTTATTTATACTATACACAAACGACTTACCACATTGTATAAATCATTCTAAAGTTATTTTATTCGCTGATGACACTACGGTGTACATTAGTGGTAATAATACTTCAAATTTATATGAACAAATGAACAAGGATCTAGACTCATTGAAAGATTGGTTTAGGGCGAACCAGCTTTCAGTAAATCCAGGGAAAACAAAATATATTGTGTTTTCGATAAAAAAAAATTGAATCTGAAAGCCCTTATAATCTCTATATAGAGAAGGAAAAACTAATGAAAGTTCAACATACAAAATTTCTAGGTTTGTTAATTGATCAAAATTTCACATGGGAACACCACATCACACATTGCTACAAAAATGTCACGAAAGGCGTATATGCCATAAATATGTGCAAAAATATTTTATCCAAAGACAATCTGAGAGTGCTCTATTATAGTCTTGTTCACCCTCACCTATTATACGGTATTCGACTCTGGGGTAACGCCTATCAAAAATATATTCACAAACTAGAAATAGTTCAAAAAAAGGCAATCAGAGCCATGGCGGGTGCTAAATATAACGATTCTACATCCCCGTTATTCAAAGAACTAAATATAATGAAATTAAAGGACCTGTGTGACCTGCAGATATTATTACTAATGTATGATTTCACGCATAAAAATCTTTCGGACTCCCTACTTAGAATATTTACATACCATGGTACTGTCCACGCTTATGACACCAGGCATAGCACCGACCCCAGTCTACCAAAAGTAAATTTTGACTTGATGCGTCGTAGTTTCATGTATACTGGCCCTAGTGCCTGGCTCGAGCTGAGTGTCACCATCAAAAACGCACAGACACGAACTTCATTTAAAAAGAAAGTCAAGCAGGACCTCCTGTCTAGATATTGAATAATTTGAAAACATATATGTATGTGCACCGTCAGCTTGACACATCACAGCCACGAAAATATATTTATCGAATATCAAACAATAAACCTAAAATTTGAAAATCTGATATACTTACATGATTGATAATTTACTCTTTATAATAGCAAAAACCCACATGCACATGTCTCTGACAGGAAATTTACACGTGACCCATATGTATGTATTGAAATCTAATTATCTACTGTTGGATTCATATAATTATTTGTGTGTGGGTGTGTGTGGGTGTGAATGGTATTAGTCGGGCATGTACGGGGGGTCCCTTTGCACCCCCCCCATGATCCTCCAAAACCAACTTTTTTCTCAAGGTTTTTTAATACTAATAAACATTACATATGTCTCCGGTTGCGCATCCATTGCAAAAATTGGTTTTCGGGCCATTTTTCAAAATGGCCGCCCCGCGAAATCTCGAATTTTGAGATTGCTTCACTTTAAGCTGCATAGGTCTACAAAATAAAATGTTTGTTACCTTTTGCTGCTCATTGTAGGGGCCTTATACATTGTACATGAGAAAACAGTGGTTAAATAAACATTTATAATATGAATATGTCCATAAATCCAAGATGGCCACCAAATTTAGATAATTTTTCACTAAAATGTCCATAACTTCGGACTGATTCAACCTAGGATGTTCATTTTGGGGTCTATACCTAGGTTTTCATATACAGGGAATCCATTTAGACCAAAATAAATACAATCAAGCTATTTCTTTTGATGCATGCATCCAAGATGGCCGCCAAATTTAGATAAGTTTTTACTAAAATGTCCATAACTTCGGACTGAGTCAACCTAGGATGTTCATTTTGGGGTCTATATCTAGGTTTTCATATACAGGGAATCCATTCAGACCAAAATAAATACAATCAAGCTATTTCTTTTGATGCATGTACACCTGCACACATGGTACACGCTACACATTCATTTAGATATCTCTCAAATATAGCCCCCTTTACACTCCAATGGACTCAATTGTGGATCTTGCTTGGATATTTCTGATAGAGACTTTTACTGATTGCAATCCCAATAAATCCTTGAACAAATAGAGCTTGATTTGATTGGTTTTGTTAATTAACAGAAATCCAAGATGCCTGCTAAACACACCCCGAAAATTCAAGTTCGTAAATAATTGTGCTATAAAGATGTGTGATACTTACTTTCAAGGGTATTTTGGTATGTAGATTCCATTTTTGGCGTTATTCTAGCTATATAATATCAATTTAAAATGATAACAGCATCTCATTGAGAAATATCCAATATTCAGAAATATCCAAGCAAGATCCACAATTAAGTCCATAGGGGTGTAAAGGGGGCTATATTCGAGAGATATCTAAATGAATGTGTAGCGTGTACCATGTGTGCAGGTGTACATGCATCAAAAGAAATAGCTTGATTGTATTTATTTTGGTCTGAATGGATTCCCTGTATATGAAAACCTAGAAATAGACCCCAAAATGAACATCCTAGGTTGACTCAGTCCGAAGTTATGGACATTTTAGTGAAAACTTATCTAAATTTGGCGGCCATCTTGGATGCATGCATCAAAAGAAATAGCTTGATTGTATTTATTTTGGTCTAAATGGATTCCCTGTATATGACAACCTAGGTATAGACCCCAAAATGAACATCCTAGGTTGAATCAGTCCGAAGTTATGGACATTTTAGTGAAAAATTATCTAAATTTGGCGGCCATCTTGGATTTATGGACATATTCATATTATAAATGTTTATTTAACCACTGTTTTCTCATGTACAATGTATAAGGCCCCTACAATGAGCAGCAAAAGGTAACAAACATTTTATTTTGTAGACCTATGCAGCTTAAAGTGAAGCAATCTCAAAATTCGAGATTTCGCGGGGCGGCCATTTTGAAAAATGGCCCGAAAACCAATTTTTGCAATGGATGCGCAACCGGAGACATATGTAATGTTTATTAGTATTAAAAAACCTTGAGAAAAAAGTTGGTTTTGGAGGATCATGGGGGGGGGGGGGGGGAGTGCAAAGGGACCCCCCGTACATGCCCGACTATATGGGTTTCTGCGGATACCCTGTATATTTTGACCAAACTATAGTTAATTTTGAAAAATGTGTGTGGGGATGCGGGTTTGTGTGTGTGGGTGTAAAGGGGCTTGGTTGTGTGTGATTGGCTCGGGATGGGTACAGTAGATGTTTGTGTGTGAGTTGTATGGGGGTAGGTGTGTGTGCAGGTGGGTAACATGGGGGGGGGGTGTAGGTGTGTGTGTGTGAATATTCAGCGAAATTATCAAAGAGTAAATTTTGTATATAGTGGATAATATTGTAAAGTATGTAAATATAGAACAATATGATGTTTATGAGTATTAGACGGACTGGAAGGAACAACAATTTATTGTAAAGGATATGAGGTTTGTGGTGTATATGGTGAGGTGACTGGTTTTAATTACAGGTGTTTACAGCCCTCGGGTTACAAGCTACGCTTTTGTAAACACCTGGGATGTGTCCTATATTCTTGTACTATTTTGAATTATTATGTATTATGTTATATGCACATCTCGAATAAAATACAATACAATACACAATACACGATCTAGCTGGGAATGAAATTGCCTTGTTAATCATGTTAATTGAACAGGTAAGCCAAATATAAGTGCCGGACACTGTGAGCTTTGATCATGATCAATAATTTTGACGACTGTCACTGCTGTGTTGACGTTGTGATGGCGGGCGATAATACAGACATCGGTACACTGTCAACATCTTTGCCAATTTCATTTAACTTCAAATCCTCACAAACATATTTTGAAGAAAACCTGGTATTACCCTTTGGAAATCTGTGAAAGGTCATCACAGGACATTTTTTTCGGCAGTTGTTGCAATGTATCGCCGCACAGAAAACGCAACATTTCTTAGCCGCCATGACCTTCGAAGCAGACAGCAGCTACCTCGGCAACAGCGTGGCGGCGCTGAGGTCGGCAAAATCTCACATTTGCGCGGGAGTTGCGTATCTTAGTGACGCTATGGGATCGTTGATTCAGATCTCAGAAGGGTAACACGACCGAGTCCACACCCCGTGTATAAATCCCGGCTTTGTAATATAGATACGATGGATGTTGTTACTGGACTCTCTCGCTGCGCTCGTAGCATTTTCCCGTTCCCGCCAGTCTTCGAAGTTTTACACACATTGAGAAAAAAAACACCTGCATTCCACACATTGAAAACTTGTTTCCGACTCGGGTCAATATGTATTTTACTTGCTTCCTCATGGGGTTTATGCTGAGGCGAGTCTTAGGATCAGTAATCCTTTAGGAAATGTACATTTTTCGTGAGTGATGACAATATTGACTGTCGAAAAACCCTTTAAAATTCAGATGTTGTTGTGGAAAAAATATTCAACTGATACTGCTGTCTGCTGTATATACTAAAATGCTAAATACTCATATTTGAAATATGATATGGATTGCTAAAGCACACGCGAATCGATGACTCTCTTTGGTTATAACTAATCCATTGTAAGCAAATATGGACAAATGTATGACTGTAGGTAGAACACACTATACCATCAAGCCAATGGCTGAACAATTTGACATTTACTGAAGTTAATGTACATGACACTCAAGCATGCCAGGTGAAAATGGAATATATGTCCCATGTATTTTCAGTCCCCCGGACATATATCCCTGGGGTAAATAGTCTGCCTGGACGTGAGTGCCGGGGTAATGTGTCCCTGGACATGTGTTCCCTGAGAATATTGTCCCATTGGGCAACATTTCCTAGGAATATTTGTCTGTGGGACCTATTTTACGTCAGACGTAAATTCCATTTACACCGGCACTGATAAAACAAATGTATGTAACGGATTTTCAATTCTAGGATGTCGGCATGTCGGCATACATCTGGGAATGGTTTTCGTCTCCTTTGTTTTACATGGAGTTTTTTTTTTCATGATTCTTCAGTCTAATATTCCAGACTTTGCAATAACAGCAAAGAAATCGGTAAATGTGTGGCCTGTTGAATTCCCGTCGTCAATTAATTGAATCAGTTGATAATGTTGTATTGCTGTTAACTCTGGGAGAACATATATATTGTTTGCTTAATTACATACATTTCAAAAGTCCATATGTTTGACACAGTATATTGTGCAGAAATCTACTTTTGAGAAACTAGATCAGACGTGGCCTGGCAATGTCTGCTGGTGAACTGTCTCAGCAGATATATAACATTCGGGCACTTCATGAAAGTTATGGAATTTAGGGAGCTTATTCTATTTCTACTCCCACATCAATAACACTTGTGTTTCTTGATTTATATACACTGTGTTACAGAGGAGGTTATATGTAAAATACCACAAAAGAAACAAGAGGAGTTATGTACACAATTTATCTGCAAGGCTCCCTGTACATGTATGATCATCAGTGTTTACAATGCATGATTTGGATGAGAACTTTGACGGACTGATCTTGAAATATTGTAACTTGATAAAGCAGGGATGATAGGGGTCCAATGAATAATGTTGGCATCAAGCATAACACTCAAAACCACCCTACATGTTTTGGATAAATTGGTACAAAGGGAGAGTAATGAACATCTACATGATATAACGATGATGTGTAAAGTGTTTCGATTCGCAATGAAAGTGCAAAAAATTAACTAAATGTGATTTGGACAGCTTTGATGCCATTACCACAGTTCCATTCCAAATCTGATAAATTCCAAAATCGCATGGTTATCTTCAGATGATTGATAGGGCAGTGCATACTGAGAAACGGCACATGTTTTGTTCAGATGATCGGTTTTTTTTTCAGATTACCTTCACAAACGTGTTTATTTTCACAAAGAAAATACATTGCTAGCCACATTAGTCAACAAGACTGACCTTGACAACGCACCATAATAATAACAATAATCAAAATGATTATCAAAGGAGCATTTTATTGTGGGGGCAGGTAGTGCAGTCAGTTAAGGCGCTCGTCCCGTGACCAGTAGGTTGCTAGTTCGAGCCGCGGCGCTGGCGCTGCTGTGTTGGCTGTCCAACATCCTTGGGCAAGGTGTATCACAATGTGTCTCGGTTCACTCAGTCGAATAATTAAATACCCGATTGGTAGTGTTGGCAAATGTACGTGTGTTCTAGTCACTTTGCTCCAGTAATGGCAGCAACAAGTCTGACAAACAGGTGATTGTCTATGGACCCAGGGAGTCGGAAAGTGGTTCCTGGAATTATTATCGAGGGTAATATATTTGAAGCGATTATTATTATTATTATTATTAAAATGCTATTTAGGGTGCAAGCGCCCCGCATATGAGCACGGCACGGCGGGCGTCGTATTTAATTAACTATGACCAGGTAATAATCCAGCGAACAAGTCCGGCCTCGATTCATCACTCAGATATTACATCATCATAGTAGTGTAGCCCAGTGTGAAGAGCCTGAAAACCATGAAGGCGGCTTCCGAACCCACACACGTGGGCGTGTTGCTGGCCAGCCTCGTCGACGGTCCAGCATGGGGATAGAACCCCGGATAGACAGACGGTCTGCCAGAACCTGTACGCACCATTCCAGAGCGAGAAACTACCAATCCTTGGGGGGCATGAGCTGATTAGAGCAGCCTCCCTCCCGTGCCCCCAATCCACAGAAATCCTCTCCGATTTGTGACCAAACTGCCTATCCGTTAAGATACACCAGAGGAATGAGAAAAACATCAAATGAAATCAGTACTCAGGTGAGACAAATTCCAAGTGAATAAAAAGAGTTATGTCCCCCGTAGGGGAGATATATAGTTTTTGTGCGGTTTCCAGTGCGCCGTACGCCGTCTGAAAACGATCTCACGAAATTTATTCTGAAACGTCATAAGATATCATCACGAAACGTTTTGTGCACAAAACTTTTTGTAGGTTGCTATTGAATTTCAGCCAAATTGGAAAAATAAGATGGCCGCCACAAAAAAAAAATCTTTTTTAGGGGAAAACGGGCGTCACACATTTTTTTCTGAAACGTACCGGGGACACCTGTGCAGTCTAAGACCGACTGCCACTCCAGACCGCCCTCTTGTTATTCATCCAAGCTCTGAGTCCAATGTCAGGGAATACATTGTATATTGATTGATATTTTTCAATGACGCGGCGCATATATATGGTCTTAACGCATGCTTGATATAAAAGAAACGGTCCCTTCTCTTCGATTCAATGGCATTCAATCATATATGGTACAATTGTGAACACGTCATTGAACGATCGTGTTTTGTACCCCTACTCCACACAATCCACAAACAATGGTTATATCCTAGGTAGTATCTATAGCCAATCACTTGCCACTAAGCCATACATGATGTACCTGTGGAAGTGATTGCCAGGAAGTGATTAGAGCCAGATTTCGCGCCATTTCAGCAGAATACATTGCTCAACAGATATTGAATCCCAAGTATACACTTGTTAATTTCCGAATTAGACGAAAAAAGGATGATGAATGAATTCTATAGTTTTATCACTATTAATCACATTTGTCACAGGTTTAGCATCGTACCAAGCATACCTTCTCCTTCACGCATGCCTGATATAAAAGAAACGGTCCCTCTCTCCAGTAGCACTCAATTGATGCAAAAGAGAGGAATCCATTAGATGTGATCAATTGATTAGTGTGATTTGTCCCCTGAACTACACACGATCTATACCCAGTGGTTTTAGCCTAGTTAGCGTACAGGTCCAATCACTTGCCAGTAATCCATACACGACAAACCTGTGCATAGATTTCCAGGACGTGCTTGGAGTCAGAAACTACCCAGGCGATAAACTGCTCTATCGTCTTTCATCTTTATATAAGGCATGACAAAGCATTGCAGGCTCGGATGTGTTCATTGAGGATCACATCTGTGTTTGAGTACACCAAAACAATACTGGCCTGGTCTATATTGGCTACCCCAGATGTGTAGTGCACAACAGTCTGTTAATGATTCTTGTCTCTCATGGTTCAGTGTGGCGTTGTTCATGCGAGCTCTCAAGATGGCATACCTGACAGATATTGGTGTAGTATAAATGGTTTATATCATTACATATGTACTAAAATCATCAACAATCATACTGTGTTTTCTAGTGTTTTCTAAACAAAAGGTATATCGGAAATATTTTTTGGGCGAATTAATGTCTTTTCCATTTTCATCTTTGTGTCTATATACAAGGTGATATCAACTACACAACCTGCACCTTACAGGCTTCTGATCTACCGATGTTTCAGGAATTATATCTCATTGTGACAATGATACCAGGGAATGGCAAAGACATGACTTGAAGCTACCTGCATTCACAACGTAACAAAGAGGACCGATTTTCATACATGAATACCGCTGAATGGAAAATGACCTGAAACAATGACAACAAGAAATCTGTAGTTCAGTTCTCGAAATATTCTAAATATTTACGAATAAATCTAGAAACTAATACATCTAATTGTACGTGTATGAACAATGATAATACCAGGCGTCGTTGGAGGAAATATGAAGCTAAATATCAACACAAACGATATGACTTGACTATGTACTATTTTGCAGTGTTCAAAAGTTTTGCAGTGTTTAAAAGTTCAAGTACGAACTATCCTGCATCTGTTTGGAATCAATTTGTCTGAAAACATGGCCACCGCCCTGGGTAATACACCTGGGAGATTTAAGACCACCATATGTAGCCTGAAAGGCTTGAAATCCCTCAAATATCAATTAAATGTGTAACATGTTCCATCTCAACGCAGGGCTCGGGCCTCACGACACCAATCTATCCCTGAAATGTACGAAAGTAATTTGGTCCGTGAAATGTACTGGTGCTGTAATATCTGATAAAAAGCAAGTCAATCAAGCATCAATCAATTCTTGTCTCTCATGGTTCAATGTGGCGTTGTTCCTGCGAGCTCTCAAGATGGCATGCCTGACAGATATTGGTATAACATAAATGGTTCATATTATTACATATGTACTAAAATTATCAACAATCATACTGATGTGTTATTGTTGCTGTCCGTATCGGTCTTCCTCCTTTATCACTAATGCTGTTGTGTTTTCTAAACATGAGGTATTGCTGAAATATTTTTTGAACGAATCAATGTCTTTTCCATTTTCATCTTTGTCTCTATATACAAGGTGATATTGGGTACACAATTTGCACCTTACAGGCTTTCGGTCTCCCGAGGATCCAGGCATTACAGCTGATTGTGACAATGTTGCCAGGTGAATGGCAGAGACATGACTTAAAGCTATCTGCATTCATAGCGTAACATAAATGACAAATTATTTCCATACATGAATACCGCTGAATGGTAAATGACCTTCAACTATGACAACAAGAAATATATAGTTCAGTTATCCAAATATGCTGAAGATTTACGAATAAATCTTGAAACCAATACATTCAAGTGTACGTCTATGAACAAGAGTAATACCAGACGTCGTTGGAAAAAAATAAGAAGCTGAACATCAACACAAACTATAAAGATTATTTTCTATTTTGCCGTGCTAAATGTTTAAGTACGAACTACCCTGAAATTGTTTAGAATCAATTTGTCTGAAAACATTGGCGCCGTCCCGGGTTATACTCCTGGGAGATTTATGACCACCCGGTGTAACCTAAAGGGCTTGAAAGCCATCAAATATGAACTAAATGTGTAACACGCTCCATCTCACCACAGGGCTTGGCCTTCACGACACCAATCCAGCCCTGAAATGTACTAAAACAATCTGCTCCGCGAAATGTACTGATGCTGTAATATATGATATAAAGCTAGTCAATCAATCACCCGTTTTGGAGAAATTTGCTGTTTTGTGGGTGATGAATATTTCATAACAATACCGTGTGATATGATTGAAATACTCCCAGGAAAAGTGAGAATCGCCAAGCCATTTGAGAATCACCGATTTGTTACAGGTTTAACATTGTGCCCAGCATACCTTCTCCTTCACGCGTGCCTGATATAAAAGAAACGGTCCCTCTCTCCAGAAACACTCAATTGTTTATGATACAAGAGAGAGGACTCCATTAGATGTGATCAACTGATAAGTCTGATTTGTCCCCTGAACCACACACGATCTATACACAATGGCTTTAGCCTAGTTATCGTACAGGTCCAATCACTTGTCAGTAATCCATACACGACGTACCTGTGCATAGATTTCCAGGACGTGCTTGGAGCCAAATACTACCCAACTGCTCCATCGTCTTTCATCTTTATATAACCATGAGAGCGCTTCTAATATTGGCTACTCTGTGTATGCCGTGTAGTGCACAACAGTCTGTTAATGATTCTTGTCTCTCATGGTTCAATATGGCGTTGTTCATGCGCGCTCTCAAGATGGCATGTCTCACAGATATTGGTATGATATAAATGGTTCATATTATTACATAAGTACTAAAATCATCAACAATCATACTGATGTGTTACTGTTATTTTTCATACCGTTATTCCACCATCGACACCAATGCCGTTGTGTTTTCTGAACAAAGGGTATTGCTGAAATATGTCTTGTGCAAATGTGTCTTTTCTATTTTCATTTTTTTTCTCTATATACAAGGTGATATTAACTACACAACCTGCACCTCACAGACTTTCGGTCTCCCGAGGATCCAGGAATTACAGCTAATTGTGACAATGTTGCCAGGTGAATGGCAGAGACATGACTTAAAGCTATCTGCATTCATAGCGTAAAAAGATTACAGATGATTTTCATACATGAATTCCGCTGAATGGAAAATGTCCTGAAACAATGACAACAAGGAATCTGTAGTTCAGTTATATATCCCAGTTATAGTTATACTTCAGTGATATAAATATCCTAAATATTTAGGAATAAAGGATAATACCAGACGTCGTTGGAGAAAATATGGGGTTAAACTCGAACGCTATCAACACAAACGATGAATACAGATCATGTACTACTTCGCAGTATTGAAAGAATTAAAAGTAAGAGGTTGATAAAATTAACCTTAGTCTGTTTGGAATCAATTTGTCTGAATAAAGTGACGCCGTCCCGGGTAATACTCCTGGGAGATTTATGACCACCCTGTGTAACCTATAGGGCTTGAAATCCCCCAAATATCAACTAGATGTGTAACACGCTCCATCTCACCACAGGGCCTGGCCTTCACGACACCAATCCAGCCCTGAAATGTACTAAATAATCTGCTCCGTGAAATGTACTGATGCTGTAATATCCGATATAAAGCTAGTCAATCAATCACCTGTTCGCGAGAAATTTGCTGTTTTGTGGGCGATGAATATTGCATTACAAAACTACATGATATGATTGAAATACCCCAGGAAAGGTGAGAATCGCCGAGCAGAAACATGAACAGGGCTAGAGGAGAACTGGAAAGTGGAATATGATATTTCACAAGAAATTCTCAGGGTTCAGATCTCAGGAGGTTAACACGACCGAGTTCACACCACGGGTATAAACCCCGGCTTTGTAATATAGATACGATGGAAGTTGTTACTGGACTCTCTCGCTGCGCTCACATGGTAATGACGTTTTCTCGTTCGCAGCCGGTTGTGCAAAGAACACATGAGAAAAACACCTGCATTTCACACATTGAAAACTTGTTTGCGACACTAGTCAATATATGTATTATTGTTTTTTTCCCCATAGGGGACATGCTCAGTTGGCTATTAGAATCTGTAAACCACCAGGGAATATACACATTTGTGAATGATGAATAATACATGTACCTGTCGAGAAGACCTTTAAAACTTGAACGTTTTTGTGGAAGAATGGTTGAATTGGTACTGTATTCTACTGTATTCATAACTAAATGCTGAACACTCGTATTTGAGATTTGATTTGTGCGTCTAGCTCATTTTACAACCGTGCCAATGGCTATGAGCAATTTGACATGTACTAAATTCAATTTACTCGACACTCGAGCATGCCCGGCACTGATAAAATAAATGGGGCAATGGATTGCATTTAAGCTTTTCATGGCTTTCTACCTAATGTTCCAGATTTTACAACAACAGCAGACAAATGGTGGTCCACTGAATTCATATATATATATTTTCGTGTAATCAAACACATTTCAAAAGTGTATAGGTTCGATACAATGTATTCTGCAGAAATCTACTTTGGAGAAACTAGATCAGATGTGGCCTGGCAATGTTAATGTTTGATGTTATACTGTTTGGAGTGGTAGATAGCGCTTTGATAACAAGAGCATACGTTATCAAATTCACAGCCTGTCTATATCTGGTGAAATCTAATCCATTAAAAGAAGTTCATTCATTGTCATGTTCTCATGTACATGTTCATATGTTTTATTGTTACTTTCATCATGTTGCCAAATAAAACAAACCGATTCAAACGACGTTCGGACACACCTATGTATAAAGTAGAATAGAATGCTGAAACTTTTTGAAACTTATGAAATTTTCAAAGCTTCTACCATTTGTACTTTCAAATAAGTAACACTTCATATTGTTTCTTGACTAATAGAAAAACAACGTTGTTACAAAGGAATACTAGGAGACATCTGTCACGATATAATCAATATTCTTGAGGTTCTCCTGTTAATCAGTTTGCATTCATACATTTGTAGCTCGATGGAACAACGATGAACAACGTGCTGACATATTTAGTACCGAGCAGATATTAATGTCCTTCTATACATTTTTCGATTTTTACACAGTTGGAATAGTGATGATGACATTTCATCATTGTTTGTAATAGCTTAATAACGTGTGTATGTAATGGTTGGCTCTAGATTATCGGGGACAAACCTTCTTCTTGACGCATGCCTGATATAAAAGAAAAGGACCCTCTTCAACGGCATTCAATCATGTAATAATACAATTACGAACACGTCATTGAATGATCGTGCTTTGTGCCCCCAACTCCACTCACCTATACACCATGGCTATATCCTAGACAGTATCTAGATCCAATCATCAGTAATCTATACATGATGTACTTGTGCATAGATGGCCGGGTGATTAGAATCATATACTACTCAGGGTATAAACAGCTCGTCAGCCATCGTTAAATCTGACCGTTCTGGGCACCATCGGGTGTCTTCTGTGAGGAACTCAACTGTGTGTGAATGAACCGAACCATTACTGGAATCTGGTCTGGTCAGTCTAGACTGGATATTCCAGGTTTGATGTGTAGTGCAAAGCACTATGTAAATAAATATTGTCTCATGGTTCAATGTGTTTTTTTTTCAAGTTTTTCAAGGTGGATATCTGTAGGACGGACAGATATTGGTAGAAAAGATTAATGCTATATACGATATGGTATATTGTAGGATAAATGATATATTATATTAGATTTGTACTAAAATCATCAAGTTTTATTGACAGTCGTATTGAAGGGATGTTATGACCAGTTGTCCGTTCTTTCACATTGATACTTATGATGTTGTGTTTTCTAAAAAACAGATATTGCTGAAATATAGCTTTGTGCGAGTTACAGCATTTTTAATTTTCATCTTATTTTCTACATATAGGTTATATCAACTACACAACCTGCACCTTACAGACTTCCGGTCTACTGAAGATTCAGTAATTACAGTGCATCGTGGCGATGTTACCAGCAAAATGACACAGACATGAGTTGAGGCTGTCCTGGATTCACCACATAACAACGAGGTTGAGTAACAAGTTGTGATATTCATGGCTCACGAGGCAATTCTTCCCCCAGCTATCTACACAATCATTGACTAGAGTCATTGAGCTGTCATAAGCTACACGAATAAATCTCGGAAGCAACACTACAACATTCTATGTACATGCACAATGATATAAAACCAAGCTTCGTTGGCGTAAATAAGGAGGTAAAGATGAACACAAAATATAGACACTGATTTTGCATTGTTGAAAAGTCTGAAAAGATTCATTTCCCAGTGTATACACACACTCCGCTATATATGTACTGTTCTCAACTGTCACTGGATGATGTTATCTGTTGCCTAAACATGGCCTCACCAACTAGTATGAAAGCACTCGCCAGTTTAAGGTGGTGAATCGCCCAGGAATTGTCATTGTCAAGCAAACCACACCGTTGTAGGTTTTCGTCCACATGACCTACCATGTCTATGAATACAGAGAAAGAAATGTACGCAACAGATGACAAGGTAGAACTTTCCCATGACGGTGTTATTTGCGAAAATACTTGCACAACAATAACTTCATATGTTCGTAATCACAAACTGATAGTCACTGTTCTGAAAATCACTGCAAAAATGTGAGATGTACAATAAACAAGCAAGTTCATCCAGATGCTTCTTTATATAGTAACGTTTGGCCTATGCATGTCGATGAAAGTCTGGTGTATTTCAAAATTGTGAGCCACATTTGTTATTGCTTGCTAAATTTTCTGAGTTGAGTGTATGACATGATTTCCACTGAGTTCAACACCTGAGGAAATTCAGATTGCTAATTGCTTCAGTAGCGTCGAGGTCACTGTAACACATACAGCGTAATCCGCTCATGTGCGCCGATCGCTGCAGCGAGTGAGACAATCTGCTAAACATCTGTCTGTATTCATTGCGTAATCAAACAAATTATAACTTTGTTGCAAAAGTATTAATTGACCAGTGTTAGAACAGCTATGGTCAAATTTTGGGACAATTTGGTGTTTATATGACGAAGTTACAAAGACGAACATGGATATTCCCAATGCTTGGCGATTCCCACCCTTAATAGATGTCCTGCTGCATCGCATCAGTCTGTCTTGAAACATTGGCGCCGCCAGCCGTAGCTCTTCTGGAATATTTAAGACAATCCTGTGAAAACCGAAGGGCTTGAAATCTCGGAAACATGAACTAAATGTGTAACACGTCCCCATTACACGACAGAGCTTGGCCTTCACAACATCAATCTGGTCCGGGAAATGTACTAATGCTGTAATATCATATATAAACATGATTAAGCCAGCCAAACAATCACCCGCAGAAGGGAAATTTACTATTTTCCAGGCGATGAATATTTCAATACTATGATTACGAAACTACATGATTTGATTGAAATCCTCCCAGGAAATCTGAGAATCGCCATTTGAGAATGGCGAAAAAAAGAAAAGAAACACAGGCTGACATTAAAGTCTGACACGTGAATTGGAAGATGAGAGTTTTCCAGGAATTTCCAGGTTTCAGATCTCAGGACGAGGGTAGCGGGATCTTTGTCCACACCCCGGGGAAAAAACCCCTGCTGTGTTAGGTGGAGGTGGTGGATGATGCGCTGGACTCATCCAGATGAATGGCGCCTCATGAAATTGTACTTGGGACATGGGTCGGTCCATACCAATGTATACCTTTTAATCATCCTCCAAAGAGAAATACATAATGGCATTGTATAATCTGTCAACCATCAATAAAAGTATAATTTTTACTTTTGTGATTGACTGCCGGAAACAACTTACAATGTAAACATTCAGCATAAGATATGTTAAGAGATAGAAATAGCCTGCAGAAGCACGCACGACTACAATAATGGCAGTTCATGAAAGAAGTAATGGACAATGTATGTACATTACACTTGACAATATTGATCATTCAAACTGGACATCGGATTCTATTTGCAAAAGCACGCGTGATTCCTTGTCTGCTTTATTGGCAGATTTGTGGTGAAACAAATAATGGACAATGCATGTACAGTACACTGTGGAGCAAATGGCCAAGAGCAATTCGACATTTACTTAAACTAATGTACTCGACAGTCGAACACACCACGCACCGATAAAGCATTCTTGTTCAAACCTGGTATGTTCCCAAACATCTGGAAATATTTTGTATTCTTTTGACTGAATCTTTCCCCCAATATTTCAGATACTGCTGGAGGTGCAGCGAAAATAATGTTGTTCACGCTTGTTTGTATACTCTGACAAAACATTGAAATGGATGTTTGTTTGATGAAATACATTTTTAAATATTCTTGTTTGATAGGATACATCCTCAAAAGTATCTGGACTCACAAGCCTATACCAGGAAGAATATTTTCAGGAAACTGAATCAGGTCTGTCCTGGCAACGACAGTGTTTAAGCTGAAATATCTTGGAGAACAATGAGGGTGTAGAAAACCAACATTCAGGCAGATTTCCTCTCCAGAAATGTAAGCTAGGATTGTTTTAAGTTACGGAACTACCCGATGTTCATCCAGGTGTACTTTAAAACCAGTAACGTTTTCTTGTTTATTGCCTGATATGCATGGTGTTACTGAGAGATTTTAGTGTAAATTATGTTGGTTGTTATGGACAACACAGGGGGGACACCGGGTTATACACACAAGTCCATTTTTTTCACACATTACCTTGTAATATTGTATGATAGTCTGTATCTACGTTACCTGAAATACGAGCGTTGTGCAGCAATTCGTGAACATATCACATGCATTTATACAAATACTACATGTTTGGTATGAAATGCAAACACCTGTGGTTTTTTTTATAAACTAATAGAATATATTAAATGATAAAGCAACACCAGGTTTACTCGATTCGACACGATGAAGCCCAGCTCTCATCGATAGGTATCACAAGACCTGAATCTCTGGCTTTGTGCCTCGGCTACAATCACTTGATTCAATAAACTTCATCCCGCCTAAAACAGCAACAACCATTCAACAAAATCCATCTCGTAAAAGGCAATAAGCTTGGATTTCTGGAATAAAATCCACGTAACAAAGGGCAGTAGGTTAGTTCTACTGGTGTAGGGAGACAGGAAACCAAGAAAAAACCTCGGTTGAAATATACACGAAATAAGCACGATAATAGTCAGACATCTGAATATCATCTGATAGATGATGGAAGAGCAGGGCAGGGGAATTGCTAAGTTTCGCTATCAGACAATAATGACACCATTTATATCGAGTGTTGGACCTTTGTTTGTCGTGTCCTGGGTTCGAATCCCTCATTGTACAAAAGGATCAGTATTCCTAAAATCTTTTCGAAATCGACATAAGAATAGTATACTTTGGACGAGTTAGTATTAATATATGTACTTGAATTCATAAATAAATATCAGGCAAATTGGTTATTGAACAGAATACACGGAATAAAAAATATATGAAGCAAAGTATGGATTGTCAAAGCAAAATTGTCGTGTTATTTGATACTAGCTGCAAAATTGAGAAATAAAAAAAAACTTTGATGTGGAAGGAATGACAGGAAGTACAAGGTTTCCTCTAAGTGACAGCTGCTCGGTCTCTAACATTAAGTGTTGATTTTCTATGGGTTTCAACGTCAGGAGTATGTTTGCAGAATATGTGGGCTGTCATCGGGATGCCAATGTATCTATAAATGGCCAACGGCAGTCTATTCAGAGAACACAGTGTTGATAAATAACATCGGTGATACTGATATTCATGTTTGAGAACTGAACTCATATCGATGTTATAGGCAATTTAGTTGGTTCCAATTCATTTTCCCAGCATTTGGGCATGTGGCCATGCATAAATAATATACGTCATAATTATGTTAATGAATTTGATACTGGGAATTAATCAATCATTCAACTTTTACATGAACAGACCAGATATTAGTTTTTTTTTACTCAACAGGTTGTTTTTTTATTGCTAAATGGTCATTCCATACACTGTTTTCACTGTTTGTCTGAAATGTTATTTAAGAACATGTGATTTGTATTACGTTTGTGGTATTCCTCACAGACCAGCGGAACGTGAACACACATATGTGTCACATGCTTGTCACATACTTGTCACATGCTTGTCACATGCTTGTATAGTTATCATAGAAAACAAATCGCTTGCTATAGTGAATAAAACATGAGAAATGTCATTTCCAATAACACAGCACTAATAGTCCAATTGATATTGGATAATGTTTGACATGCACAGGTAGGAATAACCAATTCCGTTTAGGTCAATTTACTGCAAAAAGAGAAATGGCTGCCATATCCGCCACATGCTATATTGAGAATGGCTCCCTAGCTTATATTCACCAGTAAGTGATACTGTACTCCTCCGAAAAGTTTCATGCTTTTGTCACAATGTGAACAATTCGTCCAAAAGTATGAGCTAAGAACCTGCACTAAGAGTCTCTTAAACGCAGCTATAAGTCTTGGTAAAACATATCCTTGTCGCAGCAGTATAGAGGCTAGCTGGGCACTTCAATAAACAAAAAACTAAAATAACACAAAACTAGTTCATGTGATGCATGTTGATGCATATATAAACATGATCTGCTGCTACTCAGGTAATTCCAGGGCAGTACCAAGTCAAGAAGAGGAAAATTAACACAACAATAGAAAACACCTCCACTGGATATGTCATAAATGTGATATAGCACATGGGAATTGTGGCCAAACTGCCCATTCGTGACATGACACCGGACAGGATGAGATGATATAATGGTACTAAATATATAATGTATCAACGTCATCATGTGTATTGTATCCTTGTGGGTATATGATGATTATAGATATTAGGGCTCGAGTGAGTGTGATAACACTGCATAATTACAGAATTGAGTGCCAGTGTGTGATGTATCATAGAAATATAATTATCCATATATGAAAAAAATATGCGAAAAAAAACTGCATATAGTATCCATTCAAGTTCAGTCCCCAGGTCGCAGACTCGGATAGTTTCTGGTGTTCCGTGCTTGGCTACATGATCGACACGTACATACGACCATCAGATAAATACAATCTTTAAAAGGTACTAATCAGTCCTGCGTTCCATTGAGAAGCAGCAACAGCTTGGGTACCACAAGCTCCATGGTTTGAGATATCTATCACTGTAGGCGTGAACAAAAATAAGGAAAATCTTAGTTATTTTTGCATGTTTTAACGTAACTCAGTTTACAACTGATATTGGCGTTGTTGCATACAAATGGTATAATCTGCACAGTTGGATGTGACATAAGGTCACTGTTTCTCAATGCTCACTGATTATGGCGGCCGTGGTTGTTTAACGGAGATTGTCTGGGCATTTCAAACTATATATGATACCAATGTGTAAAAAATCATTGCTAGTGATCAACCCATGTTATTGTATTACTGGCAAAAAACTACGTATAATTTTTTAACCACCGATTTTTAACTGTCAAATTTTCTTGCTGATAAATGTTTGCTGAAAATCGTTGATTAACCCGACGCTGCTAGTACCAACATTTTATTTTTATCATTTTCTCTATATGTTGTTCATATTAATTGTACAACCTGCACATTACAGGCTTCTGGTCTATTGAGGAATCCATGATCATGACTCATTGCGACACTGTCACCAGGCAATGACACGGGCATGGATTGAGGGTATCTTCCGTATACCACAAGACACGGAGGAAGAGTAATCAAGCCCTGATATTCATGGCTCATGAGGCAATTATCCCCTCGACTCCATTGACATTCGCATGTATTTAGTATAAATCAGCGGACTTCGAGTGTGAGTAACAAACCTCCTCACAGTATGCATTCTAATGGTCATTTACATACACGATTATCACCGGATCATTTAGTTGGAAACAATAGTGATTAGGGTTATTGAATATTCATAGAAAATGGACTTTTAAAACATTACATCAGCATTGTGTGTGTCTGGACAGGGGTAAAAACAGACATCGTTGGCGTTATTGAACAATTGTAAGGAAATGCATCGTACTCAGTTGACAGATCTGATTATGTACTAATTTCACAGTGTCTAAATTTCAAAGCACCATGTGGACAACCTTTTACTAATTTTGATGAGACCTGACCTGACAATGTTTGAACTCTGACCCTCCTAGCTGTAATTGCAGCTTTTAGGACATCACATATCTACACCTACCCGGTATAAAATATCACTTTAATAGTGTGATCAATAACATTTAGTATCAACTCAGCAGTCCACGATGTTAATAAGTGTTATTTGCCTAGAACATTTTCCTAAAGTGCATGGTTCAAATTTGATACAGATAATATAGTGACAGTTCGTAGAAAAATCCTCAAATAAATATATCGGTGGTAATGTATACTAGTAATTATAAATTTGAGACTAAAGCCATATCTTCATTAGGATATTTATGTTTCTATGAGTTTTATGAAGTACTTTGCCTCGACCATTTCAAGTAACGTAGGATTTAGCGAACTGTCTGTTTGAGTTGTGTGGTTAATTCACCAGCTTAGTAGGTGAATGTCGTCCGGTAAACACAGTTAACGTCACTCAACATCACATATGTAATCTTCCGGAAGATCCATGACTAACCTATGTAACCCGAAGGGCTCGGAATCTTTGAAACTGCCACTAGAAAATGTTCCGACAGATTTTGGCACAAATAACATCAATCTGGTCCGTGAAATGTACTAAAATAATCAGGTTCGTGAAAAGTACTAATGCCGTTATATCCAAATACAGCCAGTCAATCAATCACCTGTTTGGGAAGAATTCGCTGGTTTACTGGTGATGAATATTTTATAAAGAAACCACACGATATGATTGAAATTCTCCCAGGAAAGGTGAGAATATCCATTTGAAAATGGCCGGGCAGAAAAACGAAATGGATGATGACCTTGAAGATTGACATTGAATCGGAAGAGGAGAGTTACATTCAGGGTTCAGATTGCATGAGGATGAAAAAACGATCTTCACACATCGAGTATAACCCCGGATTTGTAGGGTAGAGATGATGGATGAGGGTGGTCTGACTCGCGCTGCGCTGATCTAGAAAGATAGCGTTGCCTCGTTCGTCGCCTGTCTCCGAAATTTGACACGCGTGAGAAAAAAAACCTGCACCTGAAGAACTTTGCTGTGAGACGCATTAATAAAGTTATTTCCTTCCTCAAGGGAAAATGATTATGTGGTCTCATGATCTGTAAGCGACCCAGAAATTATCATTATCATTCTATCGACGAACATATCAAGGTTTTTGTTTACAGTATAAACGTTTTTTAAGAATACCTGTTGGAGTGAGATGGTGGTGCAGTCATATCTACCACGTTGAATACTCAAATTTGGCATTGGATTTGATATGCATATAACGGATATAAACATATGCGATGAGGCAAAACATGAATTGTCATTGAAAAAGTGGAAAGTGAATCAGATATGAAAAGTAAATACTTATTCCATGTTGGAAAAAGTGACATAAACAAGATTTCCTGTCAGTGACTGGTCCCCTTTAGTGGGAGACAGCGCTGCCTGTCAAATGATAATATCGAGTGTTGTTTATATAGACACTGTGTTTTTAGTGTGTGTCTTTGTCATCAGGATGTCCCGAACAAGTACATGTACCCCAATGAGTGACCGACTGGTGTCCGTTCGAAGAGTGAGTGTCCTACACCTAACGTCAATGATATAAAAGTGTTTGAATACTACTCAATATCGTTATTCTAGGCAGTAGATTGTCTCAGGCCGTGTTTCCTGCATTTCTACATTAGACACCGTATAACTATAATAGCGAGGAATTGATTCATAATTTCAAGCGAAGAAAATACGACTAGCCAGATGCTCAACTATCCAAATGTGGCATGTCAATACTGACCAAACATGTATTGTTTCCCCGCATAGTAATGCTGGCGCACGTGATATGTGTCGAACTCACGATGTTCATCACACTTGAGCTTTCTAACTTTTCGTTTTCTCCGTCTACATGACCATATTTATTTGAATGGAGAAGTTAAAGCAGCTGCCTTCGAAATCAGTCAATATTTTCTGAAAACTATATTTCATATTAAACATGCTAAACTAACTGAATGAAGCATACTTACTTCAAATGTAATGAAAATAGCTAGTCCTCAGGGAAATTTTGCTCATTTGAACAGGCGGTTCTTGCGTCTATACAGGAACTGTATCCATCACACGCAGATGTAAACAAAGCATAGAAGTGCGAGATAGACTGACATTTCCACGCACATCATAGTATCACTGATTATTTTCTCACAACTACACTTTATATGCACATACGAACTGGAAAATGTACTCGGTGTGGACTTTTAAGCGCGATTTGAGCATTTGTTTACACTCGGGTTTGATGGATACACTTCGTTTGTTTATTTACAAAACCGGTACAGAATGGGCACTAAAACGAATGAAAAGACAACTCGGACGGACCGTAATCGTCAAAATCATTGAGCACACCTTTAGTTTTATTGCATTTGATGTGTTTAATGAAGAATTGGTTTTGAAAAAAAAGATATAGCATACATTCGAAGGCAGCAGCTTTAAGACCTTCATAATGATATCATGTATCAATATTTCACATTTGAGAAGTGATCTATCAAATAAAATTGAAGAGGGTACAACAGATCCTAAATTCTAGTGAGGTACATCTAAATATGAAAAAAGTTGAAATCGAAATTAGTTTAAGCACTCAACAACGGAAATAAACCCAAAACGTATTTGAAATCACCATGTGGCGAGAAGTGTAACAAATAGGCTGGTTTTTACAAAATCGAAATTCCTTTATTCATTCTCTAGATATTATGATATTTGTGTCAAATGTTGTTCATCTCATTACTGGATTATTGACGCTCATTTACCTTAGCAATTAGTACTCATTACGTCACAGGTGGATACCAGTTTGAATTAGGTGCATTAGAATCTTGTTCTGATGTTTCTGTTCATTATGTAGTCTATGTATTCCATTATGCCTGATAACTGTGTAATAATTGAAGATGAATATTGATACTATATAGATCTTGAGTTGAGTTAACCAATGCAGATGTTTTGCCCTGGTGTTCCTAGCCAGTTACGGTTGGTGTTTTTTTTAGGTACGAGGAGACCAAACTCTGATCGATAGTTATCACAAGCACTGAATCTCTGGCTTTGTGCCTCGGCTACAAAATAACATCAAGCCTTCCAGTAATATCCACCTAATGACAAACAAGAAGCTGTGGATTCAGAGAATAAAATCCACATGACAAAGGGCAGTAGTTTAATCCTATATAACAATGAAGTCCCTGGATGCGCATTAGCCGGCTTTGACATGATTCGCATACGGAGTATTGTTGATACACAATGTAATCCCTATTGAAATGGAGTTTGAAATCATTATCTGGGAGGTTATGTTCAGATGATTGGTGATGCGATTGTGTCTTTAGATACAGCATACAATGTTGTTAGGAGGATCATGCAATTTCTGAGATTGCCTTCGCATTCACGTATAAAACCACCAATAAAGCGCGTGCAACGTGGACGAAACTAATCGTTATCATGACCCAGCATCATCACTGGAGCAGCAAGATCAAGAAAAATATACAGGCTACAAAATATCACCCAAGATGATGAATGAAAACTTAAGACACTCTTCGAAAGCAACCATGTGCTGAATCATATCATCCAACAAGGAATGAACAGGTAGATATATGATCCTTTACAGTACACTCTATGAACTCCACTATATTTTCCCTAGGGGCGGTAGATTTGTACAGGTATAATATGAATACTCAGGTATAATTTGCCTGGCCCATTGTTTGCCTTCCCGAGTAGCATCTGTTGATTAACGAAAAAACCTTGCCCAAAATATGTAAACAAACAAATGTGCAAAACGTACTAGTAGTCACTGCTCAAGGCGCGATAAAAATCAGATATTGAGCTGATCTGATAGACGGTGGAATAACAAGGCAAAAAGAGAATACTCTTTGCTGTCAGACAATAACAAAACCATTTAGAGTTATTACTACACAAAATTGTTTGTGACATTCGAGGTCGATCAAGAACGAGGGCCCTCATTTTGTAAACTAGAAGAAGCAGAAATGAATATATCTTGAAAACATTATACCAGGTGCAAAGGTCACTCATAATTATCACAGGAAACACATGAGTGTACATTTGTAGCACAACAACACAAAATCAACGAATACATACTCAACAAGAAAAAAATAAATTTTTTCGACGATGCAGGTAAGTTTTATGATCAAGTATGCTATCGAATAATCTCAAGCACATCGACTGATGAATGCCTTTCATCCAATTCTATTTTCGAAATATTTATACCTTGGGCATGTTGGAATCATTGAATGTACTATTAGCTATTATCAACACATAGATTATTGAACGAACGCAAACAATGTGCAAACATATTTCAAAATAATTCGAATATGAACATAAATGTTTTGATAAATGTATTAAATGTATATTCCCTTAGACGAATTACATGGACAGACTCTCTCTTAGTAACTTGCTGCTATGAGTGGGAGATACCACAGGAGCTGAGCCATTAACATTGAGCTCTGATTATTTATGGGTTTTAACGTCAGAAGTATGTTTGTAGAATGTGTAGTGATGTCATCAGGCTGTCACCATTATTTGTAAGTACACACTGTAAGTGGCTACGGGATGGCCATTTGGAGACAAAGTGTCTAATTCCTAACATAAAAGATACTAATTCAAATATTCGAGACCTGAGACATGTTAAATATCGACGTTATAGTAATGTAGCTCGTTCCAATCGCTATATCAAACATTTCAATATGGGACAGCAGATCACAAACATAGCTTGTATTTAAGTTACGCAAAAATGAACATGAATACATTTTTTCAACTTTCAAAATGTTTCATGTTCAGGGGGATCAGATTATATTTGACCATAAAGTGAGTTTACAACATGAAGGTTTTATCAAACTCGCAAATTTTTTCACATTTTAACGAGCTTCATTCGTATATTCGGACGCGAACATGAATGACAATCATTCAGCAGACATGTTGCATATGTCTACAATAAATATGCCCTCTGTCTTCAGTAAATAATGTTCTCACAAAGATGTGCTATGTTCACAGGGACAAAACATGAACAGACGTTTGGTAGTAATAATTTGTCGCTATTTGCCAGAGCTCAATTATGCAACTGATATTGATTTTGACACATACAATTACTATATGTGAACAATACGATTTTATCGCTATTTGCCAAAGCTTAATTATGCAACTGATATTGATTTTGATGCAGGCAATTGCTATATTTAGACAATTGGCTCGGTGCTCATGTACAATACGATTCTATCATTATTTGCCAGAGCTCAGTTGAGTGAAATTGTCCCGGGCATGTCGTCTCCTTGACACCTGCCTGGTATAAATGAAATGGTCCTTTTCTTCACTGGTACTCAATTGTATATGATACAAATGAGAGGACACAATTGGCTGTGACCAACGGACGACTGGGCTTTGTCCTATGGACTGGATACAGGCTGATCTATACGTGTGGGATTGTCTACAAAGATTGTCTACAAGGTATGAAATACGTGGCCGTGCCTCGGACAGTCGAGTGTCTTCATCAACGACCTTGACTATTGAATAAGTAAACCAAATACTGATGGGGTCTGGGCTTGATCAGTGAACATGTATAGGTACGTTAGTATATGGTCGCGAGAAATTGCAGCCATCAGTGAATTACCTACATATTCACTTTGTTCTCTAAACAGCAGGTATTGCTGAAATTTATCTTTGCCCTAATGATATAATTACAGGAAACAATAAGTTATCACTGCGATAGACAATATTATTGCTATCATGGTATTCTCTATATGTTGGACATAGTAGTCACACAACCAATACTTTATATATTTCATGTTTACTTAGGAGTCAAGAACTAGGCCCTATTCAATTGTGATATTACTTGATAAATTAAGCAGACATGGGTTGAGCATATTTTAAATACACCACAAAACGAGACAGAGTTATCAAATCATGATATAACTGCATTTAAAGTGTATTTCAAGTGCGAAAAATCCTCATGACATACATTTCACCGGTGATGGACATACATGAATATTGTTCAGTGAAACAATGCTCTGGAGCAGGAAATATAACAAGAACACAATGTTATTCAGTTTTGAACAATCATGGAACAGGGTCACAGAACATTCTTAAAAGATCAAAAATACATTTTGAGACGAAACCATATCAATAGTGTCTGGTAGAATGGGAGAAGTAAATGGTGAAATGTCACAGATATAACAAACCATGGGCCAAAAGTAAATATATATTCCAACTCATAACGGTCATAAGGTAGAGGTGAAAGCAAATGTTCACAAGGATTTCGACGAGGATATCGCAATGATCGTTTCAAGTTATACTAGATTATGTGAACCGTGTGCCTTTGACACTGTATTAATGGATAAATTCCATCTGCCATTTGCAGTTGTGTGTAATAAATATTACATCGGGTGAATTTCTCTGAAAACATTGGCAGCGCGTAGCGGAAGTGTTCTGGAAGATTTATGGCTATCCTGAGTAACCCAAAGGGCTTCAAATCCCTCAAACAACAACTAAATGTGTTACACGCCCCATCTCTTGACAGGACGGGACCCGCACGACATCAATCTGGACGTAAAATGTACTACTGGTGCAGCAATATCTGAAGCAATGCTAGCCAATCAATCATCTGTAGGGCAGAGATTTGCTATTTTGTTGGCGATGAATATTGTAACGGTTTTGGGGCGTACCCAGAAGTTTCCCCTAGGTAATTCTGTTAGTGTTTTGTGATATTATGGTTAAATAACCGTTTATTAAAATGTATATGTGTTTAAAGGTTCATTCGGTTCTGTATTGGTAATATTTAAAAGGTTTTCCGTCTCGGAACTTGGTATATTTGTGATGTTGGTAAAGCCGGAGACGGAGCCGGAACCGGAGACGGAACCGGAGACGGAGACGGAACAATGGAGTACAAAAACGTAATGACGTTATTTCCGGAAGGTCATGTGATCAGCCTCGTTTTCGGTTTAAAAGGTGACGTGTCAGCCACTGATTGGTTCTAGAGTGTTTTTAGAAATCCGGAAAATATCAGTGTTTTGGCGGACTATGACGTCACAATAGATTGGTCACGTGACGTGGGTCTCAGGTCTATAAAAGCCCCCGCTTCACAGCGGACGGCGGAGTTGGTGTCCTGACGTCGACCTGTGCAGACCCCTTCTCCCATAGCAGAGTACTCCCTTGTTCCGGATAGAGTCATCCAGATGATCGCAGTTTATGTCTTCCGACTGGGCACTTGGAAAATAAACATGAAAACTTCAACCGAGTTGTTTTTCCGTGTTTGTTAGGGAACTGGAATTTATAATAAAGTTAGTTCACCGGAAAAGAAAGTAATACAGAGTAAAGGGAGATAAGACCACAGTCGGTTAAGACCAAGTTGTAACGACGTCTTAGGGTGATCCAAGAACCCAGATCACCAAGGAAGGAGACGGAGACGGAGGTGGAATTCAACGGAGCAACTACGGAGGCGGTACCGGACGGAGCAGTTGCAGAGACGGGAACGACGAAGCAGTTGTAGAGGCGGTACCGGACGACGGAGTGACAGAGGCAGTACCTGACGGAGCGGTTGCGGTAACCGGAAGTGAGAGCACTTCCGAGATTCTCCATTTCAGGTGCAGTCGCAGGTTGCGGTGAGGCAGAGCCAACCGGAACAGTTTGCAGTGAGGCGGAACCTGGCAGAGCGGTTGCAGTATTCGGAAACGGCAACGTTCCCGGATTCTCTATTCCAGGTGCAGTCGCAGTTGCAGTAAGGCGGAAAACGACGGAGCTGTTGCAGTAAAGCGGTATCCCGACGGAGCAGTTGCAGTACCCGGAGACGGAAACGCCTCCAGATTCTTACTTTACAGGTGCAGTTGCAGATTGGCAGTCGGACAACGGTTAAGAGGTCCATTCCAGACCACGCTACCAACCTTCAGAGACTTCTAGCCGGAGTTCAACCGTACAGCAGTAGCAGTTTTCCGGAGTTTCACCGTTTCAGCTCCGGTTAAATAACAACTCACCCACCTCCCAAGAAAACCGGTTCATCAAGACGTCACAGAAGGGTGAAGAACCCGTTACAACTTTTTGGTGGCAGCGGTGGGATCATCTGCAGTATGACTACTAGACGGGGCAAATTGGCGGAACAGCAGCTGAAGACAGCCGTGTCGAACACGGAGCAGCCTGTAGGAGCAGTAGGAGCTGAGCCGTTGCAGATGCTGGTTGCGGAAAAGGAAGCAGTTCGTCCTGCCGAGCGAAAGCTGATGCAGCCGGAAATGCAGAAAGCAGTTGCAGAAGAGCCCCTTCGGGTTCCTCAAGGAGTACAGCCTGCAGAGCGGTTAGCAGAGGCGGAAATTAACTTTCCGGACCAGGCTGGCGATCGGGAACCGGATGCGGAACCGGAAGGCGGAGAAAATTTAGTCGACAACCTGACCAGATTATTGGCGACCCAAATGGAGGTGTTTCAGCAGCACCTGGCAGTAACCGGAAAGCAGCAGCAGGCAGAAGCAGTACAACAACCAGCACCAAGGGCAGGAGTGGCCAGATTAATGACATACGACGGAACTGATCCGTGGCCGGAGTATGAGGCTCACCTCCTTGAATACGCTCGGTACTACCGTTGGACAGCAGAGGAAAAGGCACTGAACTTATGTGTCAGTTTTAGGGGTAACGCCCGCAGCATACTACTGGATCTGTCCGCGGAGCAGAGACGCAGCTTTGATACGGTTGTGGCGGCATTAAAACAGCAGTTTTGTCTGGGGGAGAAAACATTTGTTTTTCAGGCGGAGTTGCAGACACGGAAATTGCAGCCGGAGGAGGAGCTGTCCGAGCTGGCCAGAGACATATGGAGCAAGACGCGGCTAGCCTACCCAAAAGCGGACCCGGCAACAACAGAAGTGCTCATGAAGATGCATTTCTGCAACAGTCTGACTAACCGAGATATGCGGTTGTCGGTATTGAAAAGCCACCCAGAAACGCTGTCGCAGGCTCTGGCTTTTGCTACCGAGTGTGAGAGTATTATGAGGACGGACAACAGTAGACCAGCGGAGCGACACCGGACGAGGCAGCTGAATACGGAGCCGGAGTGGAGCCAGCAGGTGAACGAATTGCGGAAGCAAGCCGAGCAGACTCAGCAGCAGTTGGCGGATCTGATGACTCACGTCAAGGAAGCGGTTAGCCGGCAGCAGCAGCGCAGTTCCCGAGCGGATTTAGAATGCTTCAACTGTGGCCGGAAAGGTCATTTTGCCCGAGACTGCAGGCAGCCGAAGCAGCAGCAGCAACGGCGTCAACCACAACAGCAGCAGTCGCCGCGACAACAGCAGCAGCAGCAGCCGCAGCAGCAGCAACAACTGCAGCAGCCACGACAGCAGCAGCAGCAGCCGGAAAACTAGAGCGGGTCGCGGAAAAGGGGAAATCCGGGACTCAGAAGAGAGGACACCCCCCCATAACCGGCAGGTGGTTCACGGACCCGGTCCCAGGGGCGAGGTGGGCATGTGTGTGACAGCCAGAGTATGCTGAGAACCAGTAACGCTGATAATCGACACCGGCAGCACTGTCACAATGCTCAACCTACAAACCTGGGAACGGATCCGGAAACCCAGAATGAAGCTGAAGCGGTCGCCGATTCGTCTTTCAATGGTTGACGGAAGTAACATACGGATGCATGGCCGGAAAGAACTCCCACTCAACATCGCAGGAGTAGCTGAGACCGTGACGTTCGAGATTGCAGACTGAAGACGAAGGAATACTGGGAATGGATTTCATCCGTTCCCGGATATCCGGCATAAATTTCGACCGAATGACCATGCAGATGGGCAGCCAAGAGGTGTTCCTCACCATGTTCGAGCAGACCAGGGAGCCGTTTCCGATCAACGCTGTAGCAGATTACCAAATTCCGTCGGAAACGGAACAGCTGATAATAGGACAAGCAGAGAGTGTCCGTGAAGCAGAAGGAGTACTAGAAATGCCACAGGAGCCTACTGAGAAAAGACCTTGGCTAATCGGGAGAACTTTATCCCGGATAAAGCAAGGAACAGTCCCGGTTCGAGTGATCAATGTGATGGCGAAGCCGGTAATCGTCAAGAAAGGAGCGCAGTTGGCGACGATGACCACCTTAGCAGCCGGTTGCAGTGTTGTTCCATTGGCGGAGCGGAGCAGGAAGGTGCAGATTTCCACGGAGTCGGAGGCCGGGCGGAATTGGAGCGGGTACGAGAAGCTGCGGCAGTTAGCAGAGCAGACCCAGGATGCAGTGCCGAGTCATTTCCGCGAGAGAGTAACCAACCTCCTATTTCGGAATAAGCCGACCTTCAGTAATGATGACGGAGAACTGGGGCAGACCAATGAGGTACAACATCAGATAAACACGGGCAGTCATCGGCCGATTAAGCAGCCGACCAGACGAATTCCGCCGGACAAGAGAGAGCTGGTGAGCAGTCTAATTCAGGAGATGAGAGACAAGAACGTCATTGAAGAAAGTAGCAGTCCTTGGGCTTCTCCGATTGTTCTGGTGAAGAAGAAGGATGGGACCACCCGGTTCTGTGTCGATTACCGGCGGTTAAATGCAGTCACGGAGAAAGATGCTTATCCGTTGCCGAGAATAGACGATACCATAGCAGCCTAACCAAAGAAGAACGGAGATACTGTGTTTGCGGTACAGAAGAATAAGCAGTACTTGCTTGGACGACACTTCCTCCTTCGCACGGATCATGGCAGTCTTACCTGGCTGATGAATTTCAAGGAGCCCCAGGGGCAGGTAGCCCGGTGGATTGAGCTCCTGAATGAGTTTCATTTCGACATCGAACATCGTCCGGGGCGAATCCATAATAACGCGGATGCCTTGTCCAGATCCCCGTGCAGCCAATGCGGAAAAATCGACTGGAAACAGGCCAAGATAGACGCCTGGAACTACGGAGAAAGGATCCGGCAGACACGAAGTGAAGAAACTCCTCAGCCCAAACCAAGGAAGGGGGACGCCGGAAGCGGTCACGGATATCGGGCGGAGAAGCGGAACTGACGGAGGAAGCAGTCCCAAGGAAGGCGGTTACAGTAGCGGAGAAAGCAGCGTCCCAGAAGCCGGTTGCGGTTGCGGTGACGGAGAAAGCAGCATCCCGGAAGCCGGTTGCGGTTGCGGTGACTGAGAAAGCAGCGTCCCGGAAGCCGGTTGCGGTTGCGGTGACGGAGAAAGCAGCATCCCGGAAGCCGGTTGCGGTGACGGAGAAAGCAGCGTCCCGGAAGCCGGTTGCGGTTGCGGTGACGGAGAAAGCAGCGTCCTGGAAGCCGGTTGCGGTTGCGGTGACGGAGAAGGCAGTTCCAGGAAAAGCGGATGCGGTTGCAGAGCAGATTAGGCTGGCGGAAAATGCGGACCAGGATACTGTGCTGGGGCAGAAATATCGACCAGATGATTTGCGGAGAATGCAGCAAGCAGAACCTTGGTACCCACTGGTGACGTCGCTGATCGACGGGAGCGGTACAGCTGGCAGTGCAGACTTTTCCAGCATGAGCAGCGAGGAGAAAGTGCTGTACGGGATGCGGAAGACCTTGCTGAAAGTCGACGGAGTAGTCTACCGGAAATGGAAAACGGCAGAAGGAACCAGCCGAATGCAGTTAATAACCCCAAAGGAGCTGAGACAGGAGATTTTCCATCTGGCCCATCAGAGCCGGACGGGAGGACACCTCGGAAGCAGAAGGATGGCGGCTAGCATTCGGAGGCGGTATTTCTGGCCGGCTATGATGCGGGACATAAAGCAGTGGGTACTGAGCTGTGACGAATGTGCGTCAAGAAGTATGCAGAACTTGAAACGATCTCCGATGCAGAAATACCGGGTTGGAGCGCCCATGGAGAGGGTGGCTATGGACGTGATGGGTCCATTACCTAAATCCACCCGGGGAAACCGGTACATCTTAGTAATCGGTGATTACTTCACCAAGTGAGTAGAGGCCTACCCGATGCCGAATCAGGAAGTGGTGACGGTTGCGGACATATTCGTCAACCAGTTTGCAGCGCGGTACGGCATCCCGATGGAGATCCACACCGATCAAGGCAGAAATTTCGAGTCCGACTTGCTGAGAAATGTTTGCAGAATCCTGGGGATTCACAAGACACGGACAACCGCTTTCCGACCTCAGTCGGACGGTTTCATTGAGCAATTCAACCGGACGCTGCAGCAGATCCTGAGCCTGTACGTAAGCGAGCGGCAGACCAACTGGGATCAGCTAGTTCCGTTGGCGATGGCAGCTTACCGGAGTACCCCACAGGAGACAACCGGGCAGAGTCCCAATTTGCTGATGCTAGGCAGAGAAGTCAACACTCCGGTAGAGTTACTGATTGGCAGGCCTCCGGGCGAATCGACAGCAGAAGTAACAGAGTATGGCAGTCAGCTCCAGGAGCGACTAGAAGCAGTATACAAGGCGGTTCAAGCGAAATCTGGCAGAGAGATGGAACGGCAGAAGAAGCTGTACGACCGGAGGAAGGTCGACAATCAGTTCCAGCCAGGAGACCGAGTGTGGATGGCGGTCAAAACACGGAAGAAGGGCAAAGCACCCAAGTTGCAGAGGAAGTGGAGTGGTCCAAAGCTAGTGCTGAGCAGATTTACCGACGTGACCTACGAGATTGCAGAGAGTGAAACTCGGCAGAAGGTGGTTCACTTCGATTTGCTGAAACCGTATAATGGTGTCAAGCATCCGAGATGGCCGAAGCAGAGTAGTGTTCCGGAGTCGGAACAGACGGTCTCTGAGTCGGATACGGACTCGGAGTAAAGCCGCAAGAGGACGCAGAAATATGAGAAGACGGGGTGAGCTGTAGAGCAGGAGAAGGAGATAGCTGAGACCCTGGTAAAACGTTGAGTTCCGGCAGAGAGCGACCGCAAGAAGTTGGAACAGTGAGCAAGTGCTGGTTCCGGAAACAGGGCGGAGAAAGGAAGTAGAGCGGAACGCGGTGCAGAGACCGGATAGAGACATCCTAGAGGTTCTGACTGGGTTGAGCGCATAGTCAACCAGTCCAGGGTAGCGGCCAGGGGTCCAGAAGAACCTGGGTTAGCGGTCTAGTATCTCCAGAGAAGCAGCTACACGTCTTCCGTATTCGGAGAATTAAGACGGAAAAGTTTTCCGGCTGTAGTCATCCAACCGGAGTTTCCACTTAGCAGAGACAGTAAACCGACTGCAGATTGACAGAAACGGAGAAACATCACCCCAGATAGGAAGGCGCCTCCTTCTGGACAGAATGTATGCAGTTTCCAGTGTCGACAAAGCAGTAATACCAGTGAGCAGATATGCAGTTGACGAAGCAGTACAGATGGCGGAAACACCCAACTCGCAGTCTAGATGTACGTCTGGCAGGCAGATTCAACTGGCTGAGACTCTATTCAACCCTCCTGATGGCAGAGATACTTCAAAATTGCAGATACTTCGCTCGGAGAAGCAGTTGAAAGGGAGCCGGAAAAACCCGGAGAAGCCGGTTGAGCCGAAGACGGACACCTCTCGGTTAACGGTTGAGTTTTTGCATAATTGTGACGTCACTCCTGAGGCAGCCAATCAGCGTGGAGCTTTTCAAGTCACGTGAGCAGAAAGGGTATAAAAGGGCCTTGAAATCGGGCTCTGAGAGCAGTTGAAGAGCAGACCTCGAGCTGTGCACATCGCTGTTAAAGTTTGGCGGAATCGAATCAAGTCCAGTATTTTCCGGCTGCGGCAGATTTTGTAGTGAAAAACGAGTGTTTCCCGGAAGACCAGCAGTCCGGAGAAGCGGTGCAGCAGAAGCGGTGCAGCAGAAGTGGTGCAGTAGAAGCGGTGTAGTAGATAGACAACTTCAGTTTCCCGGCTTTCCGAAATGGCCTACTCGGCGTTCCTTGGAAGACAAGATCGCGGCCGGAGCAGAGATTGGGCAAGCCCTCAGCCACTGGAGTATAGCCGGCTGTGTAAGCGGTGCGACCGGATGTTCGAGAGTGAGACGGACAGGAGACGGCATGTGTGCCCACCCCAGAGGTATCATTGCTGTTTGTGTGCCTTCTACGGTAACCGGGCGAACGACCTTAGGCGGCATCTCCGGGAGATGCACGGTTGGAAGTACCCTTCCGGGTACCGTCCTCCTCAGGATGAGGCAACCCTCAGCCGAGTGGAAACCTTCGATTCGGCCTGGCGGGGAACAGCAACGCAGTCTCGGCGGAAGCGGTTCCGGAAATACTGCACACAGTCTCCTAGGGAGAAACCAGTTCCGGAGACCTATGCGGACTAGCTTCCGTTTGAACCTGACTGGGATGCCGGAGCAGCCATCGGACAACCGGAGCAGTTAGATTTACCGGAATGGGCCCCGGACCCGCAGGGCTGTCTCCGGGCAGCCGAAGAAGACCAGGCGGAGGATTGGGAGGCGGAAATCCGTGCCAGGGAATACCGGCCTCCATCTCCCATTTCAGCGGCAGAGACTTAGGAGCCGGAGACGGATGAGTCGGAGTATGTGACGGCAGATGAGGAATCCTGGACGGAAGCGGAGGCGGTGTGGCAGTAGACGGAGGCGGTTGGCAGTGTAGCAATAGACGGAGGTGGTTGGCAGTTTGGCGGAGACGGAAAAGAAAAAGCTGTGGCAGTTAGCAGCAACAACAACACGAAAAAAAAAAAAATATTTATCCAAGAAGACCACCAGGAGGAGTTGCAGTTTGCTGAGCAGCCAATCATCAAGCAGATAAGCCAGTCACGTGACTTCCAGAGACTATAAAAAGGGGCAGGTAGCTGTTACCGGATGCAGAAGGCACTTTGCTGTAGCTGAGTCAACATCGACCCAAAGCAGAGAATCAGAATGCCGAAAGTAAAGACAACACCCCGCAAGCCCCGCCCTCACCGGTGTGGAGACTGCAACCTAGAGTTCAAGAGCAAGCACACGTTGCTCCGGCATGTCACGGAGCAGCACACGAGTGAAGTCACCGTCTTCGCCTGTCCGCAGTGTGACCATTGGAGCAGACGAAAAGAGGGGACACAGAAGCATCTGCAGTCCCGACACGCAATGGACGCGAACCCGATTCGCCTAAGGGTTGGCAGAGAGCAGTTCGAGGAGAAAAGCCTCCGGTCCAAGATGACTCTGCGGAAAAGCAAGAAACCGGTAACACGGCTTGACCAGTTGTCGCATACGGAGTCGGAGTCGGGAGGTTCGGTTTCGTCCCGGACCCGGTACCGTTCCGGTACCCAGTCGGTGGCCACACTAGCAGCCGACGTTTCGTCCACGGAGGCGGAGAGCAGTTCGGAAGAAGAAGCAGAGCTGAAAATTATGGCAAGTGAAGACGAGTTACAAGAACCAGGGGACCCGAAGCCGATTAAGCCGCCGGTGACCCGAAGTTCCTCCCGGAACACCTCCCGGAAAAACAGCCCGGACCCATCTCGAGGTACCGGAGCAGATCGAGACCGCGGAAAGAAGCTGAGTCGCAGCCGTTCGCCGGAGAAATCCGGCCGTCATCAACGCCGGGAATATAGGAAGGAGAGCCCGGAGCGTGCCAAGGACCGAGGCGGAGAACGTGGCCGAGAGGAGAAGCGACACTCCCCACCCAAGTCTTCAGGAGGCAGCGTCAAGGGAAAAGGCAAGGCGGTGTATGACTACAAGTTCCGGTTGTTGGAGGAAGGTTCCAGCGGAGTAGCGGCAGAAGTTGGAGTGGCGGACATTGCAGAAATGCAGAGCAGAGACGACGAGGAAGACAGTTTCCGAAGCCCAGCTCCGAGAACGACTAGCAGTGGCAGAGCGGTGAGCAGCGTGATCGTCCGGCCCGGAGGCGGAGCAGAAAGCAGATCCAGCGGCCGAGCCGATAGCAGAGCAGATAGCAGAGCCGATAGCAGAGCAGATAGCAGAGCAGATAGCCGAGCGGACAGCAGACCCATTGGCAGATCCGGAGGCAGAGCGGAGACCAAAGCGGAAGGCGGAACCCGGAGCAGAGCTGTCAGTGAGACGGAGACCCGAGGATCCACGGAGAGAACTTTACCGGCAACCATTCAAGCAGTAGCCGGAAGCAGAACCAGTTCAGCGGCAAGGGATGACGGAATGGAGTCTTCCGCGTCTGACCGAAGCCATGCGGACGTGCAGAGAGCGCGGAGGAGTATCCTGGTAGATCAAGCCAGAGCTACACCCGGAATCCTGTCTCCGGTGGAAACCAGGCCTCGACAGTCTTCCAGTGAGCGGTCCGGAAGGAGCCAAGACCGAGCACCAACCCAGAGTCCACCATACACTTTCTACCCGTTTGGCGGTCCTTCAACTCAACCGTGTCCGTCCCACTGTTTCCCGGTGAATATTGGAGGACGGAGTGCATCCGTCTTTGCACCTGCAGTCCCGGAACATGCCAGATACTATGCAGTACGTTGGGGACCGGAGCAGTGGGGGCCAGCCGAGATGAGAGACTCCGGCGTCTACGTGGAGACCATGGAGCAGAGAGAGTCACCGTTTGGTCTCGTCCCGACCCGTCAGATCGTCCGGATTCCAGATTGGTCCATCCGGGATGAACGCCTCAGGAATGGGTTCTACGTGCCACCCCAGTGGAGTTTACATGATCTCGATCTTCTCCCGGTTGATGCCAGGGGAACAAGCTTCGGACGATCGTTGGTACCAAATACCATTCCACCTCGTCTGCCGTCAGGGAGCAGTTCGCGCCGTGATACTGGTGGGTAGTAGTCGTCGCAAGTCGTCGCAAGCCAAGTCGGCGCAAGGAGAAGAAAGAAGAACCGTTTCCCAGATTCTAGTATAATTAAGAGTTAAAAGTGGGAAACGGAACAAGCAAGATATCCGGGTACAGTGACGGTAAACTAGTTAAGAGATACCAGTACCCGGATCACGGAAACAGTTGTGTTAGATTATACGGACAGTTTAACGGTTAAAAATTTGTATATATGTGATATACATATGTAATCATATGTAAAATGATTCCAATAACGATAAACTGGACAACTTTACGAGAATGGTTCAAAAAGTCATGTCAACATTGGATACAATCAAAACGGATATCCACAATGTCACTGACAAATCCACCCAAATTGCTAAAGAAAATACGGCTCTCAAACGACGATGTGATGTCCTAACCGAGAAAAAAACAATTAACTAGTATGCGCCTCGAGAAAGTAGAGGCTTACAATCGACGTGACTGTCTCCTTTTCTTTGGCGTGGCTGAATCTGGTAAACACGAGGACGTCGAGCAACTCTTGTACAAGGTCTTGGACGAGATCAAAGTACCACATGATGAACGGATCTTTGCACGAGCCCACCGGACTGGTCCCTATCGTCATGGCGTCACCAGGCCGATAATCGCGAAGTTTCACCATTATAAAGATCGCGAAATGGTATGGAATGAGCGAAAAAAACTTTCTGATGAATCTGGCTGGTACATCAAACCAGTCTATCCTGAGGCTATCAACCGAAAACGGAAAGTGCTACAAGCCGTCGCCACGGCAGCTCAGAAAATCCCGAGGTTCAGTGAAAAAACTCGTGTGACAAACCAGCACAAGTTGATTGTTGGTGACAAATTGTACGACACAGAGGATCTGAGTCAACTGCCAATAGACGTTATCAGGAACATTGGCCTAAGGAGCTCCGGGGGAATTTTTGCCTTCTTTGGACTAGCTTCGCCAATGTCAAACTTCTATCCATGCCGTTTCTTCCTGGACGATCATGAGTTCTCGTGTAACGAACAATACTTCTACTACAGAAAAGCTCTTCACTACAATGATACCAAAGCTGCGACCTCCATACTTTCTGCTCTAGAACCCAGACGTAAAAAAAATTGGTAGAAGTATCAGTGGGACCGACAAGGAATGGAGCGAGAGCGATGTCGCCTCAGATGCTATGTACCTGGGACTCCGAGCAAAATTTTCTCAGAACAGCTTCCTCAAGACCGTGCTTCTGGAAACTGGTAGTGACATACTCGATGAGGCAAATCCGTTCGACAAAACATGGGGCTGTGGTCTTTCACTCGATGACAAGAAACTTCACGATAGACGCAACTGGACAGGCCAAAACAAGCTTGGAAATATGCTGATGTCGCTGCGATCCGAATTCCTGGATACTCACAACATCGACGCCAAGACAAGATGGAGCTAAGTCCTAGCTAAGACTATTTAAGTGCTTGATTGAACAGTTCATCTAACTAATTGCTTCATAGAAAGATATTGATCTTCCTTTTTTTCAACCAAAAGTATGACTGAGGTGCCCGTGCGAATCCACGCATCCACTGTAACTAAATCTAGCCAATTGTAGATAGTATTTCATGTTGATTGGTTGCTCAAGGTTTTGGGGGCAGGGTTTTTTTAATTTTGCATTGTTTTTTTTTTTTTTTTAACCATACGTGTTCATTTTACACATTCTGTTTCACGATTACATTTCAATTGTTCATAATAACTGTACTGGGAAATCAGACAGAAGTCTGTATTTAGTTGCCGAATGATCTCACTTCAGCAATACCGAGCGTCTATTGGTAATTGGTGTAACGCATGTGCTGGTTTATTATTGAAGTTTAATTGCAAAAAAACTTACGACATATGTGGATCACTATATATTTTATCATCTCATTGCATTGCATTGTATATTTCAATTCTGTTGATAGTTGCAGGTGATATTGAACCGAATCCAGGGCCTCCTGCAACTAAAAAGCTTAAAATATGCCATACAAACGCTCGTAGTTTGCTTGCGGAAGATCCCGTTACGAAATGTCACTTGAAATTCGACGAGATCAAATCTAGTCTCGTTCATGACCAGTGTTTTGACATCATTGCTATAAGTGAGTCATGGCTCGATAATAGTATTAGCAATGATATGTTGCAAATCGAAGGTTACAGCACCATCCGTAACGATCGAAATCGACATGGTGGTGGCGTTCTCATGTTTATTGATGATTGTTTGTCATTCAAAGAACGCCCTGATCTTCATCAGGATAATACAGAGAGCCTATGGTGCGAAATATCTGTTGGCTCCAAAAAAGTTATCTGTGCCACTTACTATCGAGCTCCTTTGAATCACGAACAATCCGTCGCTGATGTTGATAATTTCATCGAAGACTTTCAGTCCTCAGTCATGCAATCACTATCTGAACATCCCGACAACCTGATAATTCTGGGCGAATTTAATGACCGGTGCATTACCTGGAAGTCCAAACACGAGCGCAGTGAAGTTGGTTGCAAACTTTACGACATGGTCGAGTCATGTCATTTATACCAGCTAATTGACGAGCCTACACGATACACAGAAAATTGTGCAAACATCTTAGATCTGTTAATCACAGACTCCCCTGGTTTTATCCAAAACGTCGAGGTAAAACGCCTGGTTTTATCCAAAACGTCGAGGTATTGCCACCTCTCGCGAATCTTGATCACTGTACGATAGCTTGCGAATTGTCATATTGTTACAACAATGACAAGTCATACAAACGCCGGATATGGCATTACAACTCGGCCGATTATGAACTTCTGATGGAATTGTTAAAAGCGAAATTTAACGAGTGCAATAATTTCATTGGTTTCAATATAGAAGATGCATCAATCCGCTTCAGAGATATCATGCTCTCAACTGCAGAAACATGCATTCCAAACAAAACAATCACTGTTCGCCCACGTGATAAACCATATATAACGAATGCATGCAAACATGCAGATAGAATTCGCAATCGTGCCCATAAACGCTACCAAAGAACGCGAAACCACGAACACTACGAAGTTAAGCGGCGTGAGGCGAAAAAAACGAGACAACATGCCAAAAAACTCTATAATGAAAGAATGCGCGACAAACTTGCGAGCGACTGTACGACGGGAAGAGAATACTGGAAACTGATGAAATCACTGACAGGTATGAAGGTTAACGGGGGAGTTCCGTCACTAACTGATGATGACGCCACATACTGTACAGCTGTGGAAAAGGCTAATGTACTAAATACGTTTTTTGCATCTCAGGGTGTATTAGACGAACTTCCCACCGCTTTACCACCCTTATATTTCATGACAGAGAATCGCTTGTCTGATATTAATGTGGAACCCGAAAGTGTTAATAAGATTCTGAAAACTTTGAACATAAATAAGTCGAATGGACCCGACGGGATCAGCGCGAGATTGCTGAAACAGACGGCAGAAACTATTTGCCACCCGCTTGCGGAAATGTACAATGAGTCACTGTCATCTGGCAGAGTTCCCACACTATGGAAACAAGCTAATGTTACACCCGCCTTTAAAAAAGGCGATCGACATATGAAATCAAATTATCGACCAATTTCTTTACTGCCAGTTGTTGGTAAAGTTTTAGAAAAAATCGTATTTGTACATATATATAAATTTTGTAAACAACACGATTTGCTAACTTGGAGAAATTCAGGTTTCAAACCGTCGGACTCTGCTATAAATCAGCTTGTCCTTATTACACATAAAATATACCAAGCACTGGACAATGGTTCAGATATTTGTATGGTATATCTCGATATTTCAAAGGCGTTTGACAGAGTCTGGCACGTCTGTTTGTTACACGAGTTGCGCAGCTTTTGAATACACGGCAATCTATTGAACTGGTTGGAAAGTTATTTATTGGAACGTAAGCAGCGAGTGCTAATCAACGGACAACACTCTGAATGGTTGGCTATAAAAGCAGGTGTGCCCCAGGGCTCAATCTTGGGGCCCTTACTTTTTTCTAATTTTTGTGAATGATATTGTACAAGACATTGGCACTGATATGTATTTATATGCTGATGATTGCTCATTGATGAAAATAATTCGCGATCCAGTTCAGAGTATTGTAACGGGTTTTGCACCCTTCTGTGACGTCTTGATAAACCGGTTTTCTAGGGAGGTGGGTGAGTTGTTATTTAACCGGAGCTGAAACGGTAAAACTCCGGGATACTGCTACTGCTGTACGGTTGAACTCCGGCTAGAAGTCTCTAAGGTTGGTAGCGTGGTCTGGAATGGACCTCTTAACCGTTGTCCGACTGCTAATCTGCAACTGCACCTGTAAAGTAAGGATCCGGAGGCGTTTCCGTCTCCGGGTACTGCAACTGCTCCGTCGGGATACCGCTTTACTGCAACAGCTCCGTCGTTTTCCGTCTTACTGCAAACTGCGACTGCGCCTGGAATAAAGAATCCGGGAACGTTGCCGTTTCCGAATACTGCAACCGCTCTGCCAGGTTCTGCCGCACTGCAATCTGCTCCGGTTGGCTCCGCCTCACCGCAACCTGCGACTGCACCTGAAATGGAGTATCTCGGAAGTGTTCCCACTTCCGGTTACCGCAACCGCTCCGTCAGGTACTGCCTCTGCAACTCCGTCGTCCGGTACCGCCTCTGCAACTGCTTCATCGTTCCCGTCTCTGCAACTGCTCCGTCTGATACCGCCTCCGTAGTTGCTCCGTTGAATTCCACCTCCGTCTCCGTCTCCTTCCTCGGTGATCTGGGTTCTTAGATCACCCTAAGACGTCATTACAACTTGGTCTTAACCGACTGTGGTCTTATCTCCCTTTACTCCGTATTACTTTCTTTTCCGGCGAACTAACTTTATTATAAATTCCAGTTCCCTAACGAACACGGAAAAACAACTCGGTTGAAGTTTTCATGTTTATTTTCCAAGTGCACAGTCGGAAGACTTAACTGCTATCATCTGGATGACTCTATCCGGAACAAGGGAGTACTCTACTATGGGAGAAGGGGTCTGCACAGGTCGACGTCAGGACACCAACTCCGCCGTCCGCTGTGAAGCGGGGGCTTTTATAGAGCTGAGACCCATGTCACGTGACCAACCTATTGTGACGTCATAGCCTGCCAAAACACTGATATTTTCCGGATTTCTAAAAACACTCTAGAACCAATCAGTGGCTGACACGTCACCTTTTAAACCGAAAACGAGGCTGATCACGTGACCTTCCGGAAATAACGTCATTACGTTTTTGTACTCCATTGTTCCGGCTCCGTCTCCGGTTCCGGCTCCGTCTCCGGCTTTACCAACATCATAAATATACCAAGTTCCGAGACGGATAACCTTTTAAACATTACAATACGGAACCGTATGAACCTTTAAACACATATACATTTTAATAAACGGTTATTTAACCATAATATCACAAAACACTAACAGAATTACCTAGGGGAAACTTTTGGGTACGCCCCAAAACCGTTACACTCCCCCTTCCTTAGACTCTGAACAGAACAATATCACAAATATACAAATTGTCAACCGTTAAACTGTCCGTAAAATCAAACACAACTGTTTCCGTGATCCGGGTACTGGTATCTCTTAACTAGTTTACCGTCACTGTACCCGGATATCTTGCTTGTTCCGTTTCCCACTTTTTAACTCTTTAATTATACTAGAATCCGGGAAACGGTTCTTCTTTCTTCTCCTTGCGCCGACTTCACTTGCGACGACTTGCGACGACTACTGCCCACCAGTATCACGGCGCGAACTGCTCCCCGACGGCGGACGAGGTGGAATGGTATTTGGTACCAACGGTCGTCCGAAGCTTGTTCCTCTGGCATCAACCGGGAGAAGATCGGGATCATGGAGGCTCCACTGGGGCGGGACGTAGAACCCATTCCTGAGGCGTTCGTCCCGGATGGACCAATCTGGAATCCGGACGATCTGATGGGTCGGGACGAGACCAAACGGTGACTCTCTCTGCTCCATGATCTCCACGTAGACGCCGGAGTCTCTCATCTCGGCTGGCCCCCACTGCTCCGGTCCCCAACGTACTGCATAGTATCTGGCGTGCTCCGGGACTGCAGGCGCAAAGACGGAAGCGCTCCGTCCTCCAATATTCACCGGGAAACAGTGGGACGGACACCGTTGAGTTGAAGGACCGCCAAACGGGTAGAATGTGTAGGGTGGACTCAGGGTTGGTGCTCGGGCTTGGCTCCTTCCGGACCGCTCACTGGAAGACTGACGAGGCCGGGTCTCCACCGGAGACAGGATTCCGGGTGTAGCTCTGGCTTGATCTACCAGGATACTCCTCCGGGCTCTCTGCACATCCGCATGGCTTCGGTCAGATGCGGAAGACTCCATTCCGTCATCCCTAGCCGCTGAACTGGTTCTGCTTCCGGCTACTGCTTGAATGGTTGCCGGCAAAGTTCTCTTCGTGGATCCTCGGGTCTCCGTCTCACTGCCAGCTCTGCTCCGGGTTCCGCCTTCCGCTTTGGTCTCTGATCTGCCTCCGGATCTGCCAACGGGTCTGCTGTCCGCTCGGCTATCTGCTCTGCTATCTGTTCTGCTATCGGCTCGGCTATCTGCTCTGCTATCGGCTCGGCTATCTGCTCTGCTATCGGCTCGGCTATCTGCTCTGCTATCGGCTCGGCCGCTGGATCTGCTTTCTGCCCCGCCTCCGGGCCGGACAATCACGCTGCTCACTGCTCTGCCACTGCTAGTCGTTCTCGGAGGTGGGCTCCGGAAAAGGTCTTCCTCATCGTCCCTGCTCTGCATTTCCGCAATGTCCGCTACTCCAACTTCTGCCGTTGCTCCGCTGGAACCTTCCTCCAACAGCCGGAACTTGTAGTCATACATCCCCTTGCCTTTTCCCTTGACGCTGCCTCCTGAAGACTTGGGCGGGGTGTGTCGTTTCTCCTCTTGGGCACGTTCTCCGCCTCGGTCCTTGGCTCGCTCCGGGCTCTCTTTCCTATATTCCCGGCGTTGATGGCGACCGGAATTATCCGGCGAACAGCTGCGACTCCGCTTCTTTCCGCGGTCTCGATCTGCTCCGGTACCTCGAGATGGGTCCGGGCTGTTTTTCCGGGAGGTGTTCCGGGAAGAACTTCGGGTCACCGGTGGCTTAACTGGCTTCGGGTCCCCCGGGTCTTGCAACTCGTCTTCACTTGCCATAATTTTCAGCTCTGCTTCTTCTTCCGAACTGCTCTCCGCCTCCGTGGACGAAACGTCAGCTGCTAGTGTGGCCACCGACTGGGTACCGCAACGGTACCGGGTCCGGGACGAAACCGAACCTCCCGACTCCGTATCCGACAACTGGTCAAGCCATGTTACTGGTTTCTTGCTTTTCCGTGGAGTCATCTTGGACCGGAGGCTTTTCTCCTCAAACTGCTCTCTGCCAACCCTTAGTCGAATCGGGTTCGCGCCCATTGCGTGTCGGGACTGCAGATGTTTCTGTGTCCCCTCTTTCCGTCTGCTCCAATGGTCACACTGCGGACAGGCAAAGACGGTGACTTCACTCGTGTGCTGCTCCGTGACATGCCGGAGCAACGTGTGCTTGCTCTTGAATTCCAGGTTGCAGTCTCCACACCGGTGAGGGCGGGGCTTGCGGGGTGTTGTCTTTACTTTCGGCATTCTGATTCTCTGCTTTGTGTCGATGTTGACTCAGCTACAGCAAACTGCCTTCTGCATCCGGTAACAGCTATCTGCCCCTTTTATAGTCTCTGGAAGTCACGTGACTGGCTTATCTGCTTGATGATTGGCTGCTCAGCAACTGCAACTCCTCCTGGTGGTCTTCTTGGATAAATAATATATTTTTTTTTTTTCGTGTTGTTGTTGCTGCTATCTGTCACTGCTCTTCTTCTCCGTCTCCGCCAAACTGCCAACCGCCTCCGTCTACCGCTACACTGCCATCTGCCTCTGCTACCGCCCCACTGCCATCTGTCTCCGCTACTGCCACACTGCCTTCGCTTCCGTCCAGGATTCCTCATCTGCCGTCACATACTCCGACTCATCCATCTCCGGTTCCGAGGTGGGAGATGGAGGCCGGTATTCTCTGGCACGGATTTCCGCCTCCCAATCCTCCGCTTGGTCTTCTTCGGCGGCCCGGAGACAGCCCTGCGGGTCCGGGGCCCATTCCGGTAGATCTAACTGCTCCGGTTGTCCGATGGGGGCGGCTGCTCCGGCATCCCAATCAGGTCCGAACGGAAGCTGGTCCGCATAAGTCTCCGGAACTGGTTTCTCCCTGGGAGACTGTGTGCAGAATCTCCGGAACCGCTTCCGCCGGGACTGCGTTGCTGTTCCCTGCCAGGCCGAATCGAAGGTTCCCACATGGTTGAGGGTTGCCTCATCCTGAGGAGGACGGTTCCCGGAAGGGTACTTCCAGCCGTGCATCTCCCGGAGATGCCGCCTAAGGTCGTTCGCCCGGTTGCCGTAGAAGGCACACAAACAGCAATGATACCTCAGGGTTGGGCACACATGCCGTCTCCTGTCCGTCTCACTCTCGAACATCCGGTCACACCGCTTACACAGCCGGCTATAATCCAGGGGCTGAGGGCTTGCCCAATCTCTGCTCCGGCCGCGATCTTGTCTTCCAAGGAACGCCGAGTAGGCCATTCCGGAAAGCCGGGAAACTGAAGTTGTCGATCTACTGCACCGCTTTTACTACACCGCTTCTGCTGCACCGCTTCTCCGGACTGTTGGTCTTCCGGGAAACACTTAGTCGTTTTTCACTGCAAAATCTGCCGCTGCCGGAAAATGCTGGACTTGATTTGATTCCGCCAAACTTTAACAGCGATGTGCACAGCTCGAGGTCTGCTCTTCAACTGCTCTCAGAGCCCGATTTCAAGGCCCTTTTATACCCTTTCTGCTCACGTGACTGGAAAAGCTCCACGCTGATTGGCTGCCTCAGGAGTGACGTCATAATTATGCAAAAACTCAACCGTTAACCGAGAGGTGTCCGTCTCCGGCTCAACCGGCTTCTCCGGGTTTTTCCGGCTCCCTTTCAACTGCTTCTCCGAGCGAAGTATCTGCAATTTTGAAGTATCTCTGCCATCAGGAGGGTTGAATAGAGTCTCAGCCAGTTGAATCTGCCTGTCAGACGAACATCTAGACTGCAAGTTGGGCGTTTCCGCCATCTGTACTGTTTCGTCAACTGCATATCTGCTCACTGGTATTACTGCTTGTCGACACTGGAAACTGCATACATTCTTGTCCAGAAGGAGGCGCCTTCCTATCTGGGGTGATGTTTCTCCGTTTCTGTCAATCTGCAGTCGGTTTACTGTCTCTGCTAAGTGGAAACTCCGGTTGGATGTCCACAGCTGGAAAACTTTTCCGTCTTAATTCTCTGAATACGGAAGACGTGTAGCTGCTTCTCTGGAGATACTAGACCGCTAACCCAGGTTCTTCTGGACCCCTGGCCGCTACCCTGGACTGGTTGACTATGCGCTCAACCCAGTCAGAACCTCTAGGATGTCTCTATCCGGTCTCTGCACCGCTTTCCGCTCTGCTTCCTTTCTCCGCCCTGTTTCCGGAACCAGCACTTGCTCACTGTTCCGACTTCTTGCGGTCGCTCTCTGCCGGAACTCAACGTTTTACCAGGGTCTCAGCTATCTCCTTCTCCTGCTCTACAGCTCACTCCGTCTTCTCATATTTCTTCGTCCTTTGCGGCTTTACTCCGAGTCCGTATCCGACTCAAAGACCGTCTGTTCCGTCTCCGGAACACTACTCTGCTTCGGCGGCTCCGTCTGCCTCCAGGAATCCGCCATTCTCTGCCTCATCCATCTCGGATGCTTGACACCATTATACGGTTTCAGCAAATCGAAGTGAACCACCTTCTGCCGAGTTTCACTCTCTGCAATCTCGTAGGTCACGTCGGTAAATCTGCTCAGCACTAGCTTTGGACCGCTCCACTTCCTCTGCAACTTGGGTGCCTTGCCCTTCTTCCGTGTTTTGACCGCCATCCACACTCGGTCTCCTGGCTGGAACTGATTGTCGACCTTCCTCCGGTCGTACAGCTTCTTCTGCCGTTCCATCTCTCTGCCAGATTTCGCTCGAACCGCCTTGTATACCGCTTCTAGTCGCTCCCGGAGCTGACTGCCATACTCTGTTACTTCTGCTGTTGATTCTCCCGGCGGTCTGCCAATCAGTAACTCTACCGGAGTGTTGACTTCTCTGCCCAGCATCAGCAAGTTGGGACTCTGCCCGGTTGTCTCCTGCGGGGTACTCCGGTAAGCTGCCATCGCCAACGGAACTAGCTGATCCCAGTTGGTCTGCCGCTCGCTTACGTACAGGCTCAGGATCTGCTGCAGCGTCCGGTTGAATCGGTGAGGTCGGAAAGCGGTAGTCCGTGTCTTGTGAATCCCCAGGATTCTGCAAACATTTCTCAGCAAGTCGGACTCGAAATTTCTGCCTTGGTCGGTGTGGATCTCCATCGGGATACCGTACCGCGCTGCAAACTGGTTGACGAATATGTCCGCAACCGTCACCGCTTCCTGATTTAGCATCGGGTAAGCCTCTACCCACTTGGTGAAGTAATCACCGATTACTAAGATGTACCGGTTCCCCCGGGTGGATTTAGGTAACGGACCCATCACGTCCATTGCCACCCTCTCCATGGGCGCTCCAACCCGGTATTTCTGCATCGGAGATCGTTTCAAGTTCTGCATACTTCTTGACGCACATTCGTCGCAGCTCAGCACCCACTGCTTTATGTCCCGCATCATAGCCGGCCAGAAATACCGCCTCCGAATGCTAGCCGCCATCCTTCTGCTTCCGAGGTGTCCTCCCGTCCGGCTCTGATGGGCCAGACGGAAAATCTCCTGTCTCAGCTCCTTCGGGGTTATTAACTGCATTCGGCTGGTTCCTTCTGCCGTTTTCCATTTCCGGTAGACTACTCCGTCGACTTTCAGCAAGGTCTTCCGCATTCCGTACAGCACTTTCTCCTCGCTGCTCATGCTGGAAAAGTCTGCACTGCCAGCTGTACCGCTCCCGTCGATCAGCGACGTCACCAGTGGGTACCAAGGTTCTGCTTGCTGCATTCTCCGCAAATCATCTGGTCGATATTTCTGCCCCAGCACAGTATCCTGGTCCGCATTTTCCGCCAGCCTAATCTGCTCTGCAACCGCATCCGCTTTTCCTGGAACTGCCTTCTCCGGGACGCTGCTTTCTCCATCACTGCAACCGCAACCGGCTTCCGGGACGCTTCCTCCGTCAGTTCTGCTTCTCCGCCCGATCTCCGTGACCGTTTCCGGCGTCCCCCCTTCCTTGGCTTGGGCTGAAGAGTTTCTTCACTTCGTGTCTGCCGGATCCTTTCTCCATAGTTCCAGGCGTCTATCTTGGCTTGTTTCCAGTCGATTTTTCCGCATTGGCTGCATGGGGATCTGGACAAGGCATCTGCGTTATTATGGATTCGCCCCGGACGATGTTCGATGTCGAAATGAAACTCACTCAGGTGCTCAATCCACCGGGCTACCTGCCCCTGGGGCTCCTTGAAATTCATAAGCCAGGTAAGACTGCCATGATCTGTGCGAAGAAGGAAGTGTCGTCCCAGCAAGTACTGCTTATTCTTCTGTACCGCAAACACAACCGCCAGGAGCTCCTTCCGGGTGACACAGTATCTCCGTTCTTCTTTGGTTAGGCTGCGGCTCAAGTAGGTTATCACCCGCTCCTGGTTGCCCTGCTTCTGTGACAGTACTGCTCCCAGCCCGGTGTCACTGGCGTCCGTGTCCAGGATATATCGGCCTTGCTCCCTTGGGTACCCGAGTATCGGTGTCGATACTAGGCGGTTCTTCAGCTCTGCAAATGCCTGGTCTTGCTCCGTCTGCCACCGGAACTGCACCCCTTTTTCCGTCAAGTGATTCAGCGGCGCTGCAATCTCGGAGAACTTCGGCACGAACTTCCGGTAATAGGAGCAAAGTCCCAGAAAACTGCGCAGCTCCGTCAGGTTGGTGGGTGTCCGCCACTTCCGTACTGCCTCCGTTTTTGCCGGGTCGGTGCGGATACCGTCTCTGCCGACTATGTGACCCAGGAAAGACACCTCCGGCTGGAAGAACTTGCATTTTGACGGTTTGACTTTTAGGTCTGCCTCTCTCAGCTTGCTGAACACCTCCTGAAGATCACGGATGTGATCCTCCAGGGTCTTGCTGTAGACTATGATGTCGTCCAGATATATGAGGCAGGTCTTCCAGGACAAACCGCCTAGCACCTTCTCCATCAACCGCTCGAACGTACCCGGAGCATTGCACAAGCCGAAACTCATTACTTTGAACTGGTAAAGGCCGCCAGGAACACAGAAGGCCGACTATTTCCGGGCGTCTTCATCCATCCCGACCTGCCAGTAGCCACTGGTCAGGTCGAGAGTGGAGAACCATTTGGCGTCTGCACAGGCTGCTATGGTGTCGTCTATTCTCGGCAACGGATAAGCATCTTTCTCCGTGACTGCATTTAACCGCCGGTAATCGACACAGAACCGGGTGGTCCCATCCTTTTTCTTCACGAGAACAATCGGGGAAGCCCACGGACTGCTACTTTCTTCAATGACGTTCTTGTCTTTCATCTCCTGAATCAGACTGCTCACCAGCTCTCTCTTGTCTGGCGGAATTCGTCTGGTTGGCTGCTTAATCGGCCGGTGACTGCCCGTGTTTATCTGATGTTGTACCTCGTTGGTCTGCCCCAGTTCTCCGGCATCATTACTGAAGGTCGGCTTATTCCGAAATAGGAGGTCGGTTACTCTCTCGCGGAAATGACTCGGCACTGCATCCTGGGTCTGCTCTGCTAACTGCCGCAGCTTCTCGTACCCGCTCCAATTCCGCCCGGCCTCCGACTCCGTGGAAATCTGCACCTTCCTGCTCCGCTCCGCCAACGGCACAACACTGCAACCGGCTGCTAAGGTGGTCATCGTCGCCAGCTGCGCTCCTTTCTTGATGATTACCGGCTCCGCCATCACATTGATCACTCGAACCGGGACTGTTCCTTGCTTTATCCGGGATAAAGTTCTCCCGATCAGCCAAGGTCTTTTCTCAGTAGGCTCCTGCGGCATTTCTAGTACTCCTTCTGCTTCCCGGACGCTCTCTGCTTGTCCCATTATCAGCTGTTCCGTTTCCGGCGGAATTTGGTAATCTGCTACAGCGTTGATCGGAAACGGCTCCCTGGTCTGCTCGAACATGGTGAGGAACACCTCCTGGCTGCCCATCTGCATGGTCATTCGGTCGAAATTTATGCCGGATATCCGAGAACGGATGAAATCCATTCCCAGTATTCCTTCGTCTTCACAATCTGCAATCTCGAACGTCACGGTCTCAGCTACTCCGGCGATGTTGAGTGGGAGTTCTTTCCGGCCATGTGTCCGTATGTTACTTCCGTCAACCATTGAAAGACGAATCGGCGACCGCTTCAGCTTCATTCCGGGTTTCCGGATCCGTTCCCAGGTTTGTAGGTTGAGCATTGTGACAGTGCTGCCGGTGTCGATTATCAGCGTTACTGGCTCTCCGCATACTCTGGCTGTCACACACATGCCCACCTCGCCCCTGGGACCGGGTCCGTGAACCACCTGTCGGTTATGGGGGTGTCCTCTCTTCCGGGTCCCGGATTTCCCCTTTTCCGCGACCTGCTCTAGTTTTCCGGCTGCTGCTGCTGCTGTCGTGGCTGCTGCAGTTGTTGCTGCTGCTGCTGCTGCGGCTGCTGCTGCTGCTGTTGTCGCGGCGACTGCTGCTGTTGTGGTTGACGCCGCTGCTGCTGCTGCTTCGGCTGCCTACAGTCTCGGGCAAAATGCCCTTTCCGGCCACAGTTGAAGCATTCTAAATCCGCTCGGGAACTGCGCTGCTGCTGCTGCCGGCTAACCGCTTCCTTGACCTGAGTCATCAGATCCGCCAACTGCTGCTGAGTCTGCTCGGCTTGCTTCCGCAATTCGTTCACCTGCTGGCTCCACTCCGGCTCTGTGTTCAGCTGCCTCGTCCGGTGTCGCTCCGCTGGTCTGCTGTTGTCCGTCTTCATAATACTCTCATACTCGGTAGCGAAAGCCAGGGCCTGCGACAGCGTTTCCGGGTGGCTTTTCAATACCGATAACCGCATATCTCGGTTAGTCAGACTGTTGCAGAAATGCATCTTCATGAGCACTTCTGTTGTTGCCGGATCTGCTTTTGGGTAAGCTAGCCGCGTCTTGCTCCGTATGTCTCTGGCCAGCTCGGACAGCTCCTCCTCCGGCTGCAATTTCCGTGTCTGCAATTCTGCCTGGAAAACAAATGTTTTCTCCCCCGGTCTCCGGGTACTGCAACTGCTCCGTCGGGATACCGCTTTACTGCAACAGCTCCGTCGTTTTCCGTCTTACAAACCGTCTGCAAACTGCGACTGCGCCTGGAATAAAGAATCCGGGAACGTTGCCGTTTCCGAATACTGCAACCGCTCTGCCAGGTTCCGCCGCACTGCAATCTGCTCCGGTTGGCTCCGCCTCACCGCAACCTGCGACTGCACCTGAAATGGAGTATCTCGGAAGTGTTCCCACTTCCGGTTACCGCAACCGCTCCGTCAGGTACTGCCTCTGCAACTCCGTCGTCCGGTACCGCCTCTGCAACTGCTTCGTCGTTCCCGTCTCTGCAACTGCTCCGTCCGATACCGCCTCCGTAGTTGCTCCGTTGAATTCCACCTCCGTCTCCGTCTCCTTCCTCGGTGATCTGGGTTCTTAGATCACCCTAAGACGTCATTACAACTTGGTCTTAACCGACTGTGGTCTTATCTCCCTTTACTCCGTATTACTTTCTTTTCCGGCGAACTAACTTTATTATAAATTCCAGTTCCCTAACGAACACGGAAAAACAACTCGGTTGAAGTTTTCATGTTCATTTTCCAAGTGCACAGTCGGAAGACTTAACTGCTATCATCTGGATGACTCTATCCGGAACAAGGGAGTACTCTACTATGGGAGAAGGGGTCTGCACAGGTCGACGTCAGGACACCAACTCCGCCGTCCGCTGTGAAGCGGGGGCTTTTATAGACCTGAGACCCATGTCACGTGACCAACCTATTGTGACGTCATAGCCCGCCAGAACACTGATATTTTCCGGATTTCTAAAAACACTCTAGAACCAATCAGTGGCTGACACGTCACCTTTTAAACCGAAAACGAGGCTGATCACGTGACCTTCCGGAAATAACGTCATTACGTTTTTGTACTCCATTGTTCCGGCTCCGTCTCCGGTTCCGTCTCCGGTTCCGGCTCCGTCTCCGGCTTTACCAACATCATAAATATACCAAGTTCCGAGACGGATAACCTTTTAAACATTACAATACGGAACCGTATGAACCTTTAAACACATATACATTTTAATAAACGGTTATTTAACCATAATATCACAAAACACTAACAGAATTACCTAGGGGAAACTTTTGGGTACGCCCCAAAACCGTTACACTATATATGAATTGAACGATGACTTACTCAAAATCGAATTTTGGGCTAAGCAATGGGCAGTGAAATTTAGTACGCCTAAGTCTGGATATATCGTTATCTCAGGGAAACGCAATGAGATTAGATATAGACCTACAATATTTTATGGAAAGAGTATAAACCGTGTACAGGAGCATAACCACCTTGGTGTAATACTTACCCACAATATGTCGTGGGAGGCTCATATTCGTTCTCGTATCCACAAGGCGGCACCGATGATGAATTTATTGATGCAATGTTCACGGACACTGCCTCGTGACTGCAAAGAAAAAATGTATATATCTTTTATCAGACCAGTTCTTGAATATGGGCGTCTTCTGTACGACAACTGCACGAACTTTTTGTCTAACCTTTTGGAAAAATCTCAAAGAAATGCCGCTATATTATGTACTGGAGCATACAGACACACGAGTCAACGCGCTCTGATGGATGAGGTTGGATGGCCGCTCCTCTGCGAGAGGAGAAAATACTACAAACTATCTCTGTTTTATAAAATCGTTAACAGGCAAGTACCACAATATTTGTATATAATCATTGACGAGGTTCCTCGGAATCATAGATACGTCTTGAGGAACAACGACCATTTGCGCGCTCCTTTTGCGAGATCGTTAATGTCATTTTTCCCATCATCAATTCGGTTATGGAATATAACGGCCCCCAATATTCGAAACCTTCCTACTCTACTTCATTTTAAAAAGAAAACTAAGCAATCGATTTTTCCTGCAAAACGAACCAAGGTACGGTCACATGGCTACGGACACGGCGAAGTAAATCTCAGCCGAATACGTATGGGCCTGAGTGCCCTTAACTCCCAACGATTCAGTTATAATTTTGTCGAAAATGCCATTTGTACCAAATGCGAATATCGTACTGAAGATCCAATCCATTATTTCCTTGATTGCCCTGCTTATCTGATGGTCAGGGATGCTATGATTGAAAAAATAGAAACATATTTATCAAATCCAGAGCTAGCCAGGAAACAACTTTTTTCGATCATAATGCACGGCCATCCTACAAGTACCGTTACTACCAATAATGATATCATGATATCTGTACACCAGTATATTGTGCAAACAAAAAGATTCATGTAATTTCTCTAGTACTCATTGAATTATAACATGTATGTATATGTATGTATTATCACCCTGTCCCCAGTGAAAAAGATGTGGAGAGTGCCTCGTGCTTGGGAATACCCGGCGTGTACCATCCACATGTGTGAAAATAAATGATTTTATATAAAAAAAATAAAATAAAATAAATAAAAATGGGTAAAAAAAAGCTCACCCACTAAATCTTGCTGATATCACACCATCCTTCTCATCATTTGAAGAAATAACGTTTCGCAATTATTGCATTCCGCCGATAACAACATGTTTGAATACGAATTGAAATCCCCTGTGTTAATATCAATGTTCTGCATTTTCGCACCATTGAACGTTATTGCAGTGTTTTCCGTGGTAAAATGAGCGCGCCTCTTGCCGCGTTCGCTTTTATAATGCTTCATGTGAGCAATACACACAAACAAATTACTAGGGAAACAGGTAAACACACCCACTAGAAACATGTTCGGTTGGACTATGTACATAATAACCATAACAACAGAATGCTATCTGGAGTTGAATGTCGCCATGAAAATATCTGAGTTGAGCCGAAGCCGTCAGTTGCATGTTACTGTTGATCTTGGTTCCACTTGACCGCATTTTGAAAACAGGGTTTTTGCAATACATCAATCGGCATCATATACAAGGAGTTATGTATTCACTGTAATTTTCATTCAAGTATTTTCAGTTATTGTGTCCATTCAAGTGTGACCATTTGCATGCATGCCTGGTCGAACTGTAGCGTTATGGGGAAATTCTAGGGGGTGAAATCATGCACTATATAGGATACTGACCACGGTTTCGTGATTCGCACAGTTAGTAATCCCCCCCCCCCCCCCCCCTCGCGCTTCGCGTCTGTGGGAGGTTACTAACTGGGCGAATCACTCAACCTGGGTCACTATCCCATACATAACACACGATATGAAAAGATGAGAATCTTTGTAAGGAAGATGCGATGGATGATGGTCAGACTCTCCCTGTGTCGATCTACTCGAGGACGTTTTTAGGTTACCGGACCTATGGTCCGATAACCTATTGGCATGGCGTTGCGTCCGTCGTCCGTCGTCCGTCCGTCCGTCCGTCCGTCCGTCGTCCGTTCACATTTTTATCTTTAAAGTATATGATCGAATCTTTCTGAAATTTTGCACAAATATACCTAAAAATATTTCAAGAAAAGTTTTTTTTTTGTTTTTCGATTTTCGCATTTTTTTCAAAATGGCGGCCGTTTTCGACGAAAAATGCCTGATTTTGGACTTTGGCGGCCATTTTCTCAAAAACTGTTCAGTAACTTTTTTTCTTTTTGATACACAACACTCCTCATATGTACTCCTGTGATGTGTATAAGTTTCGTTGCGCTTGAATCGCTCGAAGTGGGCCATTTTTGGCCAAACTTGGCCCAAATGGGACTTTCCCATGTTAAATTTTCCTATGCTTTATAATGGGACACATTATGCCTTATATCTCACTTAATATTGAGATTAGAGACTAGAAATCAATTGTGGACATATAGGAAATGATATATGCTGAATATTCTCGTGACCTTGAGTTTGACCTCTGACCTCAGTTTCAAGGTCAAAGAACAAAATGGCTAATATCTCGCTTATTATCGACTTTACAGCTTAGAAATCAATTGTGGACATATAAGAAATGATATATACCGAATATTCTGATGACCTTGAATTTGACCTTTGACCTCATTTTCAAGGTCACAGGACAAAATGGCTAATATCTCACTTCTTATCGACTTTACAGCTTAGGAATCAATTATGAACATATAGGAAATGATATATGCAGATTATTGTCATGACCTTGAATTTGACCTTCGACCTCATTTTCAAGGTCACGGGACAAAATGGCTAATATCTCACTTATTATCGATTTTACAGCTTAGTGATCAATTGTGGACATGTAGGAAATGATATATGCTGAATATTCACGTGACCTTGAATTTGACCTTTGACCTCATTTTCAAGGTCACGGGACAAAATGGCTAATATCTTGCTTATTATCGACTTTACAGCTTAGGAATCAAATATGGACATACAGGAAAGAATATACGCTGAATATTCTGATGACCTCAAATTTGACCTTTGACCTTATTTTCAAGGTCATAGCACAAAATTGCTAATATCTCGCTTAATATCGACGTTACGGCTTAGGAATCAATTGTGAACATATAGGAAATGATATATGCTGAATATTCTCGTGACCTTGAATTTGACCTTTGACCTCATTTTCAAGGTCACAGGACAAAATGGCCAATATCTTGCTCATTAGCGACTTTGCAGCTTAGAAATCAATTGTGAACATATAGGAAATGATATATGCTGAATATTCTAGTGACCTTGAATTTGACCTTTGACCTAAATTTCAAGGTTAGTCATTTTATTTTCAAGGTCAGAATACAAAATGGCTTATATCTCGCTTATTATCAAATTTACAGCTTAGGGATCCATAGTGAACATATAGGAAATGATGTATGCTGAATATTTTGGTGATCTAGAATTTGACCTTTGATCTCATTTTTCAAGGTCAGAGAACAAAATGGCTAATATGTCGCTTATTATCATCTTTACATCTGCCCCTGATGACGCCAGTGTGTCTTTGGATAAACTATTTGGTCGGGCTTTGTTTCTATTGCAAAATGTTGTATTTTATCTTTCTTATTGGCATCATCAAAATTTGATTGTATTGGTGGTAATAGATTGATACTTACATTTGTACCACTGAGTCGGTGTCACTGCTGGCGGACGTTAAATCTGTTCCCGAGGATACCATCAACTCAGTAGCCTTCGGGCTTGTGATTGGGTACTTTTGTACTTGTCATGTATCTATTCCATGGGGTTAGATTCGGATTTCTAAATTATTTTCATAGGTTGTTGGGCAGTTGTATACTAATTCCATCTGGTGTACAGTAGAAACAACTACATTTAACACATTGTCTGCCCCTGAAAACGCCAGTGTGTCTTTGGATAAACTATTTGGTCGGGCTTTGTTTGTTTCTATTGCAAAATGTAGTATTTTACGTTTCTTATTGGCATCATCAAAATCTGATTGTATTGGTGGTAATAGATTGATACTTACATTTACAGCATAGGAATCAATTGCGAATATAGAGGAATGATATATACTGAATATTTTCATAACCATGATAACCTTGAACTTGAACTTTGACCTCATTTTCAAGGTCACATCACAGAATGGCTAATGTCTCACTTATTATCGACTTTACAGCTTAGGAATTTATTGTGGACATACTAGAAGTGATATATTTGTTGAAAATTTCATGACCTTGAATTTATCAGTGACTTTATTTTCAAGGTCACTGGACAAAAGGCTAATATCTAAAATGTATATTGTCCGGTAACCTTTCTTAGCCCTTGGGCTAATTTCTCAAAATCTGTTCAGTAACTTTTTTTCTTATTGATGCATAACACTCCTCATATGTACCCCTGTGACATGTATAAATTTCGTTGCCCTTGAATCGCTCGAAGTGGGCCATTTTGGGCCCAAACTCGGCCCAAATGGGACTTTCCCATGTTAAAATCTCCTATGCTTTATAATGGGACACATTAAGCCTAATATCTCACTTAATATTGAGATTAGAGACTAGGAATCAATTGTGGACATATAGGAAATGATATATGCTGAATATTCTCGTGACCTTGAATTTGACCTCTGATCTTGGTTTCAAGGTCATTGCGGCCGTTCTCGTCGAAAATGGCTAATTTTGGACTTTGATGCTCGTTTTCTCAAAATCTGTTCAGTAACTTTTTTTCTTATTGATGCATAACACTCCTCATATGTACTTCTGTGACATGTATAAATTTCGTTGCGCTTGAATCACTCGAAGTGGGCCATTTTGGGCCCAAATTCGGCCCAGATGTGACTTTCCCATGTTAAATTTTCCTATGCTTTATAACATGTATAATGGGACACATTAAGCCTAATATATCACTTAATATTGAGATTAGAGACTAGGAATCAATTGTGGACATATAGGAAATGATATATGCTGAATATTCTCGTGACCTTGAATTTGACCTTTGACCTCATTTTCAAGGTCACAGGACAAAATGGCTAATATCTCGCTTATTATCGACTTTACAGCTTAGAAATCAATTGTGAACATATAGCAAATGATATATGCTGAATATTCTCGTGACCTTGAATTTGACCTTTGACCTCATTTTCAAGGTCATAGGACAAAATGGCTAATATCTCGCTTATTATCGACTTTACAGCTTAGGAATCCATTGTGAACATATAGGAAATGATATGTGCTGAATATTCTCGTGACCTTGAATTTGACCTTTGGCCTCATTTTCAAGGTCACAGGACAAAATGGCCAATATCTTGCTTATTAGCGACTGCAGCTTAGGAATCAATTGTGAACATATAGGAAATGATATATGCTGAATATTCTAGTGACCTTGAATTTGACCCTTGACCTAAATTTCAAGGTTAGTCATTTTATTTTCAAGGTCAGAATACAAAATGGCTTATATCTTGCTTATTATCAAATTTACAGCTTAGGGGTCCATGGTGAACATATAGGAAATGATGTATGCTGAATATTTTGGTGATCTAGAATTTGACCTTTGATCTCATTTTCAAGGTCAGAGAACAAAATGGCTAATATGTCGCTTATTATCATCTTTACATCTGCCCCTGATGACGCCAGTGTGTCTCTGGATAAACTATTTGGTCGGGCTTTGTTTCTATTGCAAAATGTTGTATTTTACGTTTCTTATTGGCATCATCAAAATTTGATTGTATTGGTGGTAATAGATTGATACTTACATTTATACCACTGAGTCGGTGTCACTGCTGGCGAACATTAAATCTGTCCCCGAGGATACCATCAACTCAGTAGCCTTCGGGCTTGTGATTGGGTGATTGGGTACCCATGTCAAAACGTACCCAACCGAAACGTACCCAACCAAAACGTACCCAAACCAAAACGTACCCATTTTTACCGAAACGTACCCAGTTAGATTGGTCAAAACGTACCCGGTTATTTGAGAGTGTCAATATAACTGGTTTATACCCCATACATGCCCAAATTTCCTTCTGATTATGTTACAATAAATACCCATAATGGTCCAACATTTGTATGGGTTGTAGATTATATCTATCGTGATATATCAATCTCAATCAAACCATTTTATTCTACATGTATTAGTGTGAAGTCGAGCGCTCGGAAATTCGAGCGCTCGATTGTAATATCAAAACAAACGTGCGCTCGAGCGCCTGATCTAATAATCAATCATTTTTTCACTGGTTTGATTACGATAAATTTTGCGGACTTTCAATCGTATGTAATTATTTAAAGTTGTTGAATGTTCAGTGACTTCCAACCTGCTTTCGTGGGCTGCATAGTTATTATTTCAGATATAATGTTTTCAGATTTAACCAGATTGAAACATGTGCATGCGTACATAATTATATAGTTGTATAAAATTATATTACTATATAATTATATAATTTGTCAACAAATCAGCATCGATACTTGATGCACGCGGTGCTTACTTGATCATAAATTAGGGGAGGAGCGATCATAGACAGCCTCAGGGTGATTCAAATCGTAGAACTCTGGCGGCCCTGACAGGGCATTGCTAGGCGATATTGAACCACCAATCATTGGTCACCGTACCCAACTGACGTCGAAACCCCACTTATACAGTCATTCAGGCAGTTACGAGTAATTTTTTGGAAAAATGCCAAAATATATGTGTTGTTGTTTGCATTTTCTATTCCTTATGCCATGATGGACATCAAATATTGTGTTCTTTACTTTGTGTGCTTTCGAAAATGCGTACGGTGTTTCCACAGATATATAGCATAATGTCAGGACCAAAATTTGGGTAGTTTCTTGGAACTTTATAGGCAGTTCCGTGAAACGTCATTTTGCATAGAGTCTGGGTGTTAAGGGAGCGTCACATTGCCAATTACATAAATTATTGGAAATATCGGAGTGTTTCACATCATATCTAATCATAATTTTATACGAATCCGAGCAGAGATATCACATCAATGAACAGAACGATGCCCCATAGCTGTGAACCTCGAAAACGTTTCGTGTTAAACTTGTTACGCACGCAGGCCGCGCGTCCATTCTATTTTATGGAAAAGCCTAAATATCGGATTGGCTTTCGATTGTTGCGTAGAACTGGCTTGGGTTGAGCGTTATAAATATACAATGCGATTTCGATAATCGAGATTTAAAACGCCATGTTGTGTGAATTCGTCTTCAAAGAATCTAGATCCATATGATTTTCCCGCCGAAGTTTGGACCAAATTTTCGCCCAAAGTTTCAGGGCATGCAAACGCTAATTATTGAAAATTTAGGTACAAATCAAAGATCTTTGGTTGTTTCACTTCCCAGGAGGCATCAACATTTCTTTATCGCCAAGTTCTAAACCAATAATACTGGTATTCATAATACAGTAGCAGTATGTGTACTCCATGCGCATGACGTCGAACTCCCACATAACAACTGAGATAAAATAGCTCATGCACTCTTAGACTAGTCACTAGGAATGAATAGTAAATTTAAATACATTAATGACGTCCGAGTACATGGAGATGATCCCCGCTGTGCAATTAACGATCACAATCACTAAGTATATCCGGATTGTGTTCAATTAGGGTCTCTACATGTAGTTCATTGTTTGTCCATGGGAAGCAGGTGGTCGGCCAGGTTGGTTCTACTCGTGTGTTAACGAACAGCTTGTAACAAAAGCGGGCGTATCCTTGATTCTGGGTGATAAGGCGCCATGCTGAGAAGTGATGTCTTCCTCTGGGTATCGTCTGTCGGTCGTCGTTGTGTTTGTATACACTGTCTGGTCCGGGAAGTACATCTGGAGGCAGCGGGAGTCCACATAGCAGGGCTCTGGTCATCATTACATCAGTCATGAAACATAATGCGCCAGAGATCTGTCTATACATGAGGATCTAATCTTGATTAACGTGTGTGAAAAGTGAGCTACAAATATTTGACACAGTGAATTGTGTTTTGAAATATTATATTAGATAATTACCATTACTTATAATAACTAGGAATCTACATATCCGAGTCGTGGACGACCCTAACTGTCTTCCGTTATAACAGAATCCCTCCACGTACGTCGCAGCCAGAACATCATTGCGACTGCCTTGATGCCGGCAGATGGTGATCACAGCAAAGAACAGATGCCAATCAGTTTTGTTTAACGGATACATAATATCGACAATAGCAGATACGTAAGTTAGAATCAGTTTTGGCCGACCTGTCTCGTGCGTTTGACAGTATGCCACACATGCTGATATGTAAGCTTTATATGCATATGGAATGTCAGTAGGCCTAAGTCCTGCGAAATACGAGTTGTTATATAACATATTTAGTAAAGGTTTGTTCTATTTTCTGGTAATGTGCACATTGTTACGCTAACATGTGAACTTCGCTCGTCACAATGAGACTAAAATATTAGGAGTTTCGATTGACGATATACTGACATTCCATGAGGAAAATTTGTGCACAAAAGCGTCAAGAAAGTTAAACGCATTGATACGCGTCAGGCGCAACCTCAATATTAAAAATCGGAGAATGATAAACGAAAGTTTGTGTTTAATTTAAATTTTTGCCCAATAGTTTGACACGTGTGTGGGGCAGCTGCCGGCGTTTATTGGCGCGGACGGAAGGGATAATTCCCATCACGACACCCGGTCCCATCCACTTTGTGCATCAGTCCTGATTGTTGTGCTCGGCCAGCTAACTGGCAGCTATGGGATTTTATTTCCTCCTTTAAATCTGATGGATCATCTAAAATTTTCATAACCATAATTATTAGCCTATGATATTTTGGGTTGTAAACGAGTACACTCGTATATCATATATTTGAGTTGTGTAAACTAATAGTAAATCTGTCAAATACTTAGTATCACAAAATACTTTCAATGTGTATATCAAGGTACCAGAGTTTTGTTGAGAGCAAGAGGAATGATCTAACTAATATGAATGATCCAGAAAAATACTGGGTACGTTTTGACCAATTAAACTGGGTACGTTTCGGTAATATTGCCTACGTTTTGGTTTGGGTACGTTTTGGTTGGGTACGTTTCAGTTGGGTACGTTATGGTTTAGGTACGTTTTGACTAGAAATCGTGAAATTGTCTCAGGCATGTCGTCTCCTTGACGCCTGCCTGGTATAAAAGAAATGGTCCTTCTCTTCAATGGTACTCAATTGTATATGATACAAATGAGAGGACACAATTGGCTGTGACCAACGGATGACTGGGCTTGGTGCCATGGACTGGATACAGCCTGATCTATACGTGTGGGATTGTCTACAAAGATTGTCTACAAGGTATGCAATACGTGGCCGTGCCTCGGACAGTCGAGTGTCTTCATCAACGACCTTGACTATTGAATAAGTAAACCAAATACTGATGGGGTCTGGGCTTGATCAGTGAACATGACATATAGGTACGTTAGTATATGGTCGCGAGAAATTGCAGCCATCAGTGAATTACCTACATATTCACTTTGTTCTCTAAACAGCAGGTATTGCTGAAATTTATCTGTGCCCTAATGATCTAATTACATGAAACAATAGTTATCACTGCGATAGACAGTATTATTGCTATCATGGTATTCTCTATATGTTGGACATAGTAGTCACACAACCAATACTTTATATATTTCATGTTTACTTAGGAGTCAAGAACTAGGCCCTATTCAATTGTGATATTACTTGATAAATTAAGCAGACATGGGTTGAGCATATTTTAAATACACCACAAGACGAGACAGAGTTATCAAACCATGATATAACTGCATTTAAAGTGTATTTCAAGTGCGAAAAATCCTCATGACATACATTTCACTGGTGATGGACATACATGAATATTGTTCAGTGAAACAATGCTCTGGAGCAGGAAATATAACAAGAACACAATGTTATTCAGTTTTGAACAATCATGGAACAGGGTCACAGAACATTCTTAAAAGATCAAAAATACATTTTGAGACGAAACCATATCAATAGTGTCTGGTAGAATGGGAGAAGTAAATGGTGAAATGTCACAGATATAACAAACCATGGGCCAAAAGTAAATATATATTCCAACTCATAACGTTCATAAGGTAGAGGTGAAAGCAAATGCTCACAAGGATTTCGATGAGGATATCGCAATGATCGTTTCAAGTTATACTAGATTATGTGAACCGTGTGCCTTTGACACTGTATTAATGGATAAATTCCATCTGCCATTTGCAGTTGTGTGTAATGAATATTACATCGGGTGAATTTCTCTGAAAACATTGGCAGCGCGTAGCGGAAGTCTTCTGGAAGATTTATGGCTATCCTGAGTAACCCAAAGGGCTTCAAATCCCTCAAACAACAACTAAATGTGTTACACGCCCCATCTCTTGACAGGACGGGACCCGCACGACATCAATCTGGACGTAAAATGTACTACTGGTGCAGCAATATCTGAAGCAATGCTAGCCAATCAATCATCTGTAGGGCAGAGATTTGTTATTTTGTTGGCGATGAATATTTTATCATAGTGCATGATTGGGGGAGTGTCCCATTGTTCTCAAGGGTTATTATCCATGTTACGAACTCCGCCTGGAGGTTAATAAATAAAATATTAACCTCCCGAGAGGTTAATATTTCAGATAATAACCTGTTGGTTCTCGGTATGGAACCTACCAATTACGAGTGTGAGTGGAAAAACGTGTATATGAAAAATAACAGTTTTGTACATATTTAATTTTGAACAATCACAAGAACACACAAATGCACATCAAAATCACACAAAACAAAACAAATGGAAATGCATATCGATTTGCACAGTATAGCATCATTTAGTGGCAACTTGTATCCATACGATATATCCACGTTTTGTCGACGATATATTGGTACTTGGTTAATGAAATTATCCGCCTTGAGAACGGTGTTTTTGTGATTCCGGGTCTTTTGATATTCCTGCGATATTCCACATACATGTATATCCAGAACTGGGGCGAAATCCTGCAGGAATCCGCTGAGAAACATGCAGCTATGCAAGTTGTTCTTACACTGTGAATATAAATGGTATAAACTTGAAAGACGGTATTCGTTTAGCAGTTTAGGTAATTACATTTATAACGGATGTTCCGTATATACTTATAAACAGAACGTTCATATTGTCATGTAATTAACTTACCAGTCGCATTTTGATGCAATGGATCAATCTTTAGAACCAGCTTTAATGATTTCACCGTCGACGTCTCTAAGCTTGTGAATCTCACGAGTAAACTGTAAATATATAATTCGTTTTCTTTTGATAACAAGTTGGGAAATGCAGGATAATAGGCATTCTGTTGAAATAGGTCCCGCTACATTATGACGAGGCTTATTCAGTTAGAATAGTAACACTATTTTATTTCAATCAACTTCTATATATCTTTGTGGAGGATGGACGGACGCACTAAAATCGTAACTTTCCGAAATAAACGGAATCTGTATCACGATATGGCCGGAAAAATATCATCTCTTTTGGACATATAACATAATTCTCTGTACACATTTACAGCCCATTTGTTAATGCAGACGGAAAAGGGCCGGAAGGGGAAAGAATGCTAATTGTTGTTCATAATTCAATGCAATCAAATGGGTAAAATGCAATCAAGTGTAAGTGTAATGGCTACCGTGAGAGGAGAGTGAAAATGCGATGGGCTTTCTCAGTCATTTTGCACGTTAGGATGTGAAGCTATTTCAAGGGAAGTGTGAATTTATAGTATATGAAGGACCACTGATCACTATGAAGTAATATAATGAAGACAATTTGCAACAATTACAAGGATTCTTGTGTTGAGAAATATTGCATACTTTACACTCTATGATCGAATGTCATGGTCTTGTGAACACCATTGCCTAACATTTCTTGACGGACTATCGATCAGTGGACTGAATGCAAACAAAGCACTTTCACACCTGCATATTTGTTTCAATTAATTCAAGTTTGAGCCGTCTCTCACCCCTGAAATGGCCAACGTTGGCAAACGCCCGCTCAGCGAAGGAAGCACAAGCAGTACAAGTACAAGTCCTTTGATATACCAGGACCCCAAAAGAAACAGAATGGAAAATGCTTTGAAGGATACACGCGATGATTGTGACGAAGCCATATTATCCAATCAAAATGATTCCAATAACGATAAACTGGACAACCTTACGAGAATGGTTCAAAAAGACATGTCAACATTGGATACAATCAAAACGGATATCCACAATGTCACTGACAAATCCACCCAAATTGCTAAAGAAACTACGGCTCTCAAACGACGATGTGATGTCCTAACCGAGAAAAAAAACAATTAACTATGCGCCTCGAGAAAGTAGAGGCTTACAATCGACGTGACTGTCTCCTTTTCTTTGGCGTGGCTGAATCTGGTAAACACGAGGACGTCGAGCAACTCTTGTACAAGGTCTTGGACGAGATCAAAGTACCACATGATGAACGGATCTTTGCACGAGCCCACCGGACTGGTCCCTATCGTCATGGCGTCACCAGGCCGATAATCGCGAAGTTTCACCATTATAAAGATCGCGAAATGGTATGGAATGAGCGAAAAAACCTTTCTGATGAATCTGGCTGGTACATCAAACCAGTCTATCCTGAGGCTATCAACCGAAACCGGAAAGTGCTACAAGCCGTCGCCACGGCAGCTCAGAAAATCCCGAGGTTCAGTGAAAAAATTCGTGTGACAAACCAGCACAAGTTGATTGTTGGTGACAAATTGTACGACACAGAGGATCTGAGTCAACTGCCAATAGACGTTATCAGGAACATTGGCCTAAGGAGCTCCGGGGGAATCTCTGCCTTCTTTGGACTAGCTTCGCCAATGTCAAACTTCTATCCATGCCGTTTCCTCCTGGACGATCATGAGTTCTCGTGTAACGAACAATACTTCTACTACAGAAAAGCTCTTCACTACAATGATACCAAAGCTGCGACCTCCATACTTTCTGCTCTAGAACCCAGACGTAAAAAAAATTGGTAGAAGTATCAGTGGGACCGACAAGGAATGGAGCGAGAGCGATGTCGCCTCAGATGCTATGTACCTGTGACTCCGAGCAAATGTTTCTCAGAACAACTTTCTCAAGACCGTGCTTCTGGAAACTGGTAGTGACATACTCGATGAGGCAAATCCGTTCGACAAAACATGGGGCTGTGGTCTTTCACTCGATGACAAGAAACTTCACGATAGACGCAACTGGACAGGCCAAAACAAGCTTGGAAATATGCTGATGTCGCTGCGATCCGAATTCCTGGATACTCACAACATCGACGCCAAGACAAGATGGAGCTAAGTCCTAGCTAAGACTATTTAAGTGCTTGATTGAACAGTTCATCTAACTAATTGCTTCATAGAAAGATATTGATCTTCCTTTTTTTCAACCAAAAGTATGACTGAGGTGCCCGTGCGAATCCACGCATCCACTGTAACTAAATCTAGCCAATTGCAGATAGTATTTCATGTTGATTGGTTGCTCAAGGTTTTGGGGCAGGGTTTTTTTAATTTTGCATTGTTTTTTTTTCAACCATACGTGTTCATTTTTACACATTCTGTTTCACGATTACATTTCAATTGTTCATAATAACTGTACTGGAAAATCAGACAGAAGTCTGTATTTAGTTGCCGAATGATCTCACTTCAGCAATACCGAGCGTCTATTGGTAATTGGTGTAGCGCATGTGCTGGTTTATTATTGAAGTTTAATTGCAAAAAAACTTACGACATATTTGGATCACTATATTTTTTATCATCTCATTGTATTGCACTGTATATTTCAATTCTGTTGTTAGTTGCAGGTGATATTGAACCGAATCCAGGGCCTCCTGCAACTAAAAAACTTTAAATATGCCATACAAACGCTCGTAGTTTGCTTGCGGAAGATCCCGTTACGAAATGTCACTTGAAATTCGACGAGATCAAATCTAGTCTCGTTCATGACCAGTGTTTTGACATCATTGCTATAAGTGAGTCATGGCTCGATAATAGTATTAGCAATGATATGTTGCAAATCGAAGGTTACAGCACCATCCGTAACGATCGAAATCGACATGGTGGTGGCGTTCTCATGTTTATTGATGATTGTTTGTCATTCAAAGAACGCCCTGATCTTCATCAGGATAATACAGAGAGCCTATGGTGCGAAATATCTGTTGGCTCCAAAAAAGTTATCTGTGCCACTTACTATCGAGCTCCTTTGAATCACGAACAATCCGTCGCTGATGTTGATAATTTCATCGAAGACTTTCAGTCCTCAGTCATGCAATCACTATCTGAACATCCCGACAACCTGATAATTCTGGGCGAATTTAATGACCGGTGCATTACCTGGAAGTCCAAACACGAGCGCAGTGAAGTTGGTTGCAAACTTTACGACATGGTCGAGTCATGTCATTTATACCAGCTAATTGACGAGCCTACACGATACACAGAAAATTGTGCAAACATCTTAGATCTGTTAATCACAGACTCCCCTGGTTTTATCCAAAACGTCGAGGTATTGCCACCTCTCGCGAATCTTGATCACTGTACGATAGCTTGCGAATTGTCATATTGTTACAACAATGACAAGTCATACAAACGCCGGATATGGCATTACAACTCGGCCGATTATGAACTTCTTATGGAATTGTTAAAAGCGAAATTTAACGAGTGCAATAATTTCATTGGTTTCAATATAGAAGATGCATCAATCCGCTTCAGAGATATCATGCTCTCAACTGCAGAAACATGCATTCCAAACAAAACAATCACTGTTCGCCCACGTGATAAACCATATATAACGAATGCATGCAAACATGCAGATAGAATTCGCAATCGTGCCCATAAACGCTACCAAAGAACGCGAAACCACGAACACTACGAAGTTAAGCGGCGTGAGGCGAAAAAAACGAGACAACATGCAAAAAAACTCTATAATGAAAGAATGCGCGACAAACTTGCGAGCGACTGTACGACGGGAAGAGAATACTGGAAACTGATGAAATCACTGACAGGTATGAAGGTTAACGGGGGAGTTCCGTCACTAACTGATGATGACGCCACATACTGTACAGCTGTGGAAAAGGCTAATGTACTAAATACGTTTTTTGCATCTCAGGGTGTATTACACGAACTTCCCACCGCTTTACCACCCTTATATTTCATGACAGAGAATCGCTTGTCTGATATTAATGTGGAACCCGAAAGTGTTAATAAGATGCTGAAAACTTTGAACATAAATAAGTCGAATGGACCCGACGGGATCAGCGCGAGATTGTTGAAACAGACGGCAGAAACTATTTGCCACCCGCTTGCGGAAATGTACAATGAGTCACTGTCATCTGGCAGAGTTCCCACACTATGGAAACAAGCTAATGTTACACCCGTCTTTAAAAAAGGCGATCGACATATGAAATCAAGTTATCGACCAATTTCTTTACTGCCAGTTGTTGGTAAAGTTTTAGGAAAAATCGTATTTGTACATATATATATAAATTTTGTAAACAACACGATTTGCTAACTTGGAGAAATTCAGGTTTCAAACCGTCGGACTCTGCTATAAATCAGCTTGTCCTTATTACACATAAAATATACCAAGCACTGGACAATGGTTCAGATATTTGTATGGTATATCTCGATATTTCAAAGGCGTTTGACAGAGTCTGGCACGTCTGTTTGTTACACGAGTTGCGCAGCTTTTGAATACACGGCAATCTATTGAACTGGTTGGAAAGTTATTTATTGGAACGTAAGCAGCGAGTGCTAATCAACGGACAACACTCTGAATGGTTGGCTATAAAAGCAGGTGTGCCCCAGGGCTCAATCTTGGGGCCCTTACTTTTTCTAATTTTTGTGAATGATATTGTACAAGACATTGGCACTGATATGTATTTATATGCTGATGATTGCTCATTGATGAAAATAATTCGCGATCCAGTTCAGAGTATATATGAATTGAACGATGACTTACTCAAAATCGAATTTTGGGCTAAGCAATGGGCAGTGAAATTTAGTGCGCCTAAGTCTGGATATATCGTTATCTCAGGGAAACGCAATGAGATTAGATATAGACCTACAATATTTTATGTGTACAAACCGTGTACAGGAGCATAACCACCTTGGTGTAATACTTACCCACAATATGTCGTGGGAGGCTCATATTCGTTCTCGTATCCACAAGGCGGCACCGATGATGAATTTATTGATGCAATGTTCACGGACACTGCCTCGTGACTGCAAAGAAAAAATGTATATATCTTTCATCAGACCAGTTCTTGAATATGGGCGTCTTCTGTACGACAACTGCACGAACTTTTTGTCTAACCTTTTGGAAAAATCTCAAAGAAATGCCGCTATATTATGTACTGGAGCATACAGACACACGAGTCATCGCGCTCTGATGGATGAGGTTGGATGGCCGCTCCTCTGCGAGAGGAGAAAATACTACAAACTATCTCTGTTTTATAAAATCGTTAACAGGCAAGTACCACAATATTTGTATATAATCATTGACGAGGTTCCTCGGAATCATAGATACGTCTTGAGGAACAACGACCATTTGCGCGCTCCTTTTGCGAGATCGTTAATGTCATTTTTCCCATCATCAATTCGGTTATGGAATATAACGGCCCCCAATATTCGAAACCTTCCTACTCTACTTCATTTTAAAAAGAAAACTAAGCAATCGATTTTTCCTGCAAAACGAACCAAGGTACGGTCACATGGCTACGGACACGGCGAAGTAAATCTCAGCCGAATACGTATGGGGCTGAGTGCCCTTAACTCCCAACGATTCAGTTATAATTTTGTCGAAAATGCCATTTGTCCCAAATGCGAACATCGTACTGAAGATCCAATCCATTATTTCCTTGATTGCCCTGCTTATCTAATGGTCAGGGATGCTATGATTGAAAAAATAAAAACATATTTATCAAATCCAGAGCTAACCAGGAAACAACTTTTTTCGATCATAATGCACGGCCATCCTACAAGTACCGTTACTACCAATAATGATATCATGATATCTGTACACCAGTATATTGTGCAAACAAAAAGATTCATGTAATTTCTCTAGTACTCATTGAATTATAACATGTATGTATATGTATGTATTATCACCCTGTCCCCAGTGAAAAAGATGTGGAGAGTGCCTCGTGCTCGGGAATACCCGGCGTGTACCATCCACATGTGTGAAAATAAATGATTTTATAAAAAAATAAAAAATAAAATAAATAAAAATGGGTAAAAAAAAGCTCACCCACTAAATCTTGCTGATATCCGGTCACACAATCGTTCTCATCATTTGAAGAAATAACGTTTCGCAATTATTGTATTCCGCCAATAACAACATGTTTGAATACGAATTGAAATCCCCTGTGTTAAAATCAATGTTCTGCATTTTCGCACCATTGAACGTTATTGCAGTGTTTTCCGTGGTAAAATGAGCGCGCCTCTTGCCGCGTTCGCTTTAATACACACAAACAAATTACTAGGGAAACAGGTAAACACACCCACTAGAAACATGTTCGGTTGGACTATGTACATAATAGCCATAACAACAGAATGCTCTCTGGAGTTGAATGTCGCCATGAAAATATCTGAGTTGAGCCGAAGCCGTCAGTTGCATGTTACTGTTGATCTTGGTTCCACTTGACCGCATTTTGAAAACATGGTTTTTGCAATACATCAATCGGCATCATATACAAGGAGTTATGTATTCACTGTAATTTTCATTCAAGTATTTTCAGTTATTGTGTCCATTCAAGTGTGACCATTTATGTACATGCCTGGTCGAACTGTAGCGTTATGGGGGAAATTCTAGGGGGTGAAATCATGAGTAAGGTGCGGTATTCGACTTTCACCATGGTGATCTAACCCCCCTCATTGGTTAGATAGGACCCTAGCACCAACTCAAATATACCATAGCTCACTAATGTGCTCATACCGCACCTTAAACGAAATCATGCACTATATAGGATAGTGACCACGGTTTCGTGATTCGCACAGTTAATACCCCCCCCCCCCTCGCGCTCGCGCTCGTGGGAGGTTACTAACTGGGCGAATCACTCAACCTGGGTCACTATCCCATACATAACACACGATATGAAAAGATGAGAATCTTTGTAAGGAAGATGCGATGGATGATGGTCAGACTCTCCCTGTGTCGATCTACTCGAGGACGTTTTCTCATTCGTACCCATCTGCAAACTTTTACACATACGAGAAAAAACACGTCCCACGTTATATTTCACCGGGGGATATGCTCACTGGGGTCTTAGGGTCAGTAAACCATTAGGGAATGTTGTGATTGATTAATACTTACTGTCAGTGAAAAAGTTTACAATGAAACGTTTTCAGAGAAGGGTTGTTGAATTTTCCTTGTAGTATGTTGTTGTCATAACTACAACACTGAGCCCTCATTTTGACATTGGATTTGGTTCAATAACGCGCTCATAATTCGGCATTAGCAGATCCATTGTAAACAATTATTCAGCACACACGAAGCCAATTGCCGAGCAATTTGACACCATATGAAATTAGTGTGCTCGACCCTCAAGAACTGATAATTCAAATATATTTTTCAAACCTTGAATGTCTCCATAAACGTGGAAATGGTTTTCATCCCCTGTTTTTCTGGACATCAAACTCTTCCCCAGACATTGCAGTTACAGCAGAGGAATTGCTAAATGTGTATTCTATTGATCAACATCGTCATTCACGTGTTATCAGTTGATAAGGTTGTATTATTGAAATCATTTAAATGAAGCTCAAGTATTTCAACTCTGGGAGTTAATATATCTGTTGTGACAGAATAAACACATATTAACGCTGGTGCCTTCGAAAACAGGCAATATGTTTTGAATATTATAATCAACATGTGAAATTAACTGAATGAAACGTACTCACATCAAATGTTATGGTTACAACCAGTCTTTTTTTCGGGGGGGGGGGGGGGGATTTTGCTCATTTGAGCAGGTAGTTCACGCGTCAATATAGGAACTGTATATGGAAACAAAGCATAAAAGTGCAAAATGGACTGACAATTCCATGCACACCATCGTATATCACTGATTATCTTCTCATAACTTCACTATATATGCAGATACAAACTGGAAAATGTGCTCGATTTGGACTTTCAAAGGCAATTCGGACATATGTTTACATTCGGGCTTGATGGATACATCTCGTTTGTTTATATACAGAACTGGCATACAATGTGTGTTAAAACGGATGGAAAAACGACTCGGACGGGCTGTAATCGTCAAAATCACTGTACATATGTTTTGTTATATCGTATGAGATGATTTGAAATGAAATTTAGTTTTGAAAAAAAAATATTGCAGTTGCTTTTAAAGCAGGCAGCTGCTTTAAAAGTCCATATGTTCGACACAATAAATTCTGTACAAATCTACCTTGAAAAAACTAGATCAGGTGTGCACTGGCAATGGCAAGCTTTTATGTTAAACTATCTTGAGAAGAAACATATAATGAGCAATGGGAACACCTCATTCGCAAACATCTCGCTCTTCCAAACAGAATGCTAGAACTTTTTGAAGAGATTTATCTACATATATTCCCGCATGATCTCATTGTTTAACAAGCATCCTTCGGATGAGAACTTTGACATATTTGAACATGTTTTTGAATCCTGTTATTTGAAAATGCAGGAAATATGAGCACGATTGTTAATATACACATGACACTCAATACTAACTTAAAGCAATACCGGAAAAGCAATGTCTGGGGTCAATTGATAGAACGTCAGTGTTATGAACATGACTGAATACTCTATGGAAACCACATCTTCTGGACTTTAGCTATTTTCTTTGTTTAAATCATAAACAAATCGCGTTGTTTATATCTGTGGCCATACCTGATAACTATGGATTAATCAAACAAATTTGCTGGCAATATTGTTCCTAGCTTGAGCTGAAATAGAGCGATGCCTACTGTTGGCCTTTGTGTCCACCAAGTATTGGTCGGTATTTACTCGATGAGACACGAAGGAGCCCAGCTCTGACCCCACAAGGGCAGAATTTCAGGCTTCAGGCCACAGCTACAATTACTGAATCATATAAACTATATTCCGTCCTAGAATAGCATCAAACCTTACAGCCATATTCACAGTGTAATAGGCATCAAGCCGAGGATTTATAAAATCAAATCCAAATGACAGTGTGCAGTATTTTAGGCTTATATATCAATGGTGTGATGTCTGAAAGTGCATCAGACTCAGTCGATGAGCATTAGCCGGCTGTGAGATAATTGGCACATGGGTTGTTTTAAAAACTAATTCCAGCCCTATTAAGCAATTGTTCTTTTTTAGAATCTTGAAAGACAACAAACTATTATGTTGAGATGATCGTGCAATTTTGAACATTCGCATTTTTCTCCGCGGGAAAGTTAGCAAAATAGTTGTACGAAAATAGCAATACGATGTATATAAAATATACAGACTGCAAAAAAAATAATATGATCGTCCTATTCAGAAAGAGAGGGACTAACTGGTAAGGATTATGTTATTAGGCTAACTATTATGGTCACCCACGATGAATAAAGCGCATTTTAACTCCAAACCTAGTTTCTACCAACATTCGTGACGCACAGGTACAACTACGGACACTTTCATATATGTTATATGGTCCGAGGAAATGGCGAGTTCCATTGTTTGCCTTAGAGAGTAACGCTCGGAAAACCTTGTCTAAAACTGTGAACAGCCAAACGTACCGAAAGTCGTTACTGTTCAATGCGTGTAGAAAACCAAATTCTGAATCGACTTGATAGACGGTGGAATAACAACGCAGAGACGTTGTTAGACAAAACTCAAACATTCACTAGGATTGGCACATGATATAATTTCTGGCATTCGAGGTCGATAAATAAAGATGGTGCAAATTTTGTAAACTAGATTACAAAATAACGATGAGGAGTGCAACCTCCTTAGCGTTATCACAGAAAATACTTATTTATTTATATATGTAGAACGGCTGTCGAAACAAACAAACACATGTAAAACATATACATAGCCTACAAGAAATATATGAATATATCTACATATTAATACGAAGCAGATGAGACTTAATCGCCCGTGAATCGTCTTTGATGCCTACCAAAATTCGTCAGAATTCATATGCCGGACAATGTGTTAAGGCGTATGTATCTTCTACAGACAAAAAGAACAGCAAAGTAAAATGGGTTATATGCGAGAAATGACAAATGAAATGTTGGTTGCCTGACAAGAACAAAATGTCCTTTAAAGAACAGACGCCTATCACTCGGGGTAGCACAGCCGCTCGGCCTCTAAAATTGTGCGTGGGTTTGGCTGTGAGGTGTCATCAGGATGTCACCAACAAGTGCATGTACCAGCAAGGGTCCATTTTGCGGAAAAAGATGTCTGAAAAGTGACTGATAAGTACGTATTTGATAAGCAATACTAATTCAAGTGTTTGAAACTATCACATACTGGGAAAAAACGCTTGCTCGAATGGTCTAGAATATCTAGGGGAATTTTTGTTTACAGTATCACCGTGAGAAATATTTCATATTTATCAAATATATACTTCATATCCAAATATCACAAAAAATTATATCCCGATTTGGGTTCAAATTTTCACTGCCCACAAAACATTTTTTTCACTATTTGGTATTGTGAATATTACTCGTATACAAAATATTCTCAATAAGGTATTCCCTCACAAAAATGGCATCGGTATCGGTTTCTTTTCGCCATTTCTTCATTGTCACCATGATTGATCAAATACGACAACAAAATACTTATTGATTGCGGAGAACTAAGAATGTGCCCTAGGATTCTACGTTCCACAGAAACTAATTCAAAACACTAAGCAGTCGGGTCCATCAAGTACCTGTCATTGTCATCTTTAGACTCATTATTATGACATGAATGAAAAGATATATAAATTGAGGACCAGTTTCGGACTTTTTATGATCTAATCTGATGAATATCCACCTTTACAATTGTGGCGATTTTGAGGGCGTCAAACATTACACAATTCAAAGATTAAATACTTTGTATTATATCAATTAACAATACATGTAATCCACTAACTGCCAAATAACTTTCTCAGAGACGATATGGTATAGGCGAAGGAACCCTCATGTAGGGCCTTGGAATAATCCTCGCTGTGTCCAAATATGTTATGTTATGTATATGCCTTCAACCCGGTTATATCGTGGCAATCATACTTTGTCAGTCGTCTTGTGGCAGTTTGATCCCAGTTCTGTAGAAATTACGTGGACAGAAATATGATCAATATGTAGAAACTTGACAAACACTGGAAACATAACAACTCGATTCGATAGCAAGGTGACTCATTAAGTTTTTATTGTCTATATTAAAAATATACAACAGTAAATATCTTTGTTTGAGACGCTGTTCAACTCTTCATAAACTGAAATCATCGTCAGTAATAATCTAATATGTCAACAGGCACTTGGATGCTAACTTGTTGTGTGCGAGAGAACAATACCATTGGTTGTGTATTATGAATGTCACAATAATATGTGAGAAAATGATGAACTATAATCCTGAGAATTAAATCACAAATCACACTCAATTGCAGCATGAATGATTATGTCAAAGACAATGCCTCCTTCAATGAGAAGACTTCATTCAATATGTCTCATCAAATGTTTCTTACCATTCTGCCTTAGAGACAACTTTAAGAAAACAATTTCACAATTGCTATGGTGAAACTGATAGCATTAAGATAGCGAGTTTACCAGAGCTGAATATACGCTCAGGTACGAACATTAGTAGATGAGTATTACTACAATGGCAATATTATTTACATAATCGCATTTCATTGTTTTATTGATAGCACACAGTAATTCTTAAGCCACAAAATGTCACCTTGAATCAAGATGCATTTCCATGACACAAGACCCTTTCACAGATCCTCAGGAGGTGCACTCACACATGCAGTAGCCACTTATACACCTGACCCCCGGGCGTACACCTGACCCCCGGGCGTCAGGTTTGCTCGTTCCTAGTCAAGTGAATGATCACCAAGGACGAGGCTCACCAGTGACTTTATATTCCATAACAAGGGGGGGATCTATATCGAAGTTGTATTGCCCAGTTCACGAGGCTAGACGAGGCTCTTGAGTCGTCCATTAGTTCCAATGGCATCTAGTCTCAACCTGGTCAGACTGTATTTGTTTGAAGAGTGTATGTAATTTTATAGGGATATTCCACGCCCTATTGTATTACTGTTAAAGGACTAATTTTTGCGGAATATTTATCTGGCGGATTTGGCGGAAGGGGAAAAATGCCTATTTAGATCGTACACCAAAATAACTGGATATATGTAAGTATCAATCTGTTACCACCGATACCGTCAGATTTTGATGATACCAATAACAAACGTAAAATACAACATTTTGCAATAGAAACAAAGCCCTACCAAATAGTTTATCCAAAGACACACTGGCGTCATCAGGGGCAGACAGTGTGTTAAATGTAGTTGTTTCTACTGTACACCTGATGGAATTAGTATACAACTGCCCAACAACCTACGAAAAAATTATAAATCCAATACAAACCCTATGAAATAGATATATGACAAGTACATAAGTACCTAATCACAAGCCAAAAGGCTATTGAGTTGATGGTATCCTCGGGGACAGATTTACGTCCGCCAGCAGTGACACCGACTCAGTGGTATGAATGTAAGTATCAATCTGTTACCACCAATACCGTCAGATTTTGATGATACCAATAACAAACGTAAAATACAACATTTTGCAATAGAAACAAAGCCCTACCAAATAGTTTATCCAAAGACACACTGGCGTCATCAGGGGCAGACAGTGTGTTAAATGTAGTTGTTTCTACTGTACACCTGATGGAATTAGTATACAACTGTCCAACAACCTATGAAAATAATTTAGAAATCCGAAACAAACCCCATGAAACAGATATATGACAAGTACATAAGTACCCAATCACAAGCCCGAAGGCTACTGAGTTGATGGTATCCTCGGGGACAGATTTAACGTCCGCCAGCAGTGACACCGACTCAGTCGGTTAAGAAATATATGTGATTCTGAAACCGCCAATAATGTGGAGCTCACAATAGCCGCCAAAATTGAGTCTGAATCAACATATCACAGTCGTTGTTGCAGATCAATTTCCTTTCAGTAAATGTAAATGATATTTGAATGTATATTGTTCCTGTTTTTTGCAATTTGCAATCAAAGCCCTCTGATTTATATCAAATACATGTGAATATCAATGGCGTTAGATAATAATTGCCTCATGAGCCAATTGCCTCGTTCTCAGATGTTGAACCCGAGGTATCTTCAGTCTCTATCTGTGTCATGCCCTGACAATAATATGTTATGTAGAAAACATGTTTCTGGATGTTGAGTATGTCACGGGTTCATTCGTATCAGGTCAGCGCATTCGGTCAGCGTTATTTTTAATCTATAAAACTTTCTACAAAAATCACCAGCATCAGAATTATGGGAAGTGTGAAAAATATTTTAATTTATGTGGCTTTTTCTTCACTTTCATGCAACCCACAAAAGATCAAATAGCATACAGTTTGAAAGAACTTCTTGACTAATCCAAGATTGAGCCAGCCGAGAGGTAACATATTGATCTTAAATAACCTTATCAAGTTAGAGACTCTTATTGGGAGAGGAAGTTCAACAGAGAGACAGAAAGCAGCCGACAATCTTCACCGGTTGTTCCCTTTAAACAATGTTAAACCTGATCCACTGATTCGATTGAACCATTTCCAACATTTCACCCGCACCAAAACTCAGATGGCAAACAGGAGCTGGTTCAGCTCTTCTCGTTAACGGCCGGAGAGGCACTAGACGGTTTGGGTGACTGGTCATTCGGCTAGTATGTCAGGTATTGTGTGGCGGAGATGATATCCTCAGATATTTGAGGTTCTAGTGGATCACACTGGTCAATTACACATTTATTGATTTTTGCTCTTTCACGAATGGTTCAAGTGTGTCACAGACAAGAGTGTCATTCTACAGTTTAAACTCCACCTAAAGGCAGGATACTTATTTTTCGATAGATGATAGAGCAAATTATTTACAGCATGTCAATATCTCGATTATTTATGAAAATATAGTTTTAGTGGAAATTTTGGGCTAATTATTATTACCTGATTAACTACAATAATGAGTATTCGTGATGTAAAAGGGTAAAGCAAGTTAACTGAGCTAATGAAACTTCTATTTTATCCCAATATGATGAGGTAATGTGCTTTATTTGGCATGTACTCTGTTTGACGTTAGAAACAACCAGTCTTCAATTACCGAGATTGGTTTCCAAGGTGACTATTCTCAACATATAACCCACAGCAGCCGTGACTGCTAGGGGCTCAACGCCTTGAATATTGAATTGGGTGAAACCAAAACTGTCGAAAATGAGTATGAGAACGTTTTCTGAAATCCATTCAATAATTTAAAACCTCAATTTGCATACCCGCCCCTCCTCCCAGCAACCACGTTGCTATGGGCCGTATGTAGAGAATAGTTGCCATGGTGACCATGACACATACCTTTTCAGCATCGTGCAAACCTTTCGAGCAGCGCACAAGCTTTTCTAGGATGGCACAAATCTTATCAATACGGCACAAATGCCCCCACTAGGAAAAATTGTGCATTTTTAAGAGTTTCATAGCTGAAAATAATTGTTTTTTAACTGAGAAACTAATTTCAAAACTACTCTTAACTCAGTCATAAATAACAGATTGTGCCATGCTAGAAAGGTTTCTAAGCCACGCTATATATCACTTGTAATAAATGAGAATAATAAAACCACGTGAATCCCCTAGAATCTTCGATCAGCTGTTTATGGTACATTTTCTTTACCGTTATTTGATGCTGTGAACTGTCGAACTGATCCCACATTTTATTGATCCCAGTTACTGGAGTGAGCACTTGACAAGAACTAAATGCTAGGTGGATGGTCGGGTTTCTAACTCGTCCAAGTATCGCTAATTACGCGTGTGGATATCTTCAGGATGTTCATCGAATGGTTGGACCCTCCTACTCGTCTGAAATTACAGATCTTTTCAGAGCTTCTTCTATTATTGTATACGTATCCAGCCCTATAGGGAATATCCTCCAAAGCTCCAAAGTTGACATACAGACAGCACCTAATGAAAGCGAGAGTCTCTGGTAGTCGGCGTCTGGTGAGGGTTTTGATTGGGAGCATTCGTTGTGTATTGCTTTTAATGTACTTCCACACCCCTATTTCCCGAGAATGGTTTCACACTTGATGATCAATCGCTCATTGTTACGAGATGTTCTTTCTGCTGCACTTTGAGCAGTTATCGTGTAGGTACGTGTAAATCACTGTCGAGATACAAGTCATATGTTTTTGTCATTCCATGGATTCTAATCTGGCACAATATGAATATCGTTAATGTTTCAGGAATAATTGTTTCAAGAGCCATGGTTATGGCGTCATCACTCTTCATCGTAATAGGCTTGTAGCGTAGTGTTCCATTATTTGGTAAATTTGTCAAACCGAATTTAATTCATATCTTGAATGAGCAATATGTCATTTTATTCGGATCACAATATTACATATATTACATAATATTACATATATTACAATATTACATAATATTACATAGAACTGTCACTTATGCCCAACTCATGCATATACTAGTATAAACACTGCTGCTGTGCTCACGTTTACCTTTCTGGGCTTTATATTTTATCTTGTGTCATATGTCGGCAAATATATAAACTTAAATGTAACATTTGTATGGCAATTCCATGCATCTTTGTACAAATGGGGTCAATAATATCTTGAAATTGTCAGGAGAGAAATGGATACACACAATGTTATGTAAGAGACACCAGCACACAATCAGACCTCGTGCATTATATTTTTTTGCAACAAGATGTATTGTTTTCAGTTTATGTGTTTATACTATATCCCTCACCTATTTCATTCCCAAGAAATGAGCAATGATAAAAAAATATATAATTTTGCATAAATATTAATCGACACCTGTTTTCAAATACCTGTTCATTCCTCGGACAAATGTATTTGAAAATTTTGACAATGCTTTGAGACCCATATTTAATGACTGTCTTATTCCCATTTTTATCTGAAAGAGATATGTTTCATAAGGGTATCACCGTTAATATTGCATTTATATTAATTTCATATTTAATATGAAAAATGTTATTGATAACAGAAGTTATTGATCCTTTCAAATCAGTATCCATGCATACAATTCAAAGATTCAATACGTGTACTATTAAAAGTGTTTTAAGTGGTATGCAATACGTATGTGCAAACTAGCACAATCAAAATATTTTAACGTTAGTTCATGGAAGGTCCTTAATCGACCGTGCTTTTGATCCACATAATTCAGGAGTAGAGAATGGATTGCTTTAATTTTTTAACTTTTGAAGTACTATAAAGTGCTTCAATTTATTTCGTGTAAAAAAAATAATGTTCATTGAACCAACGCTTTGTTTATTTTGCTCAATTGTTTCAATAGTGTTCGTTTGTATCCATGCGCCTTCCAGATCGTATTCCAGCATTGTGTGTTTGTTTCTTTGTTGTAGATTATTTCATAGCTGTGGCTCCGTCCGCAATAATGATGGCGTTCATTCACGCCACTTCTCTCGTATGTGGTACTGCTATTCGTAATTTAATACTTGAATGCTGTAGAGCACAAATAAAAATAAATACGTTTTTGTTCAAAATATTGTAATTATTTGTTGTCGATGCCGGCAATGTTAATGGAACAAATATCTCGGCAGTCATGGATCCATTTGTAACTTAGCCACGAAACAAACACACGTATAAGAATTCACTAGCTAGAGAAAAGAACAGTTCATATCCGGACTCACAAATAAATGTCACAGCTGTGTTATGGTGTATCCTGGATATGTTATGTATATGCCATTAACCCGGCTATATCGTGGCAATCATACTTTGTCAGCCATCCTCTGGCAGCTTGGTTCCAGTTCTGTAGAAATTACGTGGACAGAAATATGATCAATGTGTAGAGACATGACAAACACTGGGAACATTACAACTTCAATACCAGATTATGTCAATGTGACTTGGTGAGTTTTTATTATCTAGATTTTAAATATACAGCAGTACATATTTTTGTTTGAGATGATGTTTACCCTCCTTCCAAATGTTACAACTCCAGAATCATTGCCAGTAATATCATTGAAACTTCAGCAGATCATGTATGGTCAATACTCGTGTGTGAGATAGCAAGACCATTACGGGGGTGTTATTAGCGCATATGTAATACAAAAAATATATGTACTTGTCAGCTCCCACTGGAGCGATACTGTATGTCACCGAAACCCAATCGATCGAAGTTTGTATTACAAATTAGCTTTTGGAAAGCCCACATGATAATGCCTTCTTCCATGAAAATACAAGTCATTACTTTATCGCCATGTTTCTTACGATTTCACTTCGGTGCGATATGTACACCATCCTGGATACCCGGATTGAACAAAATGTCACAGGTACATAGGTTTACATCCACGTCGGTCATATAAGTGTTTCACATCGTGTTATTTATATCCTTGCTATTCCAAAGCCACAATATGTCATTGTGAATTACTGAAACACACAAGAGCCATTCACAGACCATCAGAGGCCTATTTCACAAAGGATCTGAAAATACTTCAGCCTACTGAGTTAGGTGTAGCCTACTAGACACCATGCTAATGTCCAACTTAGTCAGCTAAAAAAAATGTGGATTGTTTGTGAAATAGGCCCCAGCCACTTATATAATTGACCTCGGTCACCTGCTAGTTCCAGTGTTCTAGTCCGTAGTCAAGTGATTGGTCATCACGAAAGACACTCACCAATGTTGAGTACAATCTTCTATTCCATAACGAAAGTATAGGGAACGCATCTGGGTAGTATGGTCCAGCGCCCAGGATATCCCTCCAAACATAGCATTTGAATTGTATATTAACCTCAACGACGTCTGGTATTGTCCCTATTTAAAATATATAGAGTGTTCATTTGTTTCACGATTATTTCCTAATAGTATTCATGGCCATATATGGGGATTCATGAAGTTTCATACTATTTTCTCGATTTTGACTGACACCGAAGTTTGAGACTGAATAATAGATTCGTTTTTGCTCGCTCGGAATATTCTGTACTTGAGTATGCGTTCCGTGTTTATTTTAAGTATAAGAAAGTTCCATGACCCTATTGTATGATTGTTTCAGACTGAGTCATCAATATTCCAATATCCCACTTACCATTCAGCGGTATTCATGTGTGTGAATAATCACTGAAGTGTTACTGTGAGAATGTCTTCGGCACTCAAAGTCCTAATACATGCGAATGTCAGTGGAGTTGAGGGAATAATTGTCCCGTGAGCCATGAATATCGTGGTTTGATTAATCTTCCTCATTGTCTTGTGCTGCACCAATGTACCCTCAATCCATGTATGTGTCATTTGTCTGTTAATATTGTTACAACGAGTCTGATCTTCAGTAGCCTGGACGTGTGTACTGTGTACGTTGTGTAGCAAGTGTAACAACTTACAGATTGCCATTCACCATTTCAAGCCACTTATGCGTTTTTATAATTACGACAGAATTACTCAGAATATTTCAACAATCTGAATATATTGGTGGTAATAGATTGATTCTTACAATCATCGTATATCGCTCATAAAGACAAGCTTGGAAATCGATGCTAACGTACTGGTAGTAAGGCATCCATTCAATACAGTTGTTAATAAATTAATTTAATACATATTCATGATATATTTGATGAATCTAATACATATTTATGATGGTGACATCTCAGGCATTTTTATACAAACTGCACCCACTGAACCACTCACATGAAAACCGTTACATCGAGCCATGAAAGACGAGGGTCATTCGCATACTCTCTGTCCTACACATCACACCTCTGTTTTACATTGATCAAGCGCAGGCCCAGGTAGTGTCAGGTTTACTCATACAAAGTCAGGATTATTGATGAAGACACACGACGGTGTTTATAACTGTCAGACATTGCATCAGTAGGATGACGACCTGGTTGTAGGTCAGATGGTATCTAACTCCAGTCTCGTTCCTGGTAATCTAGGCACATGGGCAAAATGGGTGGTGTGTGGCATATGGATGGAACACAATCACCATTTGATCACATGTGCATAGATTAGAATTGGTGCTATTGAGGAAAAGACCAGTTCATTAACATCAGACATGCGTCAAGGAGGAAACCCGTCCACGACAATGTATCACCTTCGCAACCGAACATAATTGATTAATTTGTGACAAATGGTGATAGACTGTCCGTGTCCATCATCGCGAATCAACTGTGCAGGAAGCAACGGGATCAGTATCTATTGCACACTGAAACATACATATTATTCTGATAAAAACGTGGGGAAAACTACCATGCACTTCTCCCATTTACTGGTCCAGTCACAGATGCGTCAGTATACCGAACTTTCATGCACAGGTTGTTATTGCTGGGCCATTTGGGCTGGGAGTTATTTGTACATTGTATTAGTCTTTTTTATTTGAGCATGAAAGTTGGATTGGCCTGGCGCTAAGCTTGACTGATTGTTCAGCCTGGGGACATTCCAGATTCAAGTCTTTTAGTTTGAGCATGAAAGTTGGATTGGCCTGGCGCTAAGCTTGACTGATTGTTCAGCCTGGGGGACATTCCAGATTCCAGTATGAGATGTGATCATCAAAGCAGCAGAAAAATCATTTATTCCCTTCGATGCACACATTCCCTTGTAGGTATAGCTCTCTGTGTTTATATTCTTACCCAAGACATGGAAGCAGTCCTGATATCAGAAGTTTTACTATAAGAACATCAAAATAGCAGTTGTAGCTGCTATTTGTCCATAACTGTCTATCTGTCAGTGTCAGAATATTGTGTCATGTGCATGATTACAATGCTGAATTTCTTTAAAAGTTCCAATAACGACAAAATGGTATAATGGCACAAATGTCATACAATTGTGTTAAGGGTCATTGTTTCAAGTTCATGTTCTTGAAGTTCAATTTTGTTGCATATTGAATACAGGCAGTTATCAGAAACAAACCCGGAACCAATACATTGGTGATTAAATTCAATCATAAATTAGGTGCAAAAACCATAACCTCGAGCGGAATGATGATACTGAGGCTTCAAATAGTCATTGCGGTAATTGTTTTTTTTTCATTCAGGATTTTTCAATCGAAAAAATCTTCTGGCAACACACATTTAACGCCCACCGTATAGTTTGAATTCTTCTAAAAGCGTAACTCTTCTGGAAGACGATTGCCCAGTGTGATCCAAAGGTACAAAGTCAGGCAATCAAGCAGGAGATTAATTTGCTATTTTGTAGTTGATGAATATTTTATTGTGAATTTGTACGATATATTTTCTCCAAGGTGAGAATTGTCAGTTGGTGATCGCCGAGCAGAACAAAAACGACCGAAAGCTGACATTAAAGTCTTGAGTTCAATCGGATAAGAGGAGTTTTGGAGGAGTTTTCAGATTTCTGATCTCAGGAGTAGGGTGAAACGATCTCAACTTACACCCCAGGTACGAACCCCGATTTTTCTTTATTTGAAATATAGACGATAGATGACCACGGCTGGACTGTCGCTATGCTGATGATTTGGTTTATTCTTGTTCGCCGACCTTCTACAAAATTTGACACGCGTGAGAAATAATGAATTTATATCGGAATCGTGATTTTATATGATTTCTCCTCACGGGAAAACGACGTCGTATGATCTGTCAGCCATCCAGGAATGTACAACTTACCCTTTATATTACAACAATTTACAACATTTTCATGGAAAATGTTATGCAAGCGCACGCACGATTACTTGTCTGCGATCACTGCAGATGTGTAAAAAAAGACAAACATGGGCAAAGTATATGAAGTAAATATTGATGTTGAGCAAATGGCCGAGAACAATTCGCCATTTCCTGTAAGTAATGTACTCGACACTCAAGCATGTCAGGCACTGATAAAACAAATGTTTATAAAACAATTTTTTATAACCCAGTATGTTTCGCACAAGTGGGTTTCATTCCCTTGTCAGACGTTTCGGTCTTTTCCCATATTTTGCATGAACAACAAGAATATCTGTAATTGTGTGGTATATGGAATGTCTATCGTCAATGACTTCGATAAATTGAACACGTTTTGCTGAAGTTAGTCTTTTGATTCCTGCGGGAATATCAAAGTGTTGTTTTGTTTGATAATATGCATCCCAAAAAAGAATATGTTTGATGGAATGTATTGGAAAGTACGAGTATTTATAGGGAGATGTATTGTGAAAAAAAAATTGGATCATTTCTGGACTGGCGAAGTTTTGTGTTGAAATATCTAGAAGAACAATGAGAGATCAAAGAAACAAAAATAATTGGATAACAATTAACTCATTCAACAAATTAATATGAACAGGTTTTGTCAACACAAAACAATAAATCATCGCGAAGTCTAGTTTTAGTATAGAATACACCACGAATCGCCGTGGGGGTGACAAATACACACTATAACGCGCGTTGTCTATTATCTAACTTAATTCAATGTGCAACATATGATGATTTTGATGCATATGCCCACAACCGCTAATTTTTGCACGGATGGTTCAGTGATAATGGGCAATAGTTTTCCATCGCTATTTGTCACATCTTAATCATTTGCACCTGTAGTTGTTTGCCATATATTGTCTCTGGCATGCCCTCTCCTTGACGCATGTGTGATATAAAAGAAATGGTTCCTCTCTTCAATGGCACTTGATTGTATATGATACAATGACAAAACTAGTTGAGTTTGTGTTCCAGCACGCGGGAAAGATCGAGTTTGGACTGGTGGAAGAATACAAGAGAGCACGAGACCGAAGGTCGAGTGCTTTCTGATGTTCTTCCGCCAGTTCAAACGAGATATTTCCCGCGTGTTCGAAAACACAGGAAGCAGGTTTTGTTTTTATCACGTGTTATGAATTTATAATTCTGAAATATTTGAAAACCCAACACCTGTAAATTAAAGGAGGACTTCCTATCAAATTCAAACACAATTCGGTAACATATGAGTTTCACGCACATGGAGTATTCATTCAGATGACTTCAAAATCGAAGAGATCATATTTTTTAAACTACTATCGAATGTAAAATCGAGAAGAAACTAAACTAGCACCAACTGGGGAGAATGAATGAGTCAAAACGATGACGTCATTGTTTTGATGATGCCTCGGGTGACGGAGCACTTCCAGCATCTTTGGTTCCAGTGAAATGTGCCGCCTGTCGAGGCTTCTATCAAAACAATGACGTCACAGAAATTTACGTCATGTATAACGTTTCTGTCAGCCATGCACTGCCGAGTGGAAAAAACTTGCAGATTTTCGGTGTTTTTGATGTTATATCCTCAGTACGATTTGTTTGTACTGAACAAATATATACATATTCCATATGTGAACAAAGCTTAAAGTCTTCTCCATTCAAATGCATTGAGATATATTTGCTATATGGAAGTTTTAACCGTAAAATCATTGGTCGAAGCCAATACACATTGATAGGAAGTCCTCCTTTAAAGAGATATTGTTCCAAAGATTTACGAACTTCGTACAATCTTTGATTGTACCAAAGATTGTCTATACCAAGATAGCCCACTCAGGCCAAAACGGGAGCGAACATTTGAACAGTGTTGATCCTGGCGGTGAGACTGAAAGTCGGACGTATTTCCAATAGTGACGGCGGTTTTCATTTATAAAATGACGTATTGGTCACAGATTAAAAACTACATTTAAAACACTGTCTGCCCCTGATGACGCCAGTGTGTCTTTGGATTAACTTTTTGGTCGGGCTTTGTTTCTATTGCAAAATGTTGTATTTTACGTTTGTTATTGGCATCATCAAACTCTACTGTATTTGTGGTAATAGATTGATACCTACATTCATTCATAAAAACGCAAACGTAGTAATTCCTCAGTTTCACCGCCAGGGGGATTGTTCGCTTCCGTTTTGGCCTGAGTGGGCTATCTTGGTATAGAAAACCTTTGATTGTACCCGAGGACCCCTTCTACTGAGTAGAAGACCCGCGTGAACATATTCGTTGCTAGGGAACAGTTTAAACAATGCAGATCACCCGGTCGTCAAGTCCTTTGTATTATGACGTCAGAGTGGTTGTATGTTTTTTTGCATAGTTTCAAGTTACCAGGGCTGAAGCGCGCGATGTTTCATTGTGACGTCATAAAACACTCGTGCTTTCATTGTTATTTCACGACAAGACAAGTGCATGTGAATATGTGACATGTGAAGCAAAAATATGAAGAAGAAAAATAGCTCAAACATGATGTTTCTGGCAAAGGTTATCCCACTGTCGGAAATCACTGTGTGTTCCTACTGTTTGTAGTTCAGGATAAATTCATAGCATGTGATAAAAATGGGAAGACATTGGATGTAATCAACGGATGAGTGTAGCTTGTCCCCTGTAATACACACAACCTATCATAATGCCGACATGTACCGAGATTTAATAGGGGGAAGTGATGGAAGCCGGAAACTAACTATGCCATAGGAATACCGTCATTCATAGTTGTAAGCAATATAACCGTTGGGTGTCTTCGTCAATGATCTTGACTGTGAAATAATGAGCCTGATACTGTTGTTGTCTAGACTTGATCAGTGAAGTAGTGTTTACTTCAGTTGTGACGTGTAGGACATGGCAGCCTGTAAAGGATAAATGTGGCAGTGAACGCAAATGTGTCGAGGAGGCAGTTTGTATGATTTTGTATAACATGTTATTGGATGTCACTAAAACGAGTAATAAAATTATTCATTTTATCAACAATCGTATTGGACGGTAGCTACTATTGTTGTATCATTTTTCCAACATTGATTTCTATGTTGCTGTCTTTTCTAAACAATGGGTATTGCTCAAACATATTTGTGCCCTTATGCTATAATAATAACGCATTATATAATGAAAATTTGTCGGAACAAAATTGGCTCCGCCCAGCGTAACTCTTCTGGAATATTTGAGACTACCCTGTGGAAGGGTTTCCATTCCCTTAAACAGCAACTAAATCTGTAACACGCCCCGATTCCGACAGGAATTGGTCCCCTCGACATCAATCTACTGGTAGTCGGTTATATACTAGTAGTGCCGCAATACCTGACGTAATGCCAGTCGATCTATCACTTGTAGAAGGGAGATTTGCTATGTTGTAAACTCAAGTTCAACACAAAACCTCGTATGATCTTTGGCGATAACTTCGTTTAGAATGGTCGGATCAATTTGAAATTTTATTTGGTTCCATTTGGCATAAAACCATATTTTTTCACCAAATTTCAGACTTCTATCTTAAAAATTCAAAAAGTTGGCAATCTACTCCAATGGTAAATTTCATATAACTTGAAATTTGCAAGTTTGAACAGAATTTGGCATGTTGTTCGATGTTCACACTGCACAGTACTTTGTAAGAATGATATTCTATTAGAATACACCTGTATGATTCTTCTAACTCAAAAACTTTCCTCATATTACATTTCTTAGCGGAATAAAGATCATGAAATCCCCAAATTTGCTTGAATTCCTGTGATCCGATTAGTGCCCAACATTTAACATTGGGGTAGATTGCCAACTTTTTTAGTTTTCAAGATATAAGTCTGAAATTTGGTTAAAAAATATGGTTTTGTGCGAAATGGACGCTTATGAAATTTCAAATTGATCCGACCATCCTAAAAGAAGTTATCGCCAAAAATCATATGAGGTTTTGTGCTGAACTCGAGTATAGACGATGAATATTTCATTACAAAACTACACGATATGATTGAAGTTACGGTATACCAGGAAAGGTGGCTGATAAGTGACATTGTAAAAAAAAAAATACTTATTTCTCGAAGTAATCATGACCGATACATAATCAACATAATTTACCTGTAAATAATGTATTTCCGAATAAATAATGTTATTTACACGTAAATAAAGTTATTTACCCATGAGTAACGTTTTCTCCGTGTGAACAAAGTTCTTTACGCAGAAATACACTCATCTACATTCCAGCGGTCCCAACTGGATAAATGGTCCTAAAGTATTAAAAATTACGTTTTGTCACGAGCATTCACATTATGACGTGAACGATAATTGGGTTTGTTTACATTGATTCCTGAGGACATTTTATCGTGGAAAGTGATGGATGTGGCATGAAAATGGCAAGGCAAAAAATATATTTATTGGTGATTGGGGAGAATTGTAAGGCGATGCGGTACAAATGCCAATCGGGTTTCACCTTGTATCCATGATATCCTTTGATCACCCCTCCAAAATTTTAATTTTCATGCGCAGCATTTCTTTTTCTCAAATACTAACTAGTACACAGAGATTTACTGGCTACCAAGTCAACAAATCGAATATTTTTTTTGCTAGGTCTATTGATGACATAGTGCCTCGTGATGTCGTGATCCCTATACCATGATGTGATACTCCTTTGTGATTGGTTAACTAATCAATGACGTCATAGCGCATGCAGCGTAATACTTTATTTCCATGTATAAACATTCTGCACTGACTAGCGGCTTGTGATGACAGAAGATAGATTTGTTTGCTGTTTATTTTATTTCATTCAAATTGATTATGAAACATTGACGACCCATGAAAGGCAACTCTCACATGTTTGCTTGAAGAACATGTACACCCATCATACTATTCATGTATGGCATGGCTAATGGTAAAATGGTATGGCCTATGGCGTACTATAACATATACCCGTGCATTTTACGTGAAAAGACGTTGTTCCTCCTCGTGAGTTTACCAAGGATCGTCTATAATAGGATGTCCAACTCTGCTCAATGTGGACGTAAAAAACGTGATTACGTAAAATGACGAAATTTCATTTGAGCGTGTCAAAACGTTGACAGGTGCCCGAAATTGAGTTTTTCATACTGCTTATCAGTTCACTCATAGTGAGAACATATAGAATCGGGCCCTGTGATTGAGCTCAGTGATCTGGGAGGGCACGCGTGTGGGGTGGAGCCTCATTGTCATCCACAGTTTGTCTCTCTTCCCGCTCGCAAAAATATTTTTGATGTGGTCCAAACACGTGCATGTCTGTATGCGTGTTTTTGAGCACATCCACGTCAATAAATAAAAAAGTTACCATTCCATCTTTTCAAAAATTCAGGATTGAGAAGCATTATCCATTGCCTCCGAAATATCCCGTTTCCAAGGAAATCCGATGAAAACTGTCGGTATGAGAACCATTCTAATATCATTGCAATACTCAACTTTCACTAAATTTGGAGGTAAATGTTCTGTCTCATAACTCTGAAATGAATCTTTCACCTGAAAAATACCACCAGAGTTACATCAGAACTTGCTCTCTATTATGTGGGTTTTTTCTTTATGAGGCGCCAATTTTATTGTCATCATGGGTGGGTCGGTTCTACAGGCGTTTTCGGTGGCAATAAAATGGCATTTCAGGACTCTGAACGGTTGCCATGGCAACAAAAATCAACCGATTTCCATGGAAACTGAATATTTTCAAGCCGAGAGGTTATTCATCCCATTGCTCAAATTCAAAGACGATTGGATCAAACCCGTTCGAGTTACAGCCTTCGATTCACACACAAACATATAAACGGACACTCACAAATCCCGACCCCAATACCACATCATCGGTAAGGCGAATGCTGAATATTGTTGAAGAAATTTAGGCCGTACCCCCACTCAATGCAATCACCTATCATTTATTTCAATATATGATTCACAACTCTGCTCATGTCCATTACAAATCGATGTGCCCATTCTGATTTTTAGTGCCCGGCACCGCTTCAACACGCTCAAATCAGAATTACGTAATATTACGTAATCACGCATTTTTAGGCAGAGTTGGATATCCTATTATAGAGGATCCTTGAGTTTACGTCATAAAAAGCGGACCGTTTATCCAAAGAAATCTTGGACAGGTTTGAACAGACATATTTATAACATCATTTATTTTCTTATAAATGATTGTAAAAGATTGTAAAAGTTACTACACCTTGTAGAACATCCCAGTGGCAGTACAGAGCCGCAACCAGAATGTGACGGACTCGTACCTAATTCTATCAAATGTGGTTATGTTATCAAAAATGTCATCTTTTATGACCGTTTTTCCAAAGGTGAGTGTAACGTTATTTACGCGGACATTACAGTCTGAGACGTGAACTGGGAGAGGAAAAAACTCAGGTGATTTTCAGGTACCTGATCCCACAAGCACTAAGGTAATCTATTTGCTGCGTACGACATTGAAAGCTAATAAACTACCCGTATGTATACGCAGCAAATAGCCAAAGAAATGGGCAATAAATTATTAGTTTTGCCAAATATGGTGAACTATCGGTATTAACATGGAAAAAACACACTTTCCTGATATGCGCATTCCACATAATTATGTATTAGGCACTCATAGGTGAAAAAAGTTTTAGTCTAGTATCATTATTCAAAGAGTAAACATGTACCAAGCAGACCTACCACCCTGTAAATTCACCTATTTTCGCGACTGTTTTTATGAAATTGGCCCATCTATTGTTAGTTTACTGGACAAAAGACATCTGTGATCCAGGTTTATGGCAAACAGATATCCATTCTGGCATTTACAACACACACATCATCATTTAGTAATGCAAATCGGTCTACACACATATATTTGTTTAGCTGTATGCAGCAAATGGTAACTATGGGTCTGAAGGATTGTTGAGGTCCGTTGTTTGCCTTAGAGAGTAACATCCGTTGATCCATGGAAAGCCTTGTGTAGAACAAGTAAACAAGCAAACGTGCCAAAAGTCGTTACTGTTCAATGCCAGGGGAAAATCAAACATTGAATCGATTTGATAGACGGTGGAATAACAAGGGATAGATAAGAGCATACTTTATTGTTAGACAAAACTCAAGCCATAACTCACAACCATTCATGATGATTGTTACATGGCAAAGTTTGTGGCGTTCGAGGTCGATCAATTTGAATGGTGCAAAGTTTGTAGAGTAAAACAAGGAAAATGCAAATATCTCAACAAAACAATATATTTGGTGCAACCTTTAATCGTTATCACGGGAAACACACTTTTATTTATACCTTTGAAGCACCACAATGCAAACAAACAAACACATGTAAACTATTCACAACCAACCAAAAAAAATCAATCATCAGAATAAAGATTAATAAAAAATATCTCTGACACACAAAATGAATACGGTATTCACGTCAAATTTAGGAACACAGTACAGCATTTGAAAGAATCTGAGACTTTTGTCTGTTTGTGATCGATAACTATCGGGAAAACCAACGAGATAATGCCTTCCTCCACGGAATTCCTTCATCCAATATATGTCAACACAGTTTCCGCATTACTTTCTTACCAACTCGCCTTAGGACTACTTCAAGATATCCACGTCGCCTCGGGTTAGATTTATACCATTAAAATAATAGAATATGCACGGAATATAACTGATGTATAATGTATTTCATATGTCTATGATGTATTATGATGTGATGTCCATATATATAGCCATGTTAATTTATGCTTGGATATTGGATTATGTTAGCAATAGTCAAATGTGATAGATAATATTTTTGCATAGTGGTAGGGATGTCTACAATGATAAAACAAAAATGCCACCTCGAATTACTGATACTTTTGTTTTATTTTTACTTCGAGGCCTTTCACAGATACACTCCCGTTCCTGCAATAGCCACTGTTACATCTAACCTTGAAGCACAAGCTAGTTCAGGGTGTTCTCGTCCATAGTCAAGTGCTTGTTGGTCAAAGAAGACACTCCTCAGTGTCAAGTACAAAAATATCATGTAAGGTAAAACAACGGAGAATTTTATCCGGATAGTATGGTCCATCTGTTAATATGGCTCAGCTTGCAGCATCCAGCATATCCCTCGATACGAGAACCCTGAATATGTACTCCCAACAACGTCTAGTCCCATTCATGTCCATGCCAATACAATGTTGATGTATTTCTTCTATGATTCTCTTGTAACTTCATAGGAAAGTTCCATGACTATCACGATTTGTCCACACTAAATAATCGATAGATGTCATTGTCGTTGCTCCAGAAAACCTCAGCGGTATTCATGTATGTAAATAATCATTGCACCGCATACATGTATGTGAGAATGTTATTGGCACCGGAGTCTCATAATTCATACTAAATACATGCGAATTTCAGTGGAGTTAATTGAATAATTGTTTCGTGAGCCGTGAATATCATGGTTTGATTACTCTTCCAAGTCGTCTTGTGCTGTACCAAGGCACTCTCACACCATGTATGTGTCATTTGACTGGTAACCTTGTCAGAGTTGTAATTAATTAATCCTCGAGAGACTGGAAAACTATAATTTGCAAGTTATTTTTGGATATATGACAATACGATGAAGCACTGAGTATGTTGTCACTCACAGTGATATGTTAATCATGGATGTAAACCAGTGTTGATGCAGTGATACAACCAGTAATGACATATCACCAAATAAAACGATTTCCGATATTTGCTGGTTTGAGTTTACACTATTATTAGTAATAATTTACAGTGACATCCTTCGGCCGGTGATGCACACTGCCACCACTTCGATGAACACGGCAACATGAACTGGCAGACAAGAGTCATTTACACAGAGTTCGATATTGCCCTCACATCTGGACCAGACCAGGTCCTAGTAGTAATGGCATATGATATACATGTGGCCTACATCCACCTCCAATCCATCTCCGATAATCTATACACAGATACATGATTACATGATGTAACATGAGGGTAAAGTACGTGTACAATCAACATCACATCCAGTCGTCATACCCAATATGGCATTCGCTCATTTGTATCATTGTCTCAAACGCCTTCTAGGAACTCATACTTTGGACTAAAATGTCACTTCTGTTATGTATATTTATCATTTCCAAAGTGATACTTTAAACGAGAGTATGACTGCCGCAATCGGTCCTAACATACACAAAGTACACTAGGCCCAAAACAGAAATGTTTTGGGGAATTTTATGTTCAATGCGATTTGACATATGGAGTTGATACATATTCACTCATGATATAAGGAACAAGAGTGTAGGGTCTAGATGAAGAATGCACTACACTTTATAAATCCGCCTGCTCCAACCATAGCTATTGAACTGGCCTGACTCTCAAGAGTAAAACAATTAACCATTTTTTAGCTTCACTCTATTGAGGAATATGTTCTGCTAGAATTTTACATATCAGTTCAATATATGAAGTCATATTTAACAAAGAAACTTCCTAAATTTCGTGCTGGTGACAGAATTGTTTTTGCCTAGTGTATATATATATTGATAATGTAGATTGAAACGAATGCCTCTTTTAAAAATTACAGACAAACATGATCTACGTGAACTTCCAATTTACTATGTTTTTGTTGGTGGATTACTATGTTGTTGTTTACACTGTTTGTTTGTTTGTTTGTTTATTTCCAAAACCTACATTTGTGAAAACTGGTGCAATGACTGAGAGAATGAGTGGGAGTCGTGCCCTCTTTACCATATATATTCTCAGATGTCTTTTCATTTTGTTTTTGCCCTCATAAGATTTGCACAATCAATATTGATTGACCTTGAGTTACTCATAGTAGTTCATGTAGCAATAACTATAAATGGTTTTATGATGTCTAACAGCAAATTGTACTCTTCTCTCCTCTTGTTATTCCACCGTCGATCGGATCAGTTCAATATCTGATTTTTATCACATATTGAACCGTAAAGGTTTAGTCCGTTCGCCTGTTTACCTATTCAAGCCAATGTTTTCCTGGGATCAACGGATGTTACTTGCAAGGCAAACAATGGACCTCTCCGCTACCTCTTTGCATATACCAGAGATTGAAGTGTCCAAATTGCCGTATTCTATCGTATGTTGTACCATGGTTACCACCACCCACTACTGTAGCCCAGAACGTGGCATATTCCTTGTAGACACACCCTCCACTGCTCAAGGATGTACTCACGTATTTGTCACACCCCACACGGTGATATATTCTGTACTAAAAACCAGATTTGGGTATCATGTGGTGTAATTGTATTGTACTGTGTTGTATTGTATTGTAATGTACATGGCAAAACCTGTTCATTTAAAGTGGTATAATCGGTTTTTGAACTTCGTTATCAGTCAATTGGCTAGCATATATTAGGTGATATTGCACCGTCAAAAACCCCCAATATACGTCCGCATGACCCTGCCGTGGAGTTTGAACATACCGTAAAACGCACGATGTGAACGCATTGTGTACGTCCGCGCCAACATAAACAAACACATTAATGTCCCTATATTCTCGTTATTTGCAAAACAAAAGGATGAAATTGAATATTTGGGACACCATCACTATAACATACCATTCATATACGAGTTTCAAGTGATAGGGCTGTGATGTATGTTTCTATATTATCAGCTAGTTTTGTTAATTTAGCATTATTGTATGGGAACAGTTCCGTGTGAAACTATTTTTAAATTCCGATTTTCAATATCAAATTTAGACGAATTCGTGTGCCTATGGAACTTTTGCACTGTACAGCTGCTCTGAGAACAGTTATCAAGCGACATAACCCATTATACATCCATAAATTAGTTCAGCAGCAAAGAATCAGTGAGTTTTCCATGAGATGCGGTTCTTACAGTGTGCTTAAGGATGCTTATCAGTCAGGATCCATGCCTTATCAGCAGAATTTTGGTATGTTTTGTTTGACCTGTAACTCTGCAGTTTGATAATGGATTGCGCTGAAAATTGTTGCGTAGGTTCTATCCATGACTACAAGGCTTGTCCAATGGCCAGATTGAAGACTCAGTCGATATACATACAGATCCTGAACGTTATACAGCGCCAATCAAATGTAACTTACATAGAAAACAGACAGCGTTTTAGGGTACAGTTTCTTGACTATGGTTAGACTACATATCATAGAACAATACTAGTAACCTACTGCCCGTTTTGGGATTTACCTCAACACTTGATGGGAATTTGATGGTCAAAATAGCATGTTCTATATCATCCGCATCGAAGATACACTGGGCAAAAGAAATTGATTGTCAATCGCATTAATAACGTCTATATCCGTTGGCATTGTAAACTCAACCGCAAACTACATCAAGAATTCAGCGACTCTAATATTTCTAAGTGCAGTATAAAACCAAAATCACAACAACATCTCACTCCTGAGTACAACGTTCTCGAAAGCTGAGCATTAACGGTATTTGCCATACGAATAATCCGCTGATCTGTACTTAGCGCTTCACTGACCAGCGGCACAAGACATTTTCAGGGGATCGCAATAGATATACACATTTGCACATCAATTTGACATGACTATCGATGGGATACTTGAAATTTAAGGGTAGGTTATTGATCACGGATAGGTGCACTCGTTGTAGTTAAGAAACTACACCAACTACACCGTAATGCTTCGTGTACGCAACGTAAGTTACATTTGTTCAAGCGACATTCAACTCCATTTATATACTAATTTATCAATGAAATCAATCTCATATTTGCGTCAGCTTTATGGATATATAGAGAATATATATTCCAAATTTCATGTAAGTTTGTTATGAAACGGCCGAGATATGAACCAAATTGCACATGGTATGAAACCATTGAGATTACCTGGGTCGTACTCGATACGCAATCTTAAACATGCATATAACTTCCAATTTGTAACAAGTTACATCCTTGTAGGATTCGTTTTGATAACATATTTCACTGTCAATCAATGGTTTCACCCGAAATTTTGAGAAAAATATATTTTGGAGAATATATACATTGATACGAAATAGCAAACAAAGATACAAATTATATGTATGAAGTAAATGGATTCGTGGTGTTCACGTATAACCACATGAATGTTTGACAAAAAAATATCAGACAAGATAACAAATACAAGTTGAATCTTCTCAAATACCAGAATTTCGAACATTCTAACATTTTGTTTTGGCGTGGGATATTTGAAGTATTTTTTTGTTGTTGTGTTTTTTTCATTTTGTGTCTCATTTTTCTTTTAAATATTTTACAGAAACATTCCCGTTTCTCCAAAATACATTTCTCCATGAATACTCGTAAAACTCCAGACCACATAAAGAATCAGACAGATGAATTTCTCACAAAAGTTAAAAGACTAACTTCAGCAACACAACGTTAGCAATTGATCAAAGTGATTTACGACTATAGTTCCATATACCACATATTTACAGATTCCTTGCTGTTCTTACAAAATCTGAAATTGCAGGGAGGAAAGTCTGACATGGGAATACAAACCGTTCCACTTGTGTGAAAAATATTGGGTTATAAAATTTAGTTGTATAAACATGTGCTTCATCAATGCCTGACATGCTTGAGTGTCGAGTACATTAGGTTCAGGAAATGGTGAACTGGTCTCCGCCATTTGCTCCAGAAAAAAATGTGTGCTGCATATACATTGTTCATATTTGCGTTAGGACAAATCTGTCAATATCAGAGGCAAGTAATCGTGCGTGCTTTTGCAAACTATATCCAACATCGAATAAGAGCATTCCATTTTGATGTCCGACAAGCAACGGACTATCTCAATAGGATTTTACCGTGAAGCGGTTTACGTTGTAAAATGTTCATAGACAGCTATGTTCATCGACGGCAGTGAACAGTTCACACTTCTGGATGACTTATAAGTCACACCACGAACTTGGATTATTTTTAGCTGTGAGGAAGAAAACCGAACGTACATAAAACCATATCGCAAATGATTACTGATGACACCTAGTGCCGACTTTTTCTCATGCGTGTCAAATTTCGCAGACGAACATGAACACGCTACCATTTAGATGACAACGATATTCCAGACATCAATGTTCATCATTTCTATGTAACAAAGCCGGGGTTTTTACCCGGAGTGTGGATTGAGATTGTGTTACTCACTTCCTGAGATCTGAACCCTGAAAATTCCGCCAGAACTCTCCTCAAAATTAATGTGTGAGACTTTAATGCCAGTCTTTGTTTTGTTTTTTGCTCGGAGATTCTCAAATGGCGATTCTCACTACCGGTAATTCCTTCGAGAATTTCAATCATATCATGTAGTCATGTAATAAATATTCTTCGGCAACAAAATAGCAAACTTTCCTCCTACAGGAGATTGATTGACTAGCTTTATTCCAGATATTGTGGCATCAGTACTCTTCATGGTCGAGGTAAATGTCGTGAAAGCCAAGCCCTGTCGAGAGATGAGGCGTGTTACACATCTAGTTGATGTTTCAGTGATTTCTAGCGTTTCGGATTACACAGAATAGTTCCACTGAGTTTCGCTTTGCACGATGCAGCATTACATTGAATGTGTGTTGCAAGATGAAAATTATATATCAAAATTATGCCTGGGTCTACTTTAATAGACCCTGTTTGCAAAATTCAAAATTAATTACGACCAATAATGTGGCGCCGTTGTATAATGCTTGGAAACTCGTGAGGATACGGCCTTTGTCTCTAATTTATGACTATTTTCACTGAATTATTTCTGTCAGGCTTTTTTAGCAACTTTTTATGATATATCTGAAGAATTGACTCTGGTGGAATATTATAGGCAAATCTGATGAACAAGAAACGAAAATTTTGCATACCGGGTAAAACAAATCCGTCTAATTGTTATTGATCACGATGTTTCATGCTCTGGATGAGAAGTACATGTTAATAACACTGGGAAGGTCAGATTCCTAACAAGTATACCATATTCTGATTGTTTCCAGCTAAGTTGCTCCAGATCACTCTTCCATTCAGCAGTATCCATTAGTGTAAATGGCATTGGAACGCTTATAACGCAGAATTTTCACCCTCAAGATATTTTTATTTATATCAATTACATGCGAATGTCAGTGAAGTTGAGGAAATACTCGCCCTATGAGCCGTGAATATCAGGGCTTGATTAATATTCCTCTTTGTCTTGTACTTTACCAAGGTATCATCAACTCATGTCCGTGTCATTCCCTAGTAATATTGTCACAATGTGATATGGTTCTGGAATCCTCATTAGGCTGGGAGCATGTAGCGTGTAGGTTATTGTAGTAAATACGACCCCCATATAGAATACCATGAAAATGGTTATGTTATCACTCGCAAGTTAAACATGAGTATATAACTCATACCATGATGCCACCAAATGTATCTCAGCGATACTGCTAATACAACCATTAATATTAGGTCAAATTAAATTAAATTAGGTATACATGTACACTTTTATAAGTATTTTAGTGACAGTCTTGGGTAAGTATTACAATCGGACTCCTTCACCCATCGCATGAATACAGTGAACCAAACAGACAATGATCATTTACAGAGAGCTCTATACTGCACTCCGACGTGAAGAAGTCAATGTGTAGCTATATCGCCCGCTGTGACAAACGTCTGCCACAGCTTGTCAGACCAGACCTCAGTAGTACTAGGTTCATTTGTGTGAAAGGCATTGAAACGCATTGAAGAAGATATATATATATACAGCATAGGTAGTATCCAGTTTCTATCACTTCCCAGCAATCTCTGCACAGGTACATTATGATAGATTGTGTGTAGTAAAAAGGACAAGATTCAGTCATCTGTTGATTACTTCCATTGATTACATGTCCTCCCGTTTGTATCATATACAATCAAGTGCCATTGAAGAGAGGAACCATTTCATTTATATCAGCCATGCCTCAAGGAGAAGTCGTGTCCACGACAATATAAGGCACACAACTACAGGTGCGGATAATTAAGCTGTGACTATTACTGATAGATTTAGCGATAGAACATTGCTGTCCATTACAGATTGCACCAACTGTGTATTTCCAATTTTCCGCTGCAGGACTATACTTGTACATACACGTGTGTTATCAGTTAGAATTATGATGAGTGATGGCGTGATCACAATATATATTTATATACTTTTTTTAGCCATATTTCATAAAACCTACACCATCCAAATTGATCCACCTTGAGCAACAAACAGTAATTCATGTAAGAATGACTTTATGGTTTTATTACTGTCTGAGAGCAACTTATACTCTTTTCCTCCCTTGTTGTTCCCCCATTGATCAGTTCAGTTCCGTTTCTGATTTTTATCGCATATTGAACCGTTCATATAGGTTTGGCTCGTTTGCTTGTTTACATATCCTATCCAATGTTTTCAGTGGGACCAACGGATGTTACTTGCAAGGTGAACAACAGAACCTCTCCGCTTCCTCTTAGCATGTAATAGAGATTGAAGTGTCCAAATTATACCGGTACATCTCTACCTCGTGTTTTACCAGGGTTCACACAGCACACCCTCTACCACTCAAGGATGGACTCGTCGGTTAATTGTTGGACGATCATCCTGGTTAGTATTTTTGGTCAGACTATTCTTGATAATCTTACTGCGTTAGTCATGTAGTGCTACAGTTAATCGGGTTGACTCTGAATGTATAATATCTGGTAGGGGCATAGGCGTTTGTGAAGGCAATTTAAAAAAAATACTGAACAAAGCGGTGTACGTATTTCGATATTAATTGCACCTACTGATCACCTGAGCATAACCATATAATTTTTAAACCCCCTAATAGGATGGAATGATGTATTATCAATATCCTGTGTGCTGATCATCTGACACCAGGCTAAATACACATAGAATGGCTTTGTGGCTCTCCCAGGGCAGAGAGACTTACTACACCATTGTTATATATAATCAACCTACCGCCCTTTGTTATGTGGATTTGATTCTTTAAATCCACGGCTTAATGTTTGTTAGCCTGCGAATGTGGCTGAAAGGGATGATTCTATTGTTAGAATGGGATAAAGTTGATTTGATTGAGTGATCGTAGCTGTGGCACAAAGCCTGAACTCCTGAACTAGCAGAGTGGGACGTTATCGTGTCATCCCTTTTAAACACCGACCAATTCTTGTCTGGGAGACAGGAGCGCACACCGTCCGGATTGTATGACAACTTGAATTATTGTATCAGAAGAGTGTTGTCAGCATGTTGTCATCAATCAATACACATGCAGTTGTCAGGCAAGGTAACACATACAGCAGATAAACGTTATCTAGTCAATCAGCAAACACAATGTTCAAACATGTAACTCCCACGCCCACTTTGTAGCAAGTGTCATCCATAAATGTGCACGATGTGTCTATATCATCCCTTCATTACTTAATTCCAAGATTAATAACATATTTCACTCTTCATCCATAGTTTCAATCGAAAATATGTGATACGAGATCACATCTTGTTTAGTGGAATCTAGGATGATCGGTATATCATTACAAATATGCAAGTTACATGCATGAAGTTGTGTGTATAACTAGGTTATACACTCAATGTGGTGGTCGCCCATAACCGCAGGAATATTTTGTTTCGTATGTAAAGCTCTCACAGTTACATATTGTATATCAGGCAAGAAACAAGATAAAAACAAATCGGAGCTCAACAGATCGCATAATTTCATGTTGGTTGTGCTCACTCGTTGTTCTTCTGGATATTTTAACATAAAACATTGCTTTTACCAGTCCAGATCTGATCCAGTTTCTCCAGAATACATTTTCCCAAAAGCACTTGTGAATGCAGCCAATCAGACAGACACACTATTGACATGTATAGTATCAAACAAAAATAGAACATACTCAATTGATCAAAATCATTGTCTATCAGAAGTCAATACACCACACATTTACAAATTTTCTCCAAGTTCTTGCAAAATCGAGGATTGTAGGAGAAAAGTTCGACAAGGGAACACATACCGTTTCAATACATGTGTATGTGAGAAACATACTGGGTTATAACAATTTTTAGTTTATAGTTCTGAAGTGAAATCCGTTTACCTTAATTCTGTGCTGTATTTGCGTTGATCTCTCTGCTGATCGTCGGCCGATCCAGCAGACAGGTGAGTTGACGGCCGCCGGTGTGTGTGTCGATGTCAGGGTCCAATGCCTCTGTACTCGGTGAAAGCCAACGGTCAACTGACGCTCTTGCCCAGTCGAAGCTTCCTCCCAGGCACCAGCAGGTCACGTGCAGCCTCCCATTAATCCAATTGGGTTGCACGGTACCACACTACCACGTATACAGCTTACTCAAGTTAAGTTACGTCATTTTCACTACATCCTCCCCTGTTTTAAAGAGCCCCACATGTTAAGAACTCCTCCCGATAATTCCGATACCCAATAGCCGCAGAATGCTAACAGCAACTGCGAACCACCAGGTACAAGCAAATGCCAAATATGTATAAAACCCAGATAAAATTCTTTATCGTGAAAGTGGGACATGAAAACGATTTAGAGTTCTTGGCGTCAAATGGATTCAGCACCAGTAGCTGCAGAAAACCAACGGTTACTACGACCACGGGTGCAAAAACCACCCAAGGCTGTGCTGTCCTCTCCTCTTGCGAATGATGCGACTTGTAGTCCAGGCCGATTTCACCCACAGCGACGAAGCGTGGCTCTTGCAGATATTGACGCAGTTCCATTATGGCCTGTCCGGTCTCTGCCTCCGTCCTGCAGATGCTGGCTTCATGAGGATGCAAGCCCATGGTGAAAACTATCCTCTCCTCCTTCATCAATCGTCCCAGCCAATGCTGCGATTTCCTGAAGTTCAGCGAGCACACGATGTGACGGAGGGGTAGTGAATTTTGCCACTGGCACATCGCCCCGAGCTCTGCCATGACTGACTGATTGTCCTCTACCAGTAGCAGGTGCCGCTTCTGCAGAATCTGGTCCACATGGCAGTGGGCGTCGATGACGACTTCCTCAGGTGATGCAACTTCTTGGTCTACTGAGGAAACCCGCACTGCCTCCTGAGACCCTCCATTAGTGATGCCAATGCTGCCCAGTGAGTGAAAACACTCACGGAGTTGGGTGGCCTCAGTGTGTAATCAACCCGGGGAACCACTCCCCACGCTCGGTCGTAAGAGCTCATCAACGCTTGCTGCAGAGGGCTGAGCACGAAAGTTGGATCTCGAGGAAACAACTTCTTCTCCACCACGTAGGCGAGCAACTCATCATCATGACCACATCCCAAACATTCCATCACAAACTCCATCACGCCCCTCATTAAACCCAACCACTTCCGGAGGTTGTAGTTGTCGAATCCACTATGGCGATCATGCCCAGGAACCTCCCAACTATGCTGGTTTACAATGTAAACGCTTGAGTCCTCCACCACGTGGCAAGTCCAGCAACACCGATCAGGGCTGGTGTACCACAGCAGGTGCTCCGAGCTCACGTGGCGCCGCATCTTCTCCGCCACGATTACACCGCACAGGCGACAAGCCTTCGGGTTCTTCTTAGACGGACCCGGGACACCGGGTGGAGACACTTCCCGCTTCCTTTTGCTTCCCTCTGACCAGGGAACAACTTGAACGGTCCGACGCTCCTCCGGCTCCTCGCTCGCGACCGCTCCATCATTGCCTGCTTTTCCTGCTTCTACAGTGCTCGCCACCCCTCCGATGGCAACCATCTTCTCACATGACACAGTCCGTGTCTCGTTGCCACCCGCCACAGTCACTCGCAGCTCCTCTCCTTTCTTCACCACCACTTCCCTCGGCTCCCTAGCCACTCCCAATCCTGACTCCTCCACCTCTTCCTCCTGAGCCTCTTCATAATCCGGCACAAAATCACCCTCCGACTCGCTCATATTCCTAGGAGAAAACAATTCATAGTTTTTAATATAGTCCTTCCCCCTCCCCCTACTTAATTAGGAATGGCCCTAATCCCGAACAAAATCTTTTAAAAACGCTGGGGTCTTCAGATTTCGGCCACTCCGGCTCCGCTTCGGAGTCTGAGTAACACTCTTCGACTCCTCCACACCATTGTCTGGATTTTGTGAAGACGACTCCGTCCTGGCTCCTTCCACTTGTTCCTTGTCGGGAGGTCGACTCTCGGAAGGACTCTCGGTAGGATTCCCGGGAGGAATGGGTGGCAAGAAAAACAAATCTGTCAATCCCAGTTCGTCTAAGGCGTTCTCTCTATCTTTCGTCTCAATGTCCTGATTATCCAGCAACTGCAGTTGGTGTCGCTTACGGCGGACCCACAGAGGGATATCTCGGTCTCTGCAAAGCCTCAGCCGATCGTGATGAACTACTCGAGACTTCTTGCGACCTTGTATTCGATACAGGGCTGGTGACAACCTTTCCAGAACTATATAGGGCCCTATGCAGACCGGACGTAGTTTGTTGCTATGACCCACTTTTGTTGCAGAATCGATTTTATACACTAAGTCGCCTACATCATACTGTCGGAAATTGAGCCGTTCATTGTAGGTGGACTGTTGTCTCTGTTGGCTCTGCCTAATGTGTTTACGAGCCTCATCATGAGCTTTCTTCATGTTAGCCGTCAATGACACGACGTACTCTGGTATCCCACTATGACCATCATTTTCCAATGCCACGCCGAACAGATGATCTGGCAATGACACCTCCCGACCAAGCATCAAGTAGTTCGGTGTATACCCAGTGTTCCTATTAATCATACTACGCATCGCCATCCCCAGTAAAGGAAGATGGACATCCCATAACTTCTGGTCATCTCCAATGTAACTACGAATCGCCTGAAGTAGCGTTCTATTATACCGTTCAACCTGACCATTTGAGCTGGGGTGGTAAGGAGTCGTACGTGTTTTGGTGATTTCTAAGGCATCACACAGCTCTCGAAAGAGGTTACCATCGAAATTCCTTCCCTGGTCAGTGTGTATCTGGTACGGAATCCCAAAACGGCTGATGAAGTTGTCGATCAAAGTCCTACACACCTGCTCAGCTGATTGATGGGGTACTGCATGACATTCTATCCACTTCGTAAATTGATCTGTGATCATAAGCACATACCGATTCCCACGATTACTTACCACGAATGGTCCTAACATATCGATGTGGATCCTCTGCATCGGCATGCCAGCATGATAACTTCCCAATGCTGCCCTTGCTTTTCGATTCGCCCTTTTACTCATGCTGCACACAGCACAGGTCCCAACATAATTTTGAACGGCAAGATACAATTGCGGCCAATAAAAACTGTACTTCAGTCGCTCTCTGGTCCTGCCAACTCCATAATGGCCCGATGTCTTGTGGTCATGAGCCAACTTCAGCGCTTCCTTATTCAGACTTTCTGGCATTACCAGTTTCAGACGATTTGGTGTCCCGCTCTCCTCCCACTGGTAATACAAAGCTTCATTTAGAACCAATTGTGCTCGATCCCGCCATAGACGCTTCACAAAAGGACCTTGCAGACTGAGTTCCGCTTGTTGGGGCTCTGTGCCCGTCTCCAACCACTTCATGATCACAGACAAATCTGGATCTTCTCTCTGAAAAGATGCTAGCTCGGCCTTAGAATAGACACCCAACGACAAGCACTCCGCTGTCCCTGACACGCTTCTGATGGAAATCGGAACAACGTCATCCACATCTAACTCAAACCTTTCCCACTGTCTGTGAACTCTGCTACAATAAGCACAACCTCCACATGGTAGCGATTCTAGATGCACACCAGCTTCGTAACAGCTACAAAAGTCATTTTCTGGTTTCCGTGACAAGGCATCAGCATTGGCATGCTTAGCCCCCTTCCTATGAACAATTTGCATGTCATATTGACTTATCTCTTCCAACCATCTCGCAAGTTGACCTTCAGGGCTTTCAAACCTCGTCAACCACACTAGACTACTGTGATCCGTGCGAATGATGAAACGTCTACCCAACAGGTAATACCGAAACTGTCTTGTAAAAGCGACCAATGCAAGGAGTTCTTTCCTCGTCGTACAGTACTTCCTCTGTGCTGGAGAAACTTTTACTGGAGTATGCTATCGTCCTTTCTACACCTTCTTGAAGTTGAGACAACTCTGCCCCAATAGCCCAGTCACTGGCATCTATATCCAGGATGAACACATCATCTTTGTTCGGAAAGGCTAGGAACGGATGACAGCTGGTTATCTTTTTCAGCTTCTCAAAAGCTGCCTGATGATCTTGGTTCCAGACGAACTTGTCCTTGGCATGAATTCGCTTGTATAACACTTCTGTGATCTCTGCATACCTTGGGATAAACTCCCGATGGTAATTCATGTACCCCAGGAATGATTCCAGCTCTTTCTTGTTGGCGGGGACTGGCCAAGACTGTATCGTACTGATTTTCTGATCTGTGATAGTGATACCTTCGCGGTTAACCTTTTTGCCTAGGAAATCCACTTCAGTGCGAAATAGGCAGCACTTCTTTGGTTTCAGTTTCAAGTTAAAATGTCGAAATCGGTCAAATACTTCCTGTAGATTGTCAATCCCCTCTTCGAATGTCTTGGCCAGTATTATCACATCGTCTAGATACGCCAACACCCTATCCCAAGTAAGACCCTTTAGCACCGTGTTCATGGCTCTCTGAAACGTAGCGGGCGCGTTACAAAGCCCAAACGCCATACGTCGGTGTTGGAACAACCCTTGCTTCGTAATGAATGCCGTCTTATGCCGATCATCCAGGTGGACCTCTATCTGCCAGTATCCACTGGCTAGGTCAAGCGTGGTGAACCACTGTGAGCCATGCAGCGTATCCAAACACTGACTATTCAATGGTAACGGGAAGGCATCCTTCACCGTTCTGGCATTCAAATCACGAAAATCGACGCAGTACCGGACGGAACCATCTTTTTTTCGTACCAACACGGGAGCCGACGCCCACTCTGATTGCGATTCTTCAATGACTCCAACATTTTTGTCTGTCAACAAAATGTCTTCAACATTTTTTGTAGATGAGCTGCTTCTTCCCCTTCAAAACCAATTGATGTTCGGCGCATACGATGATGAACTGGCTTCGCATCGCGGGTATCAATTCGGTGTTGCGTCCCAGCAAAGCTACCCAAATCGAAATCATGTTGTGCGAAAACATCACCATACTGTGACAATAAGTTGCCCAGCATGACCTACTGGTCATCACTTAGCTGTTGGCTACTACTTTCCCACAATTGCACGAGATGCTCTGGTAGCTGTGACCGCACCGCCTCAACATCCAACAATTCTTCAGCATTGGTGACTTGGCCCACCAGTACTTCTTCAACTGGCGCCACAGGTTCCGTACCCGCTACTTGCATTACTTCCATGGCATTTCCTACCCATCGGCCTCTCTTCATCGTCACGAATCGATCAGAAAGATTACAAAAATCCAAGGTTGCTTCCGAATTGTTACTGACCAGCGACCTGGATGCCATCAGTGGATCATTCAACGAGATGGTTTCTATCACATGATCAGGACCTTGGTTGCAAGTACCTGCAACCGTGCAAGGAACGAGCTTATGACTCCACGGTGGTATCACTGTTCGCTTAGCCACCGTCACTCTATGTACACAAGATGAATTCTCACCGGAAGACTGGAAGCTCACCAAGTCTTTTCTAAACTGGATTGTTGCATTATTGAGATTGATTATTGCTTCTCTTGCTGTAAGCAGATAGTTGCCCAACAATATATCATCTGTGATATCGGATGCTATCAAATCCCAGTCGAAGCTGCTCTGACCAATGGTCATCTTCACATTGCATAACAGCATACCCATCGTGCCTGGGCCCTGAAATGCTCCACTAAGTTTAATTCTTGGAGTATTTGCCGTAATAATCAGTCCACATACAGCCGCTATCCTAGTGCTAATGATAGTCGCCTGGGCCCCAGTATCAACTGTGCCCCTCAAGCAGTGACCTCCTACCATGACTGGAATGTGAATTGATATGCCTGCCTTCATTTCCACTGGCTGGACCTTCCCAGGTACCCCTTGCTCTTCAAGTACTTGTTCAGTCTCATCTGCAGGTGCAGGTGCCATCCAATTGGGGTGGAGTTCCTGGGCTCCCATTACACCCTACAACAATGCCTTCGGCACTCTGACTGTCCGGAGGCTGAACCAAGTGATGTGGTTCCAGGCAGATAACTCCATCCGGAATTCTACCCCCATTGTCAACACTCTTGTCTATTCCAACTGCTTGGAATCCGGATTCACTTGATGCCTCCCCCTGCTCAGATATGGACCCTTCCTGGATTTCCCTGTTGCCCGGACTATCCCCAGTCAAAGAGTGCTTCCGGAATGAGGTGCAAAGCTGGTCAAAATGGTCTGGTGCTTGAGGTGACTTGCCATCTCCTACACGCTTAGACTTCGTCGTTCCCACGTTTACGATTTCTTTGCTTCTGGCCACGAGGTTGAGATCTAGGGCTGAGTCTTGGCCAGTGGACTCGCCCCGCTCGAGTTTAAATGACCCCCTCTGTTTGGTGAAGTCGACCCCCGACATCCTTTGTTACAATCTCTTCGGAAATGACCTTCCTCACCACAGTTGAAACAAACTAGTGACCCCGATTTCTCAGATTTCAAAGGACCGTCGGCTTGCATATGATCTCGCTTCCCACAACGGAAACATCCTCTTGGAGTAGGTGACCTGAAGGTGACCCTATTTTGTCTCAGAACATTCTGGATCTCTTGCATGTTTGTCACAAACATATCCTTCATGCTTGATGCCAGAGCTTTTGACAGCTTCTCACAGAATGCATCTTCTCCAAATGATGGCAGATTCTCCTGATGAACACTCTTATCAGTAGCTACCAGACGTTCCCGTCCTGAACGGTCCCTTGTCACCGCTTGGCGGACTGGCACTTCCTCATACTCCTGTTCAAAATGAACCTGTCGGGTCGAGGCTGACCCCTTGGTAGAGTAACCGAAGATTTTATGGTTACAGATAGCCTTCTTCACATGAGCCAATGCCTTGCTTATGCTCTTGGGATCCTTGTCCCCAGCATGGAATGCTGCTGATCGATCTCGGCAACCCCTCAGAAAAGCGTCCACAGCAAACTCGTTCATCATCCTTGTACCGATCCCTGGGTATCCATCCAGAGTAAGACGATACACTCGGTCCGCAAAATCATCGAGGGACTCCTGTTCTTCCTGCTTAACATGATGCAGCTGCTTCCTGAGATTCTTCGCCGTGTCACCATGTCCGTATCTCTTCTTCAGTGCCCTCAATAGCAGGTGATAGTCATGGCGGACATGACGTGGTCGTGTGCTGACAAATGCTATCGCTTTGTCTCTCAGACATGCCATCAGGTATTCAAGGCGGGCTCTGTCGGGCAGATGGTGCGCTCTGACAGTCTGCTTGAATTGAAAGCTAAAGGCCCTCCACTGTGAGGAATCACCATTGAATGTAACCATCTTTGGCGCGGGAGGACTCCTCCTCCGTCTTCGGTGCTGATGTCCCACCGCATGTTCCATGTCATCCTCGGATTCCTCCGTGCTGGACTCTGAGCTAACCAACTCCTCGTCACTGGAGTCACTCTCTGCAGAGGAGTAGCATCCTCTTGGTCGTCGTCTTGCTGGTGGTGAATGCTGGCGCCCTGGACGTTGTGGCTCAGGTCTTCCCCGACAATCTTCCCGCTCCAGTGGAGGGTTTTGTCTCGGTCTTCGTTGCAATGGCCCCGAACCGTTGTCCTGCTGTCGTCGTCCAGTGGGCGACTGGTACAGCCTTCCCCACTCAGCAGAATAGTCACGTGTGGGCCGCTGGAACTGGCCCTGCCCTGGAAACATGCCGTGAAGTGGTTTTCGGTCCCTAGACAATGATGGCGCTCCCATGGAACGACCTGGAACATGCTTTTCCTCCTGTCCTGATGACCCTGATTCTGAGGGAAACTGAGGCTGACGGCGGTAGACATTACCTATCGGGTAACAGCCCCTCATCTTGTCTGTCGGAAAAGCTGATCCTCCTGATGGTTCCATTTCTAATGATGATCTGAAGTCTTCGTACCCGGTGTTTGACTCATACTTCGCCTTTCCTGACTTCCTCTGGTCTCTCGAACAGTGCAGATCTTGCTTTCGAAGAGCTACTTCCTCCTGGTTCTTATAATACGCCAGCTCTGCCCTCAGACGTTGGAGTTTGGCCTGAGCATCGGACTCAGGGTTCCTGGAGTCGCATGTAGCACCAATGCTGCTTTCATCCTTACCGGGTGGCTTGTAGCTACAGCTTTGTGCAACGCTCATTATCAGATCGTCATTGATCAGATTGGCAAAATGCTCAGCTGGCAAGTTTTTTTGTTTTTTTTATTTTTTTTTTAAATCCAATATTCCGCAGTACAACATATTCCACAGACTCGCATTGAGTTACAATTATACGGTTTTTTTAAGTACATATGCAGCCTATACAAAAATGAATAATACAACCTTATGAATGTACGATACGGTTAAGTTACATTTCGGTAAAGCCTCTCCATTTCTCTAAATAGTCACATTCCCTATTTTTCCTTACAGCAATGTCCTCCTCTTGAGATCTGTAATTTTTCAATTTTTTAACAAAATTATTCATGACAGGTGGCACAGAGTATAACTTACATGTATATATATATCTTTTTGCTATTAGAAACAACAGATCATACAAAATATTTGTACTTTCTATATTCAACAACAATAGCTGATTTGGCTGGTAGTTACAAAAATCTGGAAAATATCTTCTAATATAAGTTTCAAATTCTACCCAAAATATCTTTACAAATTTGCAATGTATAAATAAATGTTCTACTGTTTCTTTATGCTCTTTGCACAAATTACACATAGGGGAATCTTTGAGTTTTATCTTAAATAGGTACGCATTTGTTGGTAATATATTATGTAACAACCTGAATTGTAAATATAACAGTTCTGTGGATATTGTCAATTGATACAAGAGTGAAAAATGTTCTACCCAGTCGGACTCACTTATCTCAACAGAAAATAAAGTTGACCATGATTGTCTTGCCTTTGTTGGTTTCTGAACAATTGTTTTCAGTAAATGTGGATACACTGTACGACACACTTTCTTCATTTTGATCAAACTTGTTATAGCACTATTATATACAGGTACATCGTTACCAAGAATAGCAGGTGCACCACGAAGTTTTTGTTTCCAGACAATTGGTATAGCATCCACAACACCATAATATATCAGAAAATGTGTTGATACATCATATTTGTCAACAAATTGTTCATATGGCATTATGTGGTCTTCACATAGCAGGTCTCGAATACATTTAATTCCGCTATTGTACCAATCATTATAATACGTTACTTTTCCTTCAATTTTCAAGTTTGAATTGAACCACAAAAATTGGTTTACTATGTATTCCACAGGATCGTCTTTTTCTACAGGTCGATAAGTGTATGAAAACCAAGCTTTCAGAATATCTTTGATAAATTCGGATTGTACACTATTACATACATATTGGACGTCTTCTGCAACTAAATTACACTGTAAAAAATCACTAAAATCTATAGTACAATTTACTTAAAAAAAAATTTTCCACCTTGCAGACGGTTCATCCAAAAATCTTTTAACCCATGCTATTTTCAATGCTTTACACTGAGTTTCTAAATGCACCATATTTACCCCCCCTTGATCCTCATTATTATAAATAACATTCCTTTTTATCTTATCTGGTTTGTTTGCCCAAAGAAATTTAAATAGGAGTTTGGTCACGTTTTCTATGTAATAAACAGGTGGATCTGGTATAACTGAAAAAAGGAATATTAGTTTAGGTACCAACAGTGATTTTATTACTGTAGTTTTACCATATAATGTTAATTCTCTCTGGTGCCATATGTTCATCAACAACTTCATTTTTGCAGTTATTGGGTTGAAATTTAATTCAAAAATATCTCTTACATTATGAGACAATGTTATGCCAAGATAACGTATTGGTTCCTCACACCAGGTAACTTGATCTAATAAAGGAGTATGGTGATAGTCATTTTTTAAAGGGCCTAGTGGGATTATATTTGTTTTGGATTTATTTATTTTTAAACCAGATATTTTTTCAAATGTATTGAAGCTATCAAATAACATCTTGAGGGAATCTATATCGTACTGTAAGGTCAGGGCCGTGTCGTCCGCATACTGATTTACTTTATGTTCCACTTCATTTATAATGATGCCCTTTATTTTCTTGTTTTGTTTTAAATATATTGACAAAACTTCCACACTAATAATAAACAGATATGGTGATAATGGGCAACCTTGCCGCATTCCACATGTCAACAGAAACTGGGGCGAGAACCAACCATTATTAAGCACACAACTTGTTATATTGTTATAAATTATTTTAACCCATTTTTTAAGCCCAGGACCAAAATTAAAGAAGTCCAAACTTTTTTGCACATAAGACCACTCAAGCATATCGAACGCTTTCTCAAAATCGATGGTTACAAAAATACCGGAAACATCGTTCTTGTCACAATAGTTCATTATTTCAAGTATATTAACTATATTTTCACCGATATATCTCCCTGAAATAAACCCTGTTTGGTCAGTGCTTATGATTTTTTTAAAGAATTTTTTTAATCTCATTGCAATGGCAGTTGACAATAATTTGTAATCGGTATTAAGTAGTGAAATGGGGCGCCAGTTTTTTAGTAGTAACAAGGATCTTTTCCTTGTTTTGGGAGCAAGGTGATTACCCCCTGTCGTTGTGTTAAACCCATGGAACCTGTTTGTAAAGCATAATTTATAGAATTCAGCAAATAAGTTTTTATATCTGACCAGAACACAACATAAAATTCTTTTGGCAACCCATCATTACCAGGAGTTTTTCCCCTTTTCATATTTTTTAGAGCTTCTACTAATTCAGATTCTCCAATGATTGAGTCATCTATACAAGTTTGTTCCTCATCTGTTAAAGTCCTCCGTTCAATACTTTCATCTAAAAAAGGTTTTTCATCATTTGCAGTGGTCTCTAAAGGGTATTTTCCTGTATAAAGTTTAGAATAGAATGTAACCTCCTCATTTAAAATTGATTCATTTCCTGTGATGATATTTCCATCATTATCCTTCAAGATTGTCAAATTCTTTTTATTATATTGTCTTTTCTCCAAATTCAAGAAATATTTTGTTGCCCGTTCGCCGTCTTCATGCCATTTTAGTTTACATCTTAAAATAGCACCATTTGTTTGTTCCGTTATAAGTTGATCAATTTCTTGTTTTATTGCTTGGATATTATTCAAAACCTCATCTTGTTTTTTTTGTGCATAATCAAGTTGTAACTTTGCTAATTTTTCTTCTAATTTTTCTAATAAGTTTTTACGGCTTCTTTTTTTCCTAGCACAATACTGAATACTACGTCCTCGTACCGCCATTTTTATTGTATCCCAAAGTAACTGGGGATTAGATTTGCTATTAAATTCTACTATATATTTTATTTCATCCCTGATTTCAGTAATATAGTCTTTATCTTTTAAAAAGGAACAGTTCATTTTCCAAAATCCCTTACCCCTCTCTAGCTCATGACAAAGTATCTTTAAAGTCACAAATGAATGATCACTACAATAACCTGGAATAATGTCACATTGTTCACATAAAGATACAAGCCCAGATGATACCAAGGCTAAATCTAATCTAGTGAACACAATATCTGGGCCTGTGGTATGATAAGAAAACTTTTTAATATTTGGTTTTTGCCTCCTAAAAATATCCACCATTTCACATTCCTCTAAGTATTTCATAGTTACCTCTCTAGCTCCAATATTTGCATGGTCATAACGTCCCCCTTTTTTGTCTAATAATGGATTTAAAATATGATTGAAATCACCTACAATTATTCTATTGTCATTCGGGAGACCTTCAACATCTGTATAAACTTTCATAAAAAACTCCCTATCATCCCTATTAGGGCCATACACATTAGCCAGGGTAAACCTTTTTTCACCAATTGTGACATCCATTATGATATATCTTCCATCACCATCAGTTATAGTTTCATGAATATCAATAGATACAGTTCTCTTAAACATGATCATTACACCTCTAGCATTTTTTGCACCATGTGAGAATACAATATTTGTTCCTTCAAATTCTTTTTTCCATACTGTCTCCATATCAGGACTTGAGTGAGATTCCTGGACACAAATTATATCGTGTTCATGTAATTGAATCCATTGAAACACCTTTCTACGTTTTGTCTTATCACGTAGCCCCCGTACATTCATTGATATGCATTTCACATAGTTAGTATCCATATATGACTGCATGTATACAATATATTATAATAACAGACGTTGTTTTCAAATACACATGTACTATATAATTGTCTTTCCTGAATCCGTGGAACAATAAAACATGTGGGACATTGGAATATTTTCTGCAAAAATGGTAAAGATAAGTTGTAGTATAGACACAGTGTTGTATCTACACTTGAAACAAATGACATGACATTTGACGGATAATTGAACGCAACAAGTGACTTTCTCCCAGCTTTTGCAATATTTCATTTTTCTTTTTCATCAAGTTCAAAAATGAGTCCTTAAATACTCCTTATTACTAAACCTTATATCGTTAAATTGATATGAACTTATTCCAACCATTATACATGTAAATTAATATCGGTCTTTACCTCCTATGTCTTGAGCTAAACATATACCTATAGACAACTCTCGAGCACACATAAACATTCATGATTCATTGGATTCTCCAACCAATGAAACAAAACCTAGACCACTGATATGGTTTTCCAAAACATTCGTACATTGTCCGGTCTAGTACATTTTGAAGTACACAGTGTCTCATCAAGAGAGTAGACAATTTTTGATTAATTACAGCCATAACGTACACGTGGGTTGCCAGGTCATAGGGTCCGAATCAGTATAAGCTTCTAACCACATATTCACATTGTAGTCTTACCATTCCGGCTAGATATACAGTAGGAGTGATGTGCATACATGTATATATAATTTCTCTTAACATTACAACTTCAGAAAAAAAAGTTCTCTGAACATAGGTAAATATGAGTACACACTACATAGATTGGATAACATAGTTTCCCATACTATTGTATGTACCTATTCACATCGTAGCCATACCATTCATAGCTAGATATACAATAATACATGTAAGTATGATTCCATACACTTTTTTTTTTTTTTTTTTATTTATTTATTTATTTTTTTTTTTTTTTACAGCACATCTTCATGAAAATATTTTCTGAACATAGAATATTTTCTGAACACAAACTTTTTTTTTTTTTAACTTATTCATTTTTTTTTTTTTTTTTTTTTTTTTTTTTTTTTAAATAATTGGATGCAATGATTCATCTTGTTTTTCTACTGCATACTAGTATATAATACTGCATTATAATGCACGACATTGACATTTTAATTTCCTTGTAACCATTAGCCAGCAGTCGGTCGTGACCTTTCAGGTGTAAATCAGTGGACACAAAACATATGCCTGAGGTACATTTGTCATAAATCACATGAACCTGCCTAATCATGGTAACTCGTGATTTGTCCACATATCATATTTGAACGTTTCACATCCATTATATCATTCCATATTCTACCTTCCAACAACTTACACCTGCCCTATTTACAAACATAATTAGAACAATGTTCTCAAATTAAACAGCAATCAGTCCTGACATTCATGGTATAATAACCTTTACTTTTATATTTTCATCATAAGAATACATCACACATTTTTTTTTTTTTTTTTTTTTTGTCACAAACATTCTCATTTTCACTTCCTCACTTCATTAACTCTCTCCTGACATGCATCATTGTCTCTCCAAGGTGATTCTTTCCCGACCAGTTTTCTTTGTCCTCAAGTTTCGCATCGTCCAGGCCGAGACCACAGCCCCAGAACTTGTCGTATGGTGACGCTTCGACGATTTCGTCAGATCCAGTGTACTCTAGGAGAAATGACTTGAGTGCAGGGTTCTGGGCGAATTTGGCTCGTAACGCTGTTTCCATTTGCTGTAGTGCGATCGTATTCCAGCTAGTCTTGTTCTGTTTCTCTATCTTGATGCCCTTGGAAATCTGCTTTTGTTTGGCTGGGTCTGGTTCTTCCATAATAGCCTGGGCTATTGATTGATCTCCGATGAATTTGGCTTTGTGATACAGATGATATTGTTCAACACAACTGAACTTCATGTCATCTATCACGAATGGGCTTGGATGGTGGTTTGAGAGCGGCGAGTTGCGCCCCCAAAAGAACACACAGCCCCCTTTCCTTGGTGTTGATATTGTACGGGGGTCCAGATCGACCGGCAGAGTATGCAGTGTTTCTGTTGTGTAGACAGTGTTGTTCAACACCAATTTGTCTCCTCGAATGTGACACTTGTCCTTGTAATGTCCATAGATTTTGCTGCCTGAAGAATTGGGCTCAGTATGCGGCGTTCAACTTGTATTTCTTCTGGGATGTGTTGAGTGATGTATTCATTTTCTGCTGTTTTCGGTCTCGCTTGCCAGACCTGTTGCCTGACTGTGTAGTTGGCAAACCTGACGATGATTGTGCGTGGTTTCGAGTTCTTTTTTCCCAGTGGTCGCACAATACTGTGTGCCACCGCGATCTTGTTATTGTCGATAGTAACTCCTAGGTTTGCAATATACTGACTCACTTTGGCTAAGCATTGTTCAGGGGTCTCCCAGGTTGATTCTGTCAGTCCGTGGAACAGTAGGTTATCTCTTCTAGAGTACATGTCTTGGTTGAGTACCTTATCATGCGTTTTCTTCTGTATATCTTCCAGCTGTTGTATTTTCTGGCTGAGTACTGTGGTTTCATGCTCCAGGGCTCTAATTTGATTCTGCTGTATGCTCATGCTGGTACTCACGTCATTTATTTTTGTCGACAGTTCATCATAACGCTTGCCGATAGCTAGCTGTAGACCGCTGTACATAGTGAGCGCCCATGTTGGTGAGTCTTCTGGTAACACTGGCAAGCATACCTCCTCTCTCGGCATCTTGTTCTCGTTGTCAGCTAGTGGAGACACTTCAGACCTGTTTCTTTTTCTGTTTGTATCGGTTGAAGTTGGTGTCCATGAACTCACTTCAGAGCGTTCCTTTAGGAATTCTGTCATCAGCGGTTGGTTCACTTGCATCACACATTCAGCACGTTCAGTCATTTTTCTTGCTGCATATGTCTAGATCTACATTGTTGACCGTGGCCGCGCACGTGTCGAGCCAGAGGGTGTCAGTTGCAGACCTCCGTTCAAGTTGCTGAGCGACTTCTTTCTCGAGCAGAACCACACGAAAAGAATATTTAGTCTTTTGCACTTCAATTGATATACTTATCTTTGCTTTAACTTCGTCATAACTCATTTAAACTATGTTTGTTCTATGCAAAGATGTGGAGAGAAATTTTCACATGCGTTCACCTCTCCATGCTAAACACCGAAGCTCAGCTGGCAAGTTGGTGGCCATCACTAGAGCCTCCATGCTAATGGGTAGTGCAGAGTTTTGTAGCTGCTGGATCTCCCTTGCCCGCTTCTCCCCAATAGAAGGCAAGGTCCTGAGCTCCTCCAGGGTGGCTGTGTTGAGAGCCATCTTGGTAGCTATCTCAATCTCTTGTCTTACTTCTGGTGACAGGTGCACTGATATATTGTTTAAGCCAGACCCACAGAATGTCTTAGACAACTGCCGGATTTGACCCAACTATAACAGTGGCCTATACTACAGTTAGAGCTCAGTCGTTTATCAGGAGCACGCACTGCCACACCCTCCGCAATGGACACAAAATATCTATGACAACTGTACAGTCCAATCCGAAGTTCATGGAAGTAGCACCACCACAAAAGTAACTGCCAACCCTAATTAGCTGATGCCTGAAGCCTGAAATTAGACTTCTAGTCCTCACTCTGTATTGTCAAATTTAAAACATTAAATTTTGATTTACTGTGCCAGATATTCAGTTACCAATTGGCTGATTACTCCTATTTACCCACTACAAACTAAACCTAATCCGTATGCTGGAGTGTGAAGAATGCCGACGGCAGCTGCACAAACCACCACACAAATCTACTAAATATATTTAATATTATCCAGACTCAATCAAGAGAACAGAATGTCACCAACAACTGCCCCTTAATAGAATCCCAGTTACTATTAATTTAATTTAGGCACTAGGTTGGACAATAGGCTGTCAACGACACCTATTAAATCCTATCCAGAAATTTATCACTAGGTGCTAGCCTAACTAAGTTTAAACCATTGATGTAAGCTCAAGACCTATTAATGAAATTCTCAGCTGGTTTCCAGTTGGTCTTCTGGCTGGCTCTCGTCAATCAAGGCGTACACCCGATCCTTGATGCTGGTTCATCCAGTCGACGCCCGTTGCCAATGTTTCATGAATTCTCTAAGATTTTCCAACGAATGCTAAGATTTCCGTGGTGCACAATCGAAGCTTGTGATCTAATCAATCACTCACACAAACACACAACACTGACTAAACCTAGACAAGCATAAACCCCAAAATATTTTTTTGTTTATTTGTTTTTTGTAGTGTATGGAAATGTAGCAAAGTGTGTATAAACCTACAAATAACTCATTCACTCAATATAGCGCGTGACCAATAGGCTGCCTTTTGTCCAACCCTGGCCAGGTGCTAAACCTGATTCACACAACAATCACACAGGAATAACCCACATCAAACCAGGCCTACACCAGAGAACACTTAACAGCTAAACTGTTACAGAAAATGCTAAAAGCATTGACTTCAACTGGAAGCAAACGGGTTAACGTGTTATGTAACAGCTGTCAATTTTGAAAACATACTGGCCGACCACCAGTTACCGTACACGAGTAAGATTTACTGACAATACACACAATTTAGCCAACATCCAGCTGTTACATACTAAGACATAGAGTTTACAAGAACAATGCACAAATAACCTCCCGTCCTAGTTGTCAATTGAAAACTCGAGTAAGTCTTACATTCAAACCATTAAAGGTTGACAACTAAACGGCTGGCTAGATGTAATAAATGGTTTAGTAATAACTGACGTTACCAAAAGGCGGTGTATACTATACTACAGCAATCTAAATGACTAACACATTGACTAGAGTGGTTAAATGATAAATTTGAAATGATAAATAAATACAACTAAAGCCTAAAATGTAGTTGAGAGTTGCCTACCAGTACCACATCAGCTCAACCTGACGGCTTACGTCACTGTCAATTTCCAATGACTAATTAATAATTTTATATCGCGATGAGAAGTCCAACGGACACTCACAACAGCTACTATTACCAAAAATTGATAACTAATTGCCTCTAATATTCAAGCGGAAAGACCTGAAGTTTACAAGCCGAAAATAACTAATTAAGTTCGCAATGAGAATTCCAACGGAAACTCAATGCGTAGAATTTATTTGCATTGTTTGCCTAACTTTGATCACAAAGTGCTAAGTATTTAATTCCTAGTGCAACAACTTAACCAATCAAATATTTTGTCAAAGTTTACTTTCCTGGTTAGCGGAATAATTAGTGAAACCTATTTGACTGAGCAGAGAGAATTTCTATGGAAACTCACTACTCCGCGTTTACTATAAATTATTTTACTCAATAACTACAATTCCCAGTTGAGTACTATTAAATTCAGAATCTCGCCAATTTAATCTAACACATAATCTGGGCTATGAAATACACGTTTACCGAATACTGATGCGAGAATTCCAACAGAAACTCACGACAGAATATACAACCTAGTCACTATAATCTAAGGTGATATTTATATAATCTATTTAGAGTCTAAGTCCACTACAGGAAAATATATTTAAACTGGAATCTATTGTTCAGAATTTATTATGAACCGGTCGATTTAGAATATTAGTTCACTACTGAGAGAACTCCGAGGGACACTCAAAGCAGTGGCTATTTAACCCCAGTGCCTACAATACAGCTTGTCCTCAACACAAAGTAAAAAGTTTATAAACTAGACTACGCAGTAGGCTATCTGCAATCTTAGCACAGATTTTAGCAGAGAATTTTATTCTAGAACTGCATAACAATGTAGAATTTTTTCGATTAATCAACTGTATTTACAACTGTATTTCCAGGAAATTCTTGACAAGTGATCACGTCACCCAACGTCCTTGACTTGACCTCAATTCAAGCCTCGGAAAATTCCACTAGCGTGTGATCTACTGGCTCAAATTTTCCGTCAATCTCTCGCCTATTGCCCGCGAAATTTAGTTCGTTTGATGACAGATTCTAACGGATTTCCACTACTTTTTCACCCTGCTCGCAGCGCCAATGAAGTGAAATCCGTTTACCTTAATTCTGTGCTGTATTGCGTTGGTCTCTCTGCTGATCGTCGGCCGATCCAGCAGACAGGTGAGTTGACGGCCGCCGGTGTGTGTGTCGATGTCAGGGTCCAATGCCTCTGTACTCGGTGAAAGCCAACGGTCAACTGACGCTCTTGCCCAGTCGAAGCTCCCTCCCAGGCACCAGCAGGTCACGTGCAGCCTCCCATTAATCCAATTGGGTTGCGCGGTGCCACACTACCCCGTATACAGCTTACTCAAGTTAAGTTACGTCATTTTCACTACAGTTCTATAAACATTGTTTGATCAGTGCTTGGCATGCTTCAGTGTTCAGAACATTAGTTCCACAAAATGGCGAATTACTCTCGGCCATTGGCTCAATGGAAATGTGTGCTATGTACAGGTAAATTGCTCAAATTCGAGCATTCAGCATTGTTGTCGAGCACACAACAGACCATGACCTCAGTTCGTCTGTTTTTACCGATGAAGGTTTACGTTGTAAATTGTTTATAGACATCATTTTTCATTGATTACTCAGGTGCAAATTTTACATTCCTTGATAGCTTATATATCATGCGACGCCGTTGGACATTTTGCCCTTGAGGAAAAATTTAAAACCATGTCGTAATTGGGTACGTTTGATACCAAGTGCAGATTTTTTTCTACTCACGCGTGTCAGATTTCGCAGATGGGCGACAAATGAGAAAAGCTATCATTTATATGAGAACAGCGAGGGTCTAGCCATCATCATCCCTCATCTCTACGTTACAAATCCAGGGTTTCACCCGAGGTGTGAACTGTCAGTCGTGTTCCCCTCGTCCTGAGACCAGAGACATGAAAAGTCCTCGAGAACTCTCCTCTTCCAGTCAACGTGTCAGACTGTAATGTCAGCCTCTGTGGGAATTTTTGTTTGCTCAGCGATTCTCAAAAAGCGATTATCACCTTTGCTGAGAGAATTCCAATCATATCGTGTAGAACTTTACGTGATGAAATATTCATCGGTAACAAAATAGCAAACTTCTCTCCTGCAAGTGACTGATCAGATAGGGGTAAGAGGAGGGAAATGGTGTTGAGATTTTTACAGACCAATTAGCACGCCGATGAAAGTGCTTCTCATTCAGTCTATTATGAATAGTTCTTAATAAATTCAAACGAATTTTACAATTACAATCAATTGGGTTCGAGATATTGAATCAAATAGGTATTCCTTCCGTAAATTGCCGAAGATTTTGATCCAGGTTTTAGCAGGGAGTGTAGAATAGAGAGATGTCAGTCTGCAAATATTCATTGTCCACCATTTTGTCTCATGGAGCCCTGTAATCCTGGCGGCTGAATGCGGTGTTGTAGTTTGTCGTCCAAAGGAACTATTGTGAGTCACGTCATTTCGTTTTGCTAACATATTCTTTCATTCATAAATTTGTGTCGTAGCAATAGTAGTAAACACATTCATAAGGCGCCTTCATCTGCCAGGAGTGCCACCAGTTCAAAATACAAAATGGTGCCAGTGGAGTGACACCTCTCTATTCTACACTCTATGATTTTAGTGTGGGTCACGTGGTTGGTGACGTGAGTTGAGGCAGGCCTGAAAGTACATGTAGCCAGCAAGATAAACTGCCTGTCGCATATTCATTCCCCTGATGTATGATAATTCAGGTGAACGGGTGAGATGGCAGAAATATGGCATTTCGTGTCTTGGTATTTAGAATCAGTACTATTTGTTCACCCAGAAGGTGAGGTTTGGTGAACTGCAAGATGTCCAGTATTTGCTCGTTTCAGCGTGTTTTCTGTTGAATCACATGCATTTTGAAGACATTTTCCATCTTTGAGCTGGCCACCAAATTACGTGTTTTACGTTTTTGGCGAGCCATCAAAGCAGAGAGTGTAGAATTCTACACTCTCTGATCAAAGCACATTTTGCCTCAACTGACGTCAGGGGCTGGTCATTATTTACTGGGTGGGGGGTTGGATGGTTTTTCCGAGAAATGAGTTTGACCCCCCCCCCCCCCCCACCGTTTTCAAAAACCAATCTATGACCCCCACCCACCCCCTCCCCCCATCCCCATTTCTAATGAAACAATTGTGACTTTTGTCGCAAATGTATGATACTATAAGGTCAGTGAATATCATGATATTCACTCTTCGTGCTCTTCGTGTATCCACCATTCGTTCGCTTCAAGTGTGAATTCCATGACAACAATTATTACTTGTATGTATACTATATATGGGCTTAACAGCCCATCGTTTCGGAGTCCACTCAAAACACTCGAGACCTAGGTCAAAGATCATACAGTTGATTCCTTGACTCCGATATTGTTGATGGAATGGGAAAAATGTATGAAAACCCTTACGGATTTTCACTGTATTTTTACTGGACACCATAGCGAACTCACAAAATATAAAAGGGCTCTTCCACATATCATTGATGAGCAGGGAAGAATTGGTGAATCAGGCCATTCAGAACTGTGTTTTTTCTTGTCTTGAATCAGGTCTGTGTTGGCTCCATGATGGGCTCATAATGTTCTGCCACCATCCAAATCATGTGAGTCAGATTCACTATCCGGGTCATCTGAGGCGATCCAGAACTATTTTGCCATTCTGTGTGGAAAGGTCCATGTCTTTTACATGGTGGTTTGTGATACTCCTGAAAAAATTTTGAGTGGAAAACCGGTCTGTGGTTCTGACATGCTAGTTCGGGTTCATCGGAGGGATGATATGTTGCTCAGAGTGGTATGGACTGGTTGATCCGTGGTTTGTTTGTGACAGGACCCTGCTGATCTGGGTTCGTCCTTGCTGGCACCGTGTTCAGCTGTAGTGCTGCTCCGTTAGGTCCAAAGTTGATTCTTGGTGACAATGTTTCAATCTGAGTGATGAGCGTTAATCAATGTACATCATTGCTCAGAATTGCCACTTGTGGGTAGCCATAGGCTCATAACATTTCAGATTTGCTCCAAGGTAATAGAGCTCACGAGCCAATTGGCTGATGAAAATCTGTAAAGTGATATTGAAATATGCTTCTATGAGCATATTGTCTCCTGAAAATTGTTGAATGGGAGCGAAATAGGAGACTTTGGCTCCTGGATAAAATTATAAATTTTGAGCCCTGATGCACACGGATTGCGGCATCTCTTGATGCTCATGGGTGGTCCTCTGCAGGATCCGGTTTTAGTGAGATAATGGTTTTGACTGAAAATGTTATGAAATTCCATCGCTTACTATGAGTCCATGTACTGATATTGAGTGGATTGTTTCCACCTAATTATTTAACTATTTTACCATTCAGATTTTCCCAAAACAACTCAATTTCAAACTCCGACCCCCCCCCCCCCCCAGTCCCATCGAACATAAAAGTATGATACTAATGTTGAAATTGAAAGTGTGACCCCTCCCCCCCCCCCCCCCCACCTGATAAATAATGACCGGCCCCTCACGATTACGGAAACTGCCGAAGCTAGTTTTTTCATCGGCATGAGAAGGCGATTGTAATACTGGCTCAATATACTCCATTATATGTCGCTGTCTGTAGTTACCAATTAACGCGAACACCTTTTTTATCACCAAATGTCCACAATGTTTTTATGTGATCAGGAATAAAACCATATAATGGTACCTTACTACTATGACTTTAATGCACAATGCCATTTCGGTGCAACTGAAACTTTGTATCAGAGGAGGCATTGTCCGAGATATGCTGGACAAGGAAAGGGCTAGAAAGATTGCCGCGAAAATGAGAAGTGTTCAGCTGACATAGCCCGAATCGTAATATTTTCCGATTAAATGACAACTTTGTTTTTCAAATACAACTTTTTTTTGGCTGGAAATGGCTCAAAACACATATTCGTCGTAAATCATGTTCAGACCCAAAACTGTTGGCCACCAAAAGCAGAATTCACTTGCGATTTGAAGGGAGTCAACATAATATATCTACTCATTCAAACACGACCTGATAAGCTAAACCTTTGGAGTCATTTTTGTTATTCTGTCATCAACAACGGAATGGGCTTCGGCATGGACGCATACCCAAACTTATTTCACAACACCTTATTTGGCAACACCCTTTTGTTGTAACTGTAAGAAAGACTGCCGTAATATTGGCCCGGAAAGACAGTTATGAAGAAATAAACATCTCACAAGAATTGTTGCCAATATTTCTTGTCGTAATAACTTTTAATAGGTGGAATGTATTAATAATTTATGAATATAAATACAAAGAGAAATACGCACTAAAAAGGTTGCATCGAGGTGAAAAATGAGAACAGTTGGTATGAACTAATTTTTCTGCAGTCACATAGACACATCTCGTTCTCGAAATTGGAACATCACCCAAGCTGGGGCCGATTCAACTTTGATGTTTTTACTAGTGTTTCATGCAAACAGAAGTATTACATTGCACAAATCACTCCTGACCTCAATTGCCCAGCAACAACTTGTGCACGACCGGCTCGGTGCATTGACACATTTGAATCTAGACAAGAAAAAAAGAGGAACCGCGTTGTGATTTATTCTGATTTATTTCCCCGTGATTTTAACAGTATACACAGCAAAGGTGGATTCACACTATAGCGTTTGGGCCGACGTTTACCGATGTATTGGCAAACGTTGGTAAATGTTGGTGAAAGTCGGTGTACGCTGGTGAACGCTTGGGAAATTAAAGTTCGTCGGAAATTTTGAACATGTGGAAAAATTCTCGACGTTTGGAAAAGTACGTTATTGAAAGTTAGGCTGCGTTATGCAACGCTATGAAACGCTCACGTAAGTTGTGCTAAGTTAAGGCGGTTACACACCGAAGCCGCGCGACCGTTTTACGGAACCGTTTTGTGCTGTCCGTTTTTTAAGGCCGCGCAAGCTATGATAGAACTCAGTTTTCCAAAGGGGAGTGTGCACACATGTTCCGTTCTAGCGTTCCGCTTTCTGAAAAATAGAACAGTGTTCTAATTTTTACGCCTTACGTCCGAAACGCCAGCGCATGATATGAGTGAAAAATGCATTTAGAGGTTAAAATATCGCTATATGTTGCATAAATTGTCCACATATATGCAGAGACAACTGTCTGGTCTGTCCGCCAGATCACGGGTAGTTTATTGTGACCTTTCTGGACTGCAACTGCATGCACAATGTCAAGCAAAGGTACGGTAATGGCCAAATTACTTAGAGTCTTCATAATATTAATTGTTGCTCTTTTTTTATATGTCATGTATAAATAAAGTTGTGTTTCAGGTTTCCCACAGCTATTGCTGAATCCTATGTAATTTGCTAGCAATTGCATTATTATTCTGGAATACAATATGACTTCCAAAAGTGGTCACTCAGCCATCTTGAATCTTAATTTTGTGGCAAAACAATGCTTTTTCACAAATGAAGGCTACCTTGATGCCTCATTTTATTGTACATGGAAATCCACACAAATGCCTCTATTTCATACATTCTGCATAGACAGACGGTAACACGTACTTCACGGTTGCAAAAAGGCCTATGTAGGTATATATTTTGTGGTACATGTAAACAATAACAAACAATGTAAAAATCACATTAAACTTTGTCAAATTGCTCTTTTGATATGCTAAAATAGTTCTGGTCTTTGTGCGGTTATTCTTCCAGTTCCCGTAGCAGCCTATATACACCAAGGTGGTTTAGTGGATGGATACAAAGAACTGATCAGGATCCACAGAGCCAAAAATTGGTGTGTTCTTGTAACTCTATTGGTCTTATCATCATCCTTTTTTATCAGATATTTCTTTAAATAGTCTATGACGGCGAGTTGAAATTGCACGTTGAGGACGTACATATTTTTTACGGACATGACTTAAGTGCTAAAAACAAACGTCAGTACTCGGTACCGTTCCTAAACTGACACGGCCGTCAAGAAACGTTGACGTCGCCGTAAACAGTCGCGCGGCTTCGGTGTGTAACCGCCTTTACACTAAGTTCGCCTAAGCTGGCCCGCGTTGAAGAACGCTGGTGATAGAACTGTCAATGGTGAACGTATGTCCAACGGAGCTTATCGTTTATGAACGTCATTGTAACGTAATAGTAGGGCGGATAAGGGACAAATATCATTAAACATGTTTACTTTTTGGAAGAAAGCATGAAAATTCGCATACAGGGGTTTTAATATATGTTGATTTCAAATCGATTAGGATACATTTGATCAGACGCCTGTAACCTCTTCAAAATCCAAGATGGCCGCCATGAATAAAGTAAATCAAGTTTCTGTCATAACCTCAGTTCTTATCACGCTATAATGATGATTTTTGTGTGTAAGGGCCTACGAAAAAACTACAGTCCGCAGATTCGCACATTGTTTACGTTTCGGCAAAATAGGTCAAAGTTTTTGTCGCAAAATGATTTGTATTCTTTTAAGATACACGTACATCACAGAGGTATGTTATTGTGGATGAATATTGTTTTATAAACTTGGTAACCTGTAGATGATATGTGTTTTGTAGTTGTTGTGAAGTAACAGTTGAATCTAGATCTGTTTTATCGTTCGGTACCGTACTCGCCATAGTATAGGCACAGTCATAGGTTGGTCGTAGAGAAAGTACGTTGTTTGTTGTAGCACGCATATAAGTATGACCACATATTCATAGGGCTTTATTTTTGTATTTCAGTTTTACGTATATACAAGAGTGGAGAAAACGATTACGATTATGTCAATAAACAAGATTCCCCAACTACAACAGTAAAACTCTATGCGTGTGTATTTCCCGACCAAGATACGACCAGTGACGATTGTAAACTGCAAACTGCGAGTGGTCGAGATGTGAAGCTGTCTGAAAGAGGCCTAGAATGGATGACAGAAAGAAGGGTAGAATCCTACAGAAAGTGCCTGAAACAGCTAAAAGAGGAAGAAGAAATAATACAAGGCCATATAGAAGTAGAATCTCCCAGGTTGGTGCAGGAACATTACAGATACTGGTTGACCAAGTATGAAGAATTTATACATGCTGACGTCCAGTTACGGTCTGTGTTAGAAGAAGAAGATGTGATCAAGCTAGAAGAGAACAAACAAAAGATGATGACATTCAAGGCGAAAGTAGAAGATTTTCTGGTAGGTCAAAAGTGTGATACAGCCTCTCACTACAGTCGGCGGACTCGTACATCACTAAGTTCACAGACAAAAGCCAAAATGATGAGACTTGAAGAAGAGCAGAAAAAAGCGGAATTGGAGGCACGTGCAGGAGCACTCCAAAAACAACATGAGATAGAAGAATCTATGTACAAAATAGAAACAGAAAATAGAAGGCTAGAAGAAGAGTTGAGAGTGTCAATGTCGAAGTTGAGAAGAGAAGAGGAAATGTTAAAATTACAGACAGAACTCCAAGCCACCAAAGCTAGAATGGAGGTCATAGACAACTTTGAAAACAATTCTCAACCATCAGAGAACACTGAACAAAATGATGTTATCGATTATATGAGACAAAGTATGACTGTCAAGACTGACACAAATAATAATGATGATGAAGAGAAGCAAGCAGCAGCCAATATGAAGCCATTTGAAATTCCACAGTACACATCAACTCCCGCCGGGCCTCCTAAAGGTGATGAAGTGAAGTCAGCAGGATTAAGCCCAGTTTTTGCAGATTCCAGAAACAACATGAGTTGGCCTTCAGCTATATCCTCCTTAGCAGATGCTCTGGTGAATAGAGAGGAGACGCGGCTACCCAGGAAGGAACCTGAAGTGTTCAAGGGAGATATCTTCGATTTTCCAATATGGCTGAACACTTACAATGTTTTAGTAGAAGAGTATTACCCGAGGGTCACAGATAGAGTGTACTACCTAGGCAGGTACACCGACGGAGAAGCTAAGAAATGCATAAAGGGTCTTCTGGCTCTGAATAATGAAACTGCCTACAACAAAGCTAAGGAAACATTGCAACGAAGGTATGGTGATAAGTTGTTACTAACCACAGCTTACAGAGAAAAACTAGACAAGTGGCCACAAGTGAAATCTGGTGATGGCAAAACGATGCGTGATCTCTCTGACTTTCTGAATCAATGTGAGACTGCTATGCTTACCCTGGGCCAGCTCGAAGTGTTGAATGACCCAACTGAGCACAGAAAGATTTTGGGCAAGTTGCCTAAACGAGTCCAGGATAAATGGTTGAGTCTGGTTGACTCATGGATATATGAGTCAGGAAGAGAAGAAACATACCCGCCATTCTCTAAACTCTGTGAATTCATTAGCAAACAAGCAAGAATAATGAGCAGTCCATTGAATATTACCATCGCAGATGACAAGAAACCATCAAGTGGAAAGGCAAACAGTGCCAGGAGTTTTGCCTCCAATGCCAGAGAATCTAAGAACGCAACTGACAAGACCACAGTCGAGAAGACAACATCTCCAGATCATAATAAACAGAAATGTCGTCTGTGCAAGGATGCACATCCACTAGAAGACTGTAGTAAATTCAAGGCAATGACTCTCACGAACAGACAGGAGTTCATCAGGAAGAATGCACTGTGTTTCGGGTGTCTCCGTTGGGGTCACCGGCGCCTGGAATGCAAACACAAAAAACAGTGTAAAATCTGTCAACTCCACCATCCAACAATCTTGCATGACTATGCCTACACAAAGAAACCTGACACTTCAGCTATTCCAGATGACAGTCAGCAACATCAAAACGTATCATCATATTGTGTTGATGTCGATGGACACTCAGAAAATAACTGTTCCCACTCACTGATACTACCAGTCATGATATATCACAAGGATTCACCAGAGAAAAAAGTGGTAGTATATGCTCTACTCGATGATCAGTCTGATGCCAGCTTCATCACTGACTCAGTGCTCGAGAAACTATCAATGACAGGAGAAACAGTACGTTTGAAATTGTCCACTGTTTTGGCAGAGGATGTGATTGACTGTATGAAGGTAAACGACCTGGTGGTGAAAGGTTTACAAGAGGACGTGGAAGTGAATTTGCCAAGTGTGTACAGCCGAAGTGCTATCCCAGCCAAACTTAACCAGATCCCCAGAAGAGAAACTGCAGAGCAGTGGCCACATCTCAAAGAAGTAGCAAGGAAGATACATCCTTGTATACCGGACACAGAAGTGGGGTTGTTGATTGGCATGAATTGTCCCCGTGCCATACGTCCTAGAACTATAGTGGCTGGAAAAGAAGACGATCCTTATGCAGTGCATACCAACCTAGGATGGGGTATCATAGGTATGATGAAGTGTACGACAGAGACAGAGAATTACCACAGTTCTTGTCAGCTAGTGAGAACAAGACCTGAACGCCAGTGCCACTTTTCATTTCGTACTCAAACTAAAGAAGTCTGTCCGCTAGCAGTGAAACAAATGTTTGAGATGGACTTTGCGGAACAGCCGTCTGATGAAAGACTATCAGCTGAAGATAGGAAGTTCCTGCAAATCATGGACCAAGGGATGCACATCAGAAGAGATGGACATATAGAACTTCCCTTGCCACTCAGAAACAAGCCACTCAAGTTACAGAACAATAGAGTAGTTGCAGAGAAACGATTGGAACAATTACAGAGAAAGTTCAGCCGAGAAACACAGTATCAAGAAGACTACCATGTAGCAATGGAGACAATGATAGAGAAGGGTTATGTAGAAGAAGTTCCCGCTGCTGACGCCCTAGATGATAGTGTGTGGTACATCCCACACCATGGGGTGTACCACCCTCAGAAGCCCGGCAAACTGAGGATCGTTTACAACTGTAGTATAGAATACAGGGGTCAGTGCCTCAACAACAACTTGCTGAGTGGTCCTGATCAGATCAAGAACCTTATTGGTATAATCTGTAGATTTAGACAGAATCACGTCGGTGTAACATGCGATATTGAAGGTATGTTCCACCAAGTGGGTGTGAGTGAACCATACAGAGACTACCTCAGATTCCTGTGGTGGAAGAATGACAAAGTCACAGAATACAGATTCACAGTTCACCTATTCGGCGCCACCTCATCGCCGGCATGTGCAATATATGCACTAAGAACAGCAGCCAACAGAGGTGAAGAAGAGTTTGGAACTGCTGCAGCTCAGTTCGTCAGGAATAACTTTTATGTAGATGATGGATTGGCATCGGTGAATAGCCCAGATGAGGCGATAGAACTGATCGACACCACCAAACGTCTGTGTGGGAAATTTGGATTCAAGCTCCACAAGTTTTCCTCAAATTCAAGAGAAGTTTTGAATGTCCTAGATAATGAGAGTAGAGCCACACAAATCAAAGAAATCGAACCTTCACAAAGATTGCCCATGGGAAGTGCAGTGGGTATCAGATGGTGCCTAGAGAGTGACTCATTCCTCTTCAGAGTTGAAGTTCAAGACAAGCCTTTGACACGTAGAAGTATAATGTCAACAGTGGCTTCTGTATTCGATCCACTGGGACTCGTTAGCCCTTTCATCCTGATTGGGAAGGGGATCTTGCAAGATCTCTGCAAGGATGGCCAAGGGTGGGATGATCCTCTACCGGATGACACACGAATGAGATGGGAAAAATGGAGAAATGACTTACCTAAACTGGCCAAGCTTCAAGTGCCTAGATGCTACAAAGATCCAGAAATGGGAGAAGTTGTTCAAGTAGAGATCCATCACTTTTCGGATGCGAGTCAACGTGGGTACGGACAGTGTAGCTACTTGAGACTGTTTGACATAAAGAACCACATATCCTGCCGATTGGCTATGGCGAAGTCCAGAGTGGCACCCACGAAGTCTATCACTATGCCCAGATTAGAGCTAACTGCAGCCCTAACTTCAGTGAAAGTGAGCAATTTCCTCCAACGAGAACTCTGCTACAGTCAGATAAACAACTTCTTCTGGACAGACAGCAGAGTGGTCTTAGGCTATATCGCAAATGAGTCGAAGAAATTCCATGTGTATGTAGCGAATCGTGTTCAACAAATCAAAGATTCTACAACAGCTGATCAGTGGAACCACATTGGATCTAAAGAAAACCCAGCCGATATTTCATCTCGTGGAAGTTCTGTTGATGCTCTGGTTGAGAGTTCACTATGGTGGAATGGTCCAGAGTTTCTCAGAGTCAGTGATCCACTCCCTTTGACAGATGAGAGGTTCCCTCTTTTAGAAGGTGATTCGGAAGTGAAGAAGGTGACGGTTCATGCAACCACAACAGAGAGCCAATTCAGCAATATGCTGTCAAGATTGACTTACTTCTCTACATGGTATAGAGCAAAGAGAGCGATAGCACTCTGTCTACGTTTGAAGCGCAGATTGATGGAACGCAAAGTGAAGAAACCGAAGAAGGTTCATCGAGTTTCCAAACCTGAATGTAGTTCACTGAGTGTACAAGAGATGGTGGATGCTGAGGTCGCCATTCTGCAGTTGATTCAGGGACAAGCATTCAAAGATGAGAAGACAGTATTGCTCTCCAGCAAGGTCCCGCAAGGTGATGACAGAAGTACTGACAAAGCAAAGAAACGACACCTTAAACAGACGAGTAGTCTCTACCGACTAGATCCGTATTTAGACGAAAATGGTCTCATTCGAGTTGGGGGCAGAATTCAACGAGCCAATGTTCCAAGAGATTTGGCACATCCAGTGATAATTCCCTCCAAGAGCAAACTCACAACTTTGTTGATAGACCACTATCACAGACAAACAAAACATGCAGGACGAAGCACAACTCTCAACGAACTTCGTGCCTCAGGATACTGGATCATCAGAGGAAGAGCATCGGTAGCTTCTTATCTACACACATGTGTGCGATGCAAAAGACTGAGAGGATCTTCTGTACAACAAAAAATGGCCAACCTGCCAGAAGATAGGTTGCAAGAAACAGCGCCATTCACATATTCAGCTGTCGACTGTTTCGGTCCATTCTTCATTAAAGAAGGACGGTCAATGAAGAAACGATGGGGAGTCATCTTTGTGTGTCTGGCTTCAAGAGCGGTCCACTTTGAAGTAGTCCCTTCCTTATCAACCGATGCTTTTCTGAACGGCTATCGACGTTTCGTTGGTAGACGAGGTCATGTTCGACAATTATGATCAGACCAGGGAACCAATTTTGTTGGTGCGAAAGGAGAACTGGAGTCGGCCTTGGAGAAATTCAACCACAAAAGAATTCACCAGATGTTGTTGAAGGACAACTGTGATTGGTTGCCAGATGTACCAAAGTTCAAGTTCAACGTACCTCATGCGAGCCACATGGCTGGATCTTGGGAAAGATTGATAAGATCAGCCAGGGCTATCCTCACCACACTACTTCTTGATCATGGCGACTGTCTCAGTGATGATTCTCTACAGACCTTCTTCGTTGAAGTGGAATCAGTTATGAACAGCCGACCATTGACATATGTTGATGTAACTTCTCAAGATTCTCCAGAACCGTTGAGCCCAAGTCAGTTGTTGACCATGAAAGCAAAAGTAGTCATGCCTCCGCCTGGAGACTTTGTGAGGGAGGATTTGTACCTGCGCAAACATTGGAGAAGAGTCCAGTTTCTCGCGAACGAGTTCTGGACACGCTGGCGAAAAGAATTCCTGACTACCCTCCAAACCAGAAATAAGTGGAACAGACCTAAAGAAAATCTGGAGATTGGAGACGTAGTGATTCTCATCGACGACAACCTACCTAGAGCTCAGTGGCCACTTGGGAGGATCATCTCCACATTTCCAAGTAACGATGGACTTGTTCGCAAGGTCACTGTAAAGACAAGCACGTCACAACTCGATCGACCCGTGCAAAAGTTGATTCTACTGTATAGACCGGGTCCCCGTCAAGGAGCCAACTGTTGAAGCATGTGAAAGACACTTTGAACGTTTTTGATATCTTGAAAGATGATTATTGTTTTTGTTGATGTAATTTGGTGAATTGTTCATGTATTCACAATTCAGGGGAGCCATGTAAGGGCCTACGAAAAAACTACAGTCCGCAGATTCGCACATTGTTTACGTTTCGGCAAAATAGGTCAAAGTTTTTGTCGCAAAATGATTTGTATTCTTTTAAGATACACGTACATCACAGAGGTATGTTATTGTGGATGAATATTGTTTTATAAACTTGGTAACCTGTAGATGATATGTGTTTTGTAGTTGTTGTGAAGTAACAGTTGAATCTAGATCTGTTTTATCGTTCGGTACCGTACTCGCCATAGTATAGGCACAGTCATAGGTTGGTCGTAGAGAAAGTACGTTGTTTGTTGTAGCACGCATATAAGTATGACCACATATTCATAGGGCTTTATTTTTGTATTTCAGTTTTACGTATATACAAGAGTGGAGAAAACGATTACGATTATGTCAATAAACAAGATTCCCCAACTACAACATTGTGTCTAAATATATCTTTTCGATGGTGACGGATCCAATTCTGAGGCTATTTCACCATTTGGCGGCCATCTTGGAAATGTAAATCCATGTAGGCCTAGAAATACCATAAAAATAGCCATAAGTGGTCTCAACCTTTGTGGGGTTTTTCCACAAGTTGGTCGATCAAGAAAACACGATGTTCACTGTTTCTAATGGGGGAGTGTCTACTATGGAGATTGGGTTGACCTTAGCAAATATGGCATCCTAGATCGAATGGACTCAGCTGAACGAACAAGCCACACCTTCGTTCCAGACATCCAAGCTTGTCTAGTAACAGTCTGAAGTGACTAGATTTCAGTTCAGGATGAGCCACAACCTGTACTGCCCACCGTTCTGGATCTGATGGAGCACTCACCACAACCTACAAGCGTAAACGTTTAGTTGGATCGGCTAAATCTACCGGCAGGTCTGTCTCCAAAGCCTAGATCAGGTCAGGTGTGAAACCTTCACCGTAGCAGTCTTTTGGGCCAGGTAGCCATTTCACTAAGATACCGAGCTTGCATTGCATGTCAACCTTGGAATAAAAACGAAAAGGTACTGTGACAACACATTGTTTACAATGGTTGAAATTATTATTTCTAGAGATGGAAACTTAGTGGAATAAAAAATCAAGAAACGCTCGTTATATAATGAGGAATCTCCAACCTAATGAGGACTTGGTTGGTAACATCATCTTAATGCAACAGGCCCCTAGAGTGTTCTCCAGACCAATACCAAAACCGGAGGTGGGACCACTGACTACAGCTCATTGGGTGACAGAATCCTGGACTCTGCAAATCCGTCGCTACCATTTGTACGCTTCTCTTGGTCAGAAGGGATATTCAGCATTTGTTCTTTGGTAGAAGAAAATCACCCCATCAGAACAACCGCAAGCCTGGAATGCTTGTTCAAGGGGTCTCTGGAATATTATTACCTCAACAAGCAGGCATGTGCTATGGAGGCAGATGTGTGAATGAGGATATCTCATCCATCGCTCTTGCTAAGTCTTTGAGCATTCTGATTTTACTCTCAGAGTCAGATCTCGAGGACTTGGAGGCTAAACCCATCCGAGTGCAGCTACTTTCCAATATGTTGGACTGGGAGTGTAGAATCCGTAGCAGCAAGGTCACTCATCTTGTCCTGGAGGACTTCAACCTGAACCCCACCGACCAGATCCCAGGAACTGATCTAGCCAAGACGAAGCATTTACTATCATTGGTAAACAAATCTCTTGGTCAGATTGTCCAAGATGGAGTGGCAAGTTCCTTGAGTCAACTTCCAAGCTTTTGGAAGCTTTCCTGAACCAAGCCAGGGTTGACGTCAGTTTTCGGGGCTCAATTCGGAGCGTCCTCTCTAAGGCTGGGCAAGCCATGTCACAGGAGGCCAAACTCAGCCTGGCAAAACCAGGTGAACGCCATGTTGCTAAGAAATATCCGTCTCCGATTCCCACTGACCAATTCAAGACACCATCCCGAAAAGGACGATCATCCCGAAAAGTCTTGTCAGAGACGTACACCTCGAAGTACAACCCAAGCTAAGGAAGTTCATGGGCATGATGGCGGCTCGCCAGATGTTTCGATTTTTGTGTGCTTCAGATGCTCCTGTGACCCTTACATAAAGATGTATCTCCAGTGGAGCTTGTCTTCAGCCTTACTCACATGTTTTGGATACATAATCCCAGGATAAATTTCTAACGGCGATCCTCCAGAAATGTCACAAGATCCGATTCAGTCAGACTCCTGCCCTCTCCCCTTCCTTGATATCATTCGTCTCCCACACTCCAGGCACTGCAATATCTCAGATACTCGATCACCTCATCATTGGGATGCTGATGAGCAGGCCACTGGGGTTGTGCCTAGGATATCCCCGGCTTCCGCAGTCGGCTGTTTGTGGTTCCAAAGCTGACTGTCAGTTGGCGGTTGATCAGAGACCTCAGCCGTTTTCCCAGTTAGTGATCAAGGAACGATTCCCTGTGGAGTGTCCCCATTCATTTCTGGTGTCTCTCTGTGGGGCGATTGGAGGATGTCAATCGACTTGAAGGATGCGTACTCCAAAGTTCAGTCCATCCATCTTCGAGGTGCTACCGACGGTCCCGAGCTCTATTTTTTAATTCGTCCACACTCCATATACCTATTCACAATTTCACATGTGTCTTCCATCTGCTTTCTACCTGGCTCATAGTTGCAGTATTCGTCTATCGAGGTATTTGGATGACTGGCTGATGACAGTTTCCAACCAGCAGGTCTGTGTAGTCCCACACACAGTGACAAGTCCATCTGGGCCACACAATCTGCGAGATTTCCAACCTGCTGAAGTCTAATTGTGCATATTGAGCTATCATGCACTCAACAAAAGCCTGTTTGGATGAAGTTCTAAGACTTTTGTGGATCATATGCTGTGTGATTCTCGTATGCAAAAATCATGTTTATCCGATTATAGCAGTTTTATTTTATTTTAGCGGCCATATTTGATTTTCGCTCCTAAGATGGCCGCCAAATTGTAAACTAACATCTAAATGAGATACGTCACCATCGAAAACACATATATAGAAACAAATTCATCTTCATAGCGTCATTGGAACCAAGTTATGATATATACCTGATTTACGTCGGTCATGGCGGCCATCTTGGATTTTGAAGAGGTTACAGGTGTCGGATCAAATGTATCCTAATCGATATGAAATCAGCATGCCCTATAACCTCTATATGCAAATTTTCATGCTTTCTTCCAAAAAGTAAACATCTTTTCCGTTATCCGCCCCACTATAAGGGCTGGCGTAGACAAACTTTTACAGACGTGCCACCAACTTTGAACAACTTTTACCAGCGTTTGCCAATACGTCGGTAAACGTCGGCCCAAACGCTATAGTGTGAATCCACCTTAAGCAATGCATAATGATTTTTCATGCACACCAGCGTTACTTTCTGCAGATTTGATTAGCGATGATGGACAATGACGTTCTCAGTATTCGCCACAAATTATTTATTTTTGTGAGACGGCAATTGTCAGCAACATACAGTCGTGGACATGCCTTCTCCTCAATGAACTGGTCCATCTCATCATTGGCACGCAATATTACACCATGCATTGAAAGAATCAATGGATGAGATCAAATGGTATTTTCATGCATAAACTACACACAACCATACATAGATTGCCAGCTAGATTATCGTCCATAGTTAAATGCAATGCCTGGCAGAGATTGGCAACATCGATCGGGTGACATCAATGATCTTGACTCTGTATGACTAAACCTAATACCACTGGGGCCTGGGTAATACAGCGGTCGATTGGCTACATCAGGTGTGACGGGTAGGACAGAACAACTGACTGACTCTCTGTTTCAATGGTGTGGTGTTCATGTGAGTGTTTCAGTGGGATCAATTTTTATGCACGAGCTTAAGATGTTACAATCATCAATCTATACTGGAGTCTTCAAATTGAATGATCAGTTATGTGGAATGGCTCTTATTCCTTTACCATAAAATTAAGCTGTTGTGTTTTACAAATGATATACTTGGCACGAAACGGTCAGTGACACTTTTTTCACCATCATGTTATACTAACTATATTGCTACATATTCACGGTTCACGAGGCAATTATTCTCCCAACTCCACTGACATTCGCATGTATTTGGTATGAAAGAGGACTTCGAGTATCAAAAACATTCTCAGGATTTTGCAGTGTAAAGATCATTTACATACAGTCTTAAACTAACGTGGAAAAGGGTCGTGGAACGATGATATACTACTGTATATTTGTAATATAGACGAAAAAACACCACTTAGTCACAGTGACATAACCAGATATTGAAGTTGTAATGTTCCCAGTGTTTGTCATGTCTCTACACATTGATCATATTTCTGTCCACGTAATTTCTACAGAACTGGAACCAAGCTGCCAGAGGACGACTGACAAAGTATGATTGCCACGATATAACCGGGTTAATGGCATATACATAACATATCCAGGATACACTTTTACACAGCTATAACATTTAGTAGAGTCCCGACATGAACTGTTCTTCTGTCTATACTACATGGTCTTTAGGAGTATTTATTACCTGATTTGTCTCTGGCTAATGAATTCTTATACGTGTGTTTGTCTCGTGGTTAAGTTACAAATGGATCCATGACTGCCGAGATATTTGTTCCATTAACATCGCCGGTATCGACCACAAATGACAATATTTTGAACAAAAAAGTATTCAATCTAAACTGTGCACCTCAGATTTCAAATATTAAAAACTACTCTTTGGTCAATGAAAATTCAAGTTTTTACATGAAAAAAGCGCTTCGGAGCGCTTTACAGTACTTCAAAAGTTGGAGCAGTCAATTTTGTACTTCTGAGAGTTTGGATCTCCCAACGCACACTCGTTCAAGGACATTCTATGAACTGACATTGAAGTATTTTGATTCTGCTGGTTTCCAAATATCGCATGTCAGTTAAATCAACAGGTAAAATAGTACAGTGTAAGTATCAATCTATTACCACCAGTACAAGACGTGGAATCAATACCCAGTATTAAGTATTCCGAGCAAACAAAACAGGGTCCGGTCTCATAGTACAAGTTATTGAATCTTTTAATTGTATGCATGGAGATTGATTTGAAAGTAAAAATAACTCAATCAATTGTGATATACATGCATGCAATATAAAAAATATAACCATTGCAGTTAATGTTAATACCCTTAGCAAAACATATCACTTTCAGGTAAAAATGAAAACAAATCAGTCATTAAATATGGACCTCAAAGTATTGTCAAATTTATCAAATACATTTTACGGAGGATTGAACAGGTAATTGGAAATAGGTGTCCATCAATGTTTGTGCAGGATATTTGAACCTCATTCACAAGTAGGGTCATGTGTTTCATTATTGGTTTTTTTCTTGGGAATGAAATATCTAATGAGTACAGTATAAACATGTAATCTGGAAACAATCTTATTGCAAAAAATATATAATGCACGAGTACTGATTGTGTGCTGGTGTCTCTTACACAAGACTGTGTGTATCCATTTATCTGCTGACAATTTCGAGATATTATTGATTATCTTATTACAAAGATGCCTGGAATTGTCATATAAATGTTATATTTATGTTGATATATGATACATTGCACAATATAAAGCCCAGAAAGGTAAACGTGAGCATAGCAGCAGTGTTTGTCATATATTCGCATGTTGGGCATAAGTAAGAGTTCCGCAGACTTGGGAACATACACTGGGTGGAAGATTACGAACCATTATCGAAAGACATGGATAAATGCGGATGTGACTAGATCACCAAACAATGGAACAATGTGGTCTGTACCTCGGGTACACTACAAGACAATTACGATGAAAGAATGGCTCATGAGGCAATTATTCCGGTAACACCAACAACATTCACAAGCATTTGTCCCAAATCGCTCGAAATGCATCAGATATTTATCATTAAGTTTGAAATCGTTCTCCGGAAAGAGAGGTGTGGAAGTACATTAACAGCAAAACACAACGGATGTTAGCAACAAGAGGGATCCCTGTATGGCAGTGAACATTTTTAAATGCACGCGTAATATTTTCAAAGTAAGAGAACTATGCACAACATGTAAGCCTAATCTGTCATATAATCTGAGACTTTGAAACAGACATTCAAAACTATGGAATGGTTAACGTTTGGAATGTATTGATGTAAACCTATATCATACTGAAAATGAATCCACATTGTCGGAAGCAGTGGAAAACATAAGGTCTCTTATATTTCTACCTGTTCGTATGGTGCTGGCGTGGAAATCGACCACCAGTTTAAAGAAGGATCTGTAATTTCAGACGAGTATGAACTATTTTAATGAACATCCTAAAGATAACCACACACGTAATTAGCGATACTTGGAACGGGTTGAAACCCGACCCTCTACTTAGTATTTAGTTCTTGTCCAGTGCTCATTCGAGTAACTGGGATCAATAAAATACGGGATCAGTTCGATAGTTTACAGGATCAAATAACGGTGAAGAAAATGTACCATTAACAGCTGGTCAAAGATTCAAATGGATTCACTTGAGTTATAGTCAGTGATCCTATCTTTGTTAGCGTGGATTATACATATCAGTTTGATCATCTTTCAACAATTATTTAGAGTTGACAGAACACAATGTACACCTATCACCAGATTACTGAAGATTATCCGACAATAACACATCATATTTTGAGAGCTGCCACATGACCCATCAACACTTTCTGTATTGTAGGCCTCAGGCAGGTAATACGGAACGACGTTTTGGAGAGCTAAATTTAATCCAGTGATAAAATTGTTACCAGTTTAAAGAATTATGTGATACTTTACATTGAAAACATTGAAACTACTTCACTTATGTCACCAGGATTAAGTCTGCTATTTCAAATCCCACTGTATGACATTAAAATATGCACAGTTTTCTAGATTGAAGTTAGAATGACTAGTATCTAGATGGACTGTGGAATGACACTCTTGTCTGCTTCAGAATTGGTTCATTTGGTAAGAGAGCAGAAATCAATGTGTAATTGACCAGTGTGATCCACTAGAACCTCAAATATCTGAGAATATCATCCCCACCACACGATACTTGACATACCAGCCGAATGACCAGTCACCTGAGCCGTCTAGTGCCACTCTCCGTCCGGTATTGAGAAGTGCTGAGCCAGCTCCTGTTCGCCATCCGAGTTTTGGGTGCGGAAGAAATCTTTCAATAGAATCAGTGGATCAGGTTTAACATTGTTAAAGGGAACATCCGGCGATGACTGCTGGCTGCTTCCTGTCTCTCTGCTGAACTTCCTGTCCAAATGAGAGTCTCTAACCTGATAAAACTATTAAAGTTCAATGTGCCGCCTCTCGACTGGTGCAAACTCGGACCCATCAAGGATTTTTTTTCAAATCAAACTGCAGGCCGTTTGATCTTTTGTGGGTAGCATGAATGTTCATTTACCCACATGAATAAAAATGTTTCTTCACATTTCCCACAAATCTGATACTAGAGATTTTTGTAGAAAATCATTGAAAACAACGCTACCTAACACAAGTGAGCCAACCCCTGACATACCCTACATCCAGAAACATGTTCCATGGATGACATGTACTGAGGATATCTCGAGTTCAATACATATGGAGGGGGAAATTTAATGACATTTATGGCACATGACGCAATTATGTCCTCAAATCAATGGCCACATTATGCACTTCAATGAAAATTTACATATATGAATATTGCTGAATAGGAAAGTCACCTGAAGCAACAACTATGATATATCGATAGTTCAGTCTGGAATAATCGTATATTAGGGTATGGGATATTCTTAGAAAATTGCATGTAAGCTTGAAACAAATACGTCAACATTGTATGAGCCCATTTTTAGTTATTATACAGTAGGAGTAATTATACAACTCAAGAGCATTGTATAGGGAAAACATTGGAGGTCACGTGACTGGTCACGTGATACTGGGATAGTACACCTGAAGCTAGCCTGGAAATCAGGTGTGCTGGTGGCTACTGCAGCTGTGAGTAGCAGATGTATGGTCTGCGAATGGTCCTGTGTCCTGAAAAGGCCAGAATCGAATGAAATTGTTTCCAGTGTTCGTCAGGTTTCTTCATGTTCATCAAATTTTCCACCAACTTATTTTCTACAGAAATGGAATCAAACTGCTACAGGGTGACTCCCAAAGTATGATTACGACGATATAACCAGGTTAAAGGCATATACATAACATATCCAGTATATTCCGTAAAACATGGCATACAATTATCTGTTAAGATGTGTTCTTCTGTCTATACTACATCGTCTTTAGGAGTATTTATCACCCGATTTGTCTATGGTAAATCAATTCTTGTGCATGTTTTGTTTCGTGGCTAAGCTACACATAAATCCGTGACTGTCAAAACTTTGTTCCCTTGATATCGCCAGTATCGACCACAAATTGCAATAGTTTAATCTAAAAAATATTGTTTCTAATTATGCTCCGTAGCCTACAGGTGGTAAATTACAGATAGCAGTATCACAGACGAGAGAAGTAACGTGGATGAACGCCATCATTACTGCGGAGGGAACCACAGCTATGAAATAATCTACAACAAAAGAATATACACACAATGCTGGAGTTCAAATTTGGAACGTTGCCGGAGCATCTGTTGAAACAATTGGACAAAATAAACAACCTGTTTTGTCAATAAACATTAACTATTACATGAAATAAATTGATGCCCTTTAAGGCACTCAACAGCTTCGCAAAAATAAAGCAATTCATTATGCAATCCTGAACTGTGTGGATCTCGCGAAAACAATAATTTAAGGATATTAAAGCGTTGTGGATCTCGCCGAGAACAATAATTTAAGGATATTAAAACGGTGAAATATTTCGATCCTGTCAGTTTGCAGATATCGTATATCAGTTTAAATACCAGTAAAATTACCACTTAATGTCGTATATAATAGAATTTGAAGGTATTGAATCGTTATTAGAATTATCGGTATTAATTTGTATTCATATATATTGAGTAGAATCGTATTCGTCATATTGTGTATGAGATTATTATACTAGAACACGTATAATTGGGTATAATAATAATTGGGTAATTGGAATTAGGTGTCTATCAATGTTTATACAGGACATACATTTAAACCATAGTTACAAGTGAGTTTATATGTTTCGTGTTTATAATAATGTGTTTTTAATATGTTTATTTTTGTGTTCTTATTTTCCTAGGAATGAAATATGTAATTTTACACGATATAAACGGATAATCTGAAAACAATACACTTTATTGCAGTATTGATTAAGCACGAGTAATGATTGTGTGCTGACGTCTCTTACGCAACATCGCGTGTACACATATATTCCACTGCTGAAAATTTCAATACACATGGAATTGTCATTTCTCGTAAATTTTTCTCAAAAAAATATATATGCTGAAATGTATATTCATGACTATAGTTTTATATTTAAAACTATATATTTGCTGATATATGATGCATTATACAAGATAAAGCCCAAAAGACAAGTTTGATCATAACACAACAGCTTGTCATGTTGGGCATTAATGACAGTCATGTAGACATGAACTACAAAACTACAAATGATGGAATACTGTGATTCGAATATCAATGAGTACAAAATGTGATAATATTACCGCACAATAAAACAGTGTTGTGGATATCTCGTGTACACCATAAGCCAACGAGGACGAGTAATGGAGCCATACTCATGGATCGTGAGGCAATTAATCCTTTACTTCATTCACATGCATTTGTCCCAAATCAGAATACGTGGAATGACAAAAACTCATGATTTGCATTTCAACAGTAATTTACATCATGAATGTCGCTCAAATTGCACCTGAACGAACATCACATAACCAGGAGATATTGATCATCAAGTTTGAAACCATTCTCAGGAAATAAGGATGTGGAAGTACATTAACAGCAAAACACAACGAATGTTCCCAACCAAAAACCTCATGATTGTATAGCACTGAACATGCGATTAAGAGACCTTATGCACTACCTACATATATTATACATGTACTATGTTGCTATAACTGGAGATTTTTTAAAAGCCACATAAAAGTATGGAATGGTTAACGATTGGAATGTATTAATGCAAGTCTGACATCATACTCAAAATGGATCCACGATGGCAGCAACAGAGACGAACATCAGGCTTCTTATAATTCTATATGATAGTATGGTGCTGGCTTCAAGCCAAAGCCCTGTATGAATCTAGTGACCACGTCGCAATCCCAGTGAAGGAGAGTCTGAATGTCATACGCAAGCTGAACTCCGGTAAAGCGGCCGATCGGTCAGATCTACAGGCTGCGCACTTCAATCTAGGTGCGGCAGCGTTAGCAGCACATCTGTCCAAACTCCTCAAAAGCATGATGGCCCTGCGATATATCCCCCAACCACCTCATTCTGGAACCATGATACCCATACCAAAAAAGTGGAAGGACTCACCCACAAACGAACTACCGAGGCATAACCCTCATCCACATGATCATCAAGATCCTTGAACGCGTACTGCTGGCACCGGATGAACATCTCATTACCAGGCGTCAGAACGGACTAGAAGTGCGATTCAGTCGGGGCATTTCCCCATCCCAGGGCTCCCTGATGTTCACTGAGGCAGTTGCCAAGTCCAAGGACATGAAATTCCCTACGTTTGCTGCAAGCCCTTGATGTTCAGAGGGCGTTCGACATGGTGTGGCATGGTTCCCTATTGAGGAAACTACATATACTAGGAATGGACGACAACCAGCTTCCAAGTAAGTGAGACGATGTTGGACAAATTATTCACCAGACTCCGCGTTGTAGGAGACCAGTCAAGCTCTCCCAGGATGTGGGCCAAGGCCGCCCCTGGTCGACCGATGACTACAAAGCAATGATCAACGATCTACTCAATACAGCTCTTTAGTCTGGCCTCGGCATAAAGATAGGCCCGTACCAACTGGTCGCCCCCACCTGTGCAGACGACATGCTAGTGGTCACCAATATTGAAGACGAACTCCAGCTTCTCTTCGACATAGTCCTGGAATATTCCCGAGATGAGCAGTACATCATTCACCCTGCAAATTCCATGATCCTGGTGTACGATAGTGCCAAGCCATCAGACAAGGACCCGAAGTACACCTGGACGCTTGGAGACACAGTGGTGCCCATCTTCCAGTCATGTCAGCACCTTGGTATAGGGAGGTACTCCTGTACGATAGGCCAAGGCCGCCACTGGTCGACCGATGACTACAAAGCAATGATCAACGATCTACTCAACACAGCTCTTTAGTCTGGCCTCGGCATAAAGATAGGCCCGTACCGACTGGTCGCCCCCACCTGTGCAGACGACATGCTAGTGGTCACCAATATTGAAGACGAACTCCAGCTTCTCTTCGACATAGTCCTGGAATATTCCCGAGATGAGCGGTACATCATTCACCCTGCAAATTCCATGATCCTGGTGTACGATAGTGCCAAGCCATCAGACAAGGACCCGAAGTACACTTGGACGCTTGGAGACACAGTGGTGCCCATCTTCCAGTCATGCCGGCACCTTGGTATAGGGAGGTACTCCTAAGATAGAGCCTCATCTAAGATTATCAGTGACTGCATAAGTACTGCATGTCGAGCATCCTATGCCCTGATTGGATCGGGATTCCATGGCAACAAGAGTAATAGTCTAGGTGCCATGCATGAGATATATCTCACCTACATCATCCCAACTACACCCTGCAGGGCAACCGAGTGAAGTTCTACAAGAGCGACACGGACCCCACATGGCACTGCGAGTGAAGAGATCACACAATTTCCTTGCCCAGTGACAGTGTACCTCTCTCTCTCTGCGACGAACGGAGGAAGTTCTTGAGCGACCTGGCAAGCTACCCTGAGGGAGTAGCGATGGTATCTAGCATTGCTGGAGACCCAAGGAGGTTTACTCTCCTTTGTCATTGATCCATCATGGTGGTTCTACGAGGCCAGGCCGTGCCAGCGTATGGTCATGTCCGAAACTCTCATTATCATTAGGTGCTACCTGTATGCTATACATTGCCGGATGAACTTTGGAGGATATCCCCTATAGGGCTGGATACGTATAAAAGAAGAAAAAGGCACCGACTACCAGTTTAAAGAAGGATGTGTAATTTCAGAGACGAGTATGAGGGACCAACACGTGAGGATAAACATCCTCAATAGTAACCACACGTCGTATTTAACGATACTTTGATGGGTTTGAAACCCGACCCTCTACTTAGTATTTAGTCCTTGTCAAGTGCTCACTCGAGTAACTGGGATCAATAAAAAGTGGGATCAGTTCGATAGTTTACAGTATCAAATAACGGTAAAGAAAATGTACCATTAACAGCTGGTCAAAGACAGTAATAGAATTCCCAGGAATTAGCTGAGTCCAGTATAATTTGAATACATATTATTCACTGGATTGTTGAAAATGCGTGATCCTGATAAATGAGAGCTATCACGAGACCCAGTCTGTCTCTGAACCATTCGGAAACGAGCAGAAATCAATCAATGTGTAATTGACCAGTGTGATCCACTAGAACCTCAAATATCTGAGGATATCATCTCCACCACACAATACCTGACATACTAGCAGAATGACCAGTCACCCGAGCCGTCTAGTGCCTCTCCGGGCGTTAATGAGAAGTGCTGAGCCAGCTCCTGTTCACCATCTGAGTATTTTGTACCGGTGAAATCTTGGAAATGGTTCAATCGAATCAGTGGATCGGGTTTAACATTGTTAAAGACGGATTTACTCTGGTGGCTGTTGGCTGCGTCCTGTCTCTGTGTTGAACTTCTTCTCTAAATTAAGGTCTCTAACTTGATCAGACTATCAAAGATCACTGACGCAACTATCGACTGGTGCAAATCTCGCTCAACTGAGAGGTATTTTTCCCATATCAGATGCAGAATCTGATTGTGAAATGTGTATGCAGCGTCAATACGTGGTATACTGCCGTTGTATTATACCGAGGGTATTCACGATAAAACAAACCTGACATATTATAGGCTTACTCTGTTTTTTTTCTTCTCAAAATTGTTCACTCTGTGTTGATATTTTCGCGATGTTAAATGGTAGGCCTATCGTATTATAACCTGGCATGTATGTTCCCATACTTCACATGGGAGTCAAACGGCAACTCTGTACCAAAATTCAGACTTCTATCACAAAAAAGGTGGCAATTTACCCCAATGATAATTTTAGCCAATCATAGAATCCGCACAAGATTTTGTGCATTTTTTTTGCTCCTCGTATTGAGCATATTATGCGTTGAACTGCATTTGAATTATTCATTGGGGTTGAATTGTTTCAATATTTCACTATGAATTATTATTTATCATTTCGTCCCAAGTACCGTACACTGCTCCTTAATACTTCTCGTCCACTGAAAACATACCATTCAATCCGTCTCGCACCTTTTTAATCCTTATTGAATATAGAGGAAGCCGCAGGATATGATACTTGGGCCATTATGTCTATGAGTACACCACAAGCATGGTTTTTTGGAATACTTTTTTTTTGGCTTACTGTATATCAGGACATCATTTAGCATCAAATATCATCAAATATCAGGGAAAAAAACGGTGTAAACACGTTTAAAACCTTACAATAACAAATTATCACACATACAAAAATTCAAATAAATTTTACCCGTGCTGGAGCTCTATATAGTGCTAGAAATATACCTAATGACAAATCATAATGCACCCATATTTCTGCATGTGTGGATAATTTGTGGCAATAGTTAAACTCATTTTTATCATAATATATATGTACGTACTACATTTTTTCAATTTCTTTCGGTAGGTCCTGGACAGGTTTCTATTGATTTTGATCCACTGATCTTGCCTCAGGCTCTGGTAGGGAGTCTACCAGTCAGTATTCAGTATCTCATCTCCAGTTTTAGGTTTAATAAAACTATTATTGCCGTCGCGTTGCGTCCGTCGTCCGTCCACATATTTATCTTTAAAGTTTACAGGCGGATTTTTTCCTGAAATTTTGCACAAAAATGCCTAAAAAATATTTCAAGACGGGGTTATTTTTTATTTTTTTTATTTTCGCATTTTTCTCAAAATGGCGGCCATTTTTGACGAAAAATGGCCAATTTTGGACTTTGGCGGCCATTTTCTCAAAAACTGTCTTATCAGTTTAGAGATTATTGTTTCAAAAGATTCCCCTTATGTACCTTTATGATGTGTGTAAGTTTTGTTGCCCTTGAATCGCCGGTCTGCCTGTGGCGGCCATTTTGAATTTTTGGCGGGTCGGTGGAAAAAAATTTTTTTGCCCCAAATCGCATTACTATCCATTTTGAGTCATTTCTAGGCAAAAAAAAAAATTTTTGACTTAGAAAAATTTCGGCACTTTTCTCCTTCATATCATAATGGGAGCTGCCAGGACTGTACTCATGGAATGCTTGAAAAGACAAGTATGATACAAAAAACCAAACAATCCGCAAGACTAAACTCAAAATCCATGGACAAAATTTACACAATCGGTATGTTAAGGTTGGACAAAAATTCTAAATTGGTGATCAAGGTCCGAGCAATTTGAATATCACAGACATCCGGCGAAGCCAAATGTGAGATCAGGTGTACCAGTAAGAGTAAGCTTCTCTTGCCTCGCATGCGACACCCACTGTGATATCCAAAATAAATGCCATCGAGATGAAGGACATAGTTAGGTTATAATAACGACTCTACAAGTACCAATCAACATGATGTGATAATATCTCCCATCATCTGAGTTTCAGACAGACCGAAATGGTCTATTAATTCCTGATGACGACCATAAAACTTCTTAAAGGTCGACTGCAATCTAGGTCTCAAATAGTCCTGCTTTAATAACTTATCAGTTAGCATTTTGGCTCTGGCTAGAAAATCTTGGTAATTGGAACAGGCTCTAGCATATCGAATGAGTTGAGACACATAGACGCCATACGCAGGAGCTGCTGGTATGTTACTACTCAGTACTGGGAAATTTACGATGGGAAAATTGAAGTCATAACGTTTGTCATATAATCTGGTACATATAGATTGTCATTTTTGTCTATTTCTAGGTATAGGTCAAGATATGCTGCAGACTTGGAGAGTCTGTGGTGTCTTTAATTTCATGTTCATCCGGATATATGAGATGTAAATGTAGCGTTATGACGTGGTGGCTACCTAGTAGTGACACCACGGTTATAGCGTGAACGTGCAGGTTTATAAGACATTCGGCGACACTCCAGTAATGAGGTATACCTCTTTATCGTGTGGTCGCCGAACTCTACATTGGTGCCGTACCTTTCGAACCACTGGGTTCTCTCGGCGTCGTTCCTGGGGTCAGCCCCTCACTGAGATTCACATCGCAGCCAAGTATGTGTACATAATCGGGTAGCTGCGGCGCCCTTGATCTTCAGTGCTGTGATGTGACTGGGCAGTGGGATATAGCTGACCTCGTGGACGAGGTCTCTCCGAAAGGGGAAAGCACTGTAGCGTTATGACGTGGTGGCTACCTAGTAGTGACACCACGGTTATAGCGTGAACGTGCAGGTTTATAAGACATTCGGCGACACTCCAGTAATGGGGTATACCTTTTTATACCCCATAAATAATCACTGAACTTTGGATTGTTCAATGACAATACATCGTCAATGTATCTGTATGTTAAATTCGTCAATGTAGCTGTATGTAAAATTGAATGAACTGGCTAGTTTCTTTTCTCCTCTCTTCAGAAGCGATTGTATGAACTCTGCTTCGTATGAATATAAAAACAAATCTGCCAACAATGGAGCACAATTAGTCCCCATTGGAATTCCAATAGTTTGTTGGAATATTTCACCACCAAACTCTACGAAAATGTTGTCGATTAGAAATTCCAGCATACCAACAACATCGGTTTCAGTATATCTAGTGTCTGATGCTGAATGTTCTTGAACGAAATAAATAGATTTATAATTAACTACCAGGTACTTATAACGTCTTTTCCCATTCTTATGGAAAAAGCATTGTAATATGAGATTTTTCAACCTTTCTTTAAGTTTAGAGTGAGGTATGGTTGTGTGAAGGGTAGAAAAGTCAAAAGTTTTGATACTGGTTATTGTGGAAAATGAGCGTGATTTGAGATTTTCAATAAGCTCTTTAGAATTCTTCAAAATCCACATCTGATTAATTCCACTTCTGGAATAAGCAGTATCACAATACTTCTGAAGTCCTTCCTTTACAGCAAATAATGATTTAGTCAACAATATTGATAATGGTTTGGTGGAGCACACAGCTGACCCTGCAATATAGAGTTGCTTGTAAGAACATTTGTGTAATTTTGGAGTCCAGTACAGAGCAGGAAGGTCAAGTTTTTTCTGAGTAATTGCAATGCCATATGAGGCAAGAACTGACATGTGGTCGTCAAACTTAGATATTTGTTATGTGGTTGTCAAACTTAGATATTGGCACTTTCAAATAGGAAGTCATATATGGCGATTTGGGAGGTGACCTTGAATTTGACCTTTGATGACCTTGAAAGGTCAAAACAGCCAATTTTGGGTAGAAAAAAACATAGCACCAATGGTGCTGTAGCTTACCGGAAATCATGAGAAATGCAGAGTACTGATTTTTCAACATATAAATTGTTACACTGATCTTAAACTCTATTGTCAAAACATGTTCGTGAATTTGCTGGAAACACATTTTCTGTATGGACTATAATACTAAATCAAAATACACATCAAAAAGGTACATAAGGAGAATCTTATACATGATTTTGAGAAAAACTGTTTGAATAGATTTAGAGAAAATGGCCACCAAACACAAAATTCATCGTTTTTCCGACAAAAAAAGGGTCGTTTTGACCTTCCACATGTTCCAAGGTCATTGAAGGTCAAATTCAAGGTCATCACTCAAACCGCAACATATGATTTTCCATTTGAATGTGCCAATACTTAGGTTCTATCTTGAAGTCTTCTATGATTTTACTCCGCACAGCTCCCAATATGAAGGAAAAATTGGGTGAAATGTTCTAAGTCCAAAAAATCAATAATCTCAAAACTGATCAGACAGTTTTCGGGAAAATGGCCACCAAAGTCCAAAATTGGCAATTTTACGTCAAAAATGGCCGCCAAATCAGCATAAACGATTCAATCAAAAATTTTTTAAAAATGTCTTCAGATATTGGCCTAAGGTATGTTCTTACAAATATCCAAGGTATGTTCTGACAAAGTTATGGAGAAATTCATCATGCAAAAAAAAAGTTACAGACCCGGACGGATGACGGACGGACGACGGACGAAAAACCATGACAGCAGCTTTTCGGCCCAAAGGGCCGGTAAGCTAAAAAGTCATGTATAAATGGCACATCTTTTGGTGACCTTGAACTTGACCTTAAAGGGCAAATCTCAAAATCTTAAATTGGCCTCTACAAACGAAATACTTGTTGATAAAGCTTATATGTTTGTATTATGAACATATATGAAGTCATATGCAGCATACCTGATGGAGACATTGAAATTCACAAAGATGACCTTGACTGGTAAATCTAAAAATCGTATGTCACCTACAATGCTTAAAACCAAAATTGTCCGATAACCTATCTTAGCCTTTGGGTTAATTTTCATGGGATTGGTTCAACATGTTTTCAGTGGTTTAAAGAGAGCATTAATTTTAACATGAATTCCTCTAAAGTTGTTCACTCCTTATGGACCCAAGGGGCTAAAATTTGAATTTTGTTTGAATAATCGTTTGAATAATCATCAATATGATATTGTGCATTCAAAGACAGAAAATTCAGATTAAATATTTTATTTAGTGTGGAGCTATGGGTAATTTTACCCCCAAAATACCAGCAAATCGGATAATTTTTGGCCATTTACATTAAAATCAAGAGACCCTGAAACACTTGTGGCACTGTAAATGTACCCATATTTGTGAGTGATTTAATTTTGTATTGTTGAAATCAACAGTACAATACAATGTGCATTGAAATAATAACATTGAATGCTAGTAGCGCAAAATAGTCATTATTCAAATGGTGAATCTGCTACACATAGAATCCAATGGTGCAATCCATAGACCCTAAATGTTTACAGGTTTGGATGCTAAAGCAGGCTTGGGGTCGATTACATTGAGTAATTGTAATCATTGTAATCGATTACACATTTGAAAGTAATCGTATGTAATCAGTAATCATGTAATGAAAATAGAAAGTAATTGTAATTATAATCAATTACTTTCACAAAGTAATCAAATATTTGATTACATTTCAATTACATATTGATTACTAGTACATGGACACAAACCGCAACTCCCATGAAAATATTTACATATACGCGGAGCACCAAACTTTCACTGCCACATGATGAACGATATCAGAATCAATACAATAGCCATTTGTCTTTCATGATTTATCTAATTTTCCTGGCTCAGCATGCTAAAAGCCAAAAAACCGGCCAAACAGACTGGATGCTAAATATCAATGACTACCAACAATACAATCAGACTGGCAATACTACTGGCTACTAAGTGGCTAAAATACACAAAATCTTATTGTCTTTGATCACTCCAATGTGTGATTGCGCAAACACTGCTGTTGGGCCTGAACTGATTAATGTTATCACAAGGTCACAACAAAATGCAAAATGCATACAGCCATACAATGTTTTAACAAGAAAACAGAAATATAAATTTGTTGGTGATGATTTATGATTAATGATTGTATGAGTTGGAAATATGTCTACTGTAATATGCCATCTGAGCTACATTTTGAGCAGAATACCATGTCACAACGTAACATATAGCTTTGGGAAGTGTCATTTCCTAAAGTAATTGTAATTGATTACTTGGCAAAGTAATTGTAATTGTAATCAATTACATTCAAAATAAATGTAATTGTAGTTGTAATTGTAATCATGGAAATCAATTGTAATTGTAATTATAATCGATTACATTTACATGTAATCAACCCCAAGCCTGTGCTAAAGGTCCCATCACTATGGAACAAACATGAACGCACTAACATCAAAGGTTAGGACTACAACCAGTCCTTCTACAAATGTTGCTCATTTGAACAGGCGGTAACTGTTCATGTAAATACAGGAACTGTAACCATCACACGCAGATGTAAACAAAGCATAAAAGTGCAAAATTGACTGACAATTCCACGCAGTCCATCGTATAACTCGGATCGTTTCCTCATAACCATAACTACACCATATACATGTATGCAGATAAAACTGGATAATGTACTCGATGTGGACTTCTGAGGGCAAATTTGGCATATGTTACATTCGGATGTTATGGATACACTTTCGTTTGTCTATAAACACATGAAACAAAACTGGCATAAATGGATGAAAAGACAACTCGGATGGATTAAAACCAACGTTCACGTTTTGTTATCTTGTCTCATATTAGTTACATTTACACTAAAACTCGGTTTTGAAATAAAATATTGCATACATTCGAAGGCAATTGCTTTAAACAAAACGAATCATTTCAATTTGTACACATAGTTTATTTTGTAATATATTCATTATTCACGACATGATTGACATCCACACAGGCACACAATACACAGGTATTGTAAGAACATTATGAAATATTGTTGTGATTTTCCATGATGTTGATTCTTATCCGGGTATATGTCTCTTGCCAAGATGGTATGCTCCACTTCACAATATAATACAGGACATGTAGTCAAATACATGACGATGAAAAGTTTTGATTTCTCACGTACTAATCTGCGACTTCATCAATTTCTTTCTGTAATTTAGTCCTTCAATCTAGATCTATCCGATGAAATTCATAATGACGAGGTGTAAGATTATGTGTGCGAAGATGAAATCACCAAAAGCTCTTTCCGGACTGATGCTATGGAAGTCTGTTTTGTTTTGTGGGTTGACCTGCACCCTCAGACAGGCTGCGAGCACGAAGGAGCCCACACAGGAGATGAAGCCGGAGAGAAAGGAGTTGAAGGGGAAAGTTCCCACGAAACAGCAGTAGACAAACTGGACGATCCCGGTCAACATGATGTAGAACAAATAGGCGTCCACCAGTTTCAGCTTCGTCGGTGTGGATGACTTGTATTCATTGTAGAATTTGGAGATAACCGCTCCCAACTTCTCACCCATCTTCAAAGTTTATGTTTACGCGATGCACAGCTGATAAGATTCAAGATTTACGTTGCATTTGCTGCTAAAACTTCACGCGTTTTCGTTTTGTTTTCGACGTGGCAGCTGGGAAAGCCGGCTCGGTAATAAACCGACACAAAGCGTCATACACCGCATGGGTTCGTCGCGTTTTGCTCTTCTTTATTTAAAATCTAACTTCGTGAGATTGATTTGTTGTAAAACAAGTACCAAAACCGTGAGACCAATAATACCAATAGTATTCATATCAAAATTGATCAATTATATCAGTTTGACTGATTTACTACCTAAAGTCAACTTCATGTAGGCCTAGGCCCTATCCGTGAAAACACGCGCTTTGGCCGTAGCCTAATTTGTTTTGGATGCACTTAATTGGTATGAACTTGAAATTTTGTGTGTGTCTTAATTGGTTATCATGCCGCTTTTTTAAAAACCATATTTTAGAATTCTATCTCAAAAAATGAGAAAGTTTACAATTTACCCCAATGTTAAATTTCAGCTCCAACATGCAATTTCAGAGTGCACCAAAAAAAATTATTGGATGTCGCTGATCACTGGTCACTGGTCGCTGATCACGGGATAACAGCAATATACCGTTCGTTCCAGTCTGACTGAATTTCACTCAAGGCATTTTATAGATGAAAGATCCGTCCGCGCAAGTCTAACGTATTGCCACATATGAATGAAACGCCTTTTTGGGCATGCGAGAAATTATAATTCTGTCTCACATATCCATTTTGTTTTGAATAGGAGCATTTCAGGTGACGTCGCATGCATTTTGTTTCATAAAAAAACTTATCTAGGCTACAGTTAGACTAGTATGGCAGAACCTTGAAGTACTAGGAACATGAAAATATGATGTGAACTCAAATGAGAGACCTGGTTTTGCTGAGTAAAATGCAGTTTACTGCATGCCAATATCTCTATTGGTTAAAAAGTTATGGCCATTTGAATGTCACATTTTGGCAGGTTATGACGTATGCTGGATTGAACACTTCAGAATTTTACGAGAAGCTAATTAGTATGCAAATGAGGTATTCGTGACGTAGAAGGGGGATTATTTTTAATTAGGTAAGTTTGAGTCTTAATATAATTGATCTGGTCAGAATTATTGCAAACCTAATCTTCAAACATTGATACGCATGGTCAATAATCATTGTTGTTCAAAGTGTTACTGTTGCCATGGTTGCTATTCACATGCTGGAATACCATTGGTTGCTATGGGTCCTAACTGCCAGAAATAGGGGTTTTGACAGAATTGTCAATTGTTGTATATTAATTATGCATGTGGAGTCAATCCATTTTCACTTTGGTCTTGTTTGCTCATCGATATGACTGTGGATTTGGGCCATAGCAACCCTGGTTGCTAGGGGCCTTACATCGATACTGGTTACCTTGGTAACTATCCAGGTGAGGAATTAATTGACTATATTATGTAAAGCATGTGGAATAAGCTTTGTTGAATAATTGCAAATTCTTTAGACTTCAATAAGCCAATAAAATCATCTAAATAAAAAATGTTCCCCCTGTGACGTCATGCATACAAATTTGCATATTAATGAGCTATATGATCTTTCAAATTGTACTTTGGGCAATTTGAACTTTGAAGCACTGTAACTTTTGAAGGAATCGAGATATTCACATGCTGTAAAAACCGTTCTGATCAGCTCCCATGTTGCTTTAATCTGAGGTCACATCCTATTTTCATGTTCCTAGTTCTTTAACGATAGACCTATCCACAATGCCATATAGGCCTGCCGTCTTGTACATAACAAATTCATATCCGTCATACCATTTTAATGTACTATACTATATGAACCATGAGTTCGAAATAAAATGAAATGAATGAATGAATTAAATTCGCTCAAACGTATTTCGATAATAATAATTGTATTAATAATTATAACTATGGAGAACATTGATAGGCCTTGAATGATTATCGCAAAAAAATGTTTCGAGAGGTGGGCCTATAAACGATCGGCCTACCGATCGATACAATATGCCATAAAAAAGATAGGCCTACATCTTGTATATTAGCGTAGGCGTCTATATACGAGGTAGGATGCAACTTCATTTATAGTTGTGGCGATTTTGCCCAAAGATTGTGATAGGAATTTGGCCGTTATCGTACACCATACCTCCCTTTTTAGATGCAGGAAGGGGGGAGGGGAGTACTTTGATCCGGGGACGCACGCCCTGTGGAATGGTAGTCTCTCGCCCTGGGATGGTGCGTACAGGCTCTGGCAGACCGTCGGGTTGTCTGGGGTTCTACCCCCACGACAGGGCCATTGGCGAGGCCGGCCAGCAACACGCCCACGTGCGCGGGTTCTGGGTGCCGCTCCCATGGCTTGCAGGCTGCCACACCGGGCTACATTACCGTGATGATGTAATATCTGAGTGATGTATGAAGGCATGACAACACCAATCATATCGCGTCATATCCGTTACAGAGAATTCCCTATTTTGAAAACGGGGGATGCCCTTGATCCCCCTCAGAATGGTGGGGATATTTTGCTATGGCTGGTTGTTGACACGAGCTGGTTGGCATTGCACACGAACAGTTTCATAACCACAGCACGCACAGAACGGCTCGGACAATGAACGATATACATGGGTTGTCAGGCATGGAAATCAGTCGTTTTAAGGGAGTACCCTCAGAATTCGAGCTGTAGCAAAAAATCCAATTTATCAACATATATTTTCCTTACTATAGTGAGATGAGGAAATTAATTGGCTAGCTTTGTATATTAGCTGCTAAGGTTCACCTTGTTCTGGGATGGAGCTATGGAGAATTGAATTTGGGCTTTTTATCATTGTTTTGTATGGCCGAAGGAATTAGTGAAATCTGTCCTGAAGGCCGGACTTGTTCGGCGGACTGTTAGATTCTACTTGGTTATAGTGATTACGACGCCCGCAGTGTCCATGCCGCAGTGCGGGACGCTTGCGCCCTAGGTAGCGGGCATCAAACATATGTTATTATTATAATTGTGGCGATTTTGCCCATAGATCGCGGCAGGAGTCTTTGCAAAACACTAACCAGTTTTACGGTCTATTTTTGGACGCTTCAGCTCGAAGCACGCGTTGCCCCGGCAACGCTCTCTAATCCTCCCTCGCCCAGTAAATTATAACAATGGTTTGACCTAGATCTCCTCCGTGTCTCGTGTATTGGGGTTTATATACTCTGGTACCGTTTTGATCTGTGAGTTGTCTCAGAGCAAGGCGAGAGAGACGACGGGGAGCTCAGCCTTGAGCTCTACGTCCTCGATCCGTGGCTAAGGCCCTCGCGGGCCCTAGGGACGACTTCAATAGGGGGCCCAGGCTGGGGTAGACCTTGATGACTCGGGGGCGCACGCCCTCTGGATCACCGGTCTGGCAGACCGTCGGGCTGTCCGGGGTTCCATCCCCGAGGCGGACCGCGGCGAGCCAAGCCTCACAAGTTAACACCACAGTGATGATCCTGTATCTGAGTGGTGTCCGTACGTTTGGGCTCGTTGGGCGGGCTGCTACTTGGTTAAAGTTCTGATGATAGAGTAATGACTGCGCCCGCAGTGACCCTCAGTGAGCGGACTTCCGCGAGGATCCAGGGATAGCGGGTGCGCGTACGCGATGACCTGTGGTGAGAGGACTATCCTCGAGGATCCTGGATAGCGGACGACGTTAAAACTTTACATAATGTATGCAGTAGTATCAGTAAAACAATAATATTTGTATCAATTAGTCTAAAAGTGGTAAATATATATTTTTTTTGTGTTTTTTTTTTTGTGTGTGTGTTTTGTTTTGTTTTGTTGGGGAGATACACTTATAAGCTACAACTTCTAGTATTCTCCCCTTCAACATTCTTTTTATTGTCAATCTGTATATCTGTATATGTACATGAATTTGAATGTTGAATAAATATTTTTGAATTGAATTGAATTGAATTGAAAATATATATAGGTCTGCATAATGGTAAGTACATCTTTGTGATATTACATTATCTCATCTTCATGTGTCTGGATCTATTTTTTCACAAGCCTGAATAGAATCAAACACAATCATTTCAGGACAGACGTACCAGATTTTCTTTGTGCGTGCCTGCTTCTCCAGATAGCTCACCGAGGTGGAAGCTTGGTGATACTTATTTATTTATTTTTCTTTATCTTCTCTTCTGTTTTTCCTTATTTTTTATTATTATTAGATCTTTTCTATTTATCATTTTCTTGTTCAATTTACTTCATGATTTTGTGTATTTTTTTCCTTGTTTTCTTCTATTTTGTCGATGTCTTCATCACAGAGGTTTGTGTGGTTGATGAAATGACTAACTAGCGTTTGTGTATCATCCGGTTCATGTCAGTGTACTTAAAACTAAAAACCGTCGCGAAGCTATTTGTTTTGACGCCCAACAAAAAGCGCAAAATTGTGGTACAATTTCATTGAAATGTGCGAATAATGTAGCCATTTCGTAAACAACAAATACACACAGCAGCCCAAACATTGAACACACGCTATTCTATCCATATACATATCTGTATAACCTCGAAAATGAAGGAAATTACGCGTAAATCATCATATGCTTTGGTTGCCAAGGTGTTTCCTCCGAAGCAATGGGCGATAATATGTGTATTGTACAATACAGTTGTCAGTATGCCGCATGTGGTACTAAATACCTGACTATCCATGCAGCTTGAGCCCACTCACCCCAGGCAGTTATAAGATTCCATACCAGATCTTCTGTTCTGCTGCAAATTGTAATCCCATTCCAGGATCCCTAATTCCCTGCAGTGATCTTCAGGGTTGATATGACCAATTATTTGCTGCATTTAAATCAATGTTAAATTGGGCAACTTCGGGTGTGTGTTTCACCTTCCCAAAAAAAAATTAGGGCTTAGCGGTTGACAAGGTGTGATAGTATAATCACAGTACTTCAATAAAATCTAGGTCACTATAGAGCATGATAGTACCAATTTTTCATAAAATGACGTTGAACAGGACCCCTGTCAATTTAGCTCGTTTTCAGATCGCAATTGCCGACATAGCATACATTCAGCAAAACCTTTCTCTACTCCAAATCCCGGGACATACCATCGGAATTTTTGCTTTTCCCAAAACCAGACTTCCACACACGCAAAATAAACCAGCACGTGGATCAATATCGCTTCGCGTTGTCTCCCTAGGCAACCATACATCTGGCGAAATGACGTCACTTAAAACGGAGATTGAAAATATTTTAACAAGTATTTTCCAGCAAAACTTTACAATGGAAGTGTACGTGATTCTTAATAGTGTGAAGGGTAGAAGCCAGGAATAGACCTGGGGATGCCTCACACATTGAGTCATTTCCTCAATGTGTGAGGCATCCCCAGGTCTATTCCTGGCTTCTACCCTTCACACTATTAAGAATCACGTACACTTCCATTGTAAAGTTTTGCTGGAAAATACTTGTTAAAATATTTTCAATCTCCGAATAAATTTAGTATGTGAAAGCTTTGTATATAACTTCTAAAATGTTAAAAAATCAGCATAAGTTGTTGGAATAGAACGTTCGCTATGAGCACTTGACTGACACTTGGCGAATACATCGAGAAACAAATGACAAAATAAAGGGCCGATTTACTCAGTTGTGCTTCCGCCCAGTGAAAGCTTATATCATATTGGAAACTCACATGTACAGAGGAAAATGGCTGTCCTACAAGCATACAAACTAAGAAAAGCTTTCCCACACCATTACCTGTGCACTCTGAGCAGAAACTGTGATTTTTTAAATAATATAGTACCTTCATGTGCCGTTTTGACCATACAAGAAAAATCAATACCGGATCGTAACCTGCAGCCTAGGGCCCCAGATAATGGGTTCAGCTGATAAGGCTGCCATTGAAAATTGACTGCGGGTTAAGTGCTGGATGACAAGTGTTATGACACTCGTCATGTTATATTATTCATTAGGGTATGATAATATGCGACCTGATTGCTTGGTAGCGAGCTTCTTCCGTTTCTGACGTCGCTTGTCAACATGTCGCTGATCTCTGGTCAAGTCCCTGCAGATTTCAAGTCGGCATTGATAAGACCTCTTCTCAAGAAGCCAGGTCTCGACATCAATGAACTCAAGAATTATCGGCCTGTTTCAAATTTGCCATTTGTGTCAAAATTCCTGGAGAAAGTGGTTGACAGTCGTATCGAGAGTCATCTCCAGAGCCAGGGTTTGCACGAGCCTCATCAATCGGCATACAGGAAGGCGCACTCCACTGAGACCGCACTACTCAAGGTGCAGAGTGACATCCTGGAATCTCTGGACAAAGGCTGCATGACAGTCCTCGTTCTGCTGGACTTGTCTGCAGCCTTTGACACCATCGACCACCAGACCCTCATGTCAAGACTCCATGGTGATTTCGGAATCGGCAGTGATGCCCTGAGCTGGATGTCGTACCTTGCTGATCGCTACTAGACTGTGGTGGTGGATGGCCAGTCGTCTCGACCCGTGCAGCTGTCACACGGAGTACCGCAGGGATCGGTCCTTGGACCGAAGATGTACTCCCTGTACACGAAACCACTTGGCAGCATCATCTCGAAGCATGGACTCGATCATCATTTCTATGCCGACGATACCCAGTTGTATGTGTCGTTTAAACCGGGTGATGACGTCATAAGAGAAGAAGCTCTATCCCGTGTGGAAAGATGCCTGGGCGACATACAGACCTGGATGACCAACAACAAGTTGAAGTTGTGGTGATGTCCTCCAAACACAATGCTCATCACACCAAGGACATCACTCTCGAGGTTGGCGGCGCCACCATCACACCCACAGCGAAGGTCCGTAACCTTGGTGTGGTGTTCGATGCGTTCATGTCAATGGAGCAACAGGTGAACTCTGTGTGTCGCTCTGCTTACTGCCATCTCCGAAGAATTGGTCAACTCCGACGATACCTCACAAATGGAGCAGCCAAGTCTCTAGTCAACAGCCTTGTGATGTCACGTCTGGATTATTGTAACTCTCTCCTGTACGGCTGCCCCACCGCTCTGATCAGCAAACTTCAGCGAGTCCAAAACACCGCAGCTCGCGTAATCCAACGGACATCACGCTTCAGCCACATCACGCCCGTACTCAAACATCTACACTGGCTCCCAGTTCAGTCCCGGATCAACTACAAGGTGTTATTGTATGTGTACAAGGCACTTCATGGACTAGCACCACAGTACCTGACTGACCTGACCGATGTCTACCGACCCAGGAGAGCCCTCAGGTCGGAGAACAGCCTGACACTCGTGGTGCCCAGATCAAGGACTGTCACGTACGGATCACGCGGCTTCAAAGCATCGGGAGCCAAGTTATGGAACGAGTTGCCATCAAGTGTCAGAGAATCGACATCCATGAACAGTTTTAAACGTGCACTCAAAACACATCTTTTTAGACTTTATTACGGTGGTTAATCATTAACTAGTCAGTAACTCTAGTCTAACAATATTATCATTACAATGTATTATGTCAATGGAACTAATGTATTTTAAACATGTTAATTTTACTTTTCTTAATTGTCATTCTTATTTCTGTACAGCGTCTTTGAGCGAACTCTTATGTTTGAAAAGGACGCTATATAAATGTGGTACAAATAAATAAAATAAAAATAGCATAATGCATGGTAACTATAATTGTACACACAGTGTCTGTTATCTTAGATTAGAACACGATAACACGTATATTATAGTGGGAAGTCTCATGAAAAAGGTCCTACTACTTATGACGAGGCTTATCCAGTTGAAATAGTACTGACAAAAAAAATATGGTTCTGCATTAGGGTCCCCGAAAAAGTGATGTGATGACACGATTTTATCAAAGGTTAGGTTAGGTAGTTAACAACGGGTGCGCTCGATTTCCCCACACGAGAACAGGTGTTGGAACAACAGAACCAGTTCCAAGTTGACTAAAACGAGCGAGTGAGAACCAAACAGCAAAATGTGGGATGAAGTTGTGGTTGCTGTTGGTGCTTCTGCTATAGTTTCAGTGGTGCCACCTAGGAACAGTTATGTTCACTCCGTCTTCAAGACGGAGTGAAAAGTGTAGCACCGTTGGTGTAGTTCTGCGGAATTGAGTGCATGGTAGTTTCGTAACCTGTTCTGGTGGCAGTTGGTGGCAGTTCGTGCACAGAAATCGAGCGCGCCCATTGTCCATGTTTACTAAATCAAATGAAATACTACTTCCACAAGTTTGTTCTCACAAGCCTGAATAAATTCAAATAAAATCAAATAGTATCCAGAACAACTGGATCCAGAAAGCATGGACATATTGGTTGCCTCCAAGTGAAAATTTGAGTGTCATTCGACTTGATTTGATTTGAATTTATTCAGGCTTGTGGGAACCTGATACAAACGCATATACAGTGGTCATATATAAATAACATAATAGTACAATATTGAAGTACACAATATGAACTAATACAACTATTTATCGATCCCACTTGCCTAGGATAGCACACAAAAGCCTCTTATTTCCAGTGTGGTCCCGGGATTCAACATGGGGGGCGGAAGTACACATGATTCCTGATTTTTGACCACTTCTAGCAGACTAGAAGTACATAAGGGATATGGGAGGCATTTTGTCTCTGGGGATCTGATATTGTTTGTACATGTACAGATATTGAATGACTGAACCTTCGTCTAATTTATCACCCAAAATCAATGAACAAAAAAATGTTGAAATTTTTTGGGAGGTGCAGGCATGTACATGCACTGGGATCTGCCCCTAATACAGGGACACATCAACTTGTCGGGGCCCAAGTTTATGGCCTAGCATCACTTGATGTGAACTGGAAATGACAAGGAAATGACTGATCTATTGTCAGTGAATAGTACCGGTTGCACAATATATCAGTTTAAATATCAATTATGTAACTTAAACAAGCCACAAGAATCACAAGATATCATATTGAAGAGTTGTGGAAATAACCGCTAACCAAATACCAATCGTGATTTGATGTGGCTGGTTAAACTATAAACAACTCGGGTTCAGTGTACTGACATCATTATGTCTACTTACAAAAGGTTCCTTACAAATGTCTGACTGTTAATGAAATCCTTGACAGGGTCCTTCCTGATCCTTAGCCAAAATCAAGAATTATTAGTCACAATATATTATGTTGGTTTTTAAATCAATATAAATTTTGTTATGTCCCAACTTCAATATGAATGTCTGTGAATATGTTTGTACATGTATGAATTTAGAGAAATGTGCAGATTGGCAAAGGTAGATTTGTATATTTGAAAAGTGGCTCTCGCCATTTGATTAGTCAGTTCAGAAAATCTGCAGCCACTTTCCAAATTTAGTTGTTGGTCAAGAATAGATGTTATTAAAAAAAAAAAATTTGAAACACGTTATATAGCGATACTGATATGGCCTCAATATACCACCCCTAGACTAAAGGACAAAAGTAACAATATGTGGGTCAAATATCATTAACCTATCCTTTAACTTCCATTAAAGGTGATCCAACATGACTGAGAAAAAGGAAGAACCGACCGAAAACACAACTTCGGAAGGAGCCGACAAACTCACAAAACTTGGTGCTGAAAAGCTGCAAGCAGGAAATGTTACAAAAGCACTGAATTGTTTTGACCTTGCATACAAATGTGCACAGAAGCTTGGTGATGCTTTCCTCTTACGGGCCTGTGCGTTCAACCTTGGAGCAGTCTATGTCGCAAGCCGCAAACCACAGAAAGGCATTGAGTTCCTGGAGAAGGCAATCCCTCCCCCGACCACACATGACGGACACTCCAATGGTGATCTGTATTACAACTTTGGCCTGGCATACGAGTTGCTCGGCAACAGACAGGAATCTGTGCGATACTTCGAGCTCTCTCTGGAAGAATACGGAAAGGATGGCAACCATTTCATGGAAGCCGAAGTGGCCTCAAAAGCCGGAGCCCTGTACCTGATCATTGGCAAGTATCGACAGGCAGCTAGGGCCTACAAGATAGCCGTGGAGACGTACGGCAAGCTCAAGGATCTGGCCAATCAAGGCCAGTGTCTGTGTCACCAGGCCACCGCACTCTTCAAGAGTCGGAAAGTCCCCGAAGCTCTACAGATGGCTGACAACTGTGTCATGTTGTGTCAAAGTGTCAGAGATGAGGAAACACTCGGTACGTCTGAACTTTAGCACAACTTTTTGTAATTCCAATACAAACCCCAAACTGAAGGCAGTTACACAGCTGTGATATTGCCAGCCGAGTTTTTGTTGATTGCATTTCTAATTTTTTTTCCATAGAACAGCACCACCAGTTATTATTTATCATGATTGCCAAATTGCTGGTAAGATTTTTTCTGTGGTATTTTGTGTTTCAGGTAAACTGTACAATGAGCTGGGATTGGTTTACACTCAGTGCTCAGACTTCTCACGGGCCCAGTCGTGTTTTGAGCTGGCACTGCCTCTGAGTCAGGGACCGAAAGGCGACAAGAAGCGACAGGCCGTGATAATGCAGAATCTAGGCGCTGTGTACAACTCTCTTGGGGACTACGAGCGCTCTCTGTCTTTCCACGAAACTGCTGCCTTGTACCATGGTATGAATGTCCTTGTCTCAAAACAGTGCATATCGGGATCAGTATTTTGAGATATATACCAGTACATTCCATTCGTGATTATTTGCCAACCCATATATCATGTATATATACGCCAACTTCGCTTATTGCCAACGTGTTGCTAAATCCCCTTTCACCATCGATATATGTACCCTCTGAGTTGAATACATAACATGACAATGTAGGTATTCCAATAGATCTTTAACTGAGGAGTTTTTTAATTGTTCTTCATTAACATCATTTACATCATGGTTAAGCATGGATCCAGGGAACTCATGACAATGACTACTTGGTGGTATATCTCTGGTACAGCTGAAGAATTGAGCATGTTCATTATCCTGCTGACCTCAATTCCACATCCTAAATGTACATGTAATAATGATGTTTTCCCCAAACATGGCTTTATCTATCAAGGGAAGTGTTCTATATAGCATGTCATGTATCCATGCCTTAAAATAATAAATATAATAAGTTACGTATTACTTTCCAGCTGAGGTTCACAATCGGGCCGCTCAGGGACAGTGTTTCATGAACCTTGCCTTTGCACACAGTCGCCTTGGTAACACGGAAGGGGCTGGGGAGTGTTACCTTCATGCTCTGCAGGCGGCGCGTGATACAAGTATGTCCTACTTCACAGCACAGATTACTTTATAGGTAGTAGACTGTGTTACAGTTTTGTCACCAGACAAATCTGAATGGCCTCTATATTGTACTTCTATAATGGACCGTTTATCGAGGCAGGTCGTATGATTACTGGATTCAGATCAAACCTTGCTGTCTCCTCTCCCCACCAGAGGACCAGCACGCCCAGTGGCAGGCGATGGAGGGTCTCGGAGCCGTGGCCTTCCATGATGGTAACTCCGCCCGCTCCGTGCGATACTACCAGATGGCACTGTCCACTCTGGCCAAGTCGGAGGAGAAGAACGTTGTGGCCCACGACCGACTGATCGGCAAGATGCGGGACGCGCTGCAGCACCAGATAGGCACCGAGGACGGGCGCGGCTCACTGGTGTGTGGCATCGATAGCCCACTGTTAAAGCTTTCATATGAGCAAGCAATAACAAGAAATATTCATTGTCCACTATTCTTCGAGTACTGCTGTAATAGTATCCAATCACATGTAACATTTACTTGATTACAATTGAAGTAATTAAGTTGTAGCAGCAATGAACTAGTTCAATGTTGACTGACGTGATTTGTTGATTGACTTTGCCGCTGACAGCTGGGGAAGGCTGGGACACTGGCAGGAAAAACCCTTAACGCAGAGGAGAAGAAACTACTCACGTTAGTTAAAGATTCACTTGATTGTAGAGAACAATATGTGTGCATTTGGTAATCATGACATGCAGGTGTGTGTCCTCGTTATTTTGGCATACTGGTATCATCTTCTTGATCAAGTGGATACAATCATGCATGTGAAATTTTGTAGATAAAAGTGATCAAGTTTTCTAGATAGCTGTATGATTTATCCAATGGTGATCTTGCACATGTTTTTGTACATATTAATGAATGATTTGCATTTGTAGTCTTGTACAGAACAAAAAAATCCCGTATGAGTTCGTGCCGATAGCCCTAGGTTTGGGCGGCTATGAGACGGACGACGATCAGTCATTTTGGCAGACCCCGAGGGGTTCTAGGTATGCCAATCCTTCACTAGATGGCTCTGTGTCAACCTGTCTGTTTAACACTAATGCTTGTGTATGTATTGCAAAGATTATCAGATCTTGCTGTCCATCTGTTCAGTATGTCTGTCCAACACCTAACAAGCCTTCTTCATGCTCTTAGTTCTGTTTTTATGGTGCAATGATAGAGGATTGTTTTCTTTGTTTGCTTCCATTAATTCAGTTTCATGCACTTTAGCGTCAAACATTAGAGAGTTTCCGCATCCACTCACTTGTACTTGTACTTGTACTTGTACCTATTTGCAGGTACAATTACTATACATACACGTATACACTTGATAACAGTTTCCGCATACATCTTTGTTCTTCTTTTTCCATGATGTGTATCAATGTACTAGTATCGATAGTATCAAATGAGAGGCGTTCTGCACCTCAGACTGAAGGTGTGAATAGCTACAAGTACAAGTACAAGTAAGTGGATGCGGAAACTCTCTATTATAAATCTACTTGATGCGTTCTGGTAACTATGCCATAATCAATAATGATATCTACTTGATGAATCCTAGTTGATGTACAGTACTTTTCATTATTTTCTTTGATATTCTGATCCCTTACTTGGCAGCAACATACATTGTTCATTATTGTATTTTTTTACTTACTTTTAAATTTATTTACTAAAGATGCTTTCAAAATATCCTGTTGAAGAGTGTTGCAGTAGAACTATACAATTTGTAATTTGTTCCAAAAAAATCCTAGGTCACATATACATTTTACAGGTTATTTAATTGACATGAAAAAGGTATGTTGAGACATGTAGACTGAGGTCTGACCATGTGGGTGTGTGATTTTGGCAGGATGTTACGAGAGCGCAGCATGCACAGACGCACAAGGTCCCTGGGAGACAGAGACGAGGTCGATCGTAACCATGACAACGCCAAGGAGAAACTTAAGAAGGAAAAGGTTAAACCCAGCTTGAATAGAAGGTGAATACAAAAATCTAAATATGAGTATTTTGCTTGTGGAATGCTGACCAGTGATTTTGGTCTAATGCTATTACATTTATTTGAGAAACCGATCAGTCTACCATAATTATAAAAATGTGTGTATTGCTTTGCTAAAGATTATAGTGTTCTTAATCTTGTTTTTTTGGTAATTATTAAGAATTAAATGAGAAAGTGATATATGCACTATTCGATCTCACATCCACAATATCATCACAACTGGTGACTGGTAATCTGACGACAAGTTGCCCTTCTCACTTTTCTTCCACACTTTCTTCTCATTTTTTTAATACACACCGACCTGCTTGATGTTTCTTGACAAATCCCATATCTGCACCCTCGCATGCTGTCACCCTTGCTTGCGCCATGTCACCCTCGCATGCTGTCACCCTTGCTTGCGCCATGTCACCCTCGCATGCTGTCACCCTTGCTTGCGCCATGTCACCCTCGCATGCTGTCACCCTTACTTGCGCCATGTCACCCTCGCATGCTGTCACCCTTGCTTGCGCCATGTCACCCTCGCATGCTGTCACCCTTACTTGCGCCATGTCACCCTCGCATGCTGTCACCCTTGCTTGCGCCATGTCACCCTCGCATGCTGTCACCCTTACTTGCACCATGTCACCCTCGCATGCTGTCACCCTTGCTTGCGCCATGTCACCCTCGCATGCTGTCACCCTTGCTTGCGCCATGTCACCCTCGCATGCTGTCACCCTTGCTTGCGCCATGTCACCCTCGCATGCTGTCACCCTTGCTTGCGCCATGTCACCCTCGCATGCTGTCACCCTTACTTGCGCCATGTCACCCTGGCATGCTGTCACCCTTGCTTGCGCCATGTCACCCTCGCATGCTGTCACCCTTACTTGCGCCATGTCACCCTCGCATGCTGTCACCCTTGCTTGCGCCATGTCACCCTCACATGCTCCATGGTCTATTACCTCCCGACCTCAGTCACCTGCGTAGATCTGTACCTGAGCGCTCTGTCCTCTTTCACAAACCCCCCGTGTCCAGGTACAGCCGGCGGCAGTCGTCCCCCGCCAAGGTGGCTGAGGGCCCGGGACGCAGACAGGCGTACCTCGACTCCCTGCTCCGCACTGACGACCACGAGTCCGAGGACGAGTGGAAAAAACGCATGAAGAAATACAGGAAACGACACGACTCAGGTTGGTTAGGTTCCAGCTCAGTTATCACCGTACGATTGATAGTTTGTGACACCTTTCTTACCTGTGTAGTCTGACTCTGTTCTCAAAACATCGCAGTATCGAGGGTTATATACGTTCCAATGCCTCAACGCTGTTGTTCCTTGACGTGATTGAAGCCAAGTCACACATTCTATTTATATTTCAGATTTTATTTCAGATATTTTCTCTGATTGCAGTGAAGGTGATTTCTTGTGCTGTTTTCCTCAGAACATTTATGTCCAATTTGAATGTGTTCATATATGTTGGTTGTCAAGTGTGCTTGTTTTTGAGGTGACCCTTTGAACTCGTTACATGCAGCTATTGTCATGTCTGTTTTCTGTCTGTTTGTCTTCCATTCAACAAATAAAAATATTTTTCGCCCTATACCATTATTGAATAATTTTCAATGACCATTTTATTTGTCCATAAATGTTCTCTCTTATTTGGTCTAAAGGATGGCATATTGTGCCATTTATCTCTGCATTGAGATGACTTGAGATGACTTGAGATGACTTGGAATCGCTTTACCATATCGGTCCAATAGGCCCAAAAATGTTCAGACTGCGCTGAATAGCCGTTAAGCACGAAATGCTTCAAAATAGAACTTCGGTTCATGTTCTCGCATGAGCATATACATGGATATATACCGGTAAGACTGTGGGTCATCTTCCAGTGACCAATGACCTCAAGTGACCTTCAGTTCTCATACTTGAAGACATAACTCATGATTCATACAATTTGAGCAAGTAGCTGATGACGTTTCAAAGCAGCCTTGGTGCTATGTTTTGTTTAATCTTGGATGCATGGCATGGATGTACACATGTTATGCTGTGAATGCTGAATGTTTGTTGTCTTCATTCCATGCTCAATATTGATTGCAACTTTATCATTTGGTTCTATTACTGTCTGAACACATTTTAAAAATGAAATAATACAATTCTGGATAGTAGAATTATTTAATACTGAAATTTTTGGGATAATAAGAATTGTTTTCTTTATAATCACTGTGTTTTTGTACCCCAGCAAAACATAATTATTGTACAGTGTATACAATATAGTTATGAATGGTTTTGAAAACGATTTTTTTTCCCTCTTTCTTATAAATTGTATCCAACTTCTCAGACACAAGCAGCAAGCGTCAACACACCGCTGACAACGAGAACAAAAACAAACGGCGCCAGACCGAGAAGTCCAGTGATGACCAGTCGTCGGTCTCCTCCACACAGACGCAGGAGATTGAGGCCGAGAAGCATCGCGAGAACCTCCGCTCAATTCCAGTCAAGAAGCCGCCATATCGTAGCAAAGCCGACACTGAAACAGAGTCGGAAACAGTCCTTGGGGACTCAATGTCTGATCCCAGGTCTCGATCTGCGTCTAGAACGTTGTCACGGGATAGCTCCGAGTCCAAGGCCAAGCCAAGGTCAAGGTCACTGTCACCGACCAGGTTTGTACTGACAGCTTTATTACTTCACTTCTGGTACTGGGTAAATCTTCACTATATGTTGGAATATAATAAACCTGAATCTGAAAAATTGCACCAGTGACTAACTTCAGTGTTTATAGATAGCAAAAGATTCCGAAAAAATACTGTATGTCCCACAATTTTGCAGATCATCTGGGGAGGAGTTGAACCTGACGGAGCGTAACCTGAGTCAATACCAGGAGCAGCTGGCGCGGGCCGAGGGAGCTCCGTCTGGGACCGAGTCAGAGGCTGATACCATCACCGAGGGCGACACAACCACCGAGGGCGACACAACCACTGAGGGTGACATCGGGGAAACATCCGGGACAGACACGGTGACTGAGTCTAAGGCCGAGTCGGACAGCCTCTCAGAGACGGACCGGGACTCGGATGTTGAGGGTCGTGGAACGCGGACTGGCACTGCGGGGTTAGTGTTCAGGCTTGTGGAAGCAGGTAGAGGGCGCAAAATTAGTAGAAGATTAAAGTCAAGTCAAATTCACTCAGAACTGTATGTTACATCCTTTATTACACAAGAGATCATTTTGATACAGTCCAGAGCTGTGAATTTGAGTCATAGACTGTACCCTCAGTTTATAAAGAATAATATGTACATGAGTAAATAGATATTTCCGCTCCCTGGGGAAATTCACAACTCGATAGAATGAAACAAACAATAAACAGAGATAAAAAAAATCATACAGGTCTATAGATTAATACAGTAGATTATTTATATTTTTCACATATAATTGGACATTGGGATAAGGATTGATGATAAAAGAGCTGCATGGAAAAATAAATGATAGCTGTACTCTGGTGCCCTTAATAGTGTGGACAGTAACAGCTATTTCTGAACTTATCAAGATCAAGGTATATACAGTATCTCAACGAACTTTGGCAGTATGACGGCCACTTTTAGTGGAGCTTCTAGTTATCATGGACTTCACATGGAATATGAGAAAGTATTGGCTTGCCTAGGTAACTACATATTGATAAAGCATGTTTGCCTGCATGTCATGTTTGATGCATGTTCTAGAATTGTAGCCAGGATCCAGTACTTACTTGTACATTGTACTGGGATTTGGAATTTGGAATATGTTTGCATGTGGAGTCACTGATCATCTATCCATATATGTAGTCAGATTCAGTATGTTCACTAAGCAGTATGCTCACCAGTAATTCACCAGCTTGTCTAACCGTTCACTATCACCTGTGCTGAGCATGATTCGTTTGCCATGTTTCACTTACAGACCCCCCGACTTCACCGCGCCCCTCCCGCCAGATGGCCGCACCAATCCACCTTTAGTTCTGACCTACGAGAAGCCACGAGACACGCCCCCTGGCGGCTCACAGGAAGGTGAGCGGCTCACACGCAGAGCCAGTCGCAACTATTTCAAAACAGAGCAGGGGGTCACCGAGGGTCAGGGGCATGTTCGCTTCCAAGGTCAGCCAGGGTCAGAGGTCAAAGGTGAAGGTCAGAGAAGTGGTGGTGAGTCTCGGCAGGACACAAGCTGGCATGTTGTCTTGTTCTGTCTCTCTCTTGCTGTACAGCTCCGGCTTGTGGCTCAGAACTATGTGTACATCTAATCTACTGACCTTGTCAAAAGTACTGACCTTGTACTGGCCTCTGCACTGTGGAAATTTCGTTCCCAAGCCTCTGTGTACACTCTCGTACGAAGCTTTCTGTTTTTATTAGGCATTATTTCGTAAGAAACTAGGTTTAAAGTTTGTATGTACTTGATGTGATTTATATCACAGTTTGTAATGCTGTCAGTAGGGGTCCAGGGGTATATATAAGATGTTACAGCTCAGTTGGTAAACTTTGCGATGCTTGAAAACTATAAATACAAACTTTGTCATTTCATTTCTGCATCGAAGCTGTAATATTTTATCTGATGTAGAATAGTTCATATTTCTGAAAATTTTCTGTATATAGTTTCAAATAGACATGGAATATCTCACGTACTTGGAATTAGATCTAGTCTGCTGCAAACTTATGAACGAAATATTTTGTACTAACTTAACACAAAAGACTATTGGACATAGTGTAAACTTGCATTCTAGAGTGCATGCATTTTATTCTTTCCAAATGATGCTATATAGCTGTTCAGGTACATTCTGCATAAAATGATTCATTGATGTCGACACCATATTGATATTTTTAGTGCTGTGTTTTCATTTTGCTATAAAAGAGAAAAAATAATATTCAGTTTACATGCATTTTATCAAATGTAAAATAAGTACGTTTGTTTGTAGAGGCATATTCAAATCCACTAACTAACCCGTATTAACTTTTTGATACACGCTTGTCAGCCAAGAGTCTCAAGTCGACAGTACCTGACCCCTCAGACCCGGACTACCAGACGATCCGGAGCCTGCTGAGAACCGAGCAGCTCAGACAGGAGGAGCCGGCCCCAGGACCCTCGACCCAGGACGACGACCCACCGGAACTACCGCCCAGAAACTTTTCACAACTCGAGGGCGTCTTTAGCAGGATGAGTCGCGCTGAACAGTGAGTGACGTACAGGGCAGCAAGAAACGTTCTGATGAAATGTTGATCATCACAGGAAGTTATTGCTTTTGTCTGCTCCTCATTCACAAATGTTATGTATTTCGCAGACTTCTGTGTAATTAGCATTATTTGTTATTGCCACATCATTGTGCAAATGAGTGTGTTTTATTCAAAGATCATTCAATCTGTTACAACTGTTGACATGGTTACTGTCGTATCACCAGGGAGGAATTCCTGTACAACTACAGCAAGATACAGAGTGAACAGAAGCGTGAGAATGCTGCGTACAACAACAACGACCCAGAGCTTCCTATGCGCAGGAAAGGCAGTCGAAATACCTCCAGAGCGTGTATAGTTATGTGAACTGTGATAACTTGGGCTTGTTATTTGTTTAAACTTTTCAATGATCTTACATGTTTTCTGTTGGTTTATGTTTTGTTAGTTCAAAAAAAAATCATGTGATCATTATACGACAGAGGATATTGTAAATGTACTCAACTATAAAGTAATTGTGCAGGAAATTTACATATCTGTGAACTACTTGCGAGAGTGTCTTGCTCCTGTCATTTTCCCTAGTTAGTATTATTTCTGTGATATTTGTATTAAATACCATGCTGTGATGAAAATACAAGATCCTCGTACATGTATATAACTTATTTCATTAATACGAACACTACACTGAACTGAAATATAAACACCCCATGTGAGACACCGGGTAGCTTTTGTTTTACACACAAGGCGTTTATATTTTAAAGTATCGGTTATATTGTTATTGTATGTAGAACATTGTTGTGTAATAATTATCTGAGACATGTGTAACAAGCCTCACCCGGGTTCTTGTAGTCCTTGAAAATAAATGTTCTGATTATACGTCAGTATCTGCAGTGTGCTGGCAAAGTGTTATTGCTTGTGGGGTTCCCACAGTTCTCAAATTCGTAGACTAAGTTGGGCCCTTAAAGGTCCTGGAAAAGTTCTTGGATTTGAAATCATATTGGTCAATCATATTATTGTTATATGATTGCACTCGTACTACAAGACAACTTTTTGGGAGCGAAAGGTAATTTTCTTTGAACAAAAAATGAAATCATTAAAGTCATGTTACACATGATTTCAATTCTAAAGCCTTGATTTATTTGGCTTGAATGCATTTGTGTTGTATTGTTTTGTTTTTTTTCAATCAATCAAATTTATTTTGTAAATGTCGTCCCACCAAAAATAAAATTAGGCCAAGGGCCAAAGATAGGTTATCGGACAATACATGTGTATATGTTTAATATTTTAGATGTTAGTCAGGTCACTGGTTAAATTTAAGGTCAAGAGAATATTCAGCATGTATAATATTAAGTATATATCATGTCCACGGTTGATTGCTACGCTGTAAATTCAATAAACAGAGAGATATTAGCAATTTTGTCCTGTGGCCTTGAAAATGAAGGCAAAGGTCAAATTCAAGGTCATCAGAATATTTGGCGTATAACATTTCCTATATGTCCTTCATTGATTCCCACACTATGAAGTCAATAAGGGATATATTAGCCATTTTGTTCTGTCACCTTGAAAATCAGGTCAAAGGAAACTTGAAAATAAGGTCATTGGTCAAGTCGAGGTCACGAGAATATTCAGCATATATCATTTGGAGTTTGACCACAATTGATTCCTAAGCTGTAAAGTTGATAATAAGTGATATATTAGTCATTTTGTCCTGTGCCCTTGAAATTTAGGTCAAAGGTCAAATTGAAGGTCATGAGAATAATCTGTATATATAATTTCCTATATGTTCATAATTGATTCCTAAGCCGTAAAGTCGATCAGAAGCGAGATATTAGCCATTTTGTCCTGTGACCTTGAAACTTCAGTCAAAGGTCAAATTCTAGGTCATGACAATATTCAGAATATAACATTTCCTATATGTTCACAATTGATGCCTAAGCTGTAAAGTCAATAAGAAACGAGATATTAGCCATTTTGTGCTCTTGACCTTGAAAATGAGGTCAGAAGTCAAATTCAAGGTCACGAGAATATTCAGCATATATCATTTCCTATATGTCAACAATTGATTCCTAAGCTATAAAATCGATAAAAAGTCAGATATTAGCCATTTTGTCCTGTGACCTTGAAAATGAGGTCAAAGGTCAACTTCAAGGTCATGACAATAATCTGCATATATCACTTCCTATATGTTCATAATTGATTCCTAAGCTGTAAAGTCGATAACAAGCGAGATATTAGCCATTTTGTCCTGTGACCTTGAAAATGAGGTCAAAGGTCAAATTCAAGGTCACGAGAATATTCAGAATATATCATTTCCTATATGTCCACAATTGATTCCTAAGCTGTAAAGTCAATAATAAGCGAGATATAAGCCATTTTGTGCTCTGACCTTGAAATTGAGGTCAGAGGTCAAATTCAAGGTCACGAGAATATTCAGCATATATCATTTCCTATATGTCCACAATTAATTCCTAGTGTCTAATCTCAATATTAAGTGAGATATTTGGCATAATGTGTCCCATTATAAAGCATAGGAGAATTTAACATGGAAAAGTCCCATTTGGGCCGAGTTTGGGCCAAAATGGCCCATTTCGAGCGATTCAAGCGCAACGAAACTTATACACATCATAGGAGTACATATGAGGAGTGTTATGTATCAAAAAGAAAAAAAGTTACTGAACAGATTTTGAGAAAATGGCCGCCAAAGTCCAAAATCAGGCATTTTTCGTCGAAAACGGCCACCATTTTGAAAAAAATGCGAAAATCAAAAAACTAAAAAATACCTCCTTGAATTATTTTTGAGCATTTTTGTGCAAAATTTCAGAAAAATTCGCCTGTAAACAAAAAAGATAAAAATGTGGACGACAGACGACGACGGACGCAACGCTATGCCAATAGGTTATCGGACCAAAGGTCCGGTAACCTAAAAAGTGCCTCCCTACCCAGTTTTGAAAAAATAGGAGGACGAGAAACAGAATATTAATTTTTTTTAGGCCTTACGTTCCGAACTCAAATATGGCAAAATATCTTTTCCAGGATTTTATGAAATACTAATAAACACATAAAGATGTCTCCAGTTTGGTATCATTTATTGCTCAATAACATTTTATCATAAACAGAAGGAATTTTTTTTTACATTAATCTACTTTCCTGTCGAGTCTTGAATGCAACAACTGATAAATTGGAAATAATTTAGCTAACATTGATGACCAATAAACCAGGGGCCTGTTTCACAAAGAATCTAAATCTACTTTAGCTGCATGAATCGGCCCAAGTAGCACACCTTACTCTGTTAATACTACTCAACCACTGAATGTATACCATATTTTATCCGTCTGGCACATTTTTAATCTTCATTGAATTTAGAAGAAATAGTAAGCTGCGCTACATGGGCCAATGAATTAAGGAATTAGCCTAGTAACTAACCCCCATGCTTAACACAAAACTTAGTTGGCTCAAGTAGATTTAGATTCTTTGTGAAACAGGCCACATCAATAACTGCAGCACTTGTATATAAATCCTGATTCACTTATTCCGTCTCAAGTCATATACACACAGAATGAATATGCAGCTTGAATGCCAATGTTATCCAGGGGAGGCCAGTAACAGATATCGGGTATAACAAACAAAATTGATATTGCACATCTCCAAATGCCATTTACAATGTAATGTTTAACAAACCAGCCTTGCTAGAATCTACAACTGGTGTATAATACACAATGTATACAGTAAACATTCATGCTATCAGACTCCCACTCAACACTCGCAGACATACAGACTAACGACCTGTTCATTACCAACAGGCTTGTATAATCCCATCACAAGACACTCGTACTGGAGTCGAACTTCGCCATTCAGAAAGTAGCTTCAGCTTAAACCCCCAATAGTTGTCAAAGAACACAGAATACAGCAATAATCTCCACATCAAGCACAGCACTCCACCCCCAGTCTCACACCACACTATCATAATAGCCTGCTCACTACTAACATTTATCCATCTGTATACCATTATATTATATTTCAGATAAGAATTGGAATCTTATCCATTCATCAGACGTGTTTGTTCTGCTGAAATCTCACCTGATGTCCATAATAAGTAATACCTAGGGTACAGATGAGATCTTATGACCGCGGTAGTTTTGGTAAAACATTTTAGGACACGCAAATCAAAAGGTCATAAGATGCTGAATGAATCTCTGGGCTGAACCAGTGTTTATATTCTTTGGCTGAACACACTCATATTTGCATTCACTCTCTCCTTCAAACAGGTGAAAACATTCAACGGAAATAACACAGTTTGACATTCGATTCTCTCAGCTCAATTCATGTGATTTTAATGGAACAATGAGAAGGAATAAATAAGGAATAACGAATTGAACATAAGTTCACACACAAAAGAGAAAAGTTTGCATGGCAATGCCTTTCACTGATTTTTTAGGAATGCGAAACACCTAAGATTTTCACTGTGGTGCCTGAAATACAGGTACAATAAATAGTATTACAATAAAATAGAGTACATTGTGATTTCATGGTCCTTGATCTGTAGTGGCAGTTGACTAGATGATGTATTTATTTTGACTAAGTTCACGCCGAGATCGACATGAGACTGTACAAATGCAGATCTTCTGGTTGACAAACAATCGTAAAGTGATAAATGCAATCCTAGGCCCACACCTGTAAATAAAACAAACACATTTGTCATCATAGGTACTAGTAGTCGATTATAAATACAGTAATTAGACTACTTCAACATAAGCTTGTTATTTGGAAATAATTTAGATTATGTCAACATAAAAGGATGCCTAACACAATCTGAGTAGAAAGTGCAGGCCACAAGGTATACTGATTTATTTATGTGAGCATTGTAAGTTATATATCACTGACCCGTAGGGTGTAGTCCCAGCTTCCGGTACAGAGCCCAGTGCCATCTGGTGACACGCCCAGACAACTGACGCGGTTCTCATGGCCGTACAACATAGATATCCGATAGCCCTTCAGTGTGTCCCAAACATTGACTACGTAATCGTTGTAGCCACCAAACAGCAGTCGACCTGCAACAAACAACATGTAAATGGGAACAAACATCTCCCATATTGGGAAGGATTTGTTTGAACAAGTCCGCATATGACAGCATCTTTAATTTCTTTCCTACAGCACCTAAGCATTCTAAATGACCATTTGTGCATGTTGTGAAGGATGTTTTTAGAGAAGATAAGACTTACCGCTGACTGAGAAGTCGACAGAATTACAGCCGAAGATGATACTCTCTTTCTTGTAGCATGCCACCTCCTTGTCGGCACGCAGGTCAAACAACCGACACTGTGTGCAAACCATGGATAACTTATAGCATCACATGTGTATCTTTGCTGTGAGTTTCTGAATCTATTCTATTTCATCAATATTGTCAATATTTGACTGATATTCTGGCAAAAGTCATCACTACCTACATTGTTGAAAGTAAAACCGATAACGACTGTATTACAAGGACAACTGATGTCTTCTATCAGATGACTGAGCGCATAGAAACGTATTGTCATTTTGTGCTATATTAAAATAATAAATTATTATTATTAACTAGACGCTTCCGGTCGCCTACGACCGCTTGGGTGTATCCCCCGTAGCCCTATCATCCCTGTTGCCCCAAATATATCACTGATGTACATTGTGAGTGTGAAACCTTTCAAGCTTATTGAAGGTCGAATTCAAGATCACCACTAAAATCACTGCATACGAATTTCCATTTCGACATGTTCGATAAAATAACGAAATTACAGCCAGATAAAAGTTTTCATCTAAAGTTATACTTCAACTCAGAATATTTGACAAACTTGGTTCCAAGTTGAAATTCAAGCAAAAGTTGACAAAAACTGCATTTCAAGATGACTAAATTGGAGCCAGATCGAACTTTTCACCATAAATTATATTTCAACTCATACTATATGCCAAACTTGGTTCCAAGTTGAAATTCAAAGTAAAAGTTGACCAAAACTACATTTCAAGATGACGAAATAGGAGCCAGATCAAACTTTTCACCATAATTTAAATTTTAATTCATAATAACTATGTGCCAAACTTGGTTTCAAGCTGAAATTCAAGTAAAACTTTACCAAAACTGCATTTCACGATGACGAAATTGGAGCCAGATCGATTTTTTCACCATAAATTATATTTTAATTCATAATATGTGCCAAACTTGGTTTCGAGTTGAAATTCGAAGTAAAAATTGACTTTAATGGTAAAAATAATGTTAACTTATCCAGTTACACCCATGAAATCTCTACTGGACAAAACATTTAAATTGTTGAGCTCAATAATAAATGTTTCTTGTCTTAACTATTTTTCTTGAGGTCAATAATAGACTTAACTAGTAAAAATGATGTTAACTTATTCGGCTACAGCCATGAAATCTCTACTGCACAGAAGCTTTACCTTGTTGAGCCCAATAATAAATGTTTCTTGTCTTAACTATTTTTATTGTGGTCAATAATAGACTTAACTAGTGAAAATAATGTTAACTTATTTGGTTACACCTGTGAAATCTCTACTGGACAAAACCTTTACCTTGTTGAGCTCAATAATAAATGTTTCTCATCTTAACTATTTTTATTGTGGTCAATAATAGACTTAACTAGTAAAACCAATGTTAACTGGATTAAAGAAGAAGAAATGCTTGAAATCATCAGAAACACCTTGGATAATGAGATGGGGCCTATTGGTTTCACTAGTTCTGACATCTTTGGTATCCAGCTTTGTGAAATACCTGGCCAGAAGCACTGGATAATATATACCACTGGCCCAGTGGCAAAAGCCAAGGTGCTATCTCTCCATAGTGTGAACATAAAAGGCTGCCGATGTGAACTGTCAGACTTCAACTATAATCCCAAACCCAGAAGTCTACGCCTCTCCATTCATGGAATACCACTTCATGTCGATGAGGAGGAAATTGAGGCGTGGGTGGATACTTTCGCTGTTCGTGTATCTAAAGTACAAGCAGTTCTGAAGACTAGCCCACAACAAGGTAAATTCTACAATGGAAACAGATTCTGTTACATCTCAGAAATATTGGACCCAAGACCCCGCTACAGTACAATTGACATTCAGAACCCATGCAAATCATCTGAGCTGATAACCTGTAACATCACATTGTACTATGAAGGTCAGGTAGTGAACTGTAGGCTGTGTAAGGAAGAAACACATAAAATAGAAGACTGTCCCACTCGTCGCCCCTCTCGTGAATGTTATGAGTGTGGAGATACAAGCCACACGGCTAGAGAATGTACCAGAACAGTCAACCCGGATATAATAGCCTTCAAGGGAGAGGAAGAGCCGCTATCGAACTTCTTTCCCTGTGAGCTGGTAGACGAGGACAACAGGAAGTTTTCCTCCACAGAACAGATGTTCCAGCACAGTAAGGCAGTGACCCTGAAACAGAATGATACCGCGGCCATGATACTCAAGACTAAGAACCCTCGTAAATGTAAAGTCCTTGGAGACAGCCTTGGTGAGGATGATTCCTGGGACAAAGTGAAAGTCCAGAAGATGAGGATGATTTTGACGAATAAATATAAGAACTGTCCCCAATTTCGTGAGACCTTACACCTGACTGGCAAGAAGATCCTGGTTGAGGCTACAAGGGACAACTTCTGGGCCTCCGGACTCAAGAAACAGCACACCATGAAGTATAACCGCGATGAATGGCCAGGAAAAAACAAGATGGGCTCCTTGCTTATGATGATTCGTGACGACGAACTGGCTAGAACAGACGCTAAATGTTCTAAATAAAAAAAATAAAAAAATGATTAAGGTCCTAACCCTAAATGTACGTGGTCTAAGAAAGTTGACAACCCGGAGAAGTATATTCAGGAGAGTCCAAAATTTAAATGTTGATATTGTATGCATGCAAGAGACTCATGTTGGTGATGATGTTGTTAACCAGTGGCGAAATGAATGGAAGGGACAAATTTTATATGTGCCTTGTACAGTGAAAAAACAGGGCGAAATGATACTATTAAGGGATGGCTTTGATAGTTCCAACCTTATCGTGCTTATTAAAAAACCAGGTATATTGTCTATTGAATTCACACACAAGGAGCAAAGATATATAGTATGTTGTATTTATACACCACAGGGCACTGCTGCGAAAGTCAAATTTTGGGAGGAGTTAAGCTGTCAATTGAATGTGTTGGATCAACTAGTAGATTCTCATGTCTTGCTGTGTGGTGACTTTAACTGTGTGCTAGAACCTTCGCTGGATAATATTATGGGTAGGGATCATGACAAGAGGGAAATAAAAGGGTTTCAGGACCTTGTGGATAGTTTGGGTCTGATTGATTCCTGGCGTTCTATGAACCCTGATAGGAAGGATTTTACTTGGAAACATAAGAGTAAATCAGTCATAAGGAGACTTGATTATATATTGTGCAACTCTACTGTTGCAAATCAAATTGCAGATTGCAAAATCATAGATATTGGTTTTACTGATCATAGAGGTGTTTTGTTAACGTTTGGTAATCATCTAGTTAAACGTGGTCCTTCATACTGGAAAATGAATAATGTTTTGTTGACCGATATTGAGTATGTGGAAATGATAAATGAAATTCTGTCTGGAACTCTCATGGAGTATGAGTCATATGATTTACCCGTTCAAATACTTTGGGAGGTATGTAAACACAGAGTTAAATTGAAATCCGCACAATTTGGGAAGCAAAGGGCCATTAAAAAAAAATCTCGTCAGGTCGCAATCTTGTCTCAACTGGAGGCTGCTAATAAGTCATTGATGGATGATCCAGCGAATGAGAAGCTCGCAAATGAAATTGAAAATTTGAAATCAGAAATGGAATACTTCGAAACAGAAACAGCTAGGGGAGCTCAAATTAGATCTAAAGTGGATTGGATCCAGAAAGGTGAAAAGAATACTTCGTTTTTCTTGGGGTTGGAAAAAAGTAGAGCCCATGATAAATTTATAGAACGACTGTGTCTGCCTGATGGTACAGTAGTGACAGACCAAGTCCAGATACTAAATCATATTCATGATTTCTACGAAAATCTTTATACTGATGAAACTGATTATCAAAGATCTGATTTACACAATTTCGCAAGTGACATAAAAGTTCCTTTTTTAACAGAAAACGAAAAAACTATGAGTGATGGTTTCATTACAGTTCAGGAGTGCAGTGAAGCTCTTAAAGACATGAAAAACGATGGTAGCCCAGGCTGTGATGGGCTGACAGTCGCTTGGTATAAAGTATTTTGGCCAAAAATCAAAACCCTTGTTACTAATTCACTAAACTATGGTTTAGCGCACGGTAAAATGTCTTGTACACAGAGAAGAGGGCTAATAAACTTGATACATAAGGGGAAGGGAGCTACGAAGGAAAATTTAAATAATTGGAGACCAATATCCTTGAGTAATATCGATTATAAAATCGCCGCTAAAGTGGTAGCAAATAGAATTAGAAAATATATGCCACGACTGGTCCATGGCGACCAAGCTGGGTTCATTCGGGGTAGATCGGCCTCACAGATTATTCGCACACTAGATGATGTGTTGGAATATCTGGACGAAACTAAAAAACCTGGCATTCTCCTCGCTATAGACTACCAAAAAGCATTTGATACCATTTCGAAAAAATATCTCGTTGCTGCTCTCAAGATATTTAATTTTGGGAAACAAATTATCTGTTTTGTTGAAGCTCTGAATTGTGATATATCTGCTGATGTTTTATACAATGGATATTTGAGTGAATCATTCCCTCTCAATCGTGGAATTAGGCAAGGCTGCCCCCTGTCACCATTGCTATTTATTCTTGCTTTAGAAGTGTTTGCATGTAAAGTTAGACAATCATCTGGTATAAAAGGCATCAATTTGCCAATAAAAAATGGAAATAGTACGCCTGTGAAGTTGTTACAGTTCGCTGATGACAGTACCGTATTGCTGGACGATGAAATTTCCTTAAAAGAATTTTTGGTTCTTACTGAAATCTTTTCAAAATTTTCAGGATTAAAATTGAATAAACGGAAAACTGAAGCAATGTGGTTAGGGTGTTGGAAATTCAGAAGAAAAGAAGTTGAACAGCTACAATGGAAAATCTATCCTAACAATTATATGAAAATTTTGGGAGTTAAATTGAGTAGCAGTGAAAGAGCCAATCAAATTCAGGATAACTGGTTGACTCGTATAAACAAATGTAAAAACATGATGAAATTATGGCACAGACGCCATTTGACAATAATAGGCAAAATTGTTGTAGTGAAGTCATTATTAGCTACTCAATTTATTTATATCATGCAATCAATTATTATCCCCGAACATATTCTTTCGGAACTGAACACTATGTTTTACCAGTTTATCTGGTCTCAGAAGTTTGATCACCGAGCCACTGAACGTGTCAAAAGATCAGTCATGATTCTAGATTTTCAAAAGGGGGGTCTTAATATGATAAACATGCACGATGTACAACTACAAATGGCCTTGAAATGGATTCCCAAACTACAAGAACTAGGAACAACAAATTCAGTATCTTGGAAAATCCTTCCTGACTATTATTTTCACAAAGCTGGACTTGGTCTCTTGTCCTTCGAGTGTAATGTCCCTGCTGACAAATTGAGGGGTGTAGATATTTTACCTAACTTTTATAAATATGTTCTGGATGGATGGCTAAATCTTAAATTCAAAATAGATTATCAACCCTCACCAATTATTTGGAACAATTTTGATATACAATATAGGAAAAGTGTTTTATTTCTACCTCGCTGGATTAAAATCGGTATTTTATATATATCTGATATTACAGTCAATGGAAAGCTATCTTACCAGAAGGTGACCTCGTATTTGGGAGAGGGACCATTGACATCATTCGAGTATAACATACTGCAGAATGCGATATCTAATGATACACTGAATAAACTGTTGGATATCCAGCCCGTGGATAAAATATCTTTGAGAAATAGACCGTTAGTTAAATATACTTCAAGAGCATATAAAAACCTGATTGTTGAAAGTAAACAGCAGGACAATGATTGTTTAGTTCATAAATACTGGGCTGACAGGTATGGCGATATAGTATACTCAGACAAGGTGTGGATGTTGGCAAAACAATGTTCGCATGGGGAAGTAGCACTAATTGTGTTACAATGGAAAATTTTGCACTCTATATACATGACAAACAAAACGCTAAACAAATTCTCTTTGCTAGTGACTGAAAACTGTGTAATATGCAATGTGACAGATACAATAGAACATTATTTTGTGAGATGTGTCTTAGTCAGAGAACTGTGGTCACACGTAGAAAACGATATTTTTACGCTATGCGGTAAAATTCATGTTTTGAATGAACAATGTATAATTTTAGGTATTACACAAGAGGATGATGTAGAGTCACTGACTCTTCGTAAAGTGAATTTGCTTATTTTATTAGCAAAATTGTCCATATCAATTTATAAAGGCAACTACAATAACGGATTAATGAGCAAGAGTCTGTTATCGATATACAGATATCAAAAACGATTAAGATGTTTGACGTCATAAAATATGTTCTTTGGAATGATCGCTTATTCAAAAGGAACAAACATGTACTAGTATTGATTGCATGTGTACTAGGTTGTGAAAAAGGAGTGATTGTTGTTCTCTCCTATCATGATTGATTTATATCAATGTACTGTACATGTACATACCCTATGTTATATGTTAAGGTTAGTTGTAGAATCAACTAGCAAGTTACAATTGTGTTTGCTGTTGTGAAGTTGAATAAAAAAAAAAAAAAAAAAAAAAAAAAAAAAAAAAAAAAAAAAACCAATGTTAACTTATTCAGTAATATTGTTCTGTTTTCACCAAAAACATCAGTTCTGTATTCTGAACAAGAATCCAGTGCAATTTGCTTTCATAGTACAGGTTATTGGAGTGATCACACATGTCAAAGTAGGCATTTTAATTGTAGTAATAAGTTAACCTCTCAAACTTATTAATATTTATTCGATCATTCTGAAAAACAATAGGTTTCGTGTGATGGTCTTTCTCATTGAGCCTGTGCGATTTCATCATCATTCATCGAAAACTCCCACCCATAGAGCGTTCACAACCCATGTGTGCTAAACAGGCTAATTTGAGCACAAAATGTTACACCAATCGGCTATTTTGGTTGCTATGGCAACCAAAATCGATAGGTGTTGAGATCTCACCATAAGTCATGTCCATATAAAATATTATCAAAATCGGTTCAGATTTGTAAGCTGTAGCGCGTTCACAAGAAAGTGTCTGCGGACGCGGACGCAGACGCGGCGGCGGCGGCGGCGGCGCGACGATCGTAAATCCATAGTATCCGCCGAACTTTGTTCGGGGGATACAATTATTATGACTGACAGGTCCACGTACCGTGCCATCGTCAGACCCCGTGCCCACCGCGTCACCGCTCGGGTAGAAGCGTACACTGTTGATATCCGACTCGTGGCCCTCAAACACTTGCACGCACTCCCCGGTCCGCATGTCCCAGACCATCACAGATTTATCACAGCTCTATAACACAACAAGCACATGTAACTTGTAAACACTTGTAAGGACTGTTGTAGAGGAGTAAGAATAGTTAGTCAAACAAATCATCTGTGATCAATCGAGTATCCTAGCTCTGTGATTCACTGGACTACACTAGAGATTGCAGACACAGACCGCAGAGACGAAGGTGTTTCCGGACTCGGAGGGTGACAGGTCGAGGCTCATCACGTCGCCCGAGTGTCCGTGGAAACTCTGCATCAGAGAACTACTCTCCACGTCCCAGAGACAACAGGTGCTGTCGCCGCTCCCTGTCAGGATCTGATCCCGTCCCGTAACACAACAGTGAATATATATATATATATACATATATGTATACAACAGGTACACAACAGGTATATATTGTCCTGTTCACACAAAACAATAGTGTAAACGAGAATATGGATAAAATTGCAATACTGTGTTTGTATTTAGAGGGAAGATAGTCAACTCCAGAATATATTAGAAGTCCTGCTGTACTCGATTGACTGATTCTATCCCACTCAAACTACTGACAGACAGACAGTTTGACAGATATCCACTGACCTGTTGGTCCGAGTTTGCAAATTTACAACATGAAAGGTAGCTGGTGTGAGTCGCTATGGCGCGTTTCTTGGTGACAGGGTCCTCATCCAGACTGAGGGGGTAGAGTGTGCACTTGTTGTCCAGGCCACTGGGGGGGGGGGGGGGAAGGGGGGGGGGAGGGAGCAGAAACACAGGGAGGTCAGTGCAGCAACAACATGGCTAACAGTATACAAGGGTATATCCGACGATAACTACCAGACTAGAAGTTGTCAGCATACCCGCAGGCGACAACTGTTCCAGAGGGTCCATATGCACATGCCATCACCCATGTTGTTGGCATGGTAACGGCATGCTCCTGTGTGAAATAAAACGGCAACATGTTAGACACAGGAATGTTCATATACATATGAACTGATTATGTCATGATTATTTAGAAATAATCCATCTTGATCATGATATCTGGACTAAACTATTTCTACGACACTCTCGAATCTATACCTTGTTTGTTGTGAAAGCGTCCCATACCAGCAACTTGCCATCCTGAAAGTGTCAAACACGGGTATATCACACATCCCAAACAAACCAATAGTGTAACAGTCCTGAGTTATAAATCAATGAACAAACTTCATAGCACATTAAAACTAACTACAACTCATTAAACATCAGTTGTAACAACAGTTTATCCCAACAGAAATCATTAAAAGCCATGCGAGTGATAGACCACCACTGAAAAGAACATAGGTTGGTGCTCTTTAACAATGTTAACAGTAACAAGTGAATCAGGAGATTTGGTACATGTACGCTTGGGAAGGAAGGAGACGATAGAAAGAATGAAAAGAAGAAATGTCAAATAAATGTACATAGTTTTGAGACTTGAACATGTTGAATGTCGATATTTGCAAGTATGATGTAGCTGACATCAGAGGTTTGATACTTTACATGTACCGGTACATGGTACGTGGTACACCCCGTAGAAGGAAGGGTAGAAAATGTACACTAGCACCCAAATCATGCAAATGTTTCAAATCATTTAATGTAACATATAGTCTTATGCCCCGTGTTAATGTGTGTTCTCATCCAGACCAAAATCAATGACTTGAAAAATACCTGAATGGTTTTGCTGGTATCAGGGTATGTACATGTATTATACTTATATGTGTCACACAACATGATCAACATATAACCATAAATTCATAAATTGACCGTTGATTCTTGATAATTTTTGGTACTGAGAAAAAGCACGGAATTTCAGTGTATACTGGTATTCCTGAGAGAGTAAGTCATGCGAGAACAGAAAGTACCAAGAAATAGCTGTTAGGAACAACTCAGAGAATTAACTAAATATATCAAATGATTGGAAAGATTAGGTATGCAGTGTTGTTGATAATAAGTATGGAGGTTTGTACCTGAGGTGCAGCAAAATGACACAGCTCAACACAGACCTCAGACACCGAAACAAACGTAGCACATCTACGAAAACAACAAACAAATGTCAATATCGAACTCATAAACATTACAAAATCTACAAGACGTGCATGAACATACATAGGATGGGGACTCACTACCATTGAAGAATAGAGGAATTAATCTTGCACAATATAAAAGTATACAGTCATGCTTGATAGAAATGATCAAAACTCACACACACAACAACCGCATACACCAAATCACACAAAAACAGTAGCTACTGTACATTAGAATTTCCTATGAGTAACTGAATATATTAAAAATTTTCAAAACTTTTTCAACACTATGATACCTAATAAACCACATGTTGTCAGTGAGCTTGACCAATTTAGCTGTACAATTTGCCCTGTTTGCTGTTAGTCTCGATGAAAGCTACCTGAGAAGAGCTGACGATATGTCGCTTGTCCGTTGACCAGTCCATACACAACACCTTGCCTTGGTGACCTTTTAGCTGTCGCCGCGGCTTCATTGTGAACGAAGGAATCGGCTCCAACCTCTGTGCAACGACCATCACTGCAGAGATCAAACATTCTTATTTGTAATCTTTCATGACAAATGCTTATATATGGGTCACAGCTTACATGTAGAATAAATGGTCCATTTATGTTGACCTAAGTTATAACATGACGTGCCTTAATGAGCACATTGTGATTTGGCTATGCTATTCAAAGGGGCACTGGGTTGCATGTAAGATAATTAATAGTAATCATGGTAATCATGGTAATGTGGCCACTCTGTGGTTGGTTGAAATGGATCACAAGATACAGATAGCTTGGCACTGATTACTCACGCCCACATTTTCCCGAGTGACACTTTATCTTACATGTCATGTGCTCTGGGCCACTATATACATGATATAGGGGCTTTGGTTTTCCAAGATATTTGTCAGCCAACACTTCAGGACTGTTCTATTCATAGAACAGATTACATTTACAAACGTCAGATTATATTTATGACCCAGGATCACTGCCGGGCCGACCTGGCTGATCTGACTAACGTCTCGGCAGTAGTTCTGTCAAAGATTTTATATACCAAGATATGAAATCCCCCTGGCGGTCGGACTGAGGAATTACTACATTCGCGTTTTTATGAATGAATGGCTGTGACCAAAACGTCATTTAATGAATGAAAACCGTCTTAAACCGAGATACGTCAAACTAGGGATGGGAATCAGTTGAAATTTCACTTTAGATCATCGGTCACAATTGGTTATCGCCAACCGATCGATGATCGCTTATAGGTTGTGCACGCTTACTAGTAAGTGAAAGCCACTGACCCCGTGTTAGCAATCTAAAAGCATTTATATGACTATTTCCCTAATTTTCAACATTACATCCAGTTACATTACATTGAGTTATTTTTAACTACCTTTCTTAAAATCATATGGAGTTCAGTGCACTCGATAGCGTAGGAGAATGCGTAATTACGCACATCTTATGTCATTTCACGCAAAGATTTATATGTGAGTGCGTACGCTACGCATCGGGAAAATAACAAAGAAATAGCCATGAAACTTTATTTTCGCCGCTGAGAACAAACTTTGTGCCTACGTCATCAAAAGGGTTTCTAGAAGATTCGTACCCAAGAAGATTCGTACCCTGGAAGATTCGTACCCAGTAGAGAAGATTCGTACCCGAGGCCGGGAAGATTCGTACCCATATCAGGGAAGATTCGTACCCAAAATAAATATTTTTTTATATGTTTTGTTTTATCTGTGTGATGGTTCATGAGACATGATCACTTAAAGTGATATATTCACTCTAACCCAAGAACTGGAAGTGAGCCTTAGATAAAAGCAAAGGCAGCAAGGTATATCTGAATTTGAAATATCAGCAGATCAGTCATCTGTACATGTGGCATTTCCGATACATATGCGATTTACAACCTGACAAGTTAAACGAGGGTAGATATAGAATTTGACAAAGAAGGAATGAATTCGGCAAATAAATGAACAATTTTATAAAGAATAAATTGAATCAGTGGATGTCCAATAGTGTTATTTTGATTGCTAGCTATAAATGCATCCAATGTACGGCGGCATGTTCATTGATCAGTTGATCATAAACTTCACAATCTTCATTGAACACACTCGTATCGACCAAAACGAAAATTTTATGGATCCTTGTGTTGTGTGCAGGGGAAATGGTTTTCCCATTGTATCATACCATTTAGAGCAAATTATCAGTGCGAGTAAAGATTGAGATATATGCAGTCTGCATGTGTTCGGTATCATCATCAGTTTGTTTTAGTATTAATTTGACATCACTGTCACATCAGAAACCTAGAGACTAACAGCCACTCTTAAAAAGATATATTTCATAGGCCTATTCATTCACTTAAAATCCTGTATATAATAATACATACATGCCATATGTTGATCTAATTTATCCATCGCTAATATTTATTAGATTTCATATTCATTTACCAGCCCTATATAGTCAAAGTTTCCATTGCAATGGGCATGATGGGTACGAATCTTCCAATTGAACAGGGTACGAATCTTCTCGAGAATGGGTACGAATCTTCCTTTTTGAGTGGGTACGAATCTTCTCGAGTACGAATCTTCCTGTTACCATCAAAAGCGGTGCACAAGACCATACATGCAGCGTGACCTGGCGAATCAAGCATATTCAGTATGCTATATTCGCTAGGTGTCACCTCAATCGCGATAATATTTTGGGCAAACTTGGCCCACATCATGAATGACAGACGGCATTGTCGATGTGTTTGTACGAAAAACAGCCGAGCTCCCGAAATCTGTTTCACTTTCACTTGTTCAGAAATATATTTTCTTCTGTGAATAAACTTGTCAAACCACTTAATAAAACGTCCATGTATATAATACTTCATTGACCTGGCTGTAGCCTATTCGGTGACATGGACATGGTGTACTGACGCCACACGTGTGTTCTAATGCTCCATTCCCTGTTATTTGTATTACAAAATTCTACATGAATTTCAGAACCTACCCCTCTTTTTTCTAAGCCAAGGGGTACAGCAAAAATTTACCCATAAATTTTCTAATTTACCCCCTTTTTTCGAGACCAAGGGGTATGGTACTCCTTTCCGAAAATTCCTACCGAGTGCTCTGGGAGTTGTGTATAAGGCCACAGTCATTTGATCACTTATTTGTAGGGCCCGGACGAGTCCAAAATTTCCGACCCGAGTACCCGTGTGATCTGACCCGACCCGCCCCGGGTAACCCGTCCAAATATAGATCAAAATTTGAACGGGAATCACTGGAGCAAAAACAAGTAATTTGTAACACGTGTTATTTGTTTCGTCGGTTTGACACATAGAAGTCTATTATTTGTTTCCTCGGTTTTTATTTTCAAGTTTGAAAGAGATCACATGATCGGATAAAACTACTTACAATTTTTTCCCGATGAATTTCTGGTCATTCTTGTGATTTTACTAGCGTTTATCGCAAATTTTCAATACAAAAACTATTATCTTTACTCGTTCTCGGGTACGGGTAATGAAATTCTGATCCAGGTTATTGTTTGACCCGCCCCGAATTCGAGTACCCGTCGATTCGTCGGGGCCGTCAATGGAGCTGGCAGAGACTGGCCTGGCCTTACGCCCGGCAACCTGGCGCAACGTACAGACTCCCTGTCATGGCTCAAGCTGAGCTTGAGGCTGAGGCCAGCTGCTGTCAAAATGCCACACGACCAGGCACCGTGGTTCCAGTGTCTGAGTGCCAGTGAGCCGCCAGGCAATGACCAGATTGAGTGACAGACTCTAAGACTGAGAGTGAGACTGAGCAGCTGAGCCAGGGCAGTGCCAGTGTCAGTGTCAGTGAGGCTGGTTGAGAATAGGGCTAATACGAGTAGGGATTTTTGTAACCGAGTACTCGGCAGTGTGTAACCGGTTACTAACCGGTTACTCGTTATATTGTAATACCACTGGAGACTTGAGTTTGGAGGGAGTTTATGGTAGTTGTCGTATACATAAACATGCCTAACATGGGTCGGAAATCACCTATACTATTGCTGGGACATCGAACATTTGAAATAAGCACATGTCTGATCTTCTGGCAGCAATTACATTAAATGTTGCACGCAGTCTCGTGATCAATTGAAAACATAACCACGAAAGTTGACAGAAGTCATTAAACAATGGAACTCTCACATGTAGAACTGATGTGGAGGCATAAATTACAGTGACGGCATGAAAAACAAAATTACACGTCCAAAAACGAGAACAAAAAGCTCAGAATTACTGTAGAATGTATTGTTTTTTTATCACTTATTGAAATTCACGAGTAACCGGTTAGCCAATTCCTAACCGGTTAGAAGTCTTTTTGTAACCGTCAACGAGTACTCGCCTAAGCCCTAGTTGAGAATGATTATAACGAGAGGGTCAGTTCTCGTACGATTCAATTCAGGCAGACTAAAACACAATACTCACAATCTACATCGTTTAGCTTTGCTCTTTCTTCTTCAAGCTTTGACTTAAGTTGCTCTGCTTCTCTACTTAACGCTTCAATCGAATCTTGCGACTCAGCCATGGCTGGACTCAGCGCTTCCGTTGCCATTTTGGATAATTTTGTCAACAAAGAGGCTCGACGGATATTCGGAAATCAAACTACGCTGGTTGACCGTCGTACAGGCGCGTAGCTATTAATCACTGGGGTGTCCGTGCGCGAGATGATTTTGAGGTGTTCGCTGAAGCTTTGTGGAAGAAATTTTATCAGGTGTCAAAACGAACGGTGGGGTCCATCAGGGTAATTCGATAATCCTCATTAAAACTGGGTTTTCTTGCATCAATTTCATGTAGAATCTATAAACCAGCAATTAGGGAATATGGTGTAAATATAGACTTTGTGTGTTAAAAAATTAAATGAACCAGCAATCAATAGCAAATGATGACCAATAATCACTGGGGGACACACGAATCATTTTCAGGATGGACGCGGCGTGTATGTAGAATCTATATTCAATTTTTTTTTTGTATTTATGACGTAGGCTTATATATATTTGGGCTATTTTTGCTCAATACTTTCTCATTCGTCGGGTCTGAACCAATTTAGTGAAATTCTGTCATGTTCCATGTGTAATTTCACCGATATGACTGTTATAAGTATCAACGATGATTCGGTAACTGAATTGAATTGAATTGAATGCATTTATTTCAGACACAAGGTCCATATTTAAACAAGAATAAAAACAGAGGATATGCCCACTTAAATTTGTGACAAGATATAGACGATGCACCAAAACAATCTGACTTGTCCTGATTTGGTAAACCAAAGTAGGCCTACAGAACATAAATATGACAGGTTACGGATGCTTATTTGAAAAAAAGCTGAGTTTTCAGATATTCATGGAGTAACTCCAACCAAAAATAGTTTACATCTTTTTCTCCAATGACAGTAGTTTTATGTGTTATCATTGCATGAAATGTGGAAGCACAAAATTGGACATTTTCCACCTCTGTAAAAGTTACATTTTAAGAGATTCAGAAATCATGCTATCTGTAGAGCTAGGTTTAGACTACTAGTATTATGTTTTGATAACCTATTGCCAACTTTTCCAATTTTTGCGATAGCAGTCTGAAATTCGGTAGGAATTGCTCTTTGATTTCCGGGTCAAGTATGCCAATAGACGTGGAATCAACACCCAGTATTAAGTATTTTGAGCAAACAAAACAGGGTCCGTTATCCAATCTCATAGCCCGGGGACAGAAAGTCATATCAGGCATACGAAGTGAGAGAAAACAAAAATGACAGGGAAACTCATGAACCCCCAATAGTGAAATTCTGCCAAGCTTTAATATGACACCATAATATCATCACAAAAATATCAGCATATAATGGTGTAAACGAGTTAGCAACTCAACAAGCATTGAACACCGAGAGTGTACATCTGGGCCTTCCGAGGGTGAGCTTCGAGGCCACGGGCTGCAAAAGTGTGAAAATTATTTGACGAAGAATGTGTTCAGAACTTTCTTGGTACTGTATCTTATGATGGTAGTACTGCTAATTAGTGGAGTGAGAAATGTAGGTCTTCTTAATAAATTATGAGAAATGATAATTTGTCCTAGTGAGCAGTGATCGATATAAGGGTTTTTGAAAAAGCTCTCAACAACAAAATATATCGACAAAAATTCTTCACAATCTATGTGTTGTAATTGATCATGATAAAAAAATTGAGCATTGCACTATGATTATTGGTGCTCGAAGTCACTTTTGCAAGCATTCTTTGGCTGTTTATGACAATTTTTTCATTCTTCAGGTTCAATATATTATTCAGTGTTCTGCATTTACTAGCCAGTCACCGTGAAACCAACAAAAACAAACCTGTAAGTTTTTGAATGTTTAATTAAAATCCAAAATCTATGTACACTGGTTAAATAAGTTCAACTTTCGAATGCGATGTTGCCCCGTCACTGTCCAGCTCGTGTCTGCCTGTCACTGGCCCACTGTATGTGCACGCTGCTCTGTCTCCCGCGTGAGTTCCACTTTACGCGTGAGAGCTCTGCCAGTGGCCCAGACATCGACTCATTGGAGCACATCCGAAATGGAAACAAAACATTACATTCACACTGTGGGTAAACTGTTCCCTGAAAAAATACCAACCTACATAATATAGAAATAATTACATCGTTACACTCTCACTGAAAGTTTTCTGATGAGAAAACTCAAATACACTTAAGTCTACTTGACTTGGAGCATACCTTACACTCTAGACAATGCATCAGCTACAACATTGTTCGTACCACTTATGTGTCTAATATCTAGATTATAATTCTGAAGTAACAGAGACCACTTCAACAAACGCTGGTTCTTGTTTCTCATCTTACTGATGAACACTAGAGGATTATGGTCAGTATATACAATAGCTGGATGAGGAGAATTTACAATATATACATCAATATGGCTCAAAGCCATGACCAGACCTACTGCTTCTTTTTCAACCGTAGAATAAATTCGCTGATGTCTATCGAATTTCTTCGAAAAGAAGAATACTGAAGGTTCTATGGAGTCATCACCAGACTGTAGTAGTACAGCTCCTGCACCAAAATCACTGGCGTCAACTTGAATTCATACAACTTAGGAGCAATGAGGACTGGACCATCAGACAGAATAGCTTTCAATGCATCAAACGACTGCTGACACTCGGCTTTCCAGAGAAACTTTACGTTCTTACGCAAGAGTTCAGTAAGAGGGACAGCAACAGAAGAGAATTTTTTACAGAATTTTCTGTAGTACCATATCATACCTAATTACCTCATCAACTCTTCCCTGTTTTTTGGCCTGGAAAACTGAAGGATAGCATCTACCTTGGCTGATACAGGACAAACTCTCCCACCTCCGACAACATAGCCAGGAAACGTGACAGTAGCCTTTCTAAACTCACTTTTACCCAAATTAACAATTAGGTTTGCTGCTGCTCACCTCTCGAAAAGAGCTCTGATTCGCATCAAATGCTCTGACTAGTTCTCACTGAACACAACAATGTCATCTACATATGTAGAACAGCCATTCAAAACACTGATCACACTGTTAACTAAGCGCTGAAATGCAGCTGAGCTTTTCATGCTAAATGGCATCACAACATACTGAAAAAATCCATCCGGAGTCACATATGCCGAAACTTCCTTGACCCTTTCTGTCAGAGGGACCTGCCAATATCCTTTGAGCAGATCAAACTCAGTGACATAGACAGCTTTCCCAACCTGATCGATACAGTCATCAACACGTGGAATTGGGTAAGAATCTGTTTTTGTTACGGCATTCAATTTCCTGAAATCTGTGCAAGAGCGATATCATGACTTGTCTGCCTTAGGTACCAGTAAACAAAGAGAACTCCAAGGACTTGAGCTACTTTCAATTATGCTGTTATCTAACATGTATACTCAATTTCCTTGCACATCACATCATGGTTCAGAGGACTCATGCGATACAGATGCTGTTTGATTGGTCTGCTATCACCAACATCGACATCATGATATATCAACTTTGTTCTACTAGGAACATCAGTAAAGATACTGGGGTAAGCAACAACTAAAATCTTCACATCCTCACATTCAACAACAGAAAGATGTGTCAGCTGCTGACCTGCGAATCCTGAAGCCTACTCTGAGAATGGGATTCCTCCTTGGTTTGATCACCCACTGTGTCATCGGACTCCATGTCCAATTCTGGATTCATGGTCATAACTGGTTTTGGAACAATTGTGTCTCTGTTGTGATACTCCTTCAGCATGTTTATGTGACAAAGCTGTTTGGATTTACGACGATCAGGAATTCCGACAACATGGTTGACATCACTTAACCTACTTTCTACTGTATAAGGTCCCAGATAACGATGTCCCATCACTGGGAATAACACCAACACCTGATCAATAGGACTAAAGCTGCGCTGCTTCAACTTTCTGTCATACCAGGATTTCATCTTACTCTGAGAATGCACCAGAATCTCCTGGGCCAACTCTCGCAAGCCTATGCCTGAACTTAGACACATAGTCCAACAAATTGTCCTCTTCCTCCTCAAGGAACCACCTGTCTTTAAGAACCTTTAAGGGACCATGTACTGAGTGGCCAAATACCAACTCGTTTGGAGAGAATCCTAAGGATTCTTGTACTACTTCTTTTATGGCAAACAACAGCAGATGGACACTCTCGTCCCAATGTTTATCAGAACCATGACAGAAGGTCTTGAGCATTGTTTTCAGAGTCTGATGGAACCTCTCTAGGGCTCCCTGCGATTGAAGATGATATGCACTTGATGTGACATGCTCTACACCTAACTGATACAATGACTGCTTGAATACCTAAGAGGTGAAATTTTCACCTTGATCAGATTGAACCACCTTAGGTAAACCAAATAATGTAAAATTTAAATTATCAAGGTATTAGAAAGTTTTTATACCCATAAAAATATAAATCACCAAACAACTTCTTCGGAAATCTATATTTCATAACACCATTGAAATTTGAATTATGAATTTAAAAAACAATGATTGAACTCACTATATATTGAAGCACCATTCTACAGGGGCTGATATATAGTTCTCATTTATTTAGGATTCTTTTCCAGAAGGTAATACATGAACTTCATGTTAAATACGCGTGAGCGTGAGCCCCTGGATCAAAGCATAATTTTAATTATGAATTTAAAAAACAACGATTCAACTCACTATATATTGAAGCACCGCTCTACAGGGGCTGATATATGCCATAGTTTTATTCTTTAGTTCTAATTTATTTAGGATTTTTTTCCAAAAGGATGCAATACATGAACTTAATGTTAAATATGCGTGAGCCCCTGGGTCAAAGCAGCCTCCGTTTTGGGCAACCGATTGGGATTGTTCTCGGGGTCCTCTGAGACCCTCTAGCCAAGAAGACCAGGAACACATGGCCGTGCTCACCATTGTCCTCTCGCCTTGACAGCTCTGAAACAACTCAAAGAAACAAGACAGGCTGCTGGCAATGAAGCTAGCAGAGCACGAAAGCGAGGGTGTGATGTCATGACCATTGTTACAGTATGGTGGATCAATAAAAAAACAATGCGTCACCAAGGCAACACATGAGGTTCAAACGTGAAGCAGCAAAAACAGGTACCGGTAGGTATGGAGAACGATAGCAGTCTCTACTCCTATCGCAATCTTCGGGCAAAATCGCCACATTTGTCATTGTTTACCACTCATCTGCATAGAAAAAGTTATCATTTCCCATCATATCCTATTGTCAAGGGATTTGTGACGTTCTGGCGTTGAGTTCATTATATTCACAGTTTTCAAAAGAAGTCCAGGGCCGTAACTGATGGGGGCACTTTTCATACCAGAAAAAAAATTATAAGTGGAAGAGCGAAAGGGGAGAAAAAAGAGGGAAAAGAAGGACAGACAATAGTTGGAAGCAATTGAAATAGCTAGATAACTTTTGAACAAATCATGATACACATGTATAGTAGGGTGAAGATGTGGCCCACATAAAATAAATTATTCAAAGCAGGCCTTCTACCTTTTTTTCTAATGAGGATGTAACAACAGCAGCCTAAATATAAAATTTCATAATTTTTGGAAGCTATTTAGGTATACCAGTAATGAGGCAAATATCCGGATGATATCAGCGTGAATTTTCCCTGTTTTACACATATTGAAACATAAAATAACTGTTTTTTTGGGCACAAACTACAAATACTGTGTAGAAAGATGCTAGCGGGCGTATTTTATTTGTACGGATCAGAAACCTGATCCCGGATCAGAAAACTGATCCCTACGAAAAGTGTACGGATCATGATTCCGATCAAACATTTTTGGGATCAGAAAGATCAGAATTGGTTACAAATGGTTGCTTGATATCAAAACCTGATTATGAGTTTTACTTGATTGACCTAGTCCATGCCTGTCACTTAGACTGTCAGTGTAGTATATTTAACTGACAAACCATCTTAAAAATGAAATAAAAGGGGTGAATTCCAAGTTGGAACATAATGTGTCTTATGCCTAAGTCACATTTGCACAGGCCGCCGGTGATAGTTTGTCAGACATCTATAACTGATAACTACCCACATTGGTCGACCGAAAAATTCGTCGATCCCCTCGGCATCTGGTGGGCATCTGAAGGGGCTCTGGCCGGTCGCCAGCAGGCGTGCTAGCAATTCACTACTGATGTCATTTTTTCCTCCGGTTGCCTCAAGAAAATAACTCTCCATTATTTTCTTCCGATGCCTCCACCGGCGTGTCTACGATGTCCGATTATTGCCCGATGGCCACGAATGAATTGCCCGTACTCGGTTGGTGACCGACCAAAATCGCCAAATTTCAGCCTTTCCGGGTATCGTATCCTAATCTGCGTAGGCATCGGTGCAAATGTGACTTAGGCATTACTGGGTACATTACATGTATGATTTAGCTGTGATAGAACATGATTACCAAACTAACATACAACTGTACGCTGTAGGCCTACGTACGGAATGGGGCATGAGCAGAAAAACGCCTATTCGCCAACTGGCAGCACTGTTTTAGTGGTAAAATGACGTCATAACGTTATTTATTATCAGGATACCATGGTATTACTCCAAACATACGGAATTTTCGCGCCAAATGCCATGTGCATGGTTCACAACAGACGACATTCCCTAGTGATTTGGCGTCAAATTTACCACTATTACAATGCTGCCACCTATCGAATGAGCTTTGCCCACGCCCCATTGTCATCGTTGTATTTTTGTTTGTGTTCAAATATGTTCTGGTTACCTAGCAACTATTATTGATCACTGATCAGGAATCGGGATCAGACATTTTTCCGTACGGATCAGAAGTCTGATCTTGAATCAAGAAAACATGTTTTTTTTGTACGGATCAGAAACCTGATCCCGATCCGGGATCAGGTTTCCGATCCGTACAAATAAAATACGCCCGCTGATATACTTACGTTTTTCTCCTTGAGAAACACTTTGTGTGGATGGTCATACTGTTTTTCACCTTTGCTGTTGTCATGACAACGATTGTCTTCAACTTCCATTGAAAGAAGTGTCTTGGTGTTGTTCAGTGTGTAGCGAACTGTTCATTGCTGACACTGCAGCAAGGTGTTGCACAAGATTTTCAGCTTGGACAATGAACACCAGACAGTCCAGAAGCGCAGGCAAATCTTTATTTTTGCTTGAACAAACCATTACCGATGATGACCAAACAATAACAGGATGTCGCTTGCCAACAGCCAGTCTTGCGGTCTTTCTTGTCATTTAAAGCAAAACTGCGGCAGGATGATTTCTCAAAGCAAAGTAGAATCACTAGGGAGGCAGCAAAACAGGTTGTATCTCAAGTAATGCCTCACTACCACAAAGCAGGAATCAGAACCATACATGAGCACAAAATGGCGGAAAAGGTTGAAGCATTGTCGGAGAAGTACATGTCCATCATGAAAATCAACAAAGGTGAAAGGGACGCTGATTGTCCGAAAGTGGCGGAATTCAGAACCGAGTTGGATCAAACAATGCCGTTTTGGCCCAGAATCATCATGGACGAATTGAAGGAACAGAAAATGAGACCAAACATAAAGCAGGAAGAAAGAGAGAGGCTATTGAGAGTGATATGAACGTTCTGAGTAGCATGATGACAGACAGAACTGCATCCTATATGGGGAGGGATAAATTTTATGACTCTATAGTAACGGCCAGAGAAAAGAGACGGCTCATTCCACAGAGAGTTGCTGAGAATACTCCATCGGCAAGTCAAGTCCAGACATCTCTGCCAGATGACAATGAACCAGAAGAGGATGATTCAGAAACTGGATCGTCACATGAGGCCGAACCCAAGAGGAAGCACAGAAGAATCAACAAAGGCGTTGATATCCACATACCACCAGACATACTCAAGAACCAGATCGTACAATCCACTGCGATTCAAAACAAGATATCTCCGACAGCTCTTGCGGCCTTGATGCATTCTCTGATTTCTGCATGCAACGATGGGGACACAACGGGTATGTACTTGCATTACACTCAGTCTTACAGGTACGTGAAGGCAATTAGACATATTGTTGGTGAATGATTTCCGGTTGCTAATATCCATAACCTAATCCAACAAATTTTATAGATACCGCCTGGCAACTGCAAAAACTATCAGTGACAATGTCCGTCAGACGTGGGAGGCTCCACCTGTTGGAGCTCTACATTGGGATGGAAAGTTGATGGATTCCCTCTCATCCAAGTACACTGCCGAGGAAAGACTTCCTATTCTAGTTTCTGGTATGGAGTATTATAACAAGGGGTCCATCAATCTAACTGCCTGTACACTGTGTCATTTTATCAACTTTCTTCCTGTTCTTGTTCCACTGACCGTATGCCTATGGAAGCTGAATAATAATATATTTGTCTAGTGAACTTCTCCTGTCTCCTGCTTATCCAACAATAGTGGACTATGAAATAACCACTAATTATGTATATTTTGGCTGCAGGTGAAAGTGGTGTCAAGCTTCTGGGAGTTCCAGCTTTGCCACACAAATCAAGTACAAACATGGGTGAACTGATCACAAGCATATGAAGATCAGGTCATCTCGAAAGCTGCAACGAAAGCATTCTTCAAACATCTCTGGTATATCACGGAAGAGCTTGTTCCTTTGGCTTTGTTCTCTGGTATCGTGTCAAACGAAGAGAAGATTAAAATGGTCGAAGTCCTAGGTTCCTCAAAGGATGATGAGAATGGAGACATCTTCAGTAAGCGGACAGGTACAGGCTTCGGGAAACCAGTCTTTCCAACTGTAGTTGATGATTCGACTTCCTTGCACAGCTTAGTAGGGCGTGACTCCTGGGGAGTCTTCAGGACACTTGGATTACAGTCGTCATTCTTGCAACTGCCAGTAGATGCCTGGCCACTTGACAAGGAATAGCAGACTACATTTAAAACAGTTGCTGAATTACGAGTCGTGAATGACAGTGCTGAACGAGGCGTGAAGCTTGGGAACGACTTCCTCTCATCAGCCAAGATAGAATCCCAGTATCAAAATACTCTCCAGGTTTGTAACAGTTTTTCAGAACAATCTTATATGAATGGCGGATATTTTTTTCTGCTTGACTGTACAATGTACACATTTGCATGAAACAGTAATATATTGTATAATATATATTGTATTGCAGGTGAGCGAAAATGACAGAAAACAAGTCCCGGATGAACGAAAGCACCATGTAAAGTCTAAAATGTGGTTTTTGCATCTCTGAATACTGCACACTGAACAGCTTCCTGTGTGTGAGAGATATATGCTGCATGAACTTACTGTATTTCCTCTTCAAAGAAAACAAATGAAGTGAAAACAGTCGTTCGTTTCTCTACTGTTCGTCAGGTAGAAGTTGAAAATGCCACATGGTTTTTCGCTATATTCAGCCAAAAACGGGCGAATATGTATATCACGACTGCTTCACCTAAAATTGCTTCAATCAATCTGAAATTTCTGGAATACATTCAATTTATGCAATCCTCACCACAAAAAAAGGTAGGGTTGTTTGCATCATGTCGGGGCTCTGGCTTCACCCTAATGTATAGATATAATGTATATGTTCTGTTCGGCTCAATAGGTGTCTTCAAATATATATAAAACATTCTTGTGATATACCCTATGAAGAACTCAATCTTGGTCTCAATATATGCTCAGAACCATTCACAGAGCAACCAGTCACCATCAGCTTCTGGGGCCCGGTCGGGGTGTTGTCCATAGTGTACATCAATGTCGAAGCTTTTGCATTATATTCCCGATTCAAACCAAACCGACTTCTTTACCAAATGGCTGGGACGTCATCGGTTTTGTTAAAACTGTCGTAAATGGAGACAATACATGTAAATAACCGAGAATACATACCAAACTTTGGGCATGAATAACTCAAGTATACTCCAATATATGCTCCAAATATCTACTGGGTGTGCAACACAGAACACTTAGTCACCAATAGCGTCTGGGGCCCCCAGCCGCCACGCCAATGTGCTTTTTCTAATGGGCGTGATATTCGTAGGCCTAATTTAAACCATGCTCCAATCTAAACCACGCTCATGCATCCATGTTCCAACAGAGGTTAATGACCCACAAGAATAAGCGAAATATTGTATATAGATCTTGTCTGTAATACAGACAAGATCTATATACGCTGTAAGGTCCCAAGGGGTGGGGGGGGGGGGGGGGGAGCTATGTTCTTATAATGCTGGGTCGTATTTTTGAGCAACTTCTAATTTGTGTTGTATAAACTAGGGCTTACTCTGATTTTTCTAACTCATTTAAACAATTTTGTTGTTGATATTTTGCGATGCTAAATGGTTTCGTATTTTGATTTGGCATACTTCCTCTGAGAATCAAGCGGCAAATTCATGCCAAATTTCACATTTCTATCGCATAAAAAAGAGAAAAAAAACTGTCGATTTAGCCCCTAAACGTCAACTAAACGTCAGCTGAAATTTGGTCGAAACTTTGAACACTATGTTCCGCTCATTCTTATTCTTCCTCTTCTTTCTTTCTTTAGATATTCCTAATATTTGCTTAATTACTGCTTAATTTGAGATACGCCTCTGAGTATTTATGCAATTTCCGAAACGACAGTCGAGCATCCCTTGGGTTTCTGTGTCTATATTTAGATAATTTATGAAGGGAAAATATGTTTTTTTGCTGAACTACTCTAGGAATGTATTACAAATACGTGAAATAATCCAACATGAATAAAGAATTAGATTTGTATTAGCAAACGCTTCCAAAACGTCCTTGAGAATGATCTTTGTTCATTTGACATTTCTGACGTCACATGATCACGTGACTATTCATTGGACCAGCGGAGATAGAAAACAGCGAGCTTTATTTCTTCGCTGTCATTTTGTTATTATCTCGTGGGGATAACACCATCTCTGTCTGAAAATACGACGAAAGGCGACATAATGGCTTACAGAATCGCTTTGATAGCTTTATCGTGTTGTATATGCTCTGTGCACTTAACAGAAGGTGAGTAAATGCGCGATAATTTTCGGTCCAGACGGCAGATCCCCTTTCTCGGCTTCTGGCTGCTCAATGATCAGCTGACTTAATTTGTCAAATTGTGTATTGCACTTCGTGCACTTTGTATATGTATTTTCTCAGGCTCCTGCACATTCATTTTAGTAATAAAAATTTACAGGTGAATGGATTGGTTTACTGAGACAAAATTCTCATATTCATGCGGGATCAGATGTAAGACAGTCTACAGACTAGCGTCAGAGTACCTAATCATCGACCCTCTCCCCAATCGTCGACCCCTGCAAACGGCTGGACAAAACTTCAATAAACTAAAATGTGAAATGTGTATTAGAAATACTTTCGATGTGGTTCACTGGTTATTGTCAAATGTCTGTTTTGTACAGCTGTTTGGCAGTGTTTGCAGGGGTCGATGATTAAGGACAGGGTCGATGATTAGGTACCCCGACGATAGATCTATGTAAAGTTTAACTAATTGTAGATCTAAATCTGACTAGATCTATCCATGATATCAATGTCATCATCAGAGGAATGAAGAAAACGTTCTATGAGAATAGAAGAGGTTTAATAATTAAGATTCATATATAAGATCCAAAAATATCAATGGATTTCTGTGCAAACTGATTACTGTAACGGTGCAAGCGATGATACACAGTAACAGAGTAACACACTGAACACTCTCATCAGTGTAAAGATAACCGAGTAGGTACATGGTCTCATGATGGTAAATGTAGATTTAGTAGCCTGTTGCCTATCTTGATCGATGATCACAGCAACATCGTGTCGTTCTGGAGTCAGAGGTGTTGAGAATCTCATCGAGCTTCCCAGCGTATTCATTTGTAGTATATGAGATATTTAAGTATTGATTCAATAATCTAAAATATGAGGGCCAGTTTTATGGTCAGTTTAATGGGTCCATTTACATGTTTATGTTAGTGTTTGTAGGATTGTTTGACTGTCTGCTGTGATCCTTTATAGTTATATAATTAAGTGTTCGTTCTCAAAGAAATTTGTTCTCACTTTCCATTTGATCATTGTTGTTATCAATATTTTGAGTATAATTTGGAATGCAAGTTGTGTCCAGATATCACAAATTCCATTCAGCTTGGAAGTTGTTGTTTCTATGCATTTCAAATTTTATACCACTTTTGGTCCCTGTAAGATAAGACTTCACTTTCTGCAGCGAAAATAAGGTCTTATCTGACAGGCAGGTCTTATTTCACAAGTTCATCAACGTGCTAAATTGATTTTGGGGGAATACGAAAGTCTTTATGAGACAGGGAAGTCTTATTTTGAAGGGGTCTTCAGAATACAAATTTGATACTATAATTCATTAAAATTGTGTATGGTACACCATAATCTTGAAACAGTACCTCTGATTGCAGTTTGCTATTATGTGTCCACCGTTATATTCCAGTGTTTAGACCACTACAGTAATCTATGTCTATAGGTTACTATACAGTTATAGTTGTTTCTCCACTAGTTTATCATCCTAGTATCTGTTGAATTTTTTTGATGCAGTCTAGTGTCATGATTTCTTTATACCATAAAAATACATGCACTCTTCATTCTATTACACAAACCTAACCTTGCACTGTTGTTGGAACATTCACATGGCTGCAAGACAGTGAGATTACCGATGTGGATATCGCAAACAACTGAAATACTGCAGCTGCACATGTCTTGGATTTCTTGTTTGCATATCATCCATAAATGATTTTCGTGTTGTATATTGGTAAAATCTGTTCATTTTCGGCCAAGGAATATTTGGAAGACAAGTATGTGTTCCCTGTAGTGTATAGAAAACCAGCAATATATCTAATCAAATGAATTTGTTTGAAGCATGAAAGTTCCTGCTACATATGTGGCAGCATGACATTTCACGAGTTGTAGATCGTTTGAGTCCGTTGTTTCATTTTGTTCCTAACATTGTTTACACATGACTTTTACAGCGCAGTCAGATTCCAGCGCCAGTAAGTAAAGAACTTTCTTGCAATCTTATATATGCTGTCGCAAGTATGCTTCCAGTGAACTCAACAGCAGTCAGACTCAGAATCAACAAGTTCAGGCTATCAATGTATCTCTGTGCTAACAAGATTGTTGTATCGTGTATGTTCGAGATGATAACAAATGTTGCGTCAGGATGTTGGTCGCATGATATGCTATAACTTTCTTTCTTATGTAGCTTTAATTTGCTCATCACTGATATCTGCAATAGTAACTTCAGTTGCTAGTTTATATCAATACATTAACTGCTAAACTAGAAATACATAGCTAATTGATTCTAAATCATTAGCATGAATTTGATCAAACAGACAGTCAAGACTGAGCTTCCTTACAGCGACGCATGCGATTGGATTTACACTGAACAAGATGGTTTCTTTCATTAATCTGAAACTTGTGTGAGTGGGGGAAAACATGGGAAAGTGGGGCTAAACATAATTGGAATTACCAGTAAGCCAAAACAGTTGAAGTCTGATCTTTATAGTACCGGACCTACCGGTAGTAAATAATATTTCACAACATGCATCATCATGATTATGAAAGTTTGTGATTATGTCATGATACATGTGCATATATTATATATGCAATGCACAACTGTTTGTTCTCAGTAGATGACCATTATAACATACGAACCCAGTGGTGTTTTATTTTGTTAGTGTTATGCCTGGATTATGTTACATGGTATGATGAGAACATAAATATTAGTTACACTATTGAACTGTTGGTTAAGCTTTGTTACTGTGCTGCAATATTTGTTGCCCACAAACCTCATGAACATTTTGAATAGAGTATATGTATGATATCCACAGTTTTATATGTTTTCATCATAAGTGTTTGTTTTATTTATGTTTTTTATTGCATGAAGTGATTCCTGTAACGTACAGTAAATCCCATATGATGCATATTGGTGAAGACTAGAATAGATTCATTTTTAGTTTTTGTATGTGTTATTTAGGTGAATGTACACAACTTTTATGATTTTGTTGAAATATACATTTATATGTTTATTGGTGTGCCGTTGATTTTGTGTCATTTTATTTTGTGCTGGTGACACTTCCATTCTATTCAAGTACTGGTTTATGTTTACTTTATTTGTGATTGTGATTTTGGAGTTGTATTGATTGTGAACAACATGTAACTGGCCTGAAACGACTTGGTCGTCAGCGTTTGGCTTCTTTAATTTCTTGCCCTATATATTTAATGAAGCTTGTAAGCTGGCATCATAAGAGAGGTGCGAATGTTAATTTATACAGAGAAAGTCCTTGCGTATGACACGTTAATTGATCACAAGCATTCCATAGCTACAAGTACATGTAAATCTAGGTAGTGTAGACTGCATGTGCGTCACAAACTGTAATAAATCATGCAAGTCCGTGCATAACTCGACAGGGTTTTATCACCACACAGAGATATTAATAGATTTGATTTGTAATCCTAGTGTTCTTGCATTCAGATGCGGGCTTGTTCAGGCCAGATTATTAGTTATTGTTGCATGAAAATGATTTGTAGTGACTTTTGGTATTTGATGCCAATATTACTATCAGATTAGAACAATCTACATTGTTATCACTGAGCATGTTTGGCCACATTTATGGCGTACACACAAATGTAGTGTTTCTACAGCAGCTTTATTGATATCAAATGCTGATAACACAATCAGTGATTTACAAAAACATCAGTATTCTCTAGCTGTGTTATAACAATGGGCTGATGTTTGAGGGAGGCTGTGGGGTTGTTATTACCTGATCATGCTGATAGCAGTGCTATATTACAGCAGTCGTGTCTCAGCAAACTCTGTGCGATAATTGCATGCTGTTAGGTTGAGGAAAACTTGATTCACAGATAATTGTTCGAGGCATTGTTCCACATCAGTTTTCATTGTTAAATGGATCAGCTGTTTGGCTTGCACTGATATAGAAGCTGAGGACAATAGTGTTGTTTGCTCTGACACACCTGTGGGTACCAGGACTGTGAACTGTTCACCTGTCAAGTGTAGCTATCTGCCATCTGTGGGCATTGAATCAAATACAAACAATGCACAGTTTCAGACAGAAAAATGTAGATTATGTTTAACTGAATTTTCAAAGTCAACATCTGTCCGCTCTAATATTTTAATATTTTTCTACTCATCAAAAACAAATCTAAAAAATTCTATGTGATTGCCTGATGCTCAGTTGAATCTGAGATGGTGGAGTATGTACAGTGAATCAGTGATATGCCTTCTGTTCCCTGCTGCCTTCCGTCTGTTCATCTGTCCGCGCGGACAGGCCAGATGGAGATCCTCGGTGCTGTGGACCACCCGACTCTTCTGATCCAGGAGGGTGGGCGGCTCCACCTGGTGTGCAAACAGTACGACGGTCAGAGACTCGAATGGCGTAAAGACAGAGAGCTCATTAGAACGGACGGCACAGGTTTTGTTGTGCTTTCTCAACGGACGTTTGATGGACGAACTGTCACCAGCGAACTGATAAAAAACCACTTGACGTTGGAGGAGACAGGCAGCTATTACTGCCAGCACGGCCGACATCCGGAGCGTAATGTTGTACAGAACGTCGTGGTGTCCAGTTGTAAGTGTACACGGGGGGGTCACACGGGCTAGGTAGTACAGTAGTAGGTCAGCAGACGTAGCTCCCAGCGCTCGCTCGCTCTCACAGCCAGTCTCGCGTACTCTAGTCTCACTCAGGTCACTGTTGTTCGCATGGTAACATCTCCGGCACAGTGCTCCGTCCAGTTGTTCTCTTGCACAGCTTCTGTTGTCGTAGGAGACTTTTTGGCTCAGTTGCAAGCATTATAAATGTCATCAGTTATCCTGTTTGTATATTATCTGTAAATATTGTCTGTGGTGTATACAGCTATTTAATATTTGGTATTGTATGTACTTGTTCCATATTGTGATTTTTCTTTTGTGGATTATTAATTGTGCTTTCTTGTTCCTCTATACCCAGAGAGAAATTATAGGAAAAACTACATGTACCTGGTACATGGTGCCAAGAATTGTGATTACAAAATCCACCACAAAACCTGGAATATTAACCAAGTTCTGATATACTGCAATATGTGAATGTTTCAAATTTATGTCTTGTATATATAGGTACCTCAAACACAACAGGGAAAAGAGGTCTCAATGGTGCATCCAAAAACATACCGAGTTCATGGAGTTCACCTGTACTCATGTATTGTACTGTACATGTGCATTCACTACAGTCATCATTTCAGATTTATTAGTTCACATCAATGACAACGAAAATAGATAGGAGGGAACTCAAACAAAATTCTGTAATTTTTTTGTGTCAACATGCCATCAGAGAATTATCTGGCAGTGACACTATCAATTTTTTTTTTTTGTGATGGTGATTTCGATATGAGAACCAGTGGACCATGGACATATACAGGATTCCAATAATGAACATCACATTTTCAGGATGTAGATTCAGACATCTTTTAGTAGAATGATGCTATTTATCTCAAGTTCAGTGACATGATTCGGTGGACTGATTCTGACCAATGAGGGTACAGTACATGTGCATGGAACTACTTGTACGGATTCTGTGGGTTCTTTTTCCACCAGCTCAAGTCGAAGTACCCCTGCACTTTGGATGTGTTCCCCACACACACTAAAACATGATGTAAGCCATTCAAATTGACTACTGTAAACGTATGAAATTTTGCGATGTATTGATTTCGCGAAATTCGCGTTTGAAAAAAAAAAGCAAAAATAAATACATGCGAATACACGGTTATTCAATCGGGGGGTCGACCATTCACAACAGTCACGAACTTAAATACACGCGAACATGTTGAGATTTTGCATATTTGCAACATGTTTCCAGCATCACGAATTATTTCCAGCTATTTGTAGCAGAAATTATTAGATATATTCCTGCTTGAGGTCTGTCATGTGACTTGGCCTCCTGTGATGGTGCTGGTCTGGATAAACCAGCTCCAAGCATCGATCAGTCAAGTTACCTCTGCGCATAAAACTCTAACAAGTGATGTTGTTTATCACTGTCCATTGATGTACTTTTTAGTGATCTTCAAACAGGACAAGAGGTGACGATTCAGGCATGTTATTTCAGCAGATCTATATAAATCATAAGTGCTCCCCAATACATTCGTGATATTGTAATCTGCTCTTAGTCACAATTTGCAATACAAATAATAGAATTCACCGGATTGATCTGCCATCAGCAGTCCGTCACCAAGTGGTCTCTTGTAACCTTTTAATGATTCCAGAGTACTTAACACTCCACTTCTAGGCGACTGCTCTCATCATCCAGCTAAGGCTTTGTGTAAACAGCACTGGTGAATATTAGCCATTAAAACTGCTAGGAAATGGTGCCTCTGACCTACCGTATGTTATATGGTTCTTAGATGAACCATCGTGATCTGAAGGCCGTATCTTATATGGTTCTTAGTTGAACCATCGTGATCTGAAGGCCGACATTTACATGTGTATTTACACATGATTTGCATCGCTACCTCAACTGTCAGTGAAATTTGGAATTGGCTGTGTTTTCTTCAGGCCTTGCAAGTATCTATATATCAATTTCTTGACAAAGTTTTCGAAACTCTTGGAAGATAAATTAGGATGTCACCCTCCTATGAGAACAAAAATAACTTCAAAATCTGAAGAAGAAAAAAGAATTTGATGCCAGCATTTTGATTGTGAAAGTGGTCTGAACAACATATTTTGTGCTAAACCTGTTGTCAGATATAATTCTAGTATTGGCAGTAACTTGAAAAAAAAAGGTGCTGTTTGGAGTTTTATGTGTATGTGATTTGAACATCATTTATTTCTCAACAGTTGACAAACAAGCATGTTACTTGTACATAACATGTCTGTGCAGTCCCAGGACACTGTGGCGATGATGATAATCCTACTGCTATCTCGGTCAGCCCCAGTGATTAATATTGATATTTTCATTGCTTTCCAGCTGGGAGTATACATGATATGCATGTCCTTGGAAGCATGCAGATGACTACTGAATGTACCGTAACCACGGTAACTGATATCAGTGATCAATCTACGCACATCATTAATACTCATTGGTGATTGCCTTGAATGTAGTAGTTTGCTGTACTCGACATTAACCAGACAAATTACAGCGACAAAGTACCGAGCAAGGTTCTGTAGACCAAAGTTACAACAGTGTACATGGGGTATGAACTTGAATAAACAAATCACACACACTGTGTAGAATAATTGTGCCGGTACTTGAAGCCGGTGTGTACAGTCATAACCCACATTTAATATTTATCTAGACTGATTGTTTGGTATATCATGAATATAACCTCAATATAAATTAATTCATATGATCAGATTTACTGCTGAGTCATTTATTATTTTTCAGTCCATTCAGTGATACACATGAATATAGAACTTTGTTTTTGTTCATTTCCATGTAAAGAGTGTCATGTTTGCTCCAAAGGTTCATCATGTTCAAAGTCCGCTCTGTGTATTGTTCATACATTCGCTGTACTTGTGCACTGCGTTCATTAGGCATCCCGATTGAAAATCGGGAGGCCTTATGTTTTTGTCTGTTTTTTTTTTTTTTTTTTTCTTTTTCTTTTTTTTTTTTTTCTTCCGCCGTTCGGTTTCCGGATCATAACTCTTGAACGCCTTAATCTATCTTTCCGAAATTTTCACAGCTCATCCGAAATACTTTGCTCCTAACCCCTATTGTTTTTCGTCGAGACCCGAAATCCAAGATGGCCGCCAGCGGCCATTTTGGAAAAAAAAATCGGGCGATTCCTGTCAATGTCATAATTTGATTCAGGCAATTTCCAGGGGGAAAAAAATTTTTGGGTGTATTTTTTTTTGGACTTGGAATTTTTCCCTCACCTGCCCCCATGCAGATGTAATACTGTGACTGAGCCATGCTACTGTATTCACTGACTGCAGCCTGCATGTCCAGCATGAGGCTAGGCTCTGCCCTCTCAGCCAGTGCAGTATATGAGAGCCCTGCTCAGTAATGCCTGTGATAAGGCAATACCCCCCCCCCCCCCTCTCCCTCCCCCACCTCCACTGTCAGCCAGTCTAATCTGCATATGAATGTAGCAATGTATCAGTGACTTGTATGCACTGCCCCTCTTCCCCCCCCCCCCTCTCCTGTCCCCTCACCCCAGTTTACTATACTAACACCAACAAGTTGGAACAATGCCCTCCTTCCCTTTCTAAAGAAAACAATAGGTGGTTATATAATGATGACCCAAACTGAAGATAACAGCTTTGAAGGTCTGCCTGGGCCTTGCTTGCCGGTCAATTGTTCATTGTATTCAGTTAAAACAGCACTGTGTTTATCTGGATGAAACTACATGCATTGTTTTGTTTTCTAGCTGTATTTCACATGCAGTGACCAAATTATCATTGTTTTACTTAGTCAGAACCCAGAATAATTTCCTTTTTGCTTGTATTATGAATGTCTGTCATGTCTGTACATTTAATACCTATTGAGATTAAAACAAATATCTGATGGACATTTGTCTAGTGAGCAACTGCTATAATTTGAACTCTCACTCCCACCTGTGTTCAATAATCCTGGTATATGTATTATAATAACAGTCAAGTTTCACCATTAGAAAAGAAAAGAAAAATTGGGGGATGCCACAAAGCCTATAGGCTTTTATGTCTAGTTAGATTACAGTGCGATGTTCTAGTCAGTAGGTTCTAGTACACCGCTTCATGTTCAGTTATTTCATGGTACTTGTTAGGTATGTTGTTCTGCCTTTGTCCCCATTATGTGATTGCGTGACTTATAGTTCATTGTGTGGTCTATAGAATGTTTATTTGTATGAAAAATTATCATCCCTAGTTTGTTCAGATAAAAGGAAAAACTAAATCGTAATATGTTACTTCTCATGCTGTGTTTTGTTGTTGTAACACACCTAAACCAGTACCTGTATCCAAATTAAGGTTTATTATGTTGTGAGAGTGTTTTTTTGTTCAGCTCATCTGCCTGCCTTCATTAGAGATTACAGAATTGCATCTCAAGTAAAGCCAAGGTCCTGACAAGTGATGCTTTGTGAAAATGTTACATAACCGAGGCATGAGTATTATATCCAAGTAACTGCAGCTTACTAACATCTATGCCTCTATTGCCTGTATCACAGACGTCGTAATGATTGATACTGTTACCCAGCTGTCCGACGTCCTTTCATACTCTGACCTCCTGTGCCTCTCGTCCTGTTTTAGTTACACCGATCCACGGTAACTCCACCAAGAATGGTGACTCAGCCGTGATGCGCTGTGAAGTCGGCTTCGAGCCTTTCCAACGGTTGGCATGGTATCGTAACGATGAGATGGTTGAGGAATCGCCTCCGGAGGACGAAGATCCCAAATATGTCATCTCCAACCTTGATCACTCCCTGACTGTCAACCATGTTGGTATGTGCTGTCACATGTAGTCTTGATCTGCTCAAAATGTATCAATATGTTTTGTAAATATTTACTGCTATACGATGGTATATATATATATATATATGTAGTTTTGACTGTGATATACTGAGTAGTACCCAATAAAAATTACTTAAGAATACTTAAATCCTTTTTTCGTATGTTAGTTCTCTGTGCTGACGATTGACTTGTTCGGTTTGCAGGTGAAGCTGATATAGGCCCGTACGTCTGTGTATTTATGAATGACGGAGGAAACTTCAGTGCAGAAGTCATGTTGTATGGTTAGTGTTCGTAATAAAAACAAACACTTGCAAGAATGTATCCTGAAAACAGCCACAACTATAAAAGGTTTTTCGATCGTTAAGAGCAGAAAGTAAGTTACATTGTGGTTTCCATTGATAAACATTCCACTAGAATCCTGCCCGTACATTGTTGTATTTTGCGGGTTACAGCGGCGCCCAGGATCAGGAACAAGGAGGTGACGAGTAAGAACCTTGTGGAGGGCGACCCCCTGGTGCTGGAGTGTAAAACCTGGGGCCTGCCCACCGTCAACGTCCGCTGGTCGCGCGGCGGGGAGGAGCTTAACGCCACGGATGGGTATGTGTCAGACCCATGCTATGACTGGAAAAATACAGCATTGAATGTTTGGTTCGGCTCTCTACCTCATCACTGAAAATTGAGAAGACTTCTTTTCAACTGATACACACTATAAATTTGTATTGACACACATTTTTGTGTAATTATTTCACAGTAAAGTGTCTTTCTCCAACTACACCGATGAAGAGACGGGTTACACTGCCAACAATGCTAAACTCAGAATCGAGGATATGACTTTTGACGATCAGGCTGACTACATGTGCTTTGCCTATAACGAATACGGAAACAACAATCACACAATCACAGTCCGAGTCAAAGGTGAAGTTTGTTTGTTTGATCAGGAATAATTGTCAATGGCTGAATGGATTTTTTTGGCTGGGAAGCAATAGAAACAATGTGCTATCATAACCACTAGTATTACCTTGTACGACAACAACAAAGCCGTCCTGTATCATGTGTATAATTGCTGTCACTGACATTATACTCCAGTATTTAGCTACTCGGTATACCATACAAGCTTCACATGTGCGTTACCATGACAGTGTTAGACTGATATAGTTGACCGGTTGTATCTGTGCAGACAAGCTGGCAGCTCTCTGGCCGTTCCTGGGGATCGTGGCTGAGGTAGCCATCCTGTGCACCATCATCTTTATCTACGAGAAGAAGCGCGCTAAGCAGATCGAAGAGGAGGAGCGCCGTGAGGAAGCCGACCAGCTGTGAGTGACGGGTCTCGGGTGGGGGATAGCGAGTTATTCACTCTGACCTGCAACTTACTGTGAAAACATTGGATTCAAGTCCCAATTAAGTTGCAAATTTCACAAATATATTTTGGTCTCTCAATATAAGAGATGCTTATACGGTCATCAATATATGTTACTTTATAAGACTTTGATAAATGTTCAATCTCGTCACATCATATATCTGATGCATTATATATTAATAATGAGGTCATTCTTCTCTTTCAGTACAAACTCCAATGATCACAAAGGCAAAGACTCTGAAGACTTGAGACAGAGGAAGTCTTAGATGTGAGAGCTTGCGAGTGGCCACTTGTGATTGTTCAAGTCCAGGCGTTGTTTTCTTTTTTTGTCTCCTGATTCCAAAAGTTCGCTTCACTCAAACCGTTGTTGTCGTTTAATGAAGGGGAAAATGTTTTTATTAGGACCTTGTTTTCTGAATGTGCAAGTGAAGAAGTGAGGTGCGAATAATGATGGGCTTACAGAAGTGAACTCCGATCATGCTTGCTACAATAGAGTCCTGTTCCCACTTGACACTGTATTGTCAAGTTTGGAACAAGTCCTGATCGTAAAGTTAGTAAAATGTATTGTCTTCAGTTTACACTGCAGTCAGTAGTATTACTTTTGGCAGAGTGAGACTATGTTCGTATGAATGATTAGTTTGTGGAACACGTTGCAGAAGTGATGTGTATTTTTGTTTCTGACATGCTCATCACTGTTTGTACAGGTTTGTTTCAGTGATGATATCATTTGTGAATGACAGGAAAGTGACTTGTTATTGTTGTTAGTGTAGTGGTATCCCCCAAAGTGTAAGGCTTGGAGTGTGAAAAGTACAATGTACAGAGTAGCCTGGTGTATGGGTGTAAATGGTATGTTTGTCATCTGAATGAGTTATAACATGAAATATTATTTTTTTTCGTAAGTTTCTTTATCAGAGGAGACTAGCTTGAACATTTTAGTGTAACGAATCGTAAATGAACTAGAATATATTGATCCAGTTTCAGATTTGCACTATTTGTGTGACTGATGTGTGTTTATCAGACTGCTTACCTAGATTAATAGTTGGAATGTTTTGTAGCTGTGTATTTTGCACACTTTATACTCGTGCCAAGTCGCAAGTTGGATCAGTTTCAAGTCCAACCTTGACATCAGCCATTTACAATGGTTCAAAAACTGGGACTTGGAGGTAGCAAATATTGCAAATGAGTGAATAACATTATGTTAATCAGACTGTTATACGAGGCAGTACACCGTAAATTAGAGCCGGTTACATATTCACCACTCAGAAGGAGATCCAGAGCTTTTATACCTCGTTGAATGTCACTTGCAGTGTACTTGTAATAACATTGAATGACTTGTCCCTAAACTGTCTCACCGTAAATGTTTTTAGCTTACAACTGTACTTGTGAAATACCTTTCACCTGTGATGTACATATTATAAAGTTTTTTTGTGTGTATATTGTATTATTTAGTATATATATATATATATATATATATATATATATATATACATATAAATATATAAGCTGATAACAGTTCTGTATTCTTCCAGGTACAGAATTCCATATTGTTGTATTAATTCCTGATTGTCCTCTTTTCATCTCTGCTTTTGACCAATAACTTTCTGAATTTTTAGACGTTTAGACTTGATAATGAAGTGTGATTAGAGAACAGGTTGTAAATGTTACAGAATGAAATGTGTATATATGCCACAATAGGTAAATGCTGTGATTTGTCAAGATCCAGTCGAGTGAATTAGATTCAAAATGTGTTGATACAGGTAGGTCTGATGAAGTTATACGAGGCAATACATGAAGAGTAAAACACACAAAACTAAAGCTGTCATTTTAACTATGCAATATAAGTGCGGAGTGATGTTGAACGTCAGATTTTGTATTTCTGGAAGTTGCAAGATTAATTTGAATGTGGCAACCATTGATATAACACACCTCTTTGTTAAAATCAAAATGACCCTATAAGCTGGTGTTTTATTACATTAAACTCATTGTGAATTTTATATCACCCAATAAATGATATGGTAAAATGTATTTGAGTGTTGTTATTTCAAAGAGAAGAATATATATATAAAGTATATTACAGGAAAGAATGTCAAGTGGTTCTGTGGTATCTGTCAAACCCAAACAAACGTTGCCTCCTGGACACTCCAGTATACTTCCATAAATAGGGAGTTTTTAGGTTACCGGACCTATGGTCCGATAACCTATTGGCATGGCGTTGCGTCCGTCGTCGTCGTCGTCGTCCACATTTTTAGGTTACCGGACCTATGGTCCGATAACCTATTGGCATGGCGTTGCGTCCGTCGTCCGTCGTCGTCGTCGTCGTCGTCCGTCGTCGTCGTCGTCGTCCACATTTTTATCTTTTTTGTTTACGGGCGAATTCTTCTGAAATTTTGCACAAAAATACTTTAAAATAATTCAAGAAGGAGGTATTTTTTAGTTTTTTGATTTTCGCATTTTTTTCAAAATGGCGGCCGTTTTCGACGAAAAATGCCTGATTTTGGACTTTGGTGGCCAAAGTGGCCTATGGTCCGATAACCTATTGCCGTCGCGTTGCGTCCGTCGTCCGTCCGTCGTCCGGCGTCCGTCGTCCGTCGTCCGTCCACATTTTTATCTTTAAAGTTTACAGGCGGATTTTCCTGAAATTTTGCACAAAGTTGCCTAAAAATATTTCAAGAGGGGGTTATTTTTTAGTTTTTTGATTTTCGCATTCTTCTCAAAATGGCGGCCATTTTTGACGAAAAATGGCCAATTTTTGCCTTTGGCGGCCATTTTCTCAAAAACTGTCTGATCAGTTTTGAGATTTTTGTTTCAAAAGATTCCCCTTATGTACCTTTATGATGTGTATAAGTTTTGTTGCCCTTGAATCGCCGGTCTCCGTGTGGCGGCCATTTTGAATTTTTGACGGGTCGGCGAAAAAAATTTTTTTGGTCCCAAATCGCGTTACTATCCATTTTGGGTCATTTCTAGACAAAAAAAAATTTTCACCCTTTGAAAAAAATTTTGGACTTAGAAAATTTTCGGCACTTTTTTCCTTCATAATGAGAGCTGCCGGGACTGTACTCATAGAACGCTTGAAGATAGAGCTTAGATATTGGCACTTTCAAATGGAAAGTCATATATGGCGACTTGTGTGGTGACCTTGAATTTGACCTTGGATGACCTTGAAAGGTCAAAACAGCCATTCTTGGGTCGAGAAATGCTCAAATTTGCACCTGGAGTCTTTTCTCGAAAACTGTCTGATCAGTTTTGAGATTATTGTTTCAAAATATTCCCCTTATGTACCTTTATGATGTCTATAAGTTTTGTTGCCCTTGAATCGCCGGTCTCCGTGTGGCGGCCATTTTGAATTTTTGACGGGTCGGCGAAAAAAATTTTTTTTGGTCCCAAATCGCGTTACTATCCATTTTGGGTCATTTCTAGACAAAAAAAAATTTTCACCCTTTGAAAAAAATTTTGGACTTAGAAAATTTTCGGCACTTTTTTCCTTCATAATGAGAGCTGCCGGGACTGTACTCATAGAACGCTTGAAGATAGAGCTTAGATATTGGCACTTTCAAATGGAAAGTCATATATGGCGACTTGTGTGGTGACCTTGAATTTGACCTTGGATGACCTTGAAAGGTCAAAACAGCCATTCTTGGGTCGAGAAATGCTCAAATTTGCACCTGGACTGTCTTTTCTCGAAAACTGTCTGATCAGTTTTGAGATTATTGTTTCAAAATATTACCCTTATGTACCTTTATGATGTCTATAAGTTTTGTTGCCCTTGAATCGCCGGTCTCCGTGTGGCGGCCATTTTGAATTTTTGACGGGTCGGCGAAAAAAATTTTTTTTGGTCCCAAATCGCATTACTATCCATTTTGGGTCATTTCTAGACAAAAAAAATTTTCACCCTTTGAAAAAAATTTTGGACTTAGAAAATTTTCGGCACTTTTTTCCTTCATAATGAGAGCTGCCGGGACTGTACTCATAGAACGCTTGAAGATAGAGCTTAGATATTGGCACTTTCAAATGGAAAGTCATATATGGCGACTTGTGTGGTGACCTTGAATTTGACCTTGGATGACCTTGAAAGGTCAAAACAGCCATTCTTGGGTCGAGAAATGCTCAAATTTGCACCTGGACTGTCTTTTCTCGAAAACTGTCTGATCAGTTTTGAGATTATTGTTTCAAAATATTCCCCTTATGTACCTTTATGATGTCTATAAGTTTTGTTGCCCTTGAATCGCCGGTCTCCGTGTGGCGGCCATTTTGAATTTTTGACGGGTCGGCGAAAAAAATTTTTTTGGTCCCAAATCGCGTTACTATCCATTTTGGGTCATTTCTAGACAAAAAAAATTTTTCACCCTTTGAAAAAAATTTTGGACTTAGAAAATTTTCGGCACTTTTTTCCTTCATAATGAGAGCTGCCGGGACTGTACTCATAGAACGCTTGAAGATAGAGCTTAGATATTGGCACTTTCAAATGGAAAGTCATATATGGCGACTTGTGTGGTGACCTTGAATTTGACCTTGGATGACCTTGAAAGGTCAAAACAGCCATTCTTGGGTCGAGAAATGCTCAAATTTGCACCTGGACTGTCTTTTCTCGAAAACTGTCTGATCAGTTTTGAGACTATTGTTTCAAAATATTCCCCTTATGTACCTTTATGATGTCTATAAGTTTTGTTGCCCTTGAATCGCCGGTCTCCGTGTGGCGTCCATTTTGAATTTTTGACGGGTCGGCGAAAAAAGTTTCGTTTGCCCCAAATCGCGTTACTATTCATTTTGGGTCATTTCTAGACAAAAAAAAATTTTCACCCTTTGAAAAAAGTTTTGGACTTAAAAAATATTCGGCACTTTTTTCCCTCATAATGGGAGCTGCCAGGACTGTACTCATAGTACGCTTGAAGATAGAGCTTAGATATTGGCACTTTCAAATAGGAAGTCATATATAGCGATTGGGGATGGGACCTTGAATTTGACCTTGAAAGGTCTCTACAGATGCCTCTACAGATGAAATGCATGTAGATAGAGCTTCAGTTTGCATTATGAACATATAGGAAGTCATATATGGAACAACTAATGATGACCTTGATTTTGACCTTGGATGACCTTGAGTGCTAAATGTCTGACTTGAAATCTTGAAAGTGGCCTCTGAAGCATAAACTTTTGCACATACAGGTTAGGATTGTGTATAAGCCTGTAAAAAAGTCATGTATAAATGGCACATTTTTTTTTCCACATTTTTAGGTTACCGGACCTATGGTCCGATAACCTATTGCCGTCACGTTGCGTCCGTCGTCCGTCCGTCGTCCGTCGTCCGTCCACAGCTGTATCTTTAAAGTTTACAGGCGGATTTTTCTGAAATTTTGCACAAAAATGCCTAAAAATATTTCAAGAGGGGGTTTTTTTTTAGTTTTTTGATTTTCGCAATTTTCTCAAAATGGCGGCCATTTTTGACGAAACATGGCCAATTTTGGACTTTGGCGGCCATTTTCTCAAAAACTGTCTGATCAGTTTTGAGATTTTCGTTTCAAAAGATTCCCCTTATGTACCTTTATGATGTGTATAAGTTTTGTTGCCCTTGAATCGCCGGTCTCCGTGTGGCGGCCATTTTGAATTTTTGACGGGTCAGCGGAAAATTTTTTTTTTGCCCCAAATCGCGTTACTATCCATTTCGGGCCATTTCTAGGCAAAAAAAAAATTTTCACCCTTTGAAAAAAATTTTGGACTTAGAAAATTTTCGGCACTTTTTTCCTTCATAATGGAAGCTGCCCGGACTGTACTCATAGAACGCTTAAAGATAGAGCTTAGATATTGGCACTTTCAAATGGGAAGTCATATATGGCGACTTGTGTGGTGACCTTGAATTTGACCTTGGATGACCTTGAAAGGTCAAAATAGCCATTTTTGGGTCGAAAAATGCCCAAATTTGCAGCTTTTCTGTCTTTTCTCGAAAACTGTCTGATCAGTTTTGAGATTTTCGTTTCAGAAGATTCCCTCTATGTACCTTTATGATGTGTATAAGTTTTGTTGCCCTTGAATCGCTGGTCTCCGTGTGGCGGCCATTTTGAATTTTTGACGGGTCGACGAAAAAATTTTTTTTTGCCCCAAATTGCGTTACTATCCATTTTGGGCCATTTCTAGGCCAAAAAAAAATTTTCACCCTTTGAAAAAAATTTGGGACTTTGAAAATTTTCGGCACTTTTTTCCTCCATAATGGGAGCTGCCTAGACTGTACTCATAGAATGCTTGAAGATGAGCTTAGAAATTAGCACTTTCAAATGGGAAGTCATATATGGCGACTTGTGTGGTGACCTTGAATTTGACCTTGGATGACCTTGAAATGTCAAAACAGCCATTTTTGAGTCGAAAAATGCCCAAATTTGCACCTTGTTTGTCTTTAATCGAAAACTGTCTGATCACTTTTGAGATTTTTATTTCAAAACATAGTAATTGGGTTTTTTGACATGATGTGTATAAATATGTATATAGTGTATGAAGTGCCTTGAATTGCTCAAAAGGCTAGAAATTTAGGCTGAATAGGCCCCAAATTTAATTTTTGGTCGTTTTCCTTCAAATTTATCTGATCAGTTTTGAGATTTTTGTTATAAAACATGCTAATTGGGGTCCCTGACATTGTGTATAAAGATGGAGTGCTTTGAATTGCTTAAAAGGCCCCTTGAGTGTGTAAATTGGCCTCTACAGCCAAAAAATGTTTGTAGGTATAGCTGGAATTGGAAGTCATATACATGTATACCACATATATATGTGGCTTTTTTGGGTGACGTTGAACTTGACGTCAGATGACATTGAGTGCTATATCTCAGTGTCACGTCCAACAAGAAATGTATAAATTTCGTTTATAGACAAAAGACTTGTAGATAGACCTTGTATTTGTATTTTGAACATACATGAATACAATGTTATATGCTGCACACTTAATGATGACATTGAAGTTCACGAAGATGATTGGTTCATCTTAACGTCATATCTCACCTGTTCTGTTTCAACTAAAGTTGTCCGGTAACCTATCTTAGCCCTTGGGCTAATTTTTTCTTTTTGATACATAACACTCCTGATATGTACTTCTATGATGTCTATAAATTTCGTTGCGCTTGAATCGCTCGAAATGGACCATTTTGGCCCAAACTCGGCCCAAATGGGACTTTCCCATGTTAAATTCTCCTATGCTTTATAATGGGACACATTATGCCTAATATCTCACTTAATATTGAGATTAGAGACTAGGAATCAATTGTGGATATATAGGAAATGATATATGCTGAATATTCTCGTGACCTTGAATTTGACACCTCAATTTCAAGGTCAGAGCACAAAATGGCTAATATCTCGCTTATTATCGACTCTACAGCTTAGGAATCAATTGTGGACATATAGGAAATGATATATGCTGAATATTCTGATGACCTTGAATTTGACCTTTGACCCCATTTTCAAGGTCATAGGACAAAATGGCTAATATCTCGCTTGTTATCGACTTTACAGCTTAGGAATCAGTTATGAAGATATAGGAAATGATATATGCAGATTATCGTAATGACCTTGAATTTGACCTTTGACCTCATTTTCAAGGTCACAGGACAAAATGGCTAATATCTCACTTATTATCGACTCTACAGCTTAGGAATCAATTGTGGACATATAGGAAATGATATATGCTGAATATTCTGATGACCTTGAATTTGACCTTTGACCCCATTTTCAAGGTCATAGGACAAAATGGCTAATATCTTACTTATTATCGACTCTACAGCTTAGGAATCAATTGTGGACATATAGGAAATGATATATGCTGAATATTCTCGTGACCTTGAATTTGACCTCTGACCTCAATTTCAAGGTCAGAGCACAAAATGGCTGATATCTCGCTTATTATCAACTCTACAGCTTAGGAATCAATTGTGGACATATAGGAAATGATATATGCTGAATATTCTGATGACCTCGAATTTGACCTTTGACCCCATTTTCAAGGTCATAGGACAAAATGGCTAATATCTCACTTGTTATCGACTTTACAGCTTATGAATCAGTTATGAACATATAGGAAATGATATATGCAGATTATTGTCATGACCTTGAATTTGACCTTTGACCTCATTTTCAAGGTCACAGGACAAAATGGCTAATATCTCACTTATTATCGACTCTACAGCTTAGGAATCAATTCTGGACATATAGGAAATGATATATGCTGAATATTCTGATGACCTTGAATTTGACCTTTGACCCCATTTTCAAGGTCATAGGACAAAATGGCTAATATCTCACTTATTATCGACTCTACAGCTTAGGAATCAATTGTGGACATATAGGAAATGATATATGCTGAATATTCTGATGACCTTGAATTTGACCTTTGACCCCATTTTCAAGGTCATAGGACAAAATGGCTAATATCTCGCATGTTATCGACTTCACAGCTTAGGAATCAGTTATGAACATGTAGGAAATGATATATGCAGATTATTGTCATGACCTTGAATTTGACCTTTGACCTCATTTTCAAGGTCACAGGACAAAATGGCTAATATCTCACTTATTATCGATTTTACAGCTTAGGAATCAATTGTGGACATGTAGGAAATGATATATGCTGAATATTCTTGGACCTTGAATTTGACCTCTGACCTCATTGTCAAGGTCCAAGGACAAACTGGCTCATATCTTGCTCCTCTATTGACTGTATGGCTTGGGAATCAATTGTGGACATGATATAGAAAATGATATACACTGAATATTTTGATGACCTTGAATTTGACCTTTGCCCTTTCATTTTCAAGGCCACAGCACAAAATTGCTAATATCTCGCTGATTATTGAATTTACAGCTTAGCAATCAACTGTGGACATGATATATGCTCAATGTTATATATGCTGAATATTCTCTTGACCTTGAATTCAACCAGTGACCTGGCTAACATCTAAAATATTAAACATTGTCCGGTAACCTATCTTTGGCCCTTGGCCTAATTTTTAAAAATGCTTGCTAGTTGTCTGCAGTTAACCTATCAATCGTACAGGCCCTAACCAGCCAACATGAGCAGCATCTGTCAACTCGCGTAGGCCTATCTGCCAAGGCATGATCGATCTGGGATTGGGGTTTTTTTGTCGTTTTGACGGATGATTTTATCGTGAATCTAATAATTCGAACATTCCAAAATTTAATTATTTTTAGCTGTTCGAACTAATTGAATAAATACGGTAATCGCAAACACTGCCACCTGGCGAATATTTTCTTAAGTTTTGGCAGCTGACAAGTTGATTTCGTTCGTTGTTTCAATCGAAATTTCGCTCGTAAATTTGCCTGTTTGAACTAAACGAGTCAATTTAAAAATTATTGTCTTGAATAATTTTTGGTGTTCGAATAATTAGAGTGTTCGAACTAATTGAATAATTAGGGCATTTCGGCCCGAAATGCCCTTATGGTTTTGTCTGGTTTTTTTTTTTTTTTTTTTTTTTTTTTCTTCTTTTTTTTTTACTTTCCGTCGTTTTGGTTTCCGATCAATAACTCGGGAACGCCTGAACGGATCTTGTCCAAATTTACACCACTGGTCAGAAATATTACATGGAAGACCCCTATTGTTTTGGAGGCGGCTCCGGGGTCCGTGAGGATGAAATCAAGGTTGATTTTGAGACTTGGTTTCCGATCGATAACTCAAAAAGTATTCATGCAATGGCAAGTATTCTCTGCATGGGAGTTCATATACCACCAAGGAAGAACCCTATTGATTTTGGGATCACTCCGTCGAATGACCTTTGACCTAGAGCTCGGAAGAATTTTTGCGGATTCATCCTTGAGGCATTCTTGCATATCTCGGAAACGGTGTGTCGTAGAGCGAAACGGAGCTCAATTTCGGCCTCCTGGCACTAGACAAACTAGTCTAGGGGGTATCTTGGGTCGAAACGACCCCTGGTGTCGATTTTTTTTTTCGCCGACTCGGCACTTCCTGTTTGGCCGTATCTCGGAAACGGTATGTCGTAGAGCGAAACGGAGCTCAATTTCGGCCTCCTGGCGCTAGACAAACTAGTCTAGTGTGTATCTTGGGTCAAAACGACCCCTGGTGTCGATTTTTTTTTTCGCCGACTCTGCACTTCCTGTTTGGCCGTATCTCGGAAACGGTATGTCGTAGAGCGAAACGGAGCTCAATTTCGGCCTCCTGGCACTAGACAAACTAGTCTAGTGTGTATCTTCGGTCGAGACGTCCCCTGGTGTCAAATTTTTTTTTCGCCGACTCGGCACTTCCTATTTGGCCGTATCTCGGAAACGGTGCGTCGTAGAGCGAAACGGAGCTCAATTTCGGCCTTTTGGCACTAGACAAACTAGTCTAGTGTGTATCTGGGGTCGAGACGACCCCTGGTGCCGATTTTTTTTTTCGCCGACTCGGCACTTCCTGTTTCGCCCTATCTCGGAAACGGTGCGTCGTAGAGAGAAACGGAGCTCAATTTCGGCCTCCTGGCACTAGACAAACTAGTCTAGGGGGTATCTTGGGTCGAAACGACCCCTGGTGACGATTTTTTTTTTCACCGACTCGGCAATTCCTGTTTGGCCGTATCTCGGAAACGGTGCGTCGTAGAGCGAAACGGAGCTCAATTTCAGCCTCCTGGCACTAGACAAACTAGTCTAGTGTGTATCTTCGGTCGAGACGACCCCTGGTGTCGAATTTTTTTTTCGCCGACTCGGCACTTCCTGTTTGGCCGTATCTCGGAAACGGTGCGTCGTAGAGCGAAACGGAGCTCAATTTCGGCCTTTTGGCACTAGACAAACTAGTCTAGTGTGTATTTTGGGTCGAGACGACCCCTGGTGTCGAATTTTTTTTTCGCCGACTCGGCACTTCCTGTTTGGCCGTATCTCGGAAATGGTGCGTCGTAGAGCGAAACGGAGCTCAATTCCGGCCTCCTGGCACTAGACTAACTAGTCTAGAGGGTATCTTGCGTCGAGACGACTTCTGGTGTCGAATTTTTTTTTGCCGACTCAGCACTTCCTGTTTGCCATATCTCAGAAACGGTCCGTCGTAGAGCGAAACGCAAAAATGCCTAAGGACGGGGTATGTTACTTAAACTTTGACCACGGACAGATTCAGAGTCATTATGGTTCTACGCGGTCTCTTAGGTAAATGTTAGGTAGGAATAGAACTCACACGAAATGCCCCAAGGCATCTTCAGGCCTTGACGTCTAGTTATGGTAGGAATCGATTGTGAACATGTATACTAGAAATGATATATGTTGAACATTCTCCAGTCCGGACAATATAACAAAAGCGTATTTCGTATTATTATAATACAAAATACGAATTATGGTATTCAAATTATATAAATACATGAAACTGTATTGTCAGTACAATATACAAAATATCGTACTTGTAAACACTGAAACCTGTGAACTTCATTACACATTTTCCAAACTTGGAAGATATCACACTTGGCAATTTAGGTGGAATATCACTCCAAGAACCTCTCTTTCAATCCGTATCAATCCCGATTCGGCAATTCAGATTGAAAAGTGCTTAAAGGAGCCAAGTGTGATAGGTTGCTAGTGTTGACAATGTGTAATGAAGTTAAAACAGGTTTCAGAGTTTACAAATACGATATTGTGTATTTTGTACGGACAACAGGAATACAGTTTCATGTATTTTTAGGTTACTGGACCTATGGTCCGATAACCTATTGGCATGGCGTTGCGTCCGTCGTCCGTCGTCGTCGTCGTCGTCCACATTTTTATCTTTTTTGTTTACAGGCGAATTTTTCTGAAATTTTGCACAATAATACTTAAAAATAATTCAAGAAGGAGGTATTTTTTAGTATTTTGATTTTCGCATTATTTTCAAAATGGCGGCCGTTTTCGACGAAAAATGCCTGATTTTGGACTTTGGCGGCCATTTTCTCAAAATCTGTTCAGTAACTTTTTTTCTTTTTGATAAATAACACTCCTCATATGTACTCCTATGATGGCTATAAATTTCGTTGCGCTTGAATCGCTCGAAGTGGGCCATTTTGGCCCAAACTCGGCTCAAATGGGACTTTCCCATGTTAAATTCTCCTATGCTTTATAATGGGACACATTATGCCTAATATCTCACTTGATATTGAGATTAGAGACTAGGAGTCAATTGTGGACCTATAGGAAATGATATAAGCTGAATATTCTCGTGACCTTGAATTTGACCTCTGACCTCAGTTTCAAGGTCAGAGCACAAAATGGCTTATATCTCGCTTATTATCGACTCTACAGCTGAGGAATCAATTGTGGACATATAGGAAATGATATATGCTGAATATTCTGATGACCTTGAATTTGACCTTCGACCTCATTTTCAAGGTCACAGGACAAAATGGCTAATATCTCACTTATTATCGATTTTACAGCTTAGGAATCAATTGTGGACATATAGGAAATGATATATGCTGAATATTCTCGTGACCTTGAATTTGACCTCTGACCTCATTTCCAAGGTCCAAGGACAAACTGGCTCATATCTTGCTCCTCTATTGACTGTATGGCTTGGGAATCAATTGTGGACATGATATACATGATATAGAAAATGATATACACTGAATATTTTGATGACCTTGAATTTGACCTTTGCCCTTTCATTTTCAAGGCTACAGCATAAAAATGCTAATATCTCACTGATTATTGAACTTACAGCTTAGCAATCAACTGTGGACATGATATATGCTTAATGTTATATATGCTGAATATTCTCTTGACCTTGAATTCAACCAGTGACCTGGCTAATACCTAAAATATTAAACATTGTCCGGTAACCTATCTTTGGCCCTTGGCCTAATTTTATATTTTGAATACAATATTTCGTATTTCTGCAGAATTATGGAAAATGGTAAATTGTCCAGTCGATTCTCATGACCTTGAATTGACCAATGACCTCATTTTCAAGGTCAGGGGACAGAAGGTTAATATCTAAAATATATATTGCCCGGTAACTTTTCTTAGCCCTTGGGCTAATTTTTTTCAAATTTCCTTTGACCTGATTTTCACGGTGACAGAACAAAATGGCTAATATCTCACTTTTTGTCTTCATAGTGTGGGAATTAATGAAGGACATATATACGCCAAATATTCTGATAATTTGACCTTTGCCTTCATTTTCAAGGCCACAGGACAAAATTGTTAATATCTCTCTGAATATTGAATTTACAGCTTAGCAATCAACTGTGGACATGATATATGCTTAATATTATATATGCTGAATATTCTTTTGACCTTGAATTCAACCAGTGACCTGGCTAACATCTAAAATATTAAACATATATTGTCCGGTAACCTATCTTTGGCCCTTGGCCCAATGTTTCATGTGAGTTACCATTTTGTTTGTTTGTTTGGTATCTTTCGTGACCAGCATATTATAAATGTTACAGGTTAGTCTCTACACCGAAATGCCTCCAAGGCATCAATAGGCTTTGACGTCTAGCTGTTCTGTTGGTATTGTATTAGATCTATGAACATATATGTACATGATATAGGAAATCATAAATGCACAACATATAACTTGGTGAAATATTCTGGTATTCTTGAGCTACAGGGCTCTCGGCCCTATGTTCACTCTCAGGAAAGAGCCATCTGAACGAAATGTCAGCAGACTACAGCAGATTTGGTGCTATGTACTTGGTGCTATGTATTTGGTGCTATGCATTTGATACTAGGGCTTTGTTTATGTATTTGAATATGTTGACGTTTGAAGATGCACAATATTGCCAGTAGATCATGTAGATGTCAGATTACTGATGTGTTACTGTGTTTAAAGCTTGCGGAGGATGGTGCCCAGTTGCTGGACAACCCATACATTCACAGAGCCACTGTTTCCGATGTGTACATGTTCATGGGCAAGGAGTTAGAGTCGATGGAACAAGTTCCGGCGGGCAACCTTATTGGTGAGCTATCAATATAACTAGACGCTTTCCTGTCACCAACGACCACGTGGGTCTATTCCCCCTGATGCCTTATCATCCTGGTTGTCTAAAGTATGTTAAATCAGATATAATATCGTCTCTGCCGTTCAAAGTTCAAAGTCTTAACTCTTTCTGTCCAGTAATCGATGCAGTAATACTCTTGATTTTAATGAACTACTTTGATTTATTATTTTCTAAAAAATACTTTACAGAAAAACCTACCATAAGAAATGTCCTTATAAAATAATATTACAATCAGTTCAGAGATGCAACTTCAGAGCGTTCACAATAAAATCTGTACAGTGGTCGTGGCGGCAGATGCGGCAAGATAATAGTATCCACTGAACTTTGTTCCGTCTAGCCGTCCGTCCGTCTTTTGTCCGGCAAATAACTTTTTTTTGCCTTGATGAATTTTTAGGTTACCGGACCTATGGTCCGTAACCTATTGGCATGGCGATGCGTCCGGCGTCGTCATCCGTCGTCGTCCGTCAACAATTTTATCTTTAAAGTTTACGATCGAATTTTTCTGAAATTTTGCACAAAAATGCCTAAAAATATTTCGAGAGGGAGGTATTTTTTAGTTTTTTGATTTTCGCATTTTTTTCAAAATGGCGGCCGTTTTCGACGAAAAATGCCTGATTTTGGACTTTGGCGGCCATTTTTGATGCATAACACTCCTCATATGTACCCCTGTGACATGTATAAATTTCGTTGCGCTTGAATCGCTCGAAGTGGGCCATTTTGGGCCCAAACTCGTCCCAAATGGGACTTTCCCATGTTAAATTCTCCTGTGCTTTATAATGGGACACATTAAAGCCTAATATCTCACTTAATATTGAGATTAGAGACAAGGAATCAATTGTGGACATATAGGAAATGATATATGCTGAATATTGTCGTGACCTTGAATTTGACCTCTGACCTTGGTTTCAAGGTCAGAGCGGCCGTTTTCGTCAAAAAATGGCCTATTTTGGACTTCGACGGTCGTTTTCTCAAAATCTGTTCAGTAACTTTTTTTTCTTATTGATGAAAAACACTCCTCATATGTACCCCTGTGACATGTATAAATTTCGTTGCGCTTGAATCGCTTGAAGTGGGCCATTTTGGGCCCAAACTCGGCCCAAATGTGACTTTCCCATGTTAAATTTTCCTATGCTTTATAATGGCACACATTAAGCCTAATATCTCACTTAATATTGAAATTAGAGACTAGGAATGAATTGTGGACATATAGGAAATGATATATGCTGAATATTCTCGTGACCTTGAATTTGACTTTTGACCTCATTTTCAAGGTCACAGGACAAAATGGCTAATATCTCGCTTATTATCGACTTTACAGCTTAGGAATCAGTTGTGAACATATAGGAAATGATATATGCTGAATATTCTTGTGACCTTGAATTTGACCTTTGACCTCATTTTCAAGGTCACATGACAAAATGGCTAATATCTCGCTTATTATCGACTTTACAGTTTAGGAATCAATTGTGAACATATAGGAAATGATATACATGTATGCTGAAAATTCTCGTGACCTTGAATTTGACCTTTGACCTCATTTTCAAGGTCACAGGACAAAACGGCCAATATCTTGCTTATTAGCGACTTTACAGCTTAGGAATCAATTGTGAACATATAGGAAATGATATATGCTGAAAATTCTCATGACCTTGAATTTGACTTTTGACCTCATTTTCAAGGTCACATGACAAAATGGCTAATATCTCGCTTATTATCGACTTTACAGCTTAGGAATCAATTGTGAACATATAGGAAATGATATATGCTGAATATTCTTGTGACCTTGAATTTGACCTTTGACCTCATTTTCAAGGTCACATGACAAAATGGCTAATATCTCGCTTATTATCGACTTTACAGTTTAAGAATCAATTGTGAACATATAGGAAATGATATATGCTGAATATTTTCGTGACCTTGAATTTGACCTTTGACCTCATTTCCAAGGTCGCAGGACAAAATTGCTAATATCTCGCTTATTATCGACTTTACAGCTTAGGAATCAATTGTGAACATATAGGAAATGATATATGCTGAATATTCTCGTGGCCTTGAATTTGAGCTTTCACCTCATTTTCAAGGTCACAGGACAAAATGGCCAATATCTTGCTTATTAGCTACTTTACAGCTTAGGAATCGATTGTGAACATATAGGAAATGATATATGCTGAAAATTCTCGTGACCTTGAATTTGACCTTTGACCTCATTTTCAAGGTCACAGGACAAAACGGCCAATATCTTGCTTATTAGCGACTTTACAGCTTAGGAATCAATTGTGAACATATAGGAAATGATATATGCTGAAAATTCTCATGACCTTGAATTTGACCTTTGACCTCATTTTCAAGGTCACATGACAAAATGGCTAATATCTCGCTTATTATCGACTTTACAGCTTAGGAATCAATTGTGAACATATAGGAAATGATATATGCTGAATATTCTCATGACCTTGAATTTGACCTTTGACCTCATTTCCAAGGTCACAGGACAAAATTGCTAATATCTCGCTTATTATCGACTTTACAGCTTAGGAATCAATTGTGAACATATAGGAAATGATATATGCTGAATATTCTCATGAACTTGAATTTGACCTTTGACCTCATTTTCAAGGTCGAAGGACAAAATGGCCAATATCTTGCTTATTAGCGCCTTTACAGCTTAGAAATCAATTGTGAACATATAGGAAATGATATATGCTGAATATTCTAGTGACCTTGAATTTGACTTTTGACCTCAATTTCAAGGTCAACAGGACAAAATGGCTAATATCTCGCTTATTATCGACTTTACAGCTTAGGAATCAATTGTGAACATATAGGAAATGATATATGCTGAAAATTCTCATGACCTTGAATTTGACCTTTGACCTCATTTTCAAGGTCACATGACAAAATGGCTAATATCTCGCTTATTATCGACTTTACAGCTTAGGAATCAATTGTGAACATATAGGAAATGATATATGCTGAATATTTTCATGACCTTGAATTTGACCTTTGACCTCATTTCCAAGGTCACAGGACAAAATTGCTAATATCTCGCTTATTATCGACTTTACAGCTTAGGAACCAATTGTGAACATATAGGAAATGATATATGCTGAATATTCTCATGAACTTGAATTTGACCTTTGACCTCATTTTCAAGGTCACAGGACAAAATGGCCAATATCTTGCTTATTAGCGCCTTTACAGCTTAGAAATCAATTGTGAACATATAGGAAATTATATATGCTGAATATTCTAGTGACCTTGAATTTGACTTTTGACCTCATTTTCAAGGTCAACAGGACAAAATGGCTAATATCTCGCTTATTATCGACTTTACAGCTTAGGAATGAATTGTGAACATATAGGAAATGATATATTCTGAATATTTTAATGATATTGAATTTGACCTTTGACCTAAATTTCAAGGTCAGTCATTTTATTTTCAAAGTCAGATTACAAAATGGCTTATATCTCGCTTATTATCAAATTTACAGCTTAGGGGTCCATAGTGAACATATAGGAAATGATGTATGCTGAATAGTTTGGTGATCTAGAATTTAACCTTTGATCCCATTTTCAAGGTTAGAGATATGGCGATTTCAGTGGTCACCTTGAGTTTGACCTTCAACTTTCTCGGCTTAACTCTGTATATTTCTCCGGTGACCTTTCTAGCCCATTGGGCTAATTTTATCTTTTTTGTTTACGGGCGAATTCTTCTGAAATTTTGCACAAAAATACTTAAAAATAATTCAGGAAGGAGGAATTTTTTAGTTTTTTGATTTTCGCATTTTTTTCAAAATCGCGGCCGTTTTCGACGAAAAATGCCTGATTTTGGACTTTGGTGGCCATTTTCTCAAAATCTGTTCAGTAACTTTTTTTCTTTTTGATACATAACACTCCTGATATGTACTTCTATGATGTCTATAAATTTCGTTGCGCTTGAATCGCTCGAAGTGGGCCATTTTGGCCCAAATGGGACTTTCCCATGTTAAATTCTCCTATGCTTTATAATGGGACACATTATGCCTAATATCTCACTTAATATTGAGATTAGAGACTAGGAATCAATTGTGGACATATAGGAAATGATATATGCTGAATATCCTCGTGACCTTGAATTTGACCTCTGACCTCAATTCAAGGTCAGAGCCTAAAATGGCTGATATCTCGCTTATTATCGACTCTACAGCTTAGCAAGCAATTGTGGACATATAGGAAATGATATATGCTGAATATTCTGATGACCTTGATTTTGACCTTTGACCCCATTTTCAAGGTCATAGGACAAAATGGCTAATATCTCGCTTGTTATCGACTTTACAGCTTAGGAATCAGTTATGAACATATAGGAAATGATATATGCAGATTATTGTCATGACCTTGAAGTTGACCTTTGACCTCATTTTCAAGGTCACAGGACAAAATGGCTAATATCTCACTTATTATCGACTCTACAGCTTAGGAATCAATTGTGGACATATAGGAAATGATATATGCTGAATATTCTGATGACCCTGAATTTGACCTTTGACCGCATTTTCAAGATAATAGGACAAAATGGCTAATATCTCGCTTGTTATCGACTTTACAGCTTAGGAATCAGTTATGAACATATAGGAAATGATATACATGTATGCTGAATATTCTTGGACCTTGAATTTGACCTCTGACCTCATTTTCAAGGTCCAAGGACAAACTGGCTCATATCTTGCTCCTCTATTGACTGTATGGCTTGGGAATCAATTGTGGACATGATATAGAAAATGATATACACTGAATATTTTGATGACCTTGAATTTGACCTTTGCCCCTTCATTTTCAAGGCCACAGCACAAAATTGCTAATATCTCGCTGATTATTGAATTTACAGCTTAGCAATCAACTGTGGACATGATATATGCTTAATGTTATATATGCTGAATATTCTCTTGACCTTGAATTCAACCAGTGACCTGAACATCTAAAATATCAAACATTGTCCAGTAACCTATCTTCGGCCCTTGGTCTAATTTTTAGTTATTAAAGTCGACGCATAATTTATTGGCGCGAACATATCTCGTCATATCTCCGAACATACTAACTTGTATTATTTGCAAATTATATAAAGTGAAAACGGCACCATGACCATTGTGAAACAATGGCTGTTTTTCTGTCGTGTGCTTTTCTCGTCGAGATATCTAGGAAAATATATATCCTTATGGGGTTTTAACATGGGAATTCTAGCTTGCCATTTTGATGTTGTATGGGATTGAGACAAATCAATGGAATAGCCGATTTGAATAGGGGCCTTCTCAAAGAAAATGCAATGATAATAATTAATTCTATTACACGTGCTTGAATATATTTCGCATTCAAGAAATCATAATCACACAATATCTACGGTAATTCTTCAGTCCAAATCTGAACTGCTGGATTCACCCAGATGTATGCCGACCCGATCAATGTGGATCTTGTCGATGACTTTGAACAACAACTTCATGTTACGCTCAAAGATATTATTATACATGTGTTATGGGGCACGGGTATATTTTGGCTCATCTGTTAAAGAATATAGGCATATGTGCTGTACGTTGAAAATATATTATCAGGAACGAAACTTTGCTTGAATGATCAACAGCGCAATCAAGCACAAACATTTTGTCATTTTTAGGTTACCGGACCTTTGGTCCGATAACCTATTGGCATGGCGTTGCGTCCGTCGTCCGTCCGTCCGTCCGTCCGTCCGTCCGGCGTTACCATTTTATCTTTAAAGTTAACGATCGAATCTTTCTGAAATTTTGCACAATAATGCCTAAGAATATTTTGAGAAGGAGGTATTTTTTTGTTTTTTGATTTTCGCATTTGTTTCAAAATGGCGGCCGTTTTTGTCGAAAAACGCTCAATTTTGGACTTCGACGGCCATTTTCTCAAAAACTGTCTGATCAGTTTTGAGATTTTTGTTTATAAAGACTCCTCTTATATACGTCTGTGATATGTATAAGTTTGGTTGCCCTAAATTCGCCGATCTACGTGTGGCGGCCATTTTGAAATTTCGACAAGTCGGCGAAAAAAATTTTTTCGCCCCAAATCGCATTACTATCCATTTTGGGCCATTTCTAGGCAAAAAATTTTTTTCACCCTTTCAAAAAAATTGTGGACTTAGAAAATTTTCGGCACTTTTTTCCTTCATCATGGGAGCTGTCCGGACTGTACTCATAGAACGCTTGAAGATAGAGCTTGGAAATTGGCACGTTCAAATGGGAAGTCATATATGGCGACTTGTGTGGTGACCTTGAATTTGACCTTGGATGACCTTGAAAGGTCAAAACAGCCATTTTTGGGTCGAAAAATGCCCAGATTTGCCTCTATAGATGAAATGCTTGCAGATAGAGCTCATGTTTGCATTATGAACATATAGGAAGACATATATGGCACAACTAATGATGACCTTGAACTTGATGTCAGATGACCTTGAGTGCCAAATGTCTGACTTGGAATGTGTAAATTGAGCTGAGCGGCCTAAACGATTCCACCCAGATATATCTTTGTATTATGAACATATAGAATATCAAATGCCGCACACATACATGTAATGGTGACATCGAAGTTCATACGGTTGACCTTGATTGGTAAATCTCAAGGTCATATGTTTACACTGCGAACCTTGATTGGTAAATCTCAAGGTTTGTTACCTGCCAATGCTGCCATGGCCAAACCAAAATTGTCCGGAAACCTATCTTAGCCTTTGGGCTAATTTTAAAAAATCTTTTCCATAGCTTTTTTGAGACAGTCCCTCAACCAAAACTAAGCTAAGCTCAGAGGATTTCAATTGGACTCAAAGGCCAGAGTAACGTGAGCATAGACGGGCACGATACAAAGCTGGTCAAAAATTAGACACCTCAAATTATCAATTCATATATTGATGAAACTGAATATGCTCGTCTGTTTAGCGAGATAACAATGCACTGCAATCAAATATATAATTTTTGTCCTGTTCGGCCTGACACTCAGTTTCACACCCAAATATAAACCAATATTCTCAGCCTTTCCGGGACATCAAAATATGACCACTATCAGTTTTTGAACAGCATAAGTCATCGCATATTACTTTTCAGACCGTTGCACACCATTGGTCAGACCAATGACTTTTCTTTGCATTAATGAGCTGTTGCATTGGCATTCACCACTGTTTTAACTTTCCACTTTCCCGCTCATTTTTACAATGGTAAAATCCCATTTAAATCGTATTTATTGAAATAATTATTTTCTGTGTGAAGAACAAACTTCAAATTCACGTCAGCAACTTTGGTCACAGTCTTGTTCAAACGTTGCCTGAATCTCATATAATACAAGTCAGTAAGTTCCGAGATTTCATGAGATATGTTCGCGCCAATAAATTATGCGCCGACTTTAAAACCAGTCTTTAGTAGGTTACCGGACTTTTGGTCCGATAACCTATTGGCATGGCGTTGCGTCCGTCGTCCGTACGTCCGTCCGTCCGTCTGTCCGGGCAAACGGAACGGAGTTATGGGGATTTCTTAGGGGGAATAAAGCTGAAAACGCCCCACAACCACAGTTTAAGCCAAAAGTGCGGTCTTATGGGGATTTTTTCAGGACTTATGGGGGAAGTTAAGATAGGAAATTTAACATTGGGTCCGCCCGTAACGCCCGTCCGTTCACCCGTCCGTCCGTCCGTCCGGCGTTAACATTTTTAGCTTACCGCCCTTTGGGCCGATAAGCTATTGTCGTGGTATTTCGTCCGTCGTCCGTCTGTCGTCCGTCCGGGTCTGTAACTTTTTTTTGACATGATGAATTTCCCCATAAATTAGTCAGAAAATACCTTAGGCCAGTATCTAAAGACGTTTTTAGGTTACTGGACCTATGGTCCGATAACCTATTGGCATGGCGTTGCGTCTGTCGTCGTCGTCGTCCACATTTTTATCTTTTTTGTTTACGGGCGAATTTTTCTGAAATTTTGCACAAAAATACTTAAAAATAATTCAAGAAGGTGGTATTTTTTAGTTTTTTTATTTTCGCATTTTTTTCAAAATGGCGGCCGTTTTCGATGAAAAATGCCTGATTTTGGACTTTGGCGGCCATTTTCTCAAAATCTGTTCAGTAACTTTTTTTCTTTTTGATACATAACACTCCTCATATGTACTCCTATGATGTCTATGAATTTCGTTGCGCTTGAATCGCTCGAAGTGGGCCATTTTGGCTCGGCCCAAATGGGACTTTCCCATGTTAAATTCTCCTATGCTTTATAATGGGACACATTATGCCTAATATCTCACTTAATATTGATATCAGAGACTAGGAATCAATTGTGGACATATAGGAAATGATATATGCTGAATATTCTCGTGACCTTGAATTTGACCTCTGACCTCAAGTTTCAAGGTCAGAGCACAAAATGGCTTATATCTCGCTTATTATCGACTCTACAGCTTAGGAATCGATTGTGGAGATATAGGAAATGATATATGCTGAATATTCTGATGACCTTGAATTTGACCTTCGACCCCTTTTTCAAGGTCATAGGACAGAATGGCTAATATCTTGCTTGTATCGACTTTACAGCTCAGGAAACAGTTATGAACATATGGGAAATGATATGCAGATTATTGTCATGACATTGAATTTGACCTTTGACCTCATTTTCAAGGTCACGGGACAAAATGGCTAATATCTCACTTATTATGGATTTTACAGCTTAGGAATCAATTGTGGACATATAGGAAATGATATATGCTGAAGATTCTCGTGACCTTGAATTTGACCTCTGACCTCATTTTCAAGGTCACAGGACAAAATGGCTCATATCTTGCTCCTCTATTGACTGTATGTCTTGGGAATCAATTGTGGACATATAAAAAATGATATACACTGAATATTTTGATTACCTTGAATTTGACATTTGCCTTCATTTTCAAGGCCACAGCACAAAATTGCTAATATCTCTCTGATTATTGAATTTACAACTTAGCAATCAACTGTGGACATGATATATGCTTAATGTTATATATGCTGAATATTCTCTTGACCTTGAATTCAACCAGTGACCTGGCTAACATCTAAAATATTAAACATTGTCCGGTAACCTATCTTTGGCCCTTGGCCTAATTTTTAAATTTTTTGATTGAATCCTTTTTGCCTATTTGGCGGCCATTTTTGACAAAAAATTGCCAATTTTGGACTTGGGAGGCCATTTTCTCAAAAACTGTCTGATCAGTTTTGAGATTTTTGTTTCAAAACATTCCTCTCATGTACCTTTATGATGTGTATAAGTTTCATTGCCCTTGAATCGCCGGTTTGCGTGTGGCGGCCAATTTGGTTTTTTTGACGGGTAGGCGAAAAAAATTTTTTTTGTCCCAAATCAAGTCACTATTCGTTCTGAGCCATTTCCAGCAAAAAAAAAAATTTTTTTTTGGCCATTGAAAAATTTTTTGGACTTGAAAATTTCCCCCAATTTCCCTTCATAATGGGAGCTGTGCAGAGTAAACTCATAGAACACTTGAAGATAGAGCCTAAGTATTGGCACATTCAAATGGGAAATCATATATTGCGGTTTGAGTGATGACCTTGAATTTGACCTTTAATGACCTTGGAACATGTGGAAGGTCAAAACGACCTTTTTTGTCAGAAAATGGCCAATTTTGGATTTTTGATGGCCATTTTCTCAAAAACTGTCTGATCAGTTTTGAGATTTTTGTTTTGAAACATTCCCCTCATGTACCTCTATGATGTATATGGGTTTCGTTGCCCTTGAATCGCCGGTCTGCGTGTGGCGGCCATTTTGATTTTTCGACAGGTCGGCAAAAAAACAAATTGTTTTGTCCGAAATCAGTCACTATTCGTTTTGAGCCATTTCCAGCAAGAAAAACCAGATTTTTTTTTGTGGCCATTGAAAAATTTTTTGGACTTAGAAAATTTCACCCAATTTTTCCTTCATAATGGGAGCTGTGCGGAGTAAACTCATAGAAGACTTCAAAAATATTGCGGTTTGAGTGATGACCTTGAATTTGACCTTCAATTATCTTGAAAGGTCAAAAACGATGAATTTTGTCTTTGGTGGCCATATTCTATAAACCTATTCAGACAGTTTTTCTCAAAATAATGTATAAGATTCTCTTTATGTACCTTTGTGATGTGTAATTTGATGTCGTATTAAAGTCCATGCAGAAAGTGTGTTTCCAGCAACATTCACGAACATGTTTTGACAATTAGAGTTCAATATCAGTGTAACAATTTATATGTTGGAAAATCAATACTCTGCGTTTCTCATGATTGCCGGTAAGCTACAGCATCCTTGGTGCTATGTTTAAAATATCATATCTCGGGCCCTAAAGTTGTTACAGTTACAATTTTGGTGGCTAAACATAGCTTTTCAATGCCAAGGAATCCATTCATGATGTTATATTTCACTTTGACAAAGGCAAATACAATTGGATGAGGCAAAAGTCTTAAGATGGCTGCCACAAATTTTGAAAATAGCATATCGCTGCCCTAATCTAGCTACGGGTACAGTTGTGGTTGCTAAGTTTAGGTTTTTAATGACAGGGAATCCATACCTGATGTCACATTTTACTTTAACAAATGAAAACAAAATTTGTGCATAGTTTGACTGAAATTGAAGGCAATAATTTAAGATCGCCACTGTTATATTATCATTTGTATTGCTTTGTCAAGTGCAGTCTAGTTCTTGTTGAGGCATTTCAGCAGAAATGTCTTTATGGTTTTTTTTTTCACTTTTCGGTTTCCGCATGATAACTTCAGTTTGCCTCGATGTACCTTCGCCAAATTTTCACCGCTGGTCAGAAATGTTGTGTAGAAGACGCCTATTGTTTTTGAGCCAGCTCCGGGGTCCGTGAGGTCCGTGAGGATGAAATCAATATTTTTGGTTTCCGCACGATAACTCGAAAAGTATCATGGCATTGACTGTGACACTTTGCATGGATGTTCATATATCACCAGGGAAGAAGCCTATTGATTTTGAGGCCGATCCGTCAAACGACCTTTGACCTAGGGCTCGAAATAATTTTAGCTGAGTCATCCTTGAGGCTCTCATGCATATCTCGGAAACGGTGCGTCGTAGAGCGATACGGACGTTATTTTCGGACTCGTCATCCTAGACAAAGATGTCTAAGGGGTGTTATGGATGACCTTTGACCTTGACCTTAAATTTTTTCGCTGAGTCGGCATTTTTCGTTTTCGCCGACATCTCAGAAACGGTGCATCATAGAGCGAAACAGACGTTATTTTCGGACTCGTGGCCCTAGACAAACATGTCTTAAGGGTAATACGGTTGACCTATGACCTATGACCTATCGGCATTTTTTGTTTTCATCGATATCTCGGAAACGGTGCGTCATAGGTCGAAATGGACATTATTTTCGGACTCGTGGCCCTAGACAAACATATCTAAAGGGTACTAGGGATGAACCTTGACCTTAAATTTTTAGGTTACCGGACCTATGGTCCGATAACCTATTGGCATGGCGTGGCGTCCGTCGTCCGTCGTCGTCGTCGTCGTCCACATTTTTATCTTTTTTGTTTATGGGCGAATTTTTCTGAAATTTTGCAGAAAAATACTTAAAAATAATTCAAGAAGGAGGTATTTTTTAGTTTTTTGATTTTCGCTTTTTCTTCAAAATGGCGGCCGTTTTCGACGAAAAATGCCTGATTTTGGACTTTTTCTCAAAATCTGTTCAGTAACTTTTTTTCTTTTTGATACATAAGACTCCTCATATGTACTTCTATGATGTCTATAAATTTCGTTGCGCTTGAATCGCTCGAAGTGGGCCATTTTGGCCCAAACTCGGCCCAAATGGGACTTTCCCATGGTAAATTTTCCTATGCTTTATAATGGGACACATTATGCCTAAAATCTCACTTGATATTGAGATTAGAGACTAGGAATCAATTGTGGACATATAGGAAATGATTTATGCTGAATATTCTCGTGACCTTGAATTTGACCTCTGACCTCAGTTTCAAGGTCAGAGCACAAAATGGCTTATATCTCGCTTATTATCGACTCTACAGCTTAGGAATCAATTGTGGACTTATAGAAAATAATATATGCTGAATATTCTCGTGACCTTGAATTTGACCTCTGACCTCAGTTTCAAGGTCAGAGCACAAAATGTCTTATATCTCGCTTATTATCGACTCTACAGCTTAGGAATCAATTGTGGACATATAGGAAATGATATATGCTGAATATTCTGATGACCTTGAATTTGACCTTCGAACTCATTTTCATGGTCACAGGACAAAATGGCTAATATCTCGCTTGTTATCGACTTTACAGCTTAGCAATCAATTATGAACATATAGGAAATGATATATGCAGATTATTGTCATGACCTTGAATTTGACCTTTGACCTCATTCTCAAGGTCACATGACAAAATGGCTAATATCTCACTTATTATCGATTTTACAGCTTAGGAATCAATTGTGGACATATAGGAAATGATATATGCTGAATATTCTCGTGACCTTGAATTTGACCTCTGACCTTATTTTCAAGGTCCAAGGACAAACTGGCTCATATCTAGCTCCTCTATTGACTTTATGGCTTGGGAATCAATTGTGGACATGATATAGAAAATGATATACATTGAATATTTTGATGATCTTGAATTTGACCTTTGCCCCTTCATTTTCAAGGCCACAGCACAAAATTGCTAATATCTCTCTGATTATTGAATTTACAGCTTAGCAATCAACTGTGGACATGATATATGCTTAATGTTATATATGCTGAATATTCTCTTGACCTTGAATTCAACCAGTGACCTGGCTAACATCTAAAATATTAAACATTGTCCGGTAACCTATCTTCGGCCCTTGGCCTAATTTTTCACTGAGCCGGCATTTTTCATTTTCATCGATATCTCGGAAACTGCATCGTAGAGCGAAACGGAAGTTATTTTCGGACTCGTGGCCCTAGACAAACATTTCTGAGGGGTATTGGGAATTAACTTTGACCTTGACCTGAAAGTTTTTCGCCGAGTCGGCATTTTTCATTTTCATCGATTCCTCAGAAACGGTGCGACCTAGAGCAAAACAGACATTACACAGATAGTCTTAGGAGTATCAAGTTTGTCCTTCACATATATGTAATTGCAAAAACGTCTCATTGGGAGCTTATCATGTTTTTGCTGAGTCAGCATTTTGTGTTTTTCATGCTTCACCCTGAAACGCCTCCAAGGCCTTTAGGCCTTGACGTCTAGTTGTTTAATGGCAATATAATTATACTGGCAAGAATTTTAACACCATGAGTGTGTATCTGTTTATTCGTTTGAGTAACATTTTGGAACTCAATCATGAGGTAATTAATTTAAATTAAAACATCATTCATGAATTCTCAAATGCTATTCATTAAAATGTTCATCATGTTCATAGGTCATGCAGAATCATCATACCATAATGGAGCCTGAGTCCGAGCCAGAGTCACTGTCGGCTTATTTATCGTGATAAATATATAAAATTTTAGAAACAAACTGTATCGTCATTTTCGTTGAAAATTTATCTTAGTGGAAATGGCCAAAAAAATTTGGAGGTATTTGGGGGCAAAACTACCATAATTCCATAGTTTATAGAATATTCCATCCAAGTTTGTGTGTGTGTTCAAATGCAAAATATCACATTGCTGATTGTTTGAAAGTCTTGAAACAATCAAAGGAATTTCACATTTTAGCACATCTGAGTGACCCCCTCACTAAAGCTTGTCTAATGACATATATTCTTTCGTACAACAAATATGTTCCACATGCGAGGTGAGTGAAATCATGGTATTATGACCACTGCATATGAGACTAATACAATATTTAGGCTTTATTCTGAAGTGTTCTGGGAGTTTACTCAATACAGCTCCCATTATGAACGATAAAGTGGATGAAGTTTTCTAGGTCCAAGAAATGGCTCGAAACAGATAGTGACTTGATTTCGGACGAAAAAAAATTCCGCTGACGCATCCAAAAATCAAAATGACTCCAACGTGCAGATTGGCGAAATAATGGCAATAAAATTTATACATGTCACAAAGGAACATAAGGGAACTCTTATGTATGATTTTGGAAAAAAAATAGCCCAAAGGCTAAGAAAGGATACAGGACAATATGTGTTTTATATTTATATATTAGCCATTTGTACCGTGACCTTGAAAATAAGGTCACTGGTCAAGTTCAAGGTCATAAGAATATTCGGCATATATCATTTCCTATGACATAAAGTTGTAAAGTCGATATCAGGCGAGATATTAGCCATTTTTTGCTCTGTCCTTGAAAATGCAGTCAAGTTCAATGTCATGAGAATATTTAGCATATATCATTTCCTGTACGTCGACAATGATTCCTAATCTCTATTCTCAATATATAGTGAGATATTAAGAATAATATATAACATCAGTTCACTGATTGACATCCCGGGGACACCCCGGGATGTCAAAAGCCCGAGAGCATCTTCTATATATTTTCTTATAACATAATAATACACATAATATTCACATAACAAAGAGAGTTAGTCACACTGGCGTCGGAGCTCTGGGGGCCCGGGTCCCCACACTTTTCTGACAGGGGGGGGGGGGGGGGGCTCGAGTATGTTTGGGCCCCCCAGAATTTTGCGATTTTTTTTTGGCATTAAACTACAGATCAGCCAATACGGCTCTAAAAACATAAAAAAAATCCATTTCCAAAGGATTTTTAGAATTATTTTCAGATGAAAAGTCATACGTCTAAGAAACTCAGGGACTCTGCGCAACGAATCTGCTGAGGAAAGCATCACGGTTAACCTGTATGTGAAACAAAAGCTGACTCAACTGGCAAGTGTATAAAGAACTGTGAAAATCAGTAGATTTCCGATTGGACTACATCATTGATTTACACCGCATGGGGGTGAAAATCGATGGACTACAGTACATAAATCTTTATTTCTCAAGCCACCCCTTCATGGGGCATTGGAGAAAAATACAGATATTTATACATGTAATATGAACAACTACAACAACGACGGAATAGGCAACAGCACCTCAAGCATATTTCTAGAATGGGAGTACTTGATAAAACAAAACATACCTGGTGACAAGTGCATTTAACAGAGTAAATAGGAGAAGGCTGTGGTGGTAAAGCCAAGGCACACAAGGCGTTTCCGAAATATACCAACAAATTCTATATTTACCCCTATAAAATGGTGAACCGCAGATTTAGCCATATGATAAGACAAATTATAACAAAATATTATCTATTTCCTTCATAAATTTAACAAGGTTTTTCAGAACGCTTCTATTCGTGGAACAAAATAGTTGCTGTATTTTATGGGTATTCGGGTTCTGCCTGTAGTATTTCAGTAAGTACTGTTTTCTAACTTTGTCTAGCTCTTTACATTGAAATAGATAATGGAACTCATCAGGGACATTTTCTGAATTACAAAGTTTGCACTTGTTCTGGAATGCATCGTTAGATTTAGTACATACAGGTAGCTTTGAGTTTCGACACCTGAATCTACAGAACGTAACAACATCAGAGTAATCAAGAATTTCAAAATACCTTTCCATGCGATGGGTTTCCTTAAAAATTCTATAATTGAGACACATATCATGATTCCATACATCCGCAGACCAATTCTGTATAAAAAATATCATTCCCTCGAAGTTTAATACTATTTTTAACCCAGTTCTTTGACAACGTATGTACAGTGTAGTCAACATCCCACAGATTGGAGAAGCCTCGGTTATCTAATATTCGTTTGACACAGGATAACCATTTAGGTTCTATGCCACAATGAACTTGCAAATATTTGGATAACTTGTACAATATACATCACAGTTTGTGCTGCTTTCCAGATACAATTCGGAACCAGAAATTTACCATCCTGTTCTCTATATAGTGTGAAATACATTTTTTCACCTGTTTCACCATAAACCATACATGATGGTGTTGCACTTCTGAGATGTAATAGACTTTTCAGGAATTTCCTATGAAATATATCAACCTGGCTTGTATTATCAAAGCCCCACACCTCGCACCCGTACATTAGGATTGGAGTTATCAAGTGGTGAAAAAGCTTAATTTGTAAATCACACGGGAGACACAATTTCTTATTCTTGCCAATCATACAATACAAAGCTCTTTTGGCCTGGAGACCAATATCTGTTATTGCTTTTTTGAAAGTGTTATTGTAATTAAAATTCACCCCTAGATAGGTATAGTCATAAATAGATAGTCATGAACAATTTCTAATTGAGCATCTCCAAACATGAATACTGGTAGTTTCCTTATTTTTCCTCTGGAGAACACCACGACTTTTGTTTTGCTGTACCGGTGAAGCAGGGGTGGCAGCAAAGGGGTACAAGGGGGTGAATCATACCCCCCCCCCACACCCGTCTGGGAACATATAAATAATGATTACACCAAAATGTTTAATTCTGTTGTCAAAATATGTAAAATATTGACATGATTCTCCCGTTCGAATTGACCAAATATGTTTTCTGTATATAGCGTTTACATGAAATCAAGAAGTAGCAATTCTCACACATTTTGTGTGGAAAATTAGACAAGATCGATATGGGCTCAATCACTGAATGATCGAAAATAAAATCACAAGAAAATTCTTAAAAAGGTATGAAATCCGGGGAATGGAAACCAGACTAGTTAATAGCGAGGAGAAATTCAGAATCAAGCTCGGAACACCGAAAAGGCTTTGCCTTCTGGGGCCCTTGAGCCCACGCCGCACGCTGGCTCCCTCGCTCTGCTCGGTTACGATTTGTGTACGATTTTTTCCCACCCCCTGTCAGGGAGCTCAGACCCCACGTCGGGGAAATCCTGGTGCCACTCCTGTGAAGAATATTGAATTGATTCGGACATAATACAGAAAACATACAGTCTACCTATTTTCCGATGCACCCATCTGTTCTTCTCAGTAACTTTTCATAAAGTTAATAAAATATGTGGCCCAAGTATCATATCCTGCGCCGTCCTCTATTTTCAATAAGGATTAAAAAGGTGTGAGACGGATTAAATGGTATGCTTTCAGTGAACGAGTAGTATTAAGGAGCAGTGTACGGTACTTGGGCCAAATATGTAATGCCTTGAATTTTATGGGCCTATCGTATGGTATGTTTTCAGTGGACGAGTAGTATTAAGGAGCAGTGTACGGTACTTGGGCCAACAAAACAATGTACGGCCCAAGTATCACACACTGCGCCTTAATACTACTCGTCCACTAAATGCATGCCATTTAATCCGTCTGTCACCTTTTTAATCCTTATTGAATATAGAAGAAGGCGCAGTGGCCCAAGTATCATATCCTGCGCCTTCCTCTATATTCAATAAGGATTAAAAAGGTGCGAGACGGATTAAATGGTATGTTTTCAGTGGACGAGTACTATTAGGGAGCAGTGTACGGTACTTGGGCCGGCGCAGTGTATGATACTTGGGCTCAATGGGGTTTCAAACCAATGTGCTGTCAAACAGTGATCTGTCATATGATGTTAGATACTGTAAATGGTATAGCTGTACTGATTACAGTATATAAGACACTATAGTTCACTGAATGAGATAATAAACATAGTCTCACTAATAATGTTACAGTTGTTCTAGCAATTTCTGACTATATTTCATACTTAACCATGGTTAGTAACATTTGCAAATACATGTTGGGGATACAGAATATGCCAGTTGATGTTCATCCTGCAATATGTATTCTGCAAATACATGTGAGGCCATGTTGTGTATTCTTTGTTTCCCGTCAACTTTTTTTCTAACAGTACCAGCCAGCCAGGAAAAAAAACAAACGCAGAAAAAACACAGACGTTTATCATGATAATACCAACTTTTTTCACAAAGTAACACATGCCAAAAATGTAAAATAAATAGCATTTGGCCATTTACTAAGCTATTAAATACTTTATTGATAATAACACATAGTCAGGAAGAATATCGAGCATATAGCACTCAGGGTGGAAATGTAGTACAGACTTTTTCTGTCTATTGATATGGCTTCATAATGGTCTTAGACAACTTTTTCCAGAATGTGTGCAAAATTTTCTCCTGGGCTAACTTTTTTATGGCCTTTTTCAAAATGGCCACCACCGAAAATTTGGTACTTTAGGAAAGAAGCTACATTATCCTCCTGTCATGATGCTTTCGGTCTAATATGGTACAATTTAGTTATATGGAAATATATTTTTCATAACAATACTAATAATACCTATTCAGACCCCCACAAATGGAAAAAATCCAAGATGGCCGCCAAATTCTCGCCGTTTTTACACAAATACTCATTATTTCCTGCCAAATTGAGATAGAAAGCCAAAGTTGGTGTCTGATCCTGGGTTTTGGGGTATAAGGATTCCAAATAAATAACCAGTTTTGTGATTGGATGGTTTGTGGCTGCCCAGAATCCAAGATAGCTGCCAAATTATAGCTCGATTTCACAAATAAGCATCCCATAAAACAAGAAGCCAATTCTGGTGGCCAGTCCTGGGGTTTGGGGTATGAGGGTGCTACATGAAGAAATACTTTTGTGTGTTGATGGTGATTGGCCAGTTTAAAGCTGTCCAACTGTCCAAAGCCCAAGATAACGACTAATTAATGAAGCACATGCAAACAAACCTGTTTAATAACACTCACACCCACTTCGAAATAAACATTACCACTACCAAGCATAATATTTTTTCGAGCAATCAAACCCAAGTATAGTATATTAGGCATATCCATACCAAGTAAATTATATTAGGCATATAAAAACAATTTAACAGCTGCCAGAATGTTCGATCAGAGAGTAAAAAAACTCCATGAAATTGATGTTCATCAAATCAAATTTGCAAAGTCTGTGACTACTTTGTTTGAATTGAGTTTCTACAAAGAGATTGGCCTCATATTGATACTTACATTCACTGTCTTTTCTGGGTGGAAAATCCTCCCAAGCTGGACATGGAGTTTAATGAGGAAGTTATTGACGCTAATAACAAATATATCAACACAGAAGACGTTGATCAGACGAGATACATCAAGTTACATGACATTATAAATAATGTTCAGCTTCATTCCAAGAATTATACAAGGTCATACAAGAAGGGTAACAGGACCTACAGGTTCAGTTTATCCCGTCCACCTTCTTAATACTGATCCACATGAGTGAAAAAACGCTGCTGAAGAACAAGCCTGGGACATTATAGCCTCCACTAAAATGGTTGTACATAAGCATAAACAAGTCAGTTGTTGGTGCATACGCCTGCATTCGATATATTGTGTCATATCATTGCAGCAAGAAGCAGAGTGAAGATGGTCGGCTCCTCCATGAAGAGCCATGCAGAGCACAATATACTGGGATAAGACGATTAACAATGACTCGGTAAAACATACCTGACCAACAGGAAGATGAGTGTCACGGAGGCTATTTACAAGGCCACAGGCACACCTCTCAAAAACTGTAGTCGGGATGTTGTTTGGATACTTGCAGATCTGACAAGTACCAGACTGACACGTCCACTCTTACTGTTGGGTCACTGAGATCCCGGCAGTGGAGACGTGTGGCTACACTGTACATCTGTACTAGACAGGTACATGTACATGTACCATGCACGCCCTCCTGTAGATATTCTCAAAGACCTGTCTGGTTGAAATTGGATCCCTCTGCAAGGTTGATGGTAAACCAGGTAGAGATTATGAACCATCTGAAGAAAATTCTACCCATAACAACGACAACCAATCCCATGTTCCATATGCTTTTTGGTGAAGTTGGCTCGGAATACATGATATATCTCAATGCGGAATCCAGTGGAGGTTGCACACCAGTAGGGACAGTTAGAAACATTATCAGAATCTCATGGTTCTTTATTGAAATGGATTTAAATGATGTAGTAATTTTAGCGACTGTAACCCCCGTCCCTCCCGCGCATACATATTTCCACAACAAACATTCATTCTACATGACTTACATACAGGACAAGTACACACTATACGATCACAAGCATAAACTCCATGTAGTCATGGTTACATACACAGGTCAATCCACATGCACTTGCGGCCCCATTCATTCGGTACATCGACCCAGTTAGTTTCGGCCTTGACCTTCACAAGCACCTACTTCTAAACATAGAACATGACATGCATAACACTCACATCACGTGCACAGATACAGACCTTAGTAGTCAATACACGCACCGGGGAATTCCACTTTCCCGGTGAGATCAGCATACATTCAGCCAATGACACAACACCGCAGACATCTGGCGGGAAAACCTACACCACATGTTGCCGGCCCCGGCTTTTCTCAGGGAGTTGAGAAGTGGATGTCCTCATGAGCAGACGTGTTATAAAATGTGGCCGTGATTGTAAAGTAAAGGCCTAACACGAGGACTATTAGATAACTGAACTGTGATATTCATATGTTGGATTGTTCAAAGGACTAAATATCTAGTATATAGTGTTGTCGACAGGGATACCTCGGACTTAGGTGTGATCGGCCTTGTAGTGTGTTTGCGGCATTGTCGGCTATCATCCCAAATAAACTATTGAACTGAACTGCCGGCCTTGTGATTTGCACAACGATCACAGACATTTCGGCCTGATATCGGCCGCAGAACGATATTTATCACATTGGCGCCGTGAGACCAGGATCTGAGCTAGTCTCGGATTACCGACCCTAACTTACCGGCAGTGATGGCATTGGCCCCGGGAGCGTTCCGAGGTGAGTCGGCCGACCAGACAGATGAAGGAGTTACGTTCAACCCGACCTTCCGGCCCCCGCTCAGTTGTCATGAGCGACACAGTTCCGTTGTCACAGGAACAACAACCGACCGGCCTGTTCGACTCCATGGACGAACATTCGACCCTGAGATCGTCTTCGCCGCCCGTCGACCTGGTATGAAATTTCCTCGACGAAGACCCGCTCGCACCTCAACACACAGTAAGTGACATTTTGAGTGCACACGCTAGGGCGTATTCGGCAACGTCGGCCAGAACAATCCAGAGACTATTGAACTCTGCCGACAGAAACTATACGCGCTCACGTCAAAGAGCGAGCGTATATCGTGCTACCGACCCAGAACAGTTATCAGTGAACGTTCGGCCGGTAACCATAGACACCTCAATGGGTACACACCCACCGAGTAACTCTCGGATACGACAGTGGGTTTGTCAGTCTGACAATGTTCCGGAACCGGTCCCGCCGAGCGCTTATTCGGTAGATCGACCACTGGCGCCGTCAACGACGCTGAGACGACACGACCCCGCACCCGAGACGTACTCGCGCATACCGACCGAGCCAACGGTGGTAGAGTACACACAACCCGGCCAGGCGAGAGTAACGACAGAGAGCATCCCGGCGACGACCGATGCCCCGATCGTGACACCTCTACGACCGCAACGACCCAGCAACACAACGACGGAATTTCGCGCCACCACACGGCAAGCGCGACTTCGCCAAGTACCGTCGACGTCAAATCGCCGACCCTGCGACCGCGACACATCGACTTCCGACACGCGCGCTCCCGCACCAACCATGTACCGACCGTCGTCGACTACCGGAGAACAACCGCGCTTCGATCCTTCGCAAGATCAAGTTGTGTCTGCTCCGGCAGAAAGTGTTATGCCGATGATCGGACCTCCGATCTCCCAATCAGTCGGAAACACCAACGGATATGGTGTACCGCCAGTCGGATACCCTGGCGCAACAAGCGGTGTTCCAAATGGAGTAGCTGTCGGATACTACCAACCACCTGTCGGCTATATGAACCCACCACCCGGATACGGTGGCGTTCCAAGTGTGATAGCTGACACCGGCTATCATGGTGCACAAACCGGATTAGTGTACCATGGTGTAGGCCCAGACGGATCGACATACCGATATCCACCGCCGGCTGTAATCCCACCCTCAGTCGGGATACCATGGGTGACGCCACAATACAGTCAAACGGCCCCTGTCGCACCAATAGCGTACGACCCCAACAGCATTCCGGCACCACCCGCTACTTCGCCCGCCGTCTCCGCGACAACAGCACCGACCGCACCCGCTAACACGACCTCGGCAGCTCCGATTGTTACGACCTCAACTGCTCCGGCTGTCACGCCAACGACTGCTCCCGTCACAACAACGCCGACTGTGGTGAGCGTCGACACGCCCACGCCCCAGAGACTCACGTCTGAGCCCCAACCGTTAGCAATGGCTAAAACGGCTCAATGGCGTGCGACCTTCAAAGAGGGCAATCTCACACAGTACATACGGAGCTTCGAGCAATTCACTGCGGCCTTCACATATTCCGACCTCAACAAAACAACGACCTTCCGGAGTACGCTGCGCGGCCGCGCCGAAGCGTTAGCTCTGAACATTCCGGTCGAGACTCCCTGGGAGGAGTTTCGTTGTCAGCTCTTGGAGGGCTGGGAACCCGCACCTCGTCGGCAGTCCAACGATTTCCCGTTTCTAAAAAGAGAACGGAAGCAGAATGCGGAACATTACTTGGAACGGCTTCAAGCTCTGGCTGAGCAAGTGTTTGACGATGTCACGCCAGAGTCCCGGCAACGAACAGTAATCTCCCAGTTCGTCAACGGCCAACCCGACCACATTGCCGACAAACTGTGCGTGTTCACTTTCCATAGTTACAGTGAAGCGCTGACGGCCGTCCTCAAAGCTGAAAGTCGTCAGCAACGGACAAACAGAGATCGTCAGAGGGGCACACGACGTGCCGACATCTCCGTGAACGGATACACGGATGATGATTGTGTCGACCAAGAACTGTCCTGTGCCATGGGACAGATCAATCAGGGGGAAGCACCAACCCTTGAACAAGTTGCGGCTTACTACGACCCCGCCGACAGTGACACAACCGGCCTTCAAGGATGTGAAGAACATTCTGTGCCAGCGTGCTCACGCGAGTGGGTAGCGGAAGCTTTCCAGTGCGTCCTCAGTGACGAGAATGGACTATGCGATGAGACAGCCATCTATTCCGTCCTGCGAACTACGGCCCCGACTAAAGGCGATCAACCCCCACAGCCCGGACGACCAGCCGTGTGCTTTTTCTGTAAGAAGCCCGGCCATCGCTGGATGCGGTGTTTTCGGCTTAAAGACGTGTTAGTGCGCAATGGCATGAAGCCACTAACTTTTCGACCTAAAGGTGCTGGTACTGACCGAAGGACAGATCAAGTATTGTCAGTACCTAACCAAATCGGCAACCAAACTAAGTCGGCCCCGACGGTGCCAACGGCCCAGTCGTTAAACCAGTAGTGGAAGGTGCTGCGGAGCAAGGACCTTCCGGGCAACGGAACAACGTTACATGCTCCACACCTGCGGTTGTCGTAACTACCAAACCAACAGTACCAACAGTTACGACTCCACAGCCGGCCCAGCCCACACCTCAGCTCCTTGAAGGGGTGTGCACTAAGTGTCAGGCTTCGACCTCAAAGCCGGCTCTCCCTCATGAAGGGGTGTCCGCGCCACGCCCACAACGGCCTCCACGGGGAAACCGTCGTCTTGAATGGGGTGTCGCCCCCGACCGCCAACGGCACCGGAACAGATAGTATGTCCGAGGTGGAATGGATCTCCGACGACGGAGGGTTCTACGCGTTCCCATACGGACCGGAACCCAAGTTGCCGCCATTTCACACACTCTTCAAGCCACCACCAGACGATCCCGCAGTTCCGGCCGTCAAAGACAATTCGAGAGCGGCACACGAGTGCTGGAAGTTATCGGTACGCGTCGGGGATAAGACAATGCAAGCTGTGCTCGACTCCGGAGCGCAAATCTCTTTGCTCCGACGCGATCAGCTCCGACACGTCCCCGCCGATCAACGACAGTTACGGCATACTTCGGCCACGATTCGTGACGTCAATGGACAGTCAAGCCCAATCGATGGACTGATCGACCTTCCAATTCAGGTCGGAACCAACCATATGATTGTGACATTTTGCGTGGCTGACATCCACGACGGCATGATACTCGGCATGAACTTTTTCCGGCAAGCTCACGCTGTGGTGAATTACGGTGAAGGAACAATACAAGTGCACAAAGAGATCCTGTTCGCGCACAAAGACATTGAGGCCAACGTTGTCAACGCAGCGAGGCAATTGTTGAACTGGTCCCGACCTCCAGAGTTCGGGTTCGACAACATCCACGGATGATTCAACCACTGACGGCCTTTCCCGAGGACACCGACCTCATCATGGGAAGAACATTAACGACCCTGGACCGTCAATGTGTAAAGGTGTCTGTCGTCAATACAGCAGATACCGGTATTATACTTACTCGATCCGACCCCGTCGCCATAGCCAGTCCGATCGAGAGTGTCGTCGGAGCTTTACCAAGACCCGGAGAGGAGCCCGACCTGTCCACGGCAGACGCCAGTCACTACCGCGACCTGCCGCCGCATCTACAAGAGATGGTGGATCGCGCTGGACTAGCGCCAGAACAACACCGGCGTTGCGCTAACCTGATTCATCAATATCAGGACACCTTCATGCACCCGGATGGACAGTTAGGACGGACCCAAGTCGTCCAACACAAGATCGACACCGGCAACTCGGCCCCGATTCGGCAACGTCAACGACGCGTCCCTCAGGCGCAGCAGAGCATCATAGATGAGGAGGTCGACAAGATCCTTCGCTTGGGGTGCATTGAGCCGTCAGATTCGCCCTGGAGCGCACAGGTGGTGCTCATGCGTAAAAAGAACGGCCAAGTAAGATTCTGCGTCGATTATCGGCTCCTGAATGACGTCACTCACAAGGATTCATATCCGTTGCCCAACATTCAGGACACTCATGACGCCCTGGCGGGCGCTACATACTTTTCGGCCTTGGACTTGGCTTCCGGCGACCCTACAGACAGACCGAAAACTGCCTTTGCGACAAGGAAAGGACTATACCAGTTTAAGGTTATGCCATTCGGCCTCAGCAATGCACCGGCAACATTTGAACGGCTAATGGAAACCATACTCTGTGGATACTTGTGGACACGGTGTATGTGTTACCTGGATGACGTCATCGCTTACGGCAGAACATTCGATCAGGCACTCGCAAACCTGGAGGCGGTCCTGGATCGGATTAGATCGGCAGGCCTGAGGCTTCAACCCAAGAAGTGCGAACTGTTCCAAAGGGAAATTCTGTACTTGGGGTTTATAGTGAGCGGCCAAGGAATTCGTGTCGACCCTAACAAGGTTAAAGCCATCAGAGAATGGCCGACCCCGTGCGAGATCTCCGATGTCAGATCTTTCCTTGGTTTCACCAATTACCACAGGCGATTCATCAGGGACTACGCTGAGATCGCCGAACCTCTCGTAGCGCTCACCCGAGGTGAATGTCACTTCACTTGGGGACCGGCCCAGCGACGAGCTTTTCAGCGACTCCGCGACGTCCTCATCCAGGCGCCTAAGCTCGCACATCCGACCCAGAGTCCGGATGATTATTTCATCCTCGACACTGACGCAAGCGGCTACGCTGTGGGAGGCGCACTCTCACAAAGGGTCAACGGGAAAGAAATCCCCATCGGGTTCGCCAGCAAAACCCTATCCCGAACCCAACGGAACTATTGTACCACGTACAGAGAACTGCTGGCAGTGGTAGAAATGGTACAACATTATCAGCATTATCTTTGGGGTAGGAAGTTCCTCCTCCGGACCGACCACAGCTCCTTGAGGTGGCTCAAGAACTACAGCGACGCGGACGGCATGCTCGCCAGGTGGCTCGCTAAGTTGCAGCAATACGACTTCAAGATAGAGCATCGGCCCGGCAAACTTCACGGCAACGCAGACGGCCTGTCACGGTGTCACAGTTGTAAACACCAGGACTGTCCCGGACGACTCGTCACACCTCCGACCGACCCAGAAACAAGTTCCGGAGAACTTCCACTTCGTCGGATCACTGTTGTTCCGGCCAAGACAAGGGCAGACCTCCCGGACAGTGATTCAATAACATCACCGGTCTTGCCCCAACTGATTTCGGCACGCCAAGTTGTTCGAGTCCGTGCTTTGGACGCCACACTTGATGGACAAAAGTGGCTTTCGGACTATTCGACCCAGGACATTGTCGCGGCACAGCAAGCCGACCCAAGCGTCGGAAAAGTGCGACAATGGGTACAAGCCGGCACGAAACCGGACACGCGGGAAGTAGCGCGCCATGGGGAGGAGGTAAAGACACTTGTTTCCAGATGGAGCCTCCTGGCGCTACAAGACGGAGTACTAGTTCGGCACATAAAACCCGACCCCGCTGGACGGCCTGTGGTGCAAACCGTGCTCCCCGTAGCACTCAGAACGCAGGTTTTGCACCAACTTCACGACCTGAAGATTGTCGGACATCTCGGCATTCAGCGAACCATCGAGAGAGTCAGGCGCCGATTCTACTGGCCCGGCCTGGCACTGGATGTCGCCCGCTGGTGTGCCCGCTGCCCGCAATGTGTGACCCGCAAGGGTAAACCGGCCCCAAAACGATCGCCCCTGACGCAGTTACCGACGAGAGCGCCTTTCGACCGAATAGCGATGGACATCCTCGACACCCACAAGGTCACGGGAAGAGGCTATCAGTATGTTCTCGTTGTGTCGGACTATTTCACGAAATATACGGACGCCTTTCCGCTACGGCGACATACCGCCCAAAATGTTGCCGACGTCCTGGTGAACAGATGGATAGTTTACCATGGTGTCCCCAAGGCGATCCATAGTGACCAGGGCACTGAATTCGAGTCCTCTTTGTTTCGGCATGTCGTACATCTTCTGGGCGCTAAGAAGATCCGCACGGCCCCATATCGACCCCAGAGCGACGGCCAAGTGGAGCGATTCAACAGGACATTGCTCAACATGCTGAGTGCATTCGTCAGCGATCGTGCGAACGACTGGGACGTGCACCTGCCATATGTGTTAATGGCCTATCGAACCTCAGTACACTCGTCCACAGGAAGCACCCCGCATCTGACGGTGTACGGACACGAGTGTAACTTGCCAGTCGACCTCATGTTCCCGACTTACGACCCCGAACCTCTATCTCCGTGTGGTCCGGAGTATGTGGAGTATTTACGGCAAGCCCTCAGGACGGCCCACGGTTTCGCTCAAGACCATCTTGAGAAAGCGGCAATTCGGCAAAAGATGGGCTACGACGCTCATGCGAAACCACGACCCCAGTTTCAACCAGGAGAACTGGTCCGATATTATTATCTGCCCCTCACGCAGAATAATAATTTCGCTCGGCCTTGGACTGGTCCCTGGAGGATCGTCGACCGTGTGACCGAGGTAGATTACCGAATCGCCTTGGTTTCCAACCCTCGGAACACTCGTGTTGTTCATCTGGACGTGCTCAAGCCGTACGAAGGTGACAACCAAGCGGCCCACATCTATTCCCACCCTGTACGACCTTCGACGTCGTCAAGCAAGTCCGGCTCAGAGCAATCGGCCGACCCCCTGGGGCTCCTCAAGGAGTTCTACTACCCCTGGGAGGTCACAGTACAAGATCGGCATACAGATACAGACCAAACAGCTGAGTCTGACTCGTCAGCGACCCAGGATCGTCAATCGCGATCTCCGACCTCATCCGGCTCAAGTCGACATCGGCAACGGAAAAGATCACGCAAATCAAGTTCCGACACTCCAAAACCGGCACGCAAGACACGCAGGCAAAAGCCTGTGATATCATCCGACCCCGAGACAAGCGAGGCTACGCCCCTGCCTGCACGACCAAATCGACCCAGACGCAACGCACGCAGACCGGCCCGATACAGATAACCCGGCCTTGTTATCTGGTTGATGCTATTGATGATGAATTATGCATGTCTAATGGACTATGATATCATGTCATTCCTTATAATAATATATTATATTACAATAACAATATATGCATTTAATATGTACAAGATGTCAGTGAGGCGAATTTGATATATATACACTTGATATGATTTCATAATTACGATGCTGGTGAAAAATTGATTGCATTATGATATGTGTTTCGACCTCGTATAACGTATGCTATTGTTCCGCGTGTGTTACGCACTAACTAAAATTATCATGTCAAATTTCAATCCATGTGTCAGCCGAAGAGGATAATAATCATGTCACACCGTGAGTGAGGCCACTTAGTTGTCGAAGAGGTGGTAGTGTGATTCGTTCCGGGGTATGCGTCGACAGAGCCTCTACCCACTCCATGTAGTATTCGGAGGAACGGCCCAGTGGTACGGGAACCAGTCACGGAAAAGCTATCATGCCAAGATGCGGCCTGTCATCAAATTCATCACCCAAAAATATTCAAAGCGCCACGGTGTGACCGACCCTGATCATTGCAATTTCGACCCCCTACAATATAGCGGCCCCGTTGTCTTGCGAACTGGCTGAAAATGAATGGAACGATGTCCGCCCCTGTGAGTGATTGATATTAATATCTCAGCCTTTAATAACTGTGTGTCGTCTGTGAAACAGCAATTCGGCCGTTGGTTTATTGTGCGCTAACTCTAAAAGAAAAGGAACGATCAAAGAATCAGTTCACAAGGTTCGCACGAGCGCAGATAAACATTTAAGCTGCTTACAGCACCCACATGAAATCTCCCCTGATAAGTCAATAGTGAGTCATCGGGCAAAAAGAGCCCAGTAATTTGAACAGTCGATTAGCACAAATAGACAATGTATAGGAACGTGTAATCCAGGGGACGGCAGATGGACATTCGGAAAACTGGACAGTGTGAGGACCCCCCTACTGTCGTAATGGACTGACCCGGATAGGTCAGAGAGAGATCGTACCAGCGTTTCCCTGACGACGGCCCGCCTTGCTGCAGATACGCTTGGAACAATGGTATACAGCGTAAAGACGTTTTTGTATATCGGCAGAGAGCGCCCGACGGCCCGATTCGTGGAATTGGGATGCTGTCAGCATCTTTGTGTACGGCTGAAGTGATTAGCGGCAATCAGGTCACTTGCGCCTGAGATTTCGAGATGGAAGGAGCATAAGTACGACGGAGAAACTTGTGTGAAAATCTGGAACATTTGCGGAATACTGAGACGGCAATTAGTAACATTAAAATAACAAGAAAGTTGTGAACGTTTGTCGGATTGTAGTGGATACAGTTATAGTCGGCTGATTTATCCCTGAGTGACATTTGTTTGTGCGGCCTTCGCCATGGCGGATAAGCCGGGCGGAGGAAAAGACAGTGACGGCCCTAACGAGAATCGGCCTCGCTCCATCACGCTTGATGGAGATAATCTGACGGTAGAGATTGTCGACCGAGGGGATGAGATGGATAACCCCATCATTTTGACGGACGATGAATTGTCCGCAGTCGGCCCCGAACCAAGTTCGGAATCAACAAGCGCAGCATCCGGCCCCGACAAACAGCCACGATATCAAATCATGGCTAAGTTGGCACAACGCGGCATTCGGCATACTCCGAGCCCGACTCTAGAGGAGGACTCGGAACGTTTTCGGCAACTGGAAGAAGGTGGAGAGATTGTTCGGCGTGCCTTGGAGGCACAGCGTGCGGCTAGAGCCGCCGTTCCGGCTAGTTCTACTCCCGCTCCATTGGTGATGGCGCCAATTGAGCCTGCTCCGGCATCATCGGCCCCGTCAACACCCGTAGTTCGGCCCCGTGCTATCACGTCACCAGCACATTCTTCGGCATCGTCCGTGAGCTCATCGTCCGGCAGAAGTCCGCACTCGTCAGCGAGGAGTTCGCGACGCGTTAGTTCCGGCCCTGTCACTCGCGCTTCGGCCTATCGACGACAAATAGAGGAGCTCATGGCTCTTGTTCCGGCCCCCGTCACACCATACGGCACTCAGCCAATTCGTTGGAGTGAAGTCCCGTTCCGGCTCCGGAATCGACATGACGGCCATTGGTGATGGCGCCAATTGAGCCTGCTCCGGCATCATCGGCCCCGTCAACACCCGTAGTTCGGCCCCGTGCTATCACGTCACCAGCACATTCTTCGGCATCGTCCGTGAGCTCATCGTCCGGCAGAAGTCCGCACTCGTCAGCGAGGAGTTCGCGACGCGTTATTTCCGGCCCTGTCACTCGCGCTTCGGCCTATCGACGACAAATAGAGGAGCTCATGGCTCTTGTTCCGGCCCCCGTCACACCATACGGCACTCAGCCAATTCGTTGGAGTGAAGTCCCGTTCCGGCTCCGGAATCGACATGACGGCTATGCTCACGAGCATAATTTCAGCGCACCTTCTCGGCTCACAGAAGGAAATTTAGCGACCCTGGCACCACTACAGAGGGAAGACGGCCAGTATTTGTCCCTTCTGCATCGGTGAGGAGGATGATGAGGAGAGGAGGGCATGGCCCACGGTACCGCGCCGTGGCCCTTTCCGTTCGGCTTCGGACTTAGACGGCCACGTCCTGGCCTACCATTTTCCGCTGTTGCGGTATTTTGTTTGCCCGGCCAAGGACCACTACTTCACCCTCACATCAGAGGATATGGTACGGCATTTGAGCGAGGCGACTCATACCCATGTCGGCATCCTTCCGCTTTTCGAGAATGGACGGCTGAATGCTTCCGGCTCTATGTTACAACGATTCGCGCTACGCTGTCGCGTGGACATACAGCCCAACCCCAATTATCGGCCGCCTCGTGTTCCGGCTGACATCCCGATATTTCAGCGAGATGTCGACCGAGTGCTTACTTTCGGCATCTGGCACATGGCTCCGGAGCTTTTCGACCAGTACCCGGCAAATTCGGCCCCGGAGGTTCGGCAGGTGCTCCGACGAATTGAGTATATTCGGCCTTCAACCCGAGCGGAGGAGGATCGGCTGGCCAGAATGACCAATGACATTCTGGCGATGAATTGCTGGGTGAGTGTACGTCGGCCCAGCACCATCTATTTCACTCGGCCTATTGCATATCAGACTGGCGCCCTCAAGACGGCCCGCCCCGGAATCGCAGTTCCATCGAACTCGTCAACCCCTGTGACGACACAGGTGAGCGGTCGGCCTTCAGATATCATCCCGCGAAAGATCGTGGTGGAGCTGCCTACGGCGACAAATGTCACCGATTATCGGGTGAGTGAGGGATTAGTTCCCCCACCGGAGGAGTTTCCTCCTTTGACGGCACAGCCTTCGGCCACACAGGAGAGCGACGAGAAAGAAGTGGCGGCCCCGCCGCGGGACTCTCCCCCGCCTCTACAGTTGGCTGAGGAGGAGGCTCCCCAATGTTCGGCCTCAGTTTCGGCTAGCGACCGGGAGGATTCACCTCAACCTTCAAGGCAGATGGTCCTCCAGACGGATGCGCCTCCCTATCTGGACGACAGTATGGAGGTAGTGCAAACGGTCGTCACCAAAGATTCGACCGCTGATCGGCCTCGGCTACAATATGATGAGCCTGAGTCGTTGGAGCCTCTCCATCGGGAACTGGACGAACGACTCCCGTTCCACGGCTCAGGGGAATTTTCGGCTGATGTCCAGTTCATTCGGCAACACGGGACGCGCTTGTCGACCAGAAGAATTCCCGGCCTACAGGCCCTGCCAGGGCAAAACCCGGATTTGGCAAACCCGCTACGGAGTCGGGAGGCCAACCAGCTCCCCAACAACACCCGTCTTCATGAGGAGCATTGGGCGTCACACATTAACCAGGCGGCCCACAATGCAGACCCGCTGATTTTGCCGGCCCGGAAGAGCGAGCATCTTCCCACCTTGTTCTTGGCCCGCGCCGATGATATGGCGAACCAGCATTTTCGGGAGATCCGCCGGTACTACTTGGAGGCCATGGATCAGCACATTCGGCAAGCTGAATTTAACGGCCTCTCTGTGGGATTCGGGATGGGAGCCCTCCACGAACGGCATCTCCCGACCTTTCCTGATCGGCTCGAGGAGGAGACGGACCACCTACGTCGGCGGCTACATCGTCTAGAGGACGAAAACGAGGAGTTACGGCAGGAAACCGAGCAGCTACGTGCTCGAGTGGCACATTGGAACAGTCGGCCCCGCTTTCGGCACCCACAGTGACGGCCGCGACGCAGAGCGACCCAGGTACGACCATTCCGGGTGATTTGCTCGCCACAATAGTGCCGATTCTGCCCCGCCGGACGAACAGCAGCAACTTATGCGGCAGGCGTCGCCGGTACCACCACCACCTCCTGCCAGTAAGCGTGGCCAAAAGGAGTAACTGTTTCGGCCTAGTGGTGGTAAGAGGGGACAACTGTCGGCCTTGGTTGTGTCGGCCTGCTGAGAGGAAGTGACTCTGAGAATCCTGGTCACTGTGATCAGCCTGGTCATGTCGGCTCATTGTAATGTCGGCAAAAATCTGTAAATAGTTATCCTAGTCACGGCATTTTATCCATGTAATTTAGTTAAGGTTAATCCAGACAATTCTTTTTCAGTTTATAGACTTTAAATAGTTTCCGTTTCATTATGAAGCGTCGAGGAGTTTTGTTCATACATTCCATTCATTATTATTCGTTGTTGTGCATGTATGTGTAAATGTATCATCGTAGCGACTATTGACGGACTGACTGATGACGTTTATTTTGACGGTTAGAAATTTTTATTGTATGAAGTGTTTTCCCATTGTCGCGCGGCGTGTGTGTGTGAGTGTTGGGGTTTGACCTTGTAGGACTTCTTAGCTTTTTATTGTTAGTTTTGGCGACGGTAGGGTCCGGGTAGGGTAATTCCGAGGGCGTAGAATTAATGAAGGGGTGTAATGTAGTAATTTTAGCGACTGTAACCCCCGTCCCTCCCGCGCATACATATTTCCACAACAAACATTCATTCTACATGACTTACATACAGGACAAGTACACACTATACGATCACAAGCATAAACTCCATGTAGTCATGGTTACATACACAGGTCAATCCACATGCACTTGCGGCCCCATTCATTCGGTACATCGACCCAGTTAGTTTCGGCCTTGACCTTCACAAGCACCTACTTCTAAACATAGAACATGACATGCATAACACTCACATCACGTGCACAGATACAGACCTTAGTAGTCAATACACGCACCGGGGAATTCCACTTTCCCGGTGAGATCAGCATACATTCAGCCAATGACACAGCACCGCAGACATCTGGTGGGAAAACCTACACCACATGTTGCCGGCCCCGGCTTTTCTCAGGGAGTTGAGAAGTGGATGTCCTCATGAGCAGACGTGTTATAAAATGTGGCCGTGATTGTAAAGTAAAGGCCTAACACGAGGACTATTAGATAACTGAACTGTGATATTCATATGTTGGATTGTTCAAAGGACTAAATATCTAGGATATAGTGTTGTCGACAGGGATACCTCGGACTTAGGTGTGATCGGCCTTGTAGTGTGTTTGCGGCATTGTCGGCTATCATCCCAAATAAACTATTGAACTGAACTGCCGGCCTTGTGATTTGCACAGCGATCACAGACATTTCGGCCTGATATCGGCCGCAGAACGATATTTATCACAATGAGTGGGAGCATTTCCCACTATGGCAAAAGGACTAGCATCAGCAACATAATCAGAGAAAACCAAGAGCTTTTTGGAAATAATATCAAAGAGGTTGAAGTGACCATGAAGAGATCCAAGAAAATCATCTTGCATCAAATGCCTTGGCACACAATGCCCCAGAAAGTTGAGGCTGGACGCTTGGAAACAGAAGCCAACCTGGATGACGCTGACCTCGAGGACATCAGTCTGGAAGACCTGCCAGATTGAGTGGCCTGCCTCGGAGCTCCAACACCAAGATGGACTCAGTTGTCAGTAGAACACAGCACCTTGACAATCCCATAGAATCAGGCTCAAGTTCTTATGCAGTGCATGAACACTAAGCAAGGGGAATTCTTGATTCATACTCGCTAGTGGAGCATCGATAAGATGAATGGAAAATGTCCGGGGACTTTCAATATATTGGTAATGGAAAGTTTTATATCATCAAAGTCCTGATGTGTGGCTCCAACTGGCAAAGCAGCATTCACCATCGGTGGCTGAACCATGCTTCCATGCAAAGGGATGTGGGACAAAAGTATTAAAACCTTGAGCTGATAATCATTGATGAGATCTCAGCATGCTGAATTTCATCAGAGGTCGTCTGAATCAACTCAAGAGAAACAAGAGTTTTTCATGATTCTGGCAGTCAGTGATTTTATCCACTGCCGCATGTAAGAGGACAAATACTGAGACCCAGCTAGCTGCCCTTGCAGTGCCTTGGGACGACTTCAAGGTTACTACTTTGACCGACATAATGAGACAAAAAAGTGACAAATCGTTTTCGGAGATGTTGAATCATAGAGTTCTGAAAATTTCGTCCTCTAGACGATGTAGCCGCCGACGTAGGTGGTCCGTCTCCTCCTCGAGCCGATCAGGAAAGGTCGGGAGATGCCGTTCGTGGAGGGCTCCCATCCCGAATCCCACAGAGAGGCCGTTCTGGAAATAGAAAACAAAATACTGTACATTTCGAATATTATTTTCATTAATCAACTGAATACATTCGCAGTTTCGCACTATTTCTAACACACATATTTAACCAAATATGGTATAATCACACAGCACAAAGCATCGACATGTCACATGACACATGTTGAAAATTTTGGTACTCACTTCTTATCGGTCCTTCTGACTCTTGAGTCCTCTTGCACACTGTATGATTAGGGTTCCAAACTACAATGTGCGTACGCCCATGATGGAGCACAAATGATAGATAAATAACCTTAGCAAATAATGTAAAACGAGATCGATGTACCTATATCTTCATAGATATACTTTCAGTTACTGGTATCCTCGAGGCCAAATGGTATGCTGTGTTCAGGACAACATTTATATAGGTTTATTCCAGTTTGGAACAGTCGCCCGACAATGGTTGTGACGGGTTTTTAGTCATAAACAAAATTAAACATACATGTTCAGAATATAAACATATTATTAATTATGTTCTGTGAAATATCCCAACTGAATTTTTCAAGCCGAGACAAGCCTAACGTTATACATAATGCCAATTTTTTGTTTTGTGCGGAATATCCAAGGTGTGACTGGAATATCTTAACCCTCACTCAAGTAATGTCAATTCTATGGCCCTACCAAATTCAGGAGTCTTAAGAGGGGGAATTTTTACTTCACTTAAGGAGAAAATACTTTTATTTCAGATGTTTGGAAAATATTCAGCCATAATCATGATCCTATTATACATATATAGGTCATATATCAGATATCATTCACTGACTGACTAAACAGTCATATCAATTATGTTTACGATTTAAACATGTTAAATAGATGCATTTTCTACACCACTATTTATCATATAAATACAAGTATAAAATAATTGAATGATAGATGTTGAGATTTCAGCTTTGTTTGATCCTAGTTATTTCTAGACACCTGAACTAAACATGTTCTTTACTATTTAAACACTCGCTTGGCAAGACGTATATACCACTGTATAAAAGGTCAACATGTGAATATTTATTTTCTAAACGAATATGTTAATTCTCTAAACGTGGAAGAAACTAACTTTTTACAGTGTACAAATTGGAGTCAGATCATGCAGTCATACATAATATGAATATAATAAGGTTAATTTACAGTTATTTTGGGCTGTGTCCAGACACCTTTTTAATGTAATTTCCAGGACCAAGAATACAAATGTTAAGCCATACCATTTCACACGATTTGGATTATAGACAGGTTTCTAGTAGTTTTGGCATAAGATAACAGACAAAACACCATGATGTTCAAGTAGGGAGTGGGGAGTGGGCTATTTGCTCATGGTTGGGAAATTCATTACGGTTGATATGGAAATTCATTTAATGATAGCATCATTGTTTTTCTTTATGAATATGAGCCCATCAGATGTACAAGTTTCCTGGATCACCTTATCAGTTCTGAGAGACATGGCTTTTCATGCAAGTGTGACCCTTGCTATAGTGAGATCTTCATAGATGACAATGCCAGTTCCCTTCAGTGCTTTTCTAGATTTGACAATTTTAGTTTTGATGTGGTGAGAGATGAACTTAACTATAGTCTGTCTGGGTGCAGTGGTGGGCTGAGATTTTAAGGCCTGCGGACTCTATGGCAAGCTATCATCTCAAAATGGATGACAATGAAACCAGCGAAAATCACCTTTCCGACCATGGTGCCACCGATATGTGAAGAAATCCTGAAATGAGGCCAGATTGATGGTAAAAGCAATTCCATTCCCATATATAAAACTAAATAATCCACCAATGGACTAGTACAGATCCTGTAATTTCCTTTCCATTTCGTCCGAATCAAGGCACCATAGCATGTCAACAATGTTTACTCCTATTATTTGATTGTTTGTTTTGTCAGCTGCCATGAACATGAGAAGTATTCCTGCCTCAGTGACAACACCCACCACTTTTTTCTGCGTGGCAAATGAAACATGTTCATTGTTGAAGAGGTTTCCTGTTGATCCGGTACCAAAACACGATGATGTATTTAATAATGAATGATTGTCCTTTATGTGTGATACAATAATGATGTGTGTGATGTTTTGTCCAGCACGTCCTGATAGTTACCGGACAAAGAATTCAGTAGCTCAGGACAAATATTCCATGCTTTGACCTCTAGTCTCAAGAATGTTTACAGGGCAAATTGACATAGGCATGTATACTTGTACATGTACATTCCAGTTTAGATCTCCTGCGTGCACAAGATGGACAAGGTTTTGTGCAATGGCATTTGGCATCAAGATCGAAGACATCAATAACAAAAGGTATTGTAATCTAGATGGGGAACATCTTGCCATCTTTCCCAGTCCAAGTCGATGTCTGTGGGGTTCTGAACATCCCCTAGTGGTTGATGGGCTCTAGTCCCTGTGTTTACTTGTTATTCTAGCACATCACTTGTGGGAGAAACACATTTCATGTGCCTGGTCTTGTCACAGAGAACCTTCAACCCCTTGAAGTCGATGTTGACGTCATCCGTGATAGACTCACTGATAGTGACTAGCCTTATACTATGTATAGGATAATGCACAAGGACGAGGGTCTCTCGCCAATAGTGACCGAGTGCCCGAAGGGCACGAGGCCACTATTGACGAGAGACCCGCGTCCGCGTGCATTATCTGACTTAGTGCAGTTCCTATTCACAGAAATAGTAACCTGCTGGTAACTCTGCTCAATAGTAACCTGTCAACAACAAAGGAAACGGCCCCAACCATGCACTAAATATAAGACTTCACTGAATCTGACAGCACGTCATCATCACATTCAAGTGTCGTCAGAGCTGAGAGGAGTGATGATGCAATCAGTTCGTGGCTGTAGTACTGCATTGAATCTGTCACTGATGACATCAACGTTGACCTCTTGGGATGAAGTTTCTCTGTCACATTTTGCTAATGGCAGCTACTATATAAGCTGCCGGCCCGCCTTGCTTACTCGGAGGTGTCTCAGGGCAGTCAAGGCGAGAGGACGACGGCGAGCATGGCCAAGTGCTCCACGTCCCCATTCTCTGACTAAGCGGGCTTGCTAAGGCCCCGGGGGCAATTTCCATTGGGGGCCCAGGAGGGGGACTGCTTAGATCCGAGAGTGCACGCCCCCTGGCACGGTAGTCTCTCATCCTGGGATGGTGCGACACAGGCTCTGGCAGACCGTCGGGCTGTCCGGGTTCTATCCTCGCGGCAGTGCCGTCGACGAGGCCGGCCAGCAACATGCCCAAGTGCGCGGACTCAGGGCGCTATGCCCATGGCGTTCCGGGCTCCTCACTCCGGGCTACATTACAATGATGATGCAATGTCTGAGTAATGTATGACGGCCGGACTTGATCGGCGGACTGTTTACCTGGTTAAAGTAATTAAGTAATTACCATGATTACCTATGCCCGCCATGACCCTAAGGATTTTGGATAGCGGGCGTCAAACTTTACTACACAAGATCTCCGTTTATGTAATGATTGTTGCCAGAATTAGTCATATATGTTTGAGAACCTTTTTACCTGCCCAAATTGCGTATTTGATATAGTCTAAAAACGTAATCAATATTGCATAGAATGATGTCGCTAATTCGGTCATTTCAAACATCCACAATTTGTCATGTGTGTTTATGTCTACAGTACAAACTGCTAATTATATTTGATGAACTTTTGCCAGCAAAAATTTCTCCCTGGACTCTCTACAATATTTCACATTATTGTTTTGTCTCCATAACATTAATTTAATCAAACATCAGGACTTTACACAATCCCCTCGTTATTGCCCGCCCCGGCACAACAGCGCTGTCGTGCAATGTCAGTTCGTTACCGCTCACTCCCGGATACGATTGTAGCGAGGAGTGTACAATATAGGAAGTGCTCCCTCTCGTTATTGTACACTTTTAGTTGTGGCACACAGCACGACAGATCGGCTACGCTGTGGATTATCAGTGCAGGATTCAAGCTCGACACGCAAGGTAGGCCACTGGAGAACATGTGATTTATTTGACCGGGCCATTTGCACTGAAACTTGTAAAATGTTGACGTCATCTGGAACAAAACACACACACACACAAAGCGCTGATACCCGCTGAATCCTATCCACTAAACGGGAGGATATTTCTAGTAAGTGAACAGTGAACGGACATTGTTACTCCGAATACCGGCCTAACATTTACACGTACATACAGCTGTACTAAAAGAACCACGTGTTCATATATGTGCACGGTATACTGTCGAGGTATTCAGACATATATCATGCTAACTGTCGAGGGATATTTCTCAGATTGTTATTGCCTCTGACACATTGCCGGAGACACTGCCTCAATTCCAGACGGAGGCTTGCCTAAGACTTCAGGCTAACTATGCAAAGTTGCACGATAGGGGAAAACTACGGTGGCTCTTTTAGGACATTGCCTTTTTATTTATTTTCTAAAAAAAGTTTGAAATAATAGTGGGACGTATTTAATTATTTTATACGCATATTTAATATTTTATATGCGTATTTAATAATTTATTATGCATATTTAATATTTTATATGTATATTTAATCATTTATTACGCATATTTAATATTTTTTATGCATATTTATTATTTTTTACGCATATTTAATCATTTAATTTGCATATTTAATATTGTATACGCGTATTTAATATTTTATACGCATATATAATCATTTATTATGCATATTTAATATTTTATATGCATAATTAATCATTTATTATGCGTATTTAATATTTTTTATGCATATTTAATATTAAATACACGTCTTTAATCATTTATTACGTGTATTTAATATTCTACATGCGTATTCAATATTTTATATGCGTATTTAATCATTTATTATGCATATTTAATATTTTATATGCATATTTAATCATTTCATACGTGTATTCAATTTTTTTTAATGTGTATTCGAAATTTTCAATAATAATATTTTTAATAATAATAAATTATTAAGTACGCATACAAAATATTAAATATGCGTAATAACTGATTAAATACGCATATGAAATATTAAATACGCATATAAAATATTAAATGCGCATATTAGATATCAAATATGCATATTTAATATTAAATGTGCATAAAAAATATTAAATATGCATAATAAATGATTAAATATGCATGTAAAATATTAAATACGCATATAAAATAATAAATACACGTAATAAATGATTAAATATGCGCATTTAATATTAAATATGCATAAAAAATATTAAATATGCGTAATAAATGAATATATATGCATATAAAATATTAAATATGCATTATAAATGATTAAATATGCATATAAAATATTAACTACGCGTATAAAATATTAAATACACGTAATAAATGATTAAATATGCGTAAATATATTTAATACGCATATAAAATATTAAATACGTGTAATAAATGATCAAATATGCATATAAAATATTAAATATGCATATAAAATATTAAATACGCATATAAAATAATAAATACACATATAAAATGATTATATACACGTATAAAATGATTAAATACGTGCCACAAATATTTCTATTTTTTTAAAGAAAAATAGAAGAGCAATGTCCTAAACGAGCCACCGTAGAAAACATAGATATAGCATCGAATTAACCTAGATAATTCATGCGTACACACAGCAGCCAGAGGATGCACATCGTTTGGTGTATCACGATACAGCTAGGGCGCCAGTCTGTTCTATGGCTGGCCCCTGGGTGAGCCCAGAAGCACTGTGAGAGAGCAAAAGAAAAGGAGAATATAATAATGTCGTCCCTGGATAGTGTCTTGATGCAAGGATCTGATCTTATTATCTTGGGGACATGAAGGCAATAACTGTGTACTCAGGAGGCATCGTGGTGACACATGAGATCGAAGTGACGTGGGGTCACTGGTGTGATAATTTTGTACTGAGAAGGTGTCTAGGTGACACAGGAGATCAAATTGTCGTGGGGACACTAGTGTATTAATTAGGCATCCCAATTGAAAATCGGGAGGCCTTATCTTTTTGTCTGTTATTATCTTTTTGCCTGAGGCCTTATCTTTTTGCCCGAAAGTACAAAGTAAAACCATCGGAGGTTTTCCCAGTATCCCTGTCATGTCCATCATCAACACATGGTCATAACCATGTCGATCCGTATGCCAGTGACACATCCTCGGATGACAACGAAACCTCCGATATTCCTGCTCAACCCATCCTGCCTGCAGGCGACCAGGACTTGTCCGATGATTTGCCAGTTGCAGATGCTCTGCTGGCGTCGACCCGGACGTCGACACAGATGGATGGATGGAATCTGGAGAGTGGGAGACAGGATAGACCACTCTGCGTAACACTGAACTTTGTTACATGTACATTTGTCTTTTAGTATGTCTTGAATACAGTATGCTTTGTTCCATTGGTGTTGCTAATGTTTACATGTCTTCTTTCAGTATATGTCTTAACATGTATTTCCTTGGTAAATGTCACAGTAAATGACATGGTAGAGAAGAGAAGTGCTTTTCATACATGTGGTGTTTCGTTTTCCATAGCTTGGTTCAAAATAAACAATTTGTGTTGAATTGTCGAGTTTGGAAATTGCTAATAACTCAGCTAATACATACTGGCGCTAAATGAATTAGTTTCATGTTTATCATCCGTGTACGTTAGGAATTCGTTCGAGGCTGGGGGCATGGTATACTACTAAACAAGTACTTTTGTCAAATTTGAAATACTCTGCGAGATCCAGTGCCCAGTATATAACTTGATGCATGTTCGTTCCTACATATTTTTGACCTTTGCTGAGTGGTTACTATCTCGCTTATTATCGACTTTACAGCTTTGGCATCAATTGTGGACATGCTAGAAATGATATGGGCTGAATTTTCTCGTGACCTTGAAACATGGGACAAAAGGCTAATACCTAAAATATACATTGTCCGGTAACCTTTCTTAGCCCTTGGGCTAATTTTCAGGTTACTGGACCTTTGGTCTGATAACTTATTGCCGTGGCGTTGCATCCATCGTCCTTCATCGTCGTCCGTCTACATTTTTATCTTTAAAGTTTGCCATCAAATCTTTCTGAAATTTTGCACAAAAATGTGTAAAAATATTTCAAAAGGAGTTTTTTTTTATTTTTTCTGATTTTTGAAATAATTTCAAAATGGCGGCCATTTTTAACGAAAAACAGCCAATTTTGGACTTTGGCGGTCGTTTTCTCAAAAACTGTCTGATCAGATTTGAGATTTTTGTTTCAAAAGATTCCCCTCATATACCTCTGTGATGTGTATAGGTTTCGCTCCCCTTGAATCGCCGGTCTGTGTGTGGCGGCCATTTTGATTTTTTCAACGGGTCCCAAATGTAAAATTCTCCTATGCTTTATAATGGAACACATTATTGCCAATATCTCATTTAATATTGAGTTTGGAGATTAGGAATCAATTGTGGACATATAAGAAATAATATATGCTGAATATTCTCCTGACCTTGAATTTGACCTTTGGCCTCATTTCAAGGTCAGAGCAATCAATTGTGGACATATAGGAAATTATATAGCCCGAATATTCTGATGACCTTGAATTTGACGTTTCGCCTTATTTTCAAGGTCATAGCACAAAATGGCTAATATCTCGCTTATTATCGACTTCACAGCTTAGGATACAATTGTGTACATATAGGAATTGATATACGCTGAATATTCTGATGACCTTGAATTTGACCTTTCACCTTATTTTCAAGGTCATGGCACAAAATGGCTAATATCTCGCTTATTATTGACTTCACAGCTTAGGAATCAATTGTGGACATATAGGAAATGATACATGCAAAATATTGTCATGACTGAATTTGACCTTCGACCTCATTTTCAAGGTCAGAGCACAAAATGGCTAATATCTCACTTATTATCGACTTTAAAGTTAGGATACAATTGTGAACATATAGGAATTGATATACGCTAAATATTCTGATGACCTTGAATTTGACCTTTTACCTTATTTTCAAGGTCATGGCACAAAATGGCTAATATCTCGCTTATTATCGACTTTACAGCTTAGGAATCAATAGTGGACATATAGGAAATGATATATGCAAAATATTGTCGTGACTTCGAATTTGACCTTTGACGTCATTTTCAAGATCAGAGCACAAAGTGGCTAATATCTCACTTATTATCTACTTACCAGTTTAGGAATCAATTGTGGACATATAGGAAGTGATGTATGCTGAATTTTATCGTTAGCTTGAATTTGACCTTTGACCTCATTTTCAAGGTCAGAGCACGGAGTGGATAATATTTTGATTATTATCAACTTTACAGCTTAGGAATCTGTTGAATCAAGTGAACACGTATGAAATGATATATGATTTTTGCAACCTTAAATTTGATCTTCGACCATATTTTCAATGGCCCTGAACAAATTGGCTAAGATCCAAAATATATATTGTCCGGTAACCTACCTTAGCCCTTGGGCTAATTTTTTTATAATAAATGTAGTTTTGAATGAGCATATTTTGACCCCCCTTTCCACCTGTCAATATTTTGGGAACGTTGGATTCTGTTTCAGGCGAGGGGTGAGGGCATGCAGTCTCTGTAAAGGGGGTGCATAAGGACATCGTTCAGCCTGGAATTGGGGACATGTGTCCCCTGTTCCTCACCCCCCCTCTCGCCCTGTTAGATATATCTATGCCATGGGTTGTAATTTATTATACTGTACAAAAAATATAATATATGCAGAACAGTTGTCTTTACTGAATTTAAAAATATAAAATATAATTACAGAACAGTTGTCTTTACTGAATTTGAGTGAACACACAAAAGCCTGGTTGATCACAAGGCTTATGAATCTGATTTTCATACAACGTAGGGCCATATATAAGTAGATGACAGGGCTTCGGGCTGAAAGGGGGGGGGGGGGTGCATTCGCACCAGTTGCAAACCCACAGGTCAACGAGTATTGTTCGAAATGCAGAAGTTCCAACCTAAATGAAACCAGGATAGCCGAAAAACGATCATTAAAATATACACATGAAAAAGAAATCACACACATTTAGTTTGTGGTTTGATTTCTGGTAGTTAGTACGTTTTTGATGAAAATGAGTTGCGATGTGCGAAGAAAAAGAAATGTGTATAAAGAGTTGATATAATAAGGAAGAGCTTATATATCTTAGAAGCCTCATCAACGACTATTGAAATTTGGTTTCTAAATATATCTATACAAGAAATAATATCAAGAAATGCTTTTCCATGTGACATATTCTTACATGCAATGTCCATATTCCTGAGAAAATCTGTATCATCCGCATCAACGTTTGAAAATTTTGCAGGACAGAAGCTACCAAGATGCGCGTGTGGTTGTTAGGCTTGTTGCTGATCTGTGTGCTGCAGCTGACTCTGGCTCAGAATGAGGACACACGTGCAGAAAGTAAGGCATGGAACCGTGTGTCAATTCGACTCAAGAACCAGACAACAGTTGATATATTATGAAAGCCCATCTCGCAGGTCGCAGTTTATAGCTGCAGGTCGCAGCTTGCATGTTGTTTCCGGGATTCCATAGAAATATTTTCCAATTTTAAAATGTTTACTATACCGGTGGCCATTTTAGATGAAAAATGCCAATTTTGTACTTTGGCGGCCATTTTCTCAAAAACTGTCTGATCAGTTTTGAGATTTCCATTTCAAAACATTCCCCTTTTATACCTCTGTGATGTGTATAAGTTTCGATGCCCTTGAATCGCCGGTCTTTGTGTGGCGGCCATTTTGATTTTCCAGCGGTTGGGCGCAAAAAGGTTCACCCAATTTTTAGCTTACCGGCCCTTTGGGCCGATAAGCTATTGTCATGGTTTTTCGTCCGTCGTCCGGCGTCCGTCGTCCGTCCGTCGTCCATCGTCCGTCCGTCGTCCGTCCGGGTCTGTAACTTTTTTTTGACATGATGAATTTCCCCATAAAATTGTGAGAACATACCTAGGGCCAGTATCTAAAGACGCCTTTTTAATTTTTTTGATTGAATTGTTTTTGCCGATTTGGCGGCCATTTTTGACGAAAAATTGCCAATTTTGGATTTTGGTGTCCAATTTGTCAAAAACTGTCTGATCAGTTTTGAGATTTTTGTTTCAAAACATTCCTTTTATGTACCTTTACGACGTGTATAAGTTTTGTTGCTCTTGAATCGCCGGTCTGCGTGTGGCGGCCATTTAGATTTTTTGATGGGTGGGCGAAAAAAAATTTTTTTGTCCCAAATCAAGTCACTATTCGTTTTGAGCCAATTCCAGCAAAAAAAAATTGAAATTTTTTGGACTTGGAAAATTTCACTCAATTTTCCTTCATAATGGGAGCCGTGCAGAGTAAACTTATAGAACACTTGAAGATAGAGCCTAAGTATTGGCACATTCAAATGGGAAATCATATATTGCGGTTTGAGTGATGACCTTGAATTTGACCTTCAATGACCTTGGAAGGTCAAAACGACCTTTTTTTGTCAAAAAATGGCCAATTCTGGATTTTTAATGGCCACTTTCTCACAAACTGTCTGATCAGTCTTGAGATTTTTGTTTTAAAACATTCCCCTCATGTACCTGTATGATGTGTATAAGTTTGGTTGTCCTTGAATCGCCGGTCTGCGTGTGGCGGCCATTTAGATTTTTTGACAGGTCGGCCAAAAAAATTTTTTTTGTCCAAAGTCAAGTCACTATTCGTTTTGAGCCATTTCCAGCAATAAAAAAGAATTTTTTTTTTGGCCATTGAAAATTTTTTGGACTTAGAAAATTTCACCCAATTTTTCCTTCATGATGGGAGCTGTGCGGAGTAAACTCATAAAATACTTCAAAATAGAGCCTAAGTATTGGCACATTCAAATGGGAAATCATATAATGCGGTTTGAGTGATGACCTTGAATTTGACCGTCAATGACCTTGGAAGGTTAAAAACGATGAATTTTGTCTTTGGTGGCCATTTGTCTAAATCTATTCATACAGTTTTTCTCAAAATCATGTATAAAGATTCTCCTCATGTACCTTTGTGATGTGTAATTTGATTTCGTATTATAGTCCATACAGAAAATGTGTTTCCAGCAACATTTACGAACATGTTTTGACAGTTAGAGTTCAAGATCAGTGTAACAATTTATATGTTGGAAAATCGATACTCTGCGTTTTTCATGATTGCCGGTAAGCTACAGCTCCCTTGGTGCTATGTTTTCTTCATAATGGGGGGTTTGCGAAGTAAACTCCTAGAACACTTCAAGATAGAGCCTAAATATTGGTACATTCAAATGGGGTGTTGTTGTGTGTGAATCTTTCTGAAATTTTGCACAAAAATACCTTTAAATAAAGGAGGTATTTTTAGTTTTGGCGGCCATTTTATCAAAAACTGTCTGATCAGTCTTGAGATTTTTGTTTTAAAACATTCCCCTCATGTACCTCTATGATGTGTATAAGTTTGGTTGTCCTTGAATCGCCGGTCTGCGTGTGGCGGCCATTTTGATTTTCCGGCGGGTGAGCGCAAAAAATTTCACCCAATTTTTTCTTCATAATGGGAGGTTTGCGAAGTAAACTCCTAGAACACTTCAAGATAGAGCCTAAATATCGGCACATTCAAATGGGGAATCATATATTGTGGTTTGAATGGTGACCTTCAATTTGACCTTCCATGACCTTGAAAGGTCAAAACGACCTTCATTTCTCGAAATAAACTTTTTGTCTTTGGCGGCCATGTCCTCAAAATCTATTGAGACAGTTTTCCTCAAGATCATGCATAAGATTCTCCTTATGTACTTTTGTGATTTGTATAAGTTTTGTTGCCGTTGAATCAACGGTCTGCGTGGGGCAGCCATTTATAGAAAACGCGGTCATATGACACACGTGCTGGCTCTGTGTATGCCATCCCTAGGGTCAAGACCAACAGTATGTATACAATAATTGTGTTGCATTTAAAACGTATATTAGCGCTACTTTTTGGTCAATATTTGATCATTTGTCATGTTTGGACTAAATGGAGTGAGATTCTGTCGTGTGTATATTCACTGATATGGCTGTTTATAAAAGTCATCAATGATTCGGTAAATAACACTTATTAAAAACAAAATGAACTCGATTTTTCAGACATTTGTGGAGTAAATCAATCCAAAATTTCTTCTATGATCTCTTTTCAGATGATAGTAGATTTATCCGCTATTATTGCAATAAATGTGGGAGCACATAATTGGAAATTTTCTGGCACTGTGTTACAAATCGTGATCACTCTCAGCCATTTTCTGCAACATCATACCATGTTCGCCAAATTCGACTTCATTAAGAAAACACATTTGATGAGAGATCATGCTATTTATATTTTCGAGAACAAGCATTTGCTTATATATATATGTCCAGAAAAACCTAAATTTAGGCTATTATGTAATGATGGCCTTTCAAATAGATATTACAAACTAACAGGCAAGTTGGGATAACCTCGAAAATAAAAGAAACTTTCAAGTTCAAACTGACAATCAACAAACAACGAACAGAAAGTAAACAAAACTCAAATGACTTATTGATATATTCTCAAAATTAATGTGGCTATAGAATAAACATGCTCTTCTATGGGGCGCCCAGATAGCTATGTTCTTCTGCCTTTGTCCCCATTATGTGATTGCGTGACTTATAGTTCATTGTGTGGTCAACAGACTGATTATTTGTATGAAAGTTAACATCCCTAGCTAGTTCAGATAAAAAGGAAAAACGAAATTATAATATAATCCTTTCATGCTGTGTTTTGCTGTTGTCCCATACATAAACCAGTACCCGTATACAAATTAAGGTTTATTATGTTGTTAAAGTGTTTTTGTTCAGCTCATCTGTCTGCCTTCGTTAGAGATTACAGAATTGCATCTCAAGTAAAGCCAAAGTCCTGATAAGTGATGCTTTGTGGAAATATTACATAACCGAGGCATGAGTATTATATCCAAGTAACTGCAGCTTACTAACATCTATGCCTCTATTGCCTGTATCACAGACCTCGTAATGACGGATACTGTTACCCAGCTGTTCGACGTCCTTTCATACTCTGACCTCCTGTGCCTCTCGTCCTGTTTTAGTTACACCGATCCACGGTAACTCCACCAAGAATGGTGACTCAGCCATGATGCGCTGTGAAGTCGGCTTCGAGCCTTTCCAACGGTTGGCATGGTATCGTAACGATGAGATGGTTGAGGAATCGCCTCCGGAGGACGAAGATCCCAAATATGTCATCTCTAACCTTGATCACTCCCTGACTGTCAACCATGTTGGTATGTGCTGTCACGTCTTGATCTGCTCAAAATGTATCAATATGTTTTGTAAATGTTTACTGCTATACGATGGTATATATATATATATGTAGTTTTGACTGTGATATACTGAGTAGTACCCAATAAATATTACTTAAGAATACTTAAATCCTTTTTTCGTATGTTAGTTCTCTGTGCTGACGATTGACTTGTTCGGTTTACAGGTGAAGCTGATATAGGCCCGTACGTCTGTGTATTTATGAATGACGGAGGAAACTTCAGTGCAGAAGTCATGTTGTATGGTTAGTGTTCGTAATAAAAACAAACACTTGCAAGAATGTATCCTGAAAACAGCCGCAACTATAAAAAGTTTTTCGATCGTTAAGAGTAGAAAGTAAGTTACATTGTGGTTTCCATTGATAAACATTCCACTTGAATCCTGCCCGTACATTGTTGTATTTTGCGGGTTACAGCGGCGCCCAGGATCAGGAACAAGGAGGTGACGAGTAAGAACCTTGTTGAGGGCGACCCCCTGGTGCTGGAGTGTAAGACCTGGGGCCTGCCCACCGTCAACGTCCGCTGGTCGCGCGGCGGGGAGGAGCTTAACGCCACGGATGGGTATGTGTCAGACCCATGCTATGACTGGAAAAATACAGCATTGAATGTTTGGTTCGGTTATCTACCTCATCACTGAAAATTGAGAAGACTTCTTTTCAACTGATACACACTATAAATTTGTATTGACACACATTTTTGTGTAATTATTTCACAGTAAAGTGTCTTTCTCCAACTACACCGATGAAGAGACGGGTTACACTGCCAACAATGCTAAACTCAGAATCGAGGATATGACTTTTGACGATCAGGCTGACTACATGTGCTTTGCCTATAACGAATACGGAAACAACAATCACACAATCACAGTCCGAGTCAAAGGTGAAGTCTGTTTGTTTGATCAGGAATAATTGTCAATGGCTGAATGGATTTTTTTGGCTGGGAAGCAATAGAAACAATGTGCTATCATAACCACTAGTATTACCTTGTACGACAACAACAAAGCCGTCCTGTATCATGTGTATAATTGCTGTCACTGACATTATACTCCAGTATTTAGCTACTCGGTATACCATACAAGCTTCACATGTGCGTTACCATGACAGTGTTAGACTGATATAGTTGACCGGTTGTATCTGTGCAGACAAGCTGGCAGCTCTCTGGCCGTTCCTGGGGATCGTGGCTGAGGTAGCCATCCTGTGCACCATCATCTTTATCTACGAGAAGAAGCGCGCTAAGCAGATCGAAGAGGAGGAGCGCCGTGAGGAAGCCGACCAGCTGTGAGTGATGGGTCTCGGGTGGGGAATAGCGAGTTATTCAGTCTGACCTGCAACTTACTGTGAAAACATTGGATTCAAGTCCCAATTAAGTTGCAAATTTCACAAATATATTTTGGTCTCTCAATATAAGAGATGCTTATACGGTCATCAATATATGTTACTTTATAAGACTTTGATAAATGTTCAATCTCGTCACATCATATATCTGATGCATTATATATTAATAATGAGGTCATTCTTCTCTTTCAGTACAAACTCCAATGATCACACAGGCAAAGACTCTGAAGACTTGAGACAGAGGAAGTCTTAGATGTGAGAGCTTGCGAATGGCCACTTGTGATTGTTCAAGTCCAGGCGTTGTTTTCTTTTTTTGTCTCCTGATTCCAAAAGTTCGCTTCACTCAAACCGTTGTTGTCGTTTAATGAAGGGGAAAATGTTTTTATTAGGACCTTGTTTTTTGAATGTGCAAGTGAAGCAGTGATGTGCGAATAATGATGGGCTTACAGAAGTGAACTCCGATCATGCTTGCTACAATAGAGTCCTGTTCCCACTTGACACTGTATTGTCAAGTTTGGAACAAGTCCTGATTGTATGATAAAGTTAGTAAAATGTATTGTCTTCAGTTTACACTGCAGTCAGTAGTATTACTTTTGGCAGAGTGAGACTATGTTCGTATGAATGATTAGTTTGTGGAACACGTTGCAGAAGTGATGTGTATTTTTGTTTCTGACATGCTCATCACTGTTTGTACAGGTTTGTTTCAGTGATGATATCATTTGTGATTGACAGGAAAGTGACTTGTTATTGTTGTTAGTGTAGTGGTATCCCCCAAAGTGTATGGCTTGGAGTGTGAAAAGTACAATGTACAGAGCAGCCTGGTGTATGGGTGTAAATGGTATGTTTGTCATCTGAATGAGTTATAACATGAAATATTATTTTTTTCGTAAGTTTCTTTATCAGAGGAGACTAGCTTGTACATTTTAGTGTAACGAATCGTAAATGAACTAGAATATATTGATCCAGTTTCAGATTTGCACTATTTGTGTGACTGATGTGTGTTTATCAGACTGCTTACCTAGATTAATAGTTGGAATGTTTTGTAGCTGTGTATTTTGCACACTTTATACTCGTGCCAAGTTTCGCAAGTTGGATCAGTTTCAAGTCCAACCTTGACATCAGCCATTTACAATGGTTCAAAAACTGGGACTTGGATGTAGCAAATAAGAGAATAACATTATGTTAATCAGACTGTTATACGAAGCAGAACATCGTAAATTAGAGCCGGTTACATATTCACCACTGAGGAAGAGATCCAGAGCTTTTATACCTCGTTGAATGTCACTTGCAGTGTATTTGTAATAACATTGAATGACTTGTCCCTAAACTGTCTCACCGTAAATGTTTTTAGCTTACAACTGTACTTGTGAATTACCTTTCACCTGTGATGTACATATTATAAAGTTTTTGTGTGTATATTGTATTATTTAGTATATATATATATATATATATATATATATATATATATATATATATATATATATATATATATATATATATATATATATATATATATATATACATATAAATATATAAGCTGATAACAGTTCTGTATTCTTCCAGGTAAAGAATTCCATATTGTTGTATTATTTCCTGATTGTCCTCTTTTCATCTCTGCTTTTGACCAATAACTTTCTGAATTTTTAGACATTTAGACTTGATAATGAAGTGTGATTAGAGAACAGGTTGTAAATGTTACAGAATGAAATGTGTATAAATGCCACAATAGGTAAATGCTGTGATTTGTCAAGATCCAGTCGAGTGAATTAGATTCAAAATATGTTGATACAGGTAGGTCTGATGAAGTTATACGAGGCAATACATGAAGAGTAAAATACACAAAACTAAAGCTGTCATTTTAACTATGCAATATAAGTGTGGAGTGATGTTGAACGTCAGATTTTGTATTTCTGGAAGTTGCAAGATTAATTTGAATGTGGCAACCATTGATATAACACACCTCTTTGTTAAAATCAAAATGACCCTATAAGCTGGTGTTTTATTACATTTAATTCATTGTGAATTTTATATCACCCAATAAATGATATGGTAAAATGTATTTGAGTGTTGTTATTTCAAAGAGAAGAATATATATATAAAGTATATTACAGGAAAGAATGTCATGTGGTTCTGTGGTATCCGTCAAAGCCAAACAAACGTTGCCTCCTGGACACTCCAGTATACTTCCATAAATAGGGAGTTTTTAGCTTACCGGCCCTTTGGGCTGATAAGCTATTATCGTGGTTTTTCGTCCGGCGTCCGGCGTCCGTCCGGATCTGTAACTTTTTTTTGGCATGATGAATTTCCCCATAAATTTGTCAGAATGTACCTTAGGCCAATATCTAAAAACGTTTTTAACATTTTTTTGATTGAATCGTTTTTGCCGATTTGGCGGCCATTTTTGATGAAAAATTGCCAATTTCGGACTTTGGTGGCCATTTTCTCAAAAACTGTCTGATCAGTTTTGAGATTTTTGTTTCAAAACATTCCTCTCATGTACCTCTATGACATGTATAAGTTTCGTTGCCCTTGAATCGCCGGTCTGCGTGTGGAGGCCATTTTGATTTTTTGACGGCTCGGCGAAAAAATTTTTTTTTGTCCCAAATCAAGTCACTATTCGTTTTGAGCCATTTCCAGCAAAAAGAATAAAAAATTTTTTTTGACCATTAAAAATTTTTTTTAACTTAAAAAATTTCACCCAATTTTTCCTTCATAATGGGAGATATGCAGAGTAATCTCATAGAACACTTCAAGATAGAGCCTAAGTATTGGCACATTCAAATGGGAAATCATATATTGCGGTTTGAGTGGTGACCTTGAATTTGACCTTCAATGACCTTGAAAGGTCAAAACGACCTTTTTTGTCGAAAAAATGATGAATTTTGCCTTTGGTGGTCATTTTCTCGAAATCTATTCAGACAGTTTTCCTCAAAATCATGTATAAGATTCTCCTTATGTACCTTTGTGATGTGTATGAATTTCGTTGCCTTTGAAATGACGGTCTCAGGTAAGTCACTTTTCGTTTTGAACCATTTCCAGCAAAAAAAAAATTTTTTTTTGACCATTGAAAATTTTTTTGGACTTGGAAAATTTCACCCAATTTTTCCTTCATAATGGGAGATATGCAGAGTAATCTCATAGAACACTTCGAGATAGAGCCTAAGTATTGGCACATTCAAATGGGAAATCATATATTGCGGTTTGAGTGGTGACCTTGAATTTGACCTTCAGTGACCTTGGAAGGTCAAAACGACCTTTTTTGTCGAAAAAACGATGAATTTTGCCTTTGGTGGTCATTTTATCGAAATCTATTCAGACAGTTTTCCTCAAAATCATGTATAAGATTATCCTTATGTACGTTTGTGATGTGTATAAGTTTTGTTGCCTTTGAATCGACTATCTGTGAAAATTTGTCATTAACAAAAAAAAATCTTTCAAGATGTATCTTGATTTTGTATTATAGTCCATACAGAAAATGTGTTTATATCAACATTTACAAAGATGTTTTAACATATTGATTTTAACATCAGTGTAACAATTTATATGTATTCAGTATTCTATGCAATTCACATGATTGCCGGTAAGCTACAGCACCCTTGGTGCTATGTTTTATTTTTTGGTGGATTTCCTCTCCAACCGGTGGTAAAAACCGGTGGTAAAAATCTGACTGGTTTGGGCAAACCGTTGGAAACCGGTCTGAATCCGCACCTGCGACTCCGCTTACAGCTTGGTACTAGTCCATGCAACAAAAACGGTCACCGAACGGCCTGAAAACCCGAGATTTTCGTGTTGGTCTAATATCTCGTGAAATTCAGTGTGTATGTGCCAATAAATGGGTCAGATCCATGGGGGACCCTCATAGCCATTCTATGGAAACATGTTGAGTAGTCTACATTGGATCCAGTTGATATATTTTCCAGTTTAGTATCCAAATGTGAGATATTTCTGGCATACTTTACCTGGGTCAGCAAACCACGGGGTCTCCTATTCACCAAACTGAGGCATACAAATTTTTGGTTACCGAACCTATGGTCCGATAAACTATTGCCATGGCGTTACATCCGGCGACCGTGTGTCCGTCCGTCCGTTCGTCGACGTCGTCCATCCACATTTTTAGGTTACCGGACCTATGGTCCGATAACCTATTGGCATGGCGTTGCGTCCGTCGTCCGTCGTCCGTCGTCATTCGTCGTCGTCGTCGTCGTCCACATTTTTATCTTTTTTGTTTACGGGCGAATTTTCCTGAAATTTAGCAGAAAAATACTTAAAAATAATTCAAGAAGGAGGTATTTTTTAGTTTTTTGATTTTCGCTTTTTCTTCAAAATGGCGGTCGTTTTCGACGAAAAATGCCTGATTTTGGACTTTGGCGGCCATTTTCTCAAAATCTGTTCAGTAACTTTTTTTCTTTTTGATACATAAGACTCCTCATATGTACTGCTATGATGTCTATAAATTTCGTTGCGCTTGAATCGCTCGAAGTGGGCCATTTTGGCCCAAACTCGGCCCAAATGGGACTTTCCCATGTTAAATTCTCCTATGCTTTATAATGGGACACATTATGCCTAAAATCTCACTTGATATTGAGATTAGAGACTAGGAATCAATTGTGGACATATAGGAAATGATATATGCTGAATATTCTCGTGACCTTGAATTTGACCTCTGACCTCCGTTTCAAGGTCAGAGCACAAAATGGCTTATATCTCGCTTATTATCGACTCTACAGCTCAGGAATCAATTGTGGACATTTAGGAAATAATATATGCTGAATATTCTCGTGACCTTGAATTTGACCTCTGACCTCAGTTTCAAGGTCAGAGCACAAAATGGCTTATATCTCGCTTAATATCGACTCTACAGCTTGGGAATCAATTGTGGACATATAGGAAATGATATATGCTGAATATTCTGATGACCTTGAATTTGACACTCGTGACCTTGAATTTGACCTCTGACCTCAGTTTCAAGGTCAGAGCACAAAATGGCTTATATCTCGCTTATTATCGACTCTACAGCTTAGGAATCAATTGTGGACATTTAGGAAATAATATATGCTGAATATTCTCGTGACCTTGAATTTGACCTCTGACCTCAGTTTCAAGGTCAGAGCACAAAATGGCTTATATCTCGCTTAATATCGACTCTACAGCTTAGGAATCAATTGTGGACATATAGGAAATGATATATGCTGAATATTCTGATGACCTTGAATTTGACCTTCGAACTCATTTTCAAGGTCACAGGACAAAATGGCTAATATCTCGCTTGTTATCGACTTTACAGCTTAGCAATCAATTATGAACATATAGGAAATGATATATGCAGATTATTGTCATGACCTTGAATTTGACCTTTGACCTCATTTTCAAGGTCACAGGACAAAATGGCTAATATCTCACTTATTATCGATTTTACAGCTTAGGAATCAATTGTGGACATATAGGAAATGATATATGCTGAATATTCTCGTGACCTTGAATTTGACCTCTGACCTCATTTTCAAGGTCCAAGGACAAACTGGCTCATATCTAGCTCCTCTATTGACTGTATGGTTTGGGAATCAATTGTGGACATGATATAGAAAATGATATACATTGAATATTTTGATGATCTTGAATTTGACTTTTGCCCCTTCATTTTCAAGGCCACAGCACAAAATTGCTAATATCTCTCTGATTATTGAATTTACAGCTTAGCAATCAACTGTGGACATGATATATGCTTAATGTTATATATGCTGAATATTCTCTTGACCTTGAATTCAACCAGTGACCTGGCTCACATCTAAAATATTAAACATTGTCCGGTAACCTATCTTCGGCCCTTGGCCTAATTTTTTTTTTCTCAGAATGGCAGCCGTTTTCGTCGAAAAACGGTCAACTTTGAGCTTTTGCGGCCATTTTCTCAAAAACTGTCTGATCATATTTGAGATTTCATTGCCCTTGAATTGCCGGTCTGCGTGTGGCGGTCATTTAGATTTTTTGATGGTCGGCGAAAAAACATTTTTTGTCTCAAATTAAGTCACTGTTCGTTTTGAGCCATTTCCAGCAAAAAAAAAAATTTCTTTTTGACCATTGAAATTTTTTTTGGACTTCGGACTTTTGAAAATTTCACCCAATTTTTCCTTGATAATGGGAGCTGTGCAGAGTAATGTCATAGAACACTTGGAGATAGAGCCTAAGTATTGGCACATTCAAATGGGAAATCATACATTGCGGTTTGAGTGGTGACCTTGAATTTGACCTTCAATGACCTCGAAAAGTCAATACGACCTTTTTTGTCGAAAAAAACGATGAATTTTGTCTTTGGTGGCCATTTTCTCAAAATCTATTCAAACAGTTTTCCTCAAAATCATGTATAAGATTCTCCATATGTACCATTTGTGATGTGTATAAGTTTTATTGCCTTTGAAATGACGGTCAGCGTGTATCAGCCATTTTGAGTTTTTGACAGGTAAGCGAAAAAAAAACTTTTTTTCCCAAATTAAGTCACTATATATGACCTGGAATGACCTTGGGAGGTCAAAACGACCTTTTTTTGTCGAAGGAAACAATGATTTTTGTCTTTGGCGGCCATTTTCTCAAAATCTATTCAGACAATTTTCCTCAAAAGACATAAGATTCTCCTTATGTATCTTTGCGATGTGTATAAGTTTTTTTTGCCTTTGAATCGACTGAAAATATGTCATTAACGAAAAAAAATCTTTTAAGATGTAACTTGATTTCGTATTATAGTCCATACAGAAAATGTGTTTCAATCAACATTTACGAACATGTGTTAGCATATAGATTTTAACATCAGTGTAACAATTTATATGAATTCAGTATTCTGTGCATTTCTCATGATTGCCGGTAAGCTACAGCACCCTTGGTGATATGTTTAGTTATTAAAACCAGTCTTTAGTAGGTTACCGAACTTTTGGTCCGATAACCTATTGGCATGGCGTTGCGTCCGTCGTCCGTCCGTCCGTCCGTCCGTCTGTCCGTCCGGCATTAACATTTTTATCTTTAAAATTTACGATCGAATCTTTCTGAAATTTTGCACAAAAATGCCTAAAAATATTTTGAGAAGGAGGTATTTTTTTGTTTTTTGATTTTCGCATTTTTTTCAAAATGGCAGCCTTTTTTGTCAAAAAACTCTCAATTTTGGACTTTGATGGCCATTTTCTCAAAAACTGATCAGTTTTGAGTTTTTGGTTTCAAAAGATTCCCCTCATGTACCTCTGTGATATGTATAAGTTTGGTTGCCCTAGATTCGCCGATCTCCGTGTGGCGGCCATTTTGAATTTTTGGCGGGTCGGCGAAAAAAATTTTTTTCGCCCCAAATCGCATTACTATTCATTTTGGGCCATTTCTAGGGCAAAAAATTTTTTTCAGTCTCTGAAAAAAATTTAGGACTTTTTTCCTTCATAATGGGAGCTGTCAGGACTGTACTCATAGAACGCTTGAAGATAGAGCTTAGAAATTGGAACTTTCAAATGGGAAGTCATATATGGCGACTTGTGTGGTGACCTTGAATTTGACCTTGGATGACCTTGAAAGGTCAAAACGGCAATATTATGGGGTCAAAAAATACCCAGATTTGCCTCTATAGATGAAATGCTTGCAGATAGAGCTCATGTTTGCATTATGAACATATACCGGTAGGAAGACATATATGACACAGCTAATGATGACCTTGAACTTGACATCAGATGACCTCGAGTGCCAAATGTCTGACTCGGAATGTGTAAATGGACCTGAGCGGCCTGAACGATTCCACCCAGGTATATCTTTGCATTATGAACATATAGAATATCAAATGCCGCACACATACATGTAATAGTAACATCGAAATTCACACGGGTGACCTTGATTGGTAAATCTCAAGGTCATATGTTCACACTGCGAACCTTGATTGGTAAATCTCAAGGTCTGTTACCTGCCAATGCTGCCATGGCCAAACCAAAAGTGTCCGGTAACCTATCTTAGCCTTTGGGCTAATTTGTTTATACTATACCAACTTAAACTAATACACGCTCCTTTTGGATCGTTATGGATATAAATTCACGTACTGAATGCAAGGCATGATCGTCTGCCTGCATGACTCGAATGCTCCTTTTGCCGCCAAAACCGCTGCGCCTATGCATGCACAGCTGCGTAGAAGCTTCACTTTTCTGTTCACCACCATTTTTGCTTGGCAGCTTTGAATTTTGGCTCCCGGAGAATTCATATATAGTATGGAACCCTCCCATAGATTCTGTGACCAATTTTCTGGACCCATGGTTTCAGGTTTCATTTTAGACCAATATATGATAATTATCAAAAAACGCCATGATACACCTCGGGAATGTTTGGGCTAACTCCGCCAGAGGGCAAAATCCAAGATGGCCAATAGCATATCTCTGGCATATCTTTGGCCCTGAACTAGCTACAGTTCCAGTTTTGGTGGCTAAACATGGGTTTTCAATGGCAAGGAATCCATTTATGATGTTATTTTTCACTTTTGATAAAGAAAAAATTAATTTGTGCATTGTTTGACTCGAATGGATGGCGAAAATTCAAGATGATCAACGCAAATTTTTAGCTTACCAGCCCTTTGGGCCGATAAGCTATTGTCGTGGTATTTCGTCCGTCGTCCGTCCGTCCATCGTCTGTCCGGGTCTGTAACTTTTTTCTGACATGATGAATTTCCCCATAAATTTGTCAGAACATACCTTGGGCCAGTATCTAAAGACCTTTTGTAAATTTTTTTGATTGAATCGTTTTTGCCTATTTGGCAGCCATTTTTGACGAAAACTTTGGAGGCCATTTTCTCAAAAACTGTCTGATCAGTTTTGAGATTTTTGTTTCAAAACATTCCTGTCATGTACCTTCATGACGTGTATAAGTTTCGTTGCCCTTGAATTGCCGGTCTGCGTGTGGCGGCCATTTTGATTTCTTTTGTCCCCCGAAAAAAATGTTTTTTGTCCCAAATCAAGTCGCTATTCGTTTTGAGCCATTTCCAGCAAAAAAAAAATTTTTTTTTTGGCCATTGAAAAAATTTTTGGACTTAGAAAATTTTAGAGCCTAAGTATTGGCACATTCAAATGGGAAATCATATATTGCGGTTTGAGTGATGACCTTGAATTTGACCTTCAATGACCTTGGAAGGTCAAAACGACCTTTTTTGTCGAAAAATGGCAAATTTTGGATTTTTGATGGCCATTTTCTCAAAAACTGTCTGATCAGTTTTGAGATTTTTGTTTTAAAACATTCCCCTCATGTACCTCTATGATGTGTATGAGTTTCGTTGCCCTTGAATTGCCGGTCTGCGTGTGGCGGCCATTTTGATTTTTCGACAGGTCAACATGTTTTGATTTTTCGACAGGTCAACATGTTTTGACAATTAGTGTTCAATATCAGTGTAACAATTTATATGTTGGAAAATCAATACTCTGCGTTTCTCATGATTGCCGGTAAGCTACAGCATCCTTGGTGCTATGTTTAAAATATCATATCTCGGGCCCTAAAGTTGTTACAGTTACAATTTTGGTGGCTAAACATAGCTTTTCAATGCCAAGGAATCCATTCATGATGTTATATTTCACTTTGACAAAGGGAAATACAATTGGTTGAGGCAAAAGTCTTAAAATGACTGCCACAAATTTTGAAAATAGCATATCGCTGCCCTTATCTAGCTACGGGTACAGTTGTGGTTGCTAAGTTTAGGTTTTTAATGACAGGGAATCCATACCTGATGTCACATTTTACTTTAACAAAGGAAAACAAAATTTGTGCATAGTTTGAATGAAATTGAAGGCAATAATTTAAGATCGCCACTGTTATATTATCATTTGTATTGCTTTTTTTTTTTTTCACTTTTCGGTTCCCGCACGATAACTTCAGTTTGCCTCGATGTACCTTCGCCAAATTTTCACCGTTGGTCAGAAATGTTGTGTAGAAGAAGCCTATTGTTTTTGAGCCGGCTCCGGGATCCGTAAGGTCCGTGAGGATGAAATCAATATTTTTGGTTTCCGCACGATAACTCGAAAAGTATCATGGCATTGACTGTGAAACTTTGCACGGATGTTCATATATCACCCGGGAAGAAGCCTATTGATTTTGAGGCCGATCCGTCAAACGACCTTTGACCTAGGGGTCGAAATAATTTTAGCTGAGTCATCCTTGAGGCTCTCATGCATATCTCGGAAACGGTGCGTCGTAGAGCGACACAGACGTTATTTTCGGACTCGTCATCCTAGACAAAGATGTCTAAGGGGTGTTATGGATGACCTTTGACCTTGACCTTAAATTTTTTCGCTGAGTCGGCATTTTTCGTTTTCGCCGACATCTCAGAAACGGTGCGTCATAGAGCGAAACGGACGTTATTTTCGGACTCGTGGCCCCAAACAAACATGTCTTAAGGGTTATACGGTTGACCTATGACCTTGACCTTAATTTTTTTCGCTGAGTCGGCATTTTTCGTTTTCATCGATATCTCGGAAACGGTGCGTCATAGGGCGAAATGGACATTATTTTCGGACTCGTGGCCCTAGACAAACATATCTAAAGGGTACTAGGGATGAACCTTGACCTTAAATTTTTTCGCTGAGCCGGCATTTTTTCATTTTCATCGATATCTCGGAAACTGTGCATCGTAGAGCGAAACAGAAAATATTTTTGGACTCGTGGCCCTAGACAAACATATCTGAGGGGTATTGAGAATGAACTTTGACCTTGACCTGAAAGTTTTTCACCGAGTCGGCATTTTCCATTTTCATCGATTACTCAGAAACGGTGCGACCTGGAGCAAAACATACATTAGACAGATAGTCTTAAGTTTGTCCTTCACATATATTTAATTGCACAAACGTCTCATTGGTCTCATTGGGAGCTTATCATGTTTTTGCTGAGTCAGCATTTTGTGTTTTTCATGCTTCACCCTGAAACGCCTCCAAGGCCTTTAGGCCTTGACGTCTAGTTGTTTAATGGCAATATAATTATACTGGCAAGAATTTTAACACCATGAGTGTGTATCTGTTTATTCGTTTGAGTAACATTTTGGAACTCAATCATGAGGTAATTAATTTAAATTAAAACATCATTCATGAATTCTCAAATGTTATTCAATGGAATGTTCATCATGTTCATAGGTCATGCAGAATCATCATACCATAATGGAGTCTGAGTCCGAGCCAGAGTCACTGTCGGCTTATTTATCGTGGATAAATATACACAATTTTAGAAACAAACTGTATCGTCATTTTCGTTGAAAATTTATCTTAGTGGAAATGGCCAAAAAAATTTGGAGGTATTTGGGGGCAAAACTACCATAATTCCATAGTTTATAGAATATCCCATCCAAGTTTGTGTGTGTGTTCAAATGCAAAATATCACATTGCTGATTGTTTGAAAGTCTTGAAACAATCAAAGGAATTTCACATTTTAGCACATCTGAGTGACCCCCTCACTAAAGCTTGTCTAATGACATATATTCTTTCGTACAACAAATATGTTCCACATGCGAGGTGAGTGAAATCATGGTATTATGACCACTGCATATGAGCTTAATACAATACTTAGGCTTCATTCTGAAGTGTTCTGGGAGTTTACTCCGTACAGCTCCCATTATGAACGATAAAGTGGATGAAGTTTTCTAGGTCCAAAAAATGGATCGAAACAGATAGTGACTTGATTTCGGACGAAAAAAAATTCCGCTGACCCATCCAAAAATCAAAATGACTCCAACGTGCAGATTGGCGAAATAATGGCAATAAAATTTATACATGTCACAAAGGAACATAAGGGAACTCTTATGTATGATTTTGGAAAATAATAGCCCAAAGGCTAAGAAAGGATACTGGACAATATGTGTTTTAAATTTATATATTAGCCATTTGTACCGTGAGTCAAGGTCATAAGAATATTCGGCATATACTAGTATCATTTCCTTTGTACCGTGAGTCAAGGTCATAAGAATATTCGGCATATACTAGTATCATTTCCTATGACATAAGTTGTAAAGTCGATATCAGGCGAGATATTAGCCATTTTGTGCTCTGTCCTTGAAAATGCAGTCAATTTCAATGTCATGAGAATATTTAGCATATATCATTTCCTGTACGTCGACAATGATTCCTAATCTCTATTCTCAATATATAGTGAGATATTGAGAATAATATATAACATCAGTTCACTGATTGACATCCAGGGGACACCTCGGGATGTCAAAAGCCCGAGAGCATCTTCTATGTATTTTCTTATACACATAATAATACACATAATATTCACATAACAAAGAGAGTTAGTCACACTGGCATCGGAGCCGGGGGAGCTCTGGGGGCCCGGGTCCCCACACTTTTCTGACGGGGAGGGGGGGGGGGGGAGGGGAGGGGGGCTCGAGTATGTTTGGGCCCCCCAGAATTTTGCGATTTTTTTGGCATTAAACTATAGATCAGCCAATATGGCTCTAAAAGCATTAAAAAATTCCATTTCCAAAGGATTTTTAGAATTATTTTCAGATGAAAAGTCATACGTCTAAGAAACAGGGACTCTGCGCAACGAATCTGCTGAGGAAAGCATCACGGTTAACCTGTATGTGAAACAAAAGCTGACTCAACTGGCAAGTGTATAAACAACTGTGAGAATCAGTAGATTTCCGATTGGACTACAGCATCGATTTACACCCCATGGGGTGTAAATCGATGGACTACAGTACTGTAGCGGTGAAGCAGGGGTGGCAGCAAAGGGGTACAAGGGGGTGAATCATACCCACACACCCGTCTGGGAACATATAAATAATGATTACACCAAAATGTTTAATTCTGTTGTCAAAATATGTAAAATATTGACATGATTCTCCCGTTCGAATTGACCAAATATGTTTTCTGTATATAGCGTTTACATGAAATCAAGAAGTAGCAATTCTCACACATTTTGTGTGTAAAATTAGACAAGATCGATATGGGCTCAATCACTGAATGATCGAAAATAAAATCACAAGAAAATTCTTAAAAAGGTATGAAATCCGGGGAATGGAAACCAGACTAGTTAATAGCCAGGAGAAATTCAGAATCAAGCTCGGAACACCGAAAAGGCTTTGCCTTCTGGGGCCCTTGAGCCCACGCCGTACGCTGGCTCCCTCGCTCTGCTCGGTTACGATTTGTGTACATATATTTTACACCCCCTGTCAGGGAGCTCAGACCCCACGTCGGGGAAATCCTGGTGCCACTCCTGTGAAGAATATTGAATTGATACGGACATAATACAGAAAACATACGTACCTATTTTCCGATGCACCCATCTGTTCTTCTCAGTAACTTTTCATAAAGTTAATAAAAGATGTAATGCCTTGAATTTTATGGGCATATCTAGATGATAATTTTCCAATTAAAGAAAATTTAATTCGTTGATACACGGCAAACATAACACCGAACTGGGCCCAAGGTACACACCAGAAATGCTCTGAGAGAACACCTAATTCCAAAAATTTCTTGGGGGGCTTACGGCGCCCCCGAACACCCACACCGGACATATTTGGGCCCCCTCACTTTTCAACTGCTTCCTACGCCACTGGCTTCATTGAGTATTTTCCATCTTTCTTTCAGGTTGTTTTCAGGGCTTTGTAAAGATTCAATAAAGTAGGATCGCTTCGTTTTTCTTGATAGTTTATTATATAGTCTGCAATACGTTTTGTATTTATTACAGTTAGATGTAGTGGGTTTACGCAATTTTAGTTTATACAATTTAATTTTGGTAATATATGACACAAGCAGGCCTTTGGTCATCCACAGCTCATGTTTTATATTCCGACTTGTGGACTTAACTAGTATCGTTGGAAAACAAGTGTCATAACCTAGTTGAAGTATTGTCATGAATTCGTCATATGCTCGTTCAGAACAAGAGGCACCATAGACACCCGAGAAATCTGCGTTTCCCAAAAACTGTTTGAATAATTGTATCTTTTTCGCACTACATGACCTGACACTTTTGTATTGACATTCTACAGGGTTGGATTCTTTACTTCCTATCGAGCATGATGTAGCAAAGTGATCAGAAATATATGTAATTAAAATACCTGTAGACACAGTGTCAATCCCAGCATTCGTGTAGATGTGGTCAATTAAGGTAGAAGAGTATTCAGTATCCTTGTTAGTTTTGTTATTAAGGGAACTAATCCATTGGATATCATGTATTCCAGAAAGTTATTGGTATTTTTACTTAAGTAAATCGATATTAAAGTCGCCCATTAGGCACATCGTGTGATTGCTGGAATTAAGATTTTCAATAATATTATTTAGTTCAATACTGAAAGTATCTATGGATGCTTTAGGGAGAGTGTTTGGTCTATATATAATTCCATATAAAATGGTTTTGGTGCTAGTGTATTTCACTTCAATAAAGAGTGTTTCAATTATATGTGGTTGGAATATGGATAAATCATGTCGTATTGTAAAGTTAATCTTATTATCAATGAAGAAACCAACACCACCGCGGTTGTCATCCCCATCTGGCCTGTTTTTTAATTCATGACACCCCGGGAGATGGAAACTATTACGTACCTGGAATATCTCTGAGAGACCTATTATGTCGAAATGGTAATTATTTTCTTGTGTGGTTGCTAGAAGTTCTCTGAAGTCATCCCAGTGGGCTGACAAACTGCAACAATTTAAAGTGGATTCACACTGCAGCGTTTGGGCCAACGTTTGCCAGTGTTTTGAAAAAATACCAAAATGAGACCAAACGTTGGGGAAAATACGTTCAGAGAAAGAAAAAATTTGGTTCACATAGTGAGCGTTTGGAGTACAGCGTTGGCGAGCGTTGGTGAACGTTTGGTAACGTCAGCGAGCGTATGGCAGTGTAGCATGAACTTCACATGAACGGGGGGGGGGGGGGGAGGGGGGGGGGCCCCCCAGAATTTTGCGATTTTTTTGGCATTAAACTATAGATCAGCCAATATGGCTCTAAAAGCATTAAAAAATTCCATTTCCAAAGGATTTTTAGAATTATTTTCAGATGAAAAGTCATACGTCTAAGAAACAGGGACTCTGCGCAACGAATCTGCTGAGGAAAGCATCACGGTTAACCTGTATGTGAAACAAAAGCTGACTCAACTGGCAAGTGTATAAACAACTGTGAGAATCAGTAGATTTCCGATTGGACTACAGCATCGATTTACACCCCATGGGGGTGTAAATCGATGGACTACAGTACTGTAGCGGTGAAGCAGGGGTGGCAGCAAAGGGGTACAAGGGGGTGAATCATACCCACACACCCGTCTGGGAACATATAAATAATGATTACACCAAAATGTTTAATTCTGTTGTCAAAATATGTAAAATATTGACATGATTCTCCCGTTCGAATTGACCAAATATGTTTTCTGTATATAGCGTTTACATGAAATCAAGAAGTAGCAATTCTCACACATTTTGTGTGTAAAATTAGACAAGATCGATATGGGCTCAATCACTGAATGATCGAAAATAAAATCACAAGAAAATTCTTAAAAAGGTATGAAATCCGGGGAATGGAAACCAGACTAGTTAATAGCCAGGAGAAATTCAGAATCAAGCTCGGAACACCGAAAAGGCTTTGCCTTCTGGGGCCCTTGAGCCCACGCCGCACGCTGGCTCCCTCGCTCTGCTCGGTTACGATTTGTGTACGATTTTTTCCCACCCCCTGTCAGGGAGCTCAGACCCCACGTCGGGGAAATCCTGGTGCCACTCCTGTGAAGAATATTGAATTGATTCGGACATAATACAGAAAACATACGTACCTATTTTCCGATGCACCCATCTTTTCTTCTCAGTAACTTTTCATAAAGTTAATAAAAGATGTAATGCCTTGAATTTTATGGGCATATCTAGATGATAATTTTCCAATTAAAGAAAATTTAATTCGTTGATACACGGCAAACATAACACCGAACTGGGCCCAAGGTACACACCAGAAATGCTCTGAGAGAACACCTAATTCCAAAAATTTCTTGGGGGGCTTACGGCGCCCCCGAACACCCACACCGGACATATTTGGGCCCCCTCACTTTTCAACTGCTTCCTACGCCACTGGCTTCATTGAGTATTTTCCATCTTTCTTTCAGGTTGTTTTCAGGGCTTTGTAAAGATTCAATAAAGTAGGATCGCTTCGTTTTTCTTGATAGTTTATTATATAGTCTGCAATACGTTTTGTATTTATTACAGTTAGATGTAGTGGGTTTACGCAATTTTAGTTTATACAATTTAATTTTGGTAATATATGACACAAGCAGGCCTTTGGTCATCCACAGCTCATGTTTTATATTCCGACTTGTGGACTTAACTAGTATCGTTGGAAAACAAGTGTCATAACCTAGTTGAAGTATTGTCATGAATTCGTCATATGCTCGTTCAGAACAAGAGGCACCATAGACACCCGAGAAATCTGCGTTTCCCAAAAACTGTTTGAATAATTGTATCTTTTTCGCACTACATGACCTGACACTTTTGTATTGACATTCTACAGGGTTGGATTCTTTACTTCCTATCGAGCATGATGTAGCAAAGTGATCAGAAATATATGTAATTAAAATACCTGTAGACACAGTGTCAATCCCAGCATTCGTGTAGATGTGGTCAATTAAGGTAGAAGAGTATTCAGTATCCTTGTTAGTTTTGTTATTAAGGGAACTAATCCATTGGATATCATGTATTCCAGAAAGTTATTGGTATTTTTACTTAAGTAAATCGATATTAAAGTCGCCCATTAGGCACATCGTGTGATTGCTGGAATTAAGATTTTCAATAATATTATTTAGTTCAATACTGAAAGTATCTATGGATGCTTTAGGGGGAGTGTTTGGTCTATATATAATTCCATATAAAATGGTTTTGGTGCTAGTGTATTTCACTTCAATAAAGAGTGTTTCAATTATATGTGGTTGGAATATGGATAAATCATGTCGTATTGTAAAGTTAATCTTATTATCAATGAAGAAACCAACACCACCGCGGTTGTCATCCCCATCTGGCCTGTTTTTTAATTCATGACACCCCGGGAGATGGAAACTATTACGTACCTGGAATATCTCTGAGAGACCTATTATGTCGAAATGGTAATTATTTTCTTGTGTGGTTGCTAGAAGTTCTCTGAAGTCATCCCAGTGGGCTGACAAACTGCAACAATTTAAAGTGGATTCACACTGCAGCGTTTGGGCCAACGTTTGCCAGTGTTTTGAAAAAATACCAAAATGAGACCAAACGTTGGGGAAAATACGTTCAGAGAAAGAAAAAATTTGGTTCACATAGTGAGCGTTTGGAGTACAGCGTTGGCGAGCGTTGGTGAACGTTTGGTAACGTCAGCGAGCGTATGGCAGTGTAGCATGAACTTCACATGAACGAATGCGAATGCGAACTTTTGCTAACTTAGGCGGCCCAAGTATCATACACTGCGCCTTCCTCTATATTCAATAAGGATTAAAAAGGTGACAGACGGATTAAATGGCATTCATTTAGAGGGCGAGTAGTATTAAGGCGCAGTGTATGATACTTGGGCCACTTAGGCTAGCGTTGGTGGAGCGTTGTCCAGCGTAGGCCAACTGAGCAGAACTTAGCTCAACACATGCTGAGCACATATCAACGGAGCTCAACGTTATACAACGATCATATAAAATGAGAGCCTTTTCGGGCAGATAGCCATCAATCGAGCAGCTTTTCCAAGTGCAACATAGCGATGCTCTGATCCAGAACTCTACGACATGCCTGCAAAAGGTCGAAAATGTAAGATTGCTGAAAAAAGTGTGGGCCAACCTTTGATTCGCGCCTGTTACCGTCGGCAAACTTTACAGAACGTTTTCAGTTCGTTCGCAAAAGTTTATAAAAGTTCGATAACGTTGTGCAAAGTTGGCCTCCATTGTGCAAAGTTGGCAAAAGTTAAGCTAAGTTGGTGGCACGTCTGTAAAAGTTTGTCTACGCCAGCCCTTACATTACAATCACGTTCATGAAGGATAAGCTTCGTTGGACATACGTTCACCATTGACAGTTCTATCACCAGCGTTCTTCAACGCGGGCGAACTTGTGCAGCAGATATGTGGAATAATTGTGGGTTGGTGGTAAAAGGACCAAAATTGGTACAAATCAGGCTGAGTACATATATATTGATTTTAGCTACAATACCAAGCCAGATTTTGCTCGAACTCAGAAATATGGCCAAAAATCCAAAATGGCCACCATCGCTCATGTCAAAATATGGAAATGGTCATTACTTTCTTAATATTTAACATAGAAAGAGAAATAAGATGTCTATTCTTATGTTTTGGTACCTGGGGAAGCCAATTAGACACTTAGATTCTACATACAGTGACCTACAAGATGCCAATTCTCCATATGACCCACCAAAACACACAAGTCTAACTTCGGAATTCATAACTCAACATATATAGATGTAGTCCTGGCAAATGATGGTCCACTTGGGGTTAAATGCAAGGGAATGTATTTCCATCTACAATTTGTCTTATTATATCTCCTGAAAACCATCTACCGTATTGGTCCTAATAGTAGCACGTGCCCTAATAGTAGCACACCCCTTCTTTTCCGCCAAATTGTTCAATTTTTGTACCCTCGTAAATCCCTTCATATCTTTCTAATAAAATCTGGGGTTGTTCCAATTCACATATTTAATTATTTGAATCACAATAAAGGTGATTGAAGGCTATTGGTACATTATTCAATGATTTTCTTAGATTTGGCCTCAAGTTTGACATCTTTTTTACGCGCCCTGCTGCAGGAGGTTTTGCTTTGGCTGGCCATGCTACTATTAGGACCAATACGGTAATATACAACGTAATTAATTTTAAGATTTTGCCCATTACCCGGGCCCAAGAGGATATAGTCAACTTATTTCAAAATGTGGAATAAGTTTTTAAAGAATGCTGATTCATTGAAACGAACCTTATTATTATCATTACCATGCTCATTCGCTTATATCCGGTAGGAATGCCTGGCTAATTTGGAGACAACAAAACAGATCACATGCAGTAAAATTAAAGCCGATACTCTTTCCAAACAATGCGTTTGCAGCAAATTAATCAATTGATAAGATAAACCATTTTAATGCCACCTATATACAAAAATATCGTTCGAGAACTAATCAGTGAAAAAAGCAAACCAAGACAGTTCACAGGGTTCCGTTTATATGTCGTCATCTTCAAGTGACAAGTCTGGCACTTTGGGGTTTGTAAAGCTTGTATCATGTCAAGCTCTGTACACATGTATACACTGCATGATATTTTATATTTCCCGCGGGTCCACCTCCTCTGACTGCAGTTTTTTTGCAGTGATACAAGATGAAATCCAGTGGATTTGATGGGCCTGCTGGAAGGTCAGTCTGTATTTGTAGATTTGGAGACGTTGATGATATACCACCCCAGTCAGCTGTCCTCACGTTGCAGGTTCCTGCCCTTTGCATTGCCTGATAGCGAACACGAAGGCTGTGGTACATGCAGATGTAGCAGTTGTTGGTAGCATTTGTGATCCCGATGCAGAGCTGTTCTTCATTACCTTGTCACAAAACCTCTGTTGGTGTCCGAAGTTGTCAATCCCTTCATCTTCAGCACCTCCGTACAATGATAACAAAGCTTCATCTCTTGTAATTGTTATGGCTTGTTTTGTTTGGTACAAAGTGGTGAATATCTTCACTTGCTCACAGAAAATGTCATAGGTTTTTGCTTTCTTGGCTTCCAGTCTCCTCCCAATCCATAGAGAGGGCAGGTTGTGTCACATCCTTGTATTGAGAGGATGAACACAGATGGTCGCATACATTTGAACCGGCAACTCTCGACAATATAGTGAATCATCCCTTCTGTGTTGGCTTGTTGGGTTCTGGTACCATGAATAAGTCATGTACAATATATATTTATAGTCTATTTCAAGCATATTTCAGTATAATGAAGTTGGTGCCTTCCCCTGTCGGTACTGTTTCCTACTCTTCCTTGAAGCTGAAGACATTACTGTTTCAGTTATTAGTGTATTTGCATCGTGGATTGCAACCAGCTACCCATGTGATACTCAGGGGATATATGAAGCACTGCATATCAGTCTCTGATTCCATACTTGCTCTTCATGGTTGTTCGAGATGCAAGTGTCCTGGCTTGAGCACCGATTTTTTTCTCACTGACTTCCCAATCCATCGAGTTCAGAAATTTCTGATCAATTTCTCTTAATTTCTCAACATTGACTCCATCTCGATCTGTTATCCTATACGACTTTTGAATAATGGTATACATTGATTGTTAGTGAACAATTCCCTGTCTCTGAGATCAATGATGTCCAAAGAACCTCTGACATTGCCTTTGTCCTGTATCTGGAGTGTCCTTGTGTTGATTGCTAGTTTCTAAGAGTTACTGCTGAACTGACTGAAGGGAGGGTTACACAATCTGACTTGAGTACAATGTTTAAACCCACAGCAAGTGTTGGGTCTTGTTGATACACCTGACTCAAATCTGACATCAGAGATTTTCACACTGATCAGGACCCGTGATTGTTGAATCGGTGAACCGATCTAAAAGGTGAATTCATTATCAGCAACTGAAGCTGATACTGAGTGTAATTGATACTTACACTCATCCTCTGCCGTGTCAGTGCATTTTTATAAAGGAATAATCAACCAGTCAAAAAATGAGGCACACCTGGAAAATCCATCCAACCTGCTACGCTTTATACAGTTGCAGAGAGTTGGTTGATGTATGACTGTCACGATGCAAATATACACTGACAGATTAAAAAAAAGCTCGAAGGGACACAGTAATGTTTACACTGACTTGTTTACACCCTTTTCCAACCATCTTCTTCGTCGTCATTCTGAAATGGAGGCAGATGATCTCATGATACCAGAACCCAAGTAGTCAGCAGAGAAGAAACGAATCTGCTCCATGAAAAAGTATCGAGAGTTGGTGGGTCCAACAACATGTACATGTATGCGACCAGTTGATGTTCATCCGTTCAATCAATCAATCAAGCAATCAACCAATCAAAAACCTGCCACCGTGTCGAATTAAAAAAGGTTTTGGCAATAAAAAAACAACGAACACCATATCATCTTCTGTGAGCAAGCAATAATATTCACCATTCTGAACCGGACACAAAAAACATTGGGAGAAAGCATTGATATCATGGTTCGGAAGTACAGAAGATTGGGAGATTGCAGATTGAAATACCGTTGTTTTGTGACAAAGTCGCAGAGAGCACTTCTGCATCAGAATTACAAATACTACATTTTGTATTGTCTAGTGATGCAGCATCACAGCCGAGTACCATAGTGTTTACTGCCATCCAAGGCGACCGAGGATGACATTTCATCAATGGAAATGTCTTCAAATAGAGACCAACCGTCAGAATACTCATCAAATCTGATGGACATCATCTCATATGACTGCAGGAAGACTGAAGTCAAAGAGATGTATAGGAAAAATAGTCTGTGCTGCACAGAGTTATGCAGATAGTGTCATGGTATAAGCTTTACCAGCTCGGAAGTGTCGACTTGTCACGTGGTGACCACGATCACGTATGACCTGAACTCCTTCAACTGGTTCATTGCATACGTTCATTCTCACTCATCGGGTATGAAACGATATTTTCATGTCTGTGGCATCAAAACACGCACCATATCATTTTTTTCCATTCGATTCAAACATATTGTAACCCTGTCCATTTTAATTTCACTGCATTTTATTTGTTTTATTGTGGCTCATTATTGTGGATCATTTAGGCAGCCATGTTGGATTGATGTAATGAGTATTTGTATGTATTTATTTCGAAGTTATTTCTGATGAATTAGCAGTGCTAAAAGTATGATTTTGACATTTCGAAACAGTGAGCTTTTGAATTTGGTCCCAAGAAATAGGCAATATATTTGACGGTCATTTTGTATTCATGCAAATGAGGTGTAAAACATGGTTTTCACAAGATGCATATTGAAATACAGCGTGTATCCAGAAAAAAATAATCTGTTATGCAACTGTAATTTCAAGTACAACATCAGTTCACCTGGATTATATCCATTTGTTCAGTTTTGACTGTTTATTTTTTTGTTTCTGTTTATTTTTTTTTTGGGGGGGGGGGGATGCAGGGATGCTGGCGCCTTGCAGGTCACTTTATGCAAAATCGAATGGTCTAGTTGGCTTCCGCAGGTAAGAAAACATAGGTGTAGACACCTTTAGTTGTATCGATATGTTAAATATCATGGAAGTTATGACCATTTCAACATTTTTACATGAACGATGGCGGCCATCTTGGATTTGTGGCCATATTTCTAAATTCGGGCAAAATCTGGCTTGGTATTGTAGCTAAAATCGATATATATGTACTTAGCCTGAATTGTACCAATTTTGGTGCTTTTACCACCAAACCCACAATCATTCTCATATTTGGCACATATCCGCTGCACTATAAGGCGAACTTAGTGTAACTTAGCACAACTTACGTGAGCGTTTCATAGCGTTGCATAACGCAGCCTAACTTTCAATAACGTACTTTTCCAAACGTCGAGAATTTTTAAAAACATGTTCAAAATTTCCGACGAACTTTAATTTCCCAAGCCTTCACCAGCGTACACTGACTTTCACCAACTTTCATCAGCTTTCAACAACTTTTACCAACGTTTGCCAATACGTCGGTAAACGTCGGAACAAACGCTATAGTGTGAATCCACGTTTAGTGAAAGAACGGTGTGTGTGGAATTACTTTGATTGGAGGGGAGGGTAAGTCGTTTGTGCTGTGATTAGAACATGTGTGAAATTGTGGAATATTATTGTTTTTTTTTTTAGATTGATTCATCTTCCAATACTTTATCGAAATATATGTTTTCTAAGTTATGAATATTGGAGGTTTCAATCTGATCCAAGCTGATCCTATCTGCCAACATCACGCCGGTATCCCGAGCGCACGATGCGCCGACGGTCGTCACGGTCGGGTCGACACACACGACGGCAGCTCGGAAGACGCACAAGGGAGAAGTGGATAAAATGTGGAGCAATGGATATAGAATACAGTAAAACAAGCAGAGTGACAAGAGTGGTGAACAGAAATGTGACATATTTACAAGACGATCATATTTACAAGACGATTTACATAAAGCAATGGATACAGCGTAAGAATTGCTACTGCAGTACAAAACAAATCGGTGAATTGACCTTACGACTGTCATGGTTGAACACCTTTTCTGTGAAGCGTACACCTCGGACAAATATTGCCGAACAATAGTAATCCCCTCCGACAAACAACTCAAAGCATACACCCTCGTAAGGTCAATTGGGACAGTTGACACGACAAAATATATTACCCTTGCAAGTACGTACGGCCCAAGTATCATATCCTGCGCCTTCCTCTATATTCAATAAGGATTAAAAAGGCACGAGTCGGATTAAATGGTATGTTTTCAGTGGACGAGTAGTATTAAAGAGCAGTGTACGGTACTTGGGCCGTACGTACGAAGGATTGAGTGATTCTCGTTCAATAATATGCTCAAACATTAGGTGTTGTGATTAAAAAGGATCATCTCAATCGAATTACTCTGGTGCACTGGACTAAGAAAAGGAGGCCAGCAAACATAAACTCATGTGTTTTCAAAACAATGTGCTGTCAAAACAAAACGGCCCAAGTATCATATACTGCACCTCCCTCTATATTCAATTAGGATTTGAAAGGTGCGAGACGAGACGGATTAAATGGTATGTTTTCAGTGGACGAGTAGTATTAAGGAACAGTGTACGGTACTTGGGCCAACAAAACAATGTACGGCCCAAGTATCACACACTGCGCCTTAATACTACTCGTCCACTAAATGCATGCCATTTAATCCGTCTGTCACCTTTTTAATCCTTATTGAATATAGAAGAAGGCGCAGTGTATGATACTTGGGCTCAATGGGGTTTCAAACCAATGTGCTGTCAAACAGTGATCTGTCATATGATGGTAGATACTGTAAATAGTATAGTTGTACTGATTACAGTATATAAGACACTATAGTTCACTGAATGAGATAATAAACATAGTCTCACTAATAATGTTACAGTTGTTCTAGCAATTTCTGACTATATTTCATACTTAACCATGGTTAGTAACATTTGCAAATACATGTTGGGGATACAGAATATGCCAGTTGATGTTCATTCTGCAAATATGTATTCTGCAAATACATGTGAGGCCATGTTGTGTATTCTTTGTTTCCCGTCAACTTTGTTTTCTAACAGTACCAGCCAGCCAGGAAAAAAAACAAACGCAGAAAAAACACAGACGTTTATCATGATAATACCAACTTTTTGCCAAAAATGTAAAATAAATAGCATTTGGCCATTTACTAAGCTATTAAATACTTTATTGATAATAACACATAGTCAGGAAGAATATCGAGCATATAGCACTCAGGGTGGAAATGTAGTACATACTTTTTCTGTCTATTGATATGGCTTCATAATGGTCTTAGACAACTTTTTCCAGAATGTGTGCAAATTTTCTCCTGGGCTAACTTTTTTATGGCCTTTTTCAAAATGGCCGCCACCGAAAATTTGGTACTTTAGGAAAGAAGCTACATTATCCTCCTGTCATGATGCTTTCGGTCTAATATGGTACAATTTAGTTATATGGAAATATATTTTTCATAACAATACTAATAATACCTATTCAGACCCCCCACAAATTAAAAAAATCTAAGATGGCCGCCAAATTCTCGCCGTTTTTACACAAATACTCATTATTTCCTGCCAAATTGAGATAAAAAGCCAATTTTGGTGTCTGATCCTGGGTTTTTGGGTATAAGGATTCCAAATAAATAACCAGTTTTGTGATTGGATGGTTTGTGGCTGCTCAGAATCCAAGATAGCTGCCAAATTATAGCTCAATTTCAGAAATAAGCATCCCATAAAACAAGAAGCCAATTCTGGTGGCCAGTCCTGGGGTTTGGGGTATGAGGGTGCTACGTGAAGAAATACTTTTGTGTGTTGATGGTGATTGGCCAGTTTAAAGCTATCCAACTGTCCAAAGCCCAAGATAACGACTAATTAATGAAGCACATGCAAACAAACCTGTTTAATAACACTCATTCCCACTTCGAAATAAACACTACCACTACCAAGCATAATATTTTTTTCGAGCAATCAAACCCAAGTATAGTATATTGGGCATATCCATACCAAGTAAATTATATTAGGCATATAAAAACAATATAACAGCTGCCAGAATGTTCGATCAGAGAGTAAAAAAACTCCATGAAATTGATGTTCATCAAATCAAATTTGCAAAGTCCAAGGGTAGGAGCAGTCACATAATGGAAACCATTACCCTGGACCAAGTCAGGAGTAATCAAAATTATAATTTTGCAAGTCTTTTCGACTCACTCGATGAAGATTTGGAGGACCCATGCAACCAATCCTACAGTCATGTCAACTCAAGTTGTGAATATGTAGATCCAACAGAATTTTCTACAAAATATGGAAATCTGGTCACTAAAATGTCCTATTTCCATCTAAACTGTTGTGGCCTGTCATCTAAGTGGGAAAACTTTACTGACCTATTGAGACTAATGTATCATGATGACAATTCTGCATTCGATATTATAGGCATGAGTGAGATCTTTAATTGTGATAAAGATAGCCGTCTTCATTTACCGGGTTATCATAATCTAATCTCGAATAACAGATCCAACAGCAACCGAGGTGGGGTGGGCATATTTGTGAAGTCTGATATAAATTTCAAGAAGCGAGAAGATTTAAGTGTATTTATACCACACGTATATGAATCCATTTTTATTGAAGTCTTGTCCAAAACGAAACATGCAAACAAAATCGTAGGGGTAATATACAGACCAAATACTCAACCTCATGCAAACATTGACATATTCTCTACCACATTACAAGAAACAATCGACCACATAAACTCAGAAAATAAACACAGCATCATAATGGGGGATATGAACATTGATCTACTAAAGTATAAGTATCATGCGAAAACTAATGACTATATTGATGAAATTTTCTCCAGAGGATTCATACCCACCATCACAAAACCTACACGAATAACCCATTATTGTGCAACCCTGATTGACCATATATATACAAACAATATACAGCAAAATATTATATCTGGAATCATAACCACAGATGTTTCAGACCACTTTGGTGTCTTTTTATTGGAAGAACATAATACAAAAAAAAACAAATAACACACACAAAACACAAAGAATTATTTCTGAGGGTAATGTAATGAAGTTCAATGAACAATTAAAACAAAAAACGTTTGATGAAATAACACAATGCTTCAATGCGAACGAAGCATATGAAAAGTTTATTAACATTTATAAAGATGAATTCAATAATAACTTTCCTATAAAAATTATCAAACAAAACAACAGATATTTCAAGAAAGAACCCTGGATGACTGAAGGCCTGATGACATCAATGAGACATAAAAGCAAATTATTTATAAAGAAAACTAAAAAACCTTCAAACGATAATATAAAACACTACAAAATATATACCAATTTATACAACAGACTGAAAAGGGCCATGAAAGTGAAATACTATGCTGAAATAATTGAATTGAACAAGAGTAATGTAACGAAAACATGGGATATTTTGACCAAAGTCATAGGTAAGCAGAAACAAAAGTCAGGTTTTCCACAGTCCTTCCAAGTAGACAACAAACCGATTACAGATAAATCACAAATTGCGGATAATTTTAATAACTATTTTTCAGAGATAGGCAAAAAAACAAGTGAAAATGTCACACCAACAGATATACATTTTACAAATTACCTTAGATCACCAAATCAAAATAGTATATTCATTGAACCCATTGAACCATCAGATATTATCAACATAGTGAAAAATTTGAAGCCCAAAACCAGCTCTGGGCATGATGAGATTTCAACCAAGGTTATAAAATCTACAATAAACAGTATAATCACCCCAATCACACACATCATAAATACATCTTTAAATACTGGGATTTTCCCCCAACAGCTTAAAATAGCCAAGGTCATACCAATCTACAAGGCAGCCGAACACAATAAAATAACAAATTACCGTCCAGTCAGTCTATTGCCAGCATTTTCCAAAATATTTGAGAGAGTAATGTATATCAAAATAACAAAATTCTTTGACAGTCAAAATCTATTTTATAAACATCAATATGGGTTTCGGAAAAAACATAATACCGTTCATCCTATAATTCATCTATTGAATGAATGTGCCGAATCACTTAATAGTACTCCAAAACGATCAACAATATCAGTCCTCTGTGATCTATCGAAAGCATTTGATGTTATTAATCACAATGTGTTATTAAACAAACTGGACTATTATGGTATCAGTGGAATATCAAAAGACTGGATATCGGATTATTTGATGAATAGAGAACAATATGTGGAAATTGAAAATTTATTTACTTCTAACATTCGGAAAATCTCATGTGGGGTTCCCCAAGGGTCAATTCTGGGCCCACTTTTGTATTTGATATACGTTAATGATTTGCCAAATTGCACGTCTGCAAGCATACTATCATTTGCAGATGATACAACTCTGATAATTTCCAACTCAAATATGATAGACTTATACCATAAAACAAACATTGAGATCAATAACTTATTTCAATGGTTCTGTTCGAATAAACTACAACTAAATGCTTCAAAAACTAAATTCATAGTGTTCAACAACCAAGCAACAAAGCAAAAATGCATAAATTCCAAAATACTAATCAACGGAATAGCTCTTGAGCAAATAGGAAATAATCACAATGAAAAAACTACAAAATTTCTAGGTCTTAAACTTGATGAAAACCTAACCTGGAAACATCACATGTCTTACATAAAAAACAAAATTTCCAAAGCTTTATTTCAAATAAAACAGGTGAAAAATATTTTACCAATAAATTCTCTCAAAACCTTATATTATGCAATGATACATCCTCACATCCTATATGGTATTCTAGCCTGGGGAAATGCATCTCAAATCCATTTAAAAAGTATAATAAATATACAAAAACGTGCTATTAGAATAATAAATATAGCTCATTTCAACAACCATACCGAACCACTATTCAAACAAACCAATGTACTTAAAATACAAGATCAATATCAGTGTGAAGTCTTACTATTCATGCATGACTATTATACAGGTAATCTCCCTCTCTCTTTTGACAACATGAAATATCCAAATTAATTACGAAACCAGACAATCTAATTTCCTACACATTGAACGTTGTGACTCATCAGCAGCGAGGAAATTACCGCTTTTCAATTACCCATCAATATGGAACACTTGGTCACCATCACTGTCATCTATCCAGTCTAGAAAAATTGTGAAAAAAGTTGTAGAAAAACATTTTATTTCTTCTTATTTCGAATTAGTTAGATGTTCGCATAAGCTTTGCCAAAGCTGCTCTAATCACATATAGCGACAGAAATAGTGAATAAGCTATATGAATTGTATGAAATTTCCCATATTCTTTATATTTTATGACCGGTTCATGATTTATCTCTAACATGATCCTGTTCATTCTTGGTCTAAACTGGAATCCAACCACACCGACCCTGCCCTCTGCCCCTCCATCTCCGTCGTCTTCGGGAGGCTTGTGTGCAAATATATGTCCTTAACTATTAAAAGTAAATAATTGTATTTCCATACATATATAGATGTATGTATAATATTGTCATTCGTGTAAATAATAACAATAGTGAGTTTAATTTTATTGCATTTCGGGCCAAATAGAAGACAGCTTTTAGCTAATTTGGTCCCTCAATTTTCATCACAAATATTAGTTTTCGCCATTCCATCATTTGTATATAACGTGTGAAAATTGAATAAATTGCTATCCTATCCTATCCTATCCTATCCTAAGTCTGTGACTACTTTGTTTGAATTAAGTTTCTACAAAGAGATTGGCCTCACATTGATACTTACATTCACTGTCTTTTCTGGGTGGAAAATCCTCCCAAGCTGGACATGGAGTTTGATGAGGAAGTTATTGACGCTAATAACAAATATATCAACACAGAAGACGTTGATCAGACGAGATACATCAAGTTACATGACATTATGTTCAGCTTCATTCCAAGAATTTTACAAGGTCATGCAAGAAGGGTAACAGGACCTACAGGTTCAGTTTATCCCGTCCACCTTCTTAATACTGATCCAGATGAGTGAAAAAACGCTGCTGAAGAACAAGCCTGGGACATTATAACCTCCACTAAAATGGTTGTACATAAGCATAAACAAGTCAGTACAAGTCAGTTGTTGGTGCAAACGCCTGTATTCGATATATTGTGTCATATTATTGCAGCAAGAAGCAGAGTGAAGATGGTCGGCTCCTCCATGAAGAGCCATGCAGAGCACAATATACTGGGATAAGACGATTAACAATGACTCGGTAAAACATACCTGACCAACAGGAAGATGAGTGTCACGGAGGCTATTTACAAGGCCACAGGCACACCTCTCAAAAACTGTAGTCGGGATGTTGTTTGGATACTTGCAGATCTGACAAGTACCAAACTGACACTTCCACTCATACTGTTGGGCCACTGAGATCCCGGCAGTGAAGACGTGTGGCTACACTGTACATCTGTACTAGACAGGTACATGTACATGTACCATGCACGCCCTCCTGTAGATATTCTCAAAGACCTGGCTGGTTGAAATTGGATCCCTCTGCAAGGTTGATGGTAAACCAGGTAGAGATTATGAACCATCTGAAGAAAATTCTACCCATGACAACGACAACCAATCCAATGTTCCATATGCTTCGGTGAAGTTGGCTCGGAATACATGATATATCTCAATGCGGAATCCAGTGAAGGTTGCACATCAGTAGGGAAAGTTAGAAACATTATCAGAATCTCATGGTTCTTTATTGAAATGGATTTAAATGAGTGGGAGCATTTCCCACTATGGCAAAAGGACAAGCATCAGCAACATAATCAGAGAACACCAAGAGCGTTTTGGAAATAATATCAAAGAGGTTGAAGTGACCATGAAGAGATCCAAGAAAATCATCTTGCATAAAATGCCTTGGCACACAATGCCCCAGAAAGTTGAGGCTGGACGCTTGGAAACAGAAGCCAACCTGGATGACGCTGACCTCGAGGACATCAGTCTGGAAGACCTGCCAGATTGAGTGTCCTGCCTCGGAGCTCCAACACCAAGATGGACTCAGTTGTCAGTAGAACACAGCACCTTGACAATCCCATAGAATCAGGCTCAAGTTCTCATGCAGTGCATGAACACTAAGCAAGGGAAAGTCTTCATTCATACTCGCTAGTGGAGCATCGATAAGATGAATGGACAATGTCCGGGACTTTCAATATATTGGTAATGGAAAGTTTTATATCATCAAAGCCCTGATGTGTGGCTCCAACTGGCAAAGCAGCATTCACCATCAGTGGCGGAACCATGCTTCCATGCAAAGGGATGTGGGACAAAAGTATTAAAACCTTGAGCTGATAATCATGATTCTGAGTTTTTCATGATTCTGTGATTTTATCCACTGCTGCATGTAAGAGGTCAAATACTGAGACCCAGCTGCCCTTGCAGTGCCTTGGGACAACTTCAAGGTTACTACTTTGACCGACATAATGAGACAAAAAGGTGACAAATCGTTTTCGGAGATGTTGAATCATAGAATTCTGAAAAATAAGAGATGCTTAAGGATCACAGATCACCCCCCCCCCCCAGCAGATGTACTTCATGTGTTTCCTTCCCGATAAGTTGCTGCTGCACACAATGTAAAGATGACTGATTCCTTGAACAGACAGAAATCGAAGATTGTGGCTGTGGATGTTATTGAGAATAGATCTGGCTTGAAGAAGAATACAACACCTGTACCCATTGAATGCAATCTTTCTGCTGAAGTTACACTCTGTGAGGGCTCCATGGTGATTATGATGAGCAATCCCAATGTAGAGGATGGTCTGGTGAGTGGCGCCATGGGAACGGTCTTGAGGATCATCGAAGGATCATGTCTTGAGGATCATGTTAGATTTGACAATGACCAAGTTGGCATCAATGCCCGTGGCATATCACCAACAGACCTCTCAAAGAATTGGCTCAGAAATATTTTTTTCTGTCTGATAGTGGTTGATTCTGTTGATTTTGTGCGAGTGAGTGCTATTAGACGGGTTCGTTTACATGTTTCACATTAATTAATGGATTTCTCCGCCTTTGAACACCTTTAAATGGGCCAGTCACCATCTACACACAAGAGTATTTCTTCAAGTAGCACCCTCACACCCCTAAGCCCAGGACTGGCCACCAGAGTTGGCTTGTTATCTTGATATATATGACGGTTATTGGTGCTTATTTGCGAAAACGGGCTAAAATTTGGCAGCCATCTTGGATTGTGAGCAGCCACAAACCATCCAATCACAAAACTGGTTTTATATTTGAAATCCTCATACCCCAAAACCCAGGGTTAGACACCAAAATTGGCTTCCTATCTCAATTTGGCAGGAATTATAAGCATTTGTGTAAAAACGGCGAGAATTTGGCGGCCATTTTGGATTTTTTCCATTTTCGGGGCGTTTGAATCGGTATTATTAGTATTGTTATGAAGAATATATCTCTATATAACTAAACTTCACCTTATTAGACCAAAAGTATCATGCCAGGAGGATAATTTTGATTTTTTCCCAAAATACCAAATTTTCGATGTCGGCCATTTTGAAAAAGGCCATAAAAAAGTTAGCCCAGGAGAAAATTTTACATTCCCTCTGAAAAAGGTTGTCTTAGACCATTATGAAGCCATATCAATCGACAGAAAAAGTATGTACTACGTTTCCACCCTGTGTGAAATTTCCTCCTGACTAAGAGAGGGAAACAACAAAATTGAAACTATTGACTATGCTTCACGAAGTTCTGTGTTTTTGGGGCTAGAAAAACATCATTTCTGAGGGGAAAAAGACCAAAACGTTCGTGTTTTTTTTTTATCAAAATAATTGCTATTTTCACCCGCCCGCGCTGACGGGAAACAAATAAAAAAACAACAACACGACCTAATGGATACAGAATATGCCAGAGCAGTTGATGTTCATTCTGCAAGTAGATGTAAGGGATACATAACATTGATGTTCAGTTAATGTTCATATAATGCTTTGTTACACTAAGTCACACTGGATTTGCCATTTGTTTGTATTTTATACAGTTGAACAGATTTCAGATGAGGAGAAAATAAAATAAAACGGTCATAATTGTTAAATTGTGGATGCTAATTCAAGTGATTGCTTCTCTTGATAGGACAATAAGCAATATATGTCTACATGCATGAACCATTATAGTTTTTACACAAGTCTGAAGGATATTTCTAATTGTTATGTTACTGAGATTACAAACAGACTTCTCTGACAACATTGGAAGAACAAGGACATACATTATGAATGGCATGTAAGTGTCCAATGTTAGATGGACCTAATCACTAGAATCAAGCACAGTTGCACAATGGTTATTGTGACATAATAAAAAAATGTTTCCTAAGTTTAGTTGAGGTGTTTTACGAAGAAAGCACCGCTTGGTAGGCATGAAAATAAGATGAATTTATGTTTGAATGTATTGAAAAGAAAAGCGCTAGTTACACTGAAAAAAGTGTTGTTTAGATTCTACACACCCAACTAAACACATTAAGCGTAACGAGTTCTAAACGTGTTTAAATGTTTAGTTGATCCCAGTCGGACGTTTATTTCATATACACTCCCGTTTACAATAGGTTTACTTCTATTAAAAACCAGTATTTAGCTAGTAAACAGCCATGTTCAATCAATAAAGTGTGTGTGCTTATAATGTAAACCCCAATGTATATTGATGTCTAAACATCTAATGCCGTTTAATGGAAGCAAAATGGCATTTAGTGTTATTCACTGAACTGTTTAATATTTGCACTACCAAGAAGTTTACGCGGTTGCGTTTTGGAAATAGAAAACAAAATACTGTACATTTCGAATATTATTTTCATTAATCAACTGAATACATTCGCACTATTTCTAACACACATATTTAACCAAATACATGGGCGTAAATCCTGGGGGGGATGGAGGGGATGCATCCCCCCCTACAAAAAGGGTGGGGGGGATGAAGTATGTATTATCCCCCCCTTCAATCGGTACAAAAAGAAATGTGCCCCTAATTAAAAAAAATCGTAGTAGAGCTTCATTCATCTCCAACAGATATAGCTTGCAGAAAATTGGTCATTGCTATGTACATGTAGTATCACTGCAAAATAAATAATGTACAATCCCCGAAAACTTCTTGCTGTGCACATGGACATAAATCACAGCGCCCAAAAAGAAGACTTCCCCCACACATTGAATCCAGAACACATAAGACCTACGGGCTACAGAAATCTATACAGTATACTATAGCTTTTCTGCTTTGCGCCGATTGAAGACGTGGCTTCGCTCATCCATGACGCAGAAGCGACTCAACTCCGTATGCGTTTCCCATGTCCACAAAGATGAGCATATGTGCATATCAAGGATCTGGCAGAAAACTTTGCATCTAGTTCAGCACAAAGAAAATCAATATTCGGTGAATTCTGAGTTGACTAGATGTACTTGAACATACATGGGAATAAAATAGTTTTAGTGAAGATTTGCAATTTTTGTTACTGGTAAATTGGTTGACCTTTACCAGCAAGTTTGTAGCCTGTCATGTCTTTGAGGTCATATAAGTTGGTGATTTCTATGCTCATATAACAATAATAATACATGAACAGGTGAACTTTGCTGATGAAAAAAAATTGTGTATCACAAAGTGACACAAACAAATTTGAAGAAACTGTGGGGGAAAATTCCCCTGAATATAATGAAAATCAATGCCATATATGCTCTGAGAATGCTTCTAGAAGAGCTAAAAATGAAAAAAAAAATCCGGGGGGCTTACGGCGCCCCCCGACCCCCAGACCGTTTGTGGCTCGCTTCGCTCGCCCATACCCCCCTACTATATATATAAAGCTGCGCCACTGACCAAATATGGTATAATCACACAGCACAAAGCATCGACACGTCACATGGCACATGTTGAAAATTTGGTACTCACTTCTTATCGGTCCTTCTGACTCTTGAGTCCTCTTGCACACTGTATGATTAGGGGTCCAAACTACAATGTGCGTACGCCCATGATGGAGCACAAATGATAGATAAATAACCTTAGCAAATAATGTAAAACGAGATCGATGTACCTATATCTTCATAGATATACTTTCAGTTACTGGTATCCTCGAGGCCAAATGGTACGCTGTGTGCAGGACAACATTTATGTAGGTTTATTCCAGTTTGGGACAGTCGCCCGACAATGGTTGTGACGTGTTTTTAGTCGTAAACAAAATTATACATACATGTTTAGAATATAAACATATTATTAATTATGTTCTGTGAAATATCCCAGCTGAATTTTTCAAGCCGAGACAAGCCTAACGTTATACATAATGCCAATTTTTTGTTTTGTGCGGAATATCCAAGGTGTGACTGGAATATCTTAACCCTCACTCGAGTAATGGTCAATTCTATGGCCATACCAAATTCAGGAGTCTTAAGAGGGGGAATTTTTACTTCACTTAAGGAGAAAATACTTTTACTTCAGATGTTTGGAAAATATTCAGCCATAATCATGATCCTATAATACATATATAGGTCATATATCAGATATCATTCAATGACTGACTAAACAGTCATATCAATTATGTTTACGATTTAAACATGTTAAATAGATGCATTTTCTACACCACTATTTATCATATAAATACAAGTATAAAATAATTGAATGGCAGATGTTTAGATTTCAGCTTTGTTTGATCCTAGTTATTTCTAAACACCTGAACTAAACATGTTCTTTACTATTTAAACACTCACTTGGCAAGACGTATACACCACTGTATAAAAGTTCAACATGTGAATATTTATTTTCTAAACGAATATGTTAATTCTCTAAACGTGAAAGAAACTAACTTTTTACAGTGTACAAATTGGAGTCAGATCATGTAGTCATACATAATATGAATAGAATAAGGTTCATTTACAGTTATATTGGGCTGTGTCCAGACACCTTTTTAATGTAATTTCCAGGACCGAGAATACAAATGTTAAGCCATACCATTTCACACAATTTGGATTATAGACAGATTTCTAGTAGTTTTGGCATAAGATAACAGACAAAACACCATGATATTCAAGTAGGGAGTGGGGAGTGGGCTATTTGCTCATGGTTGGGAAATTCATTACGGTTGATATGGAAATTCATGTAATGATATCATCATTGTTTTTCTTTATGAATATGAGCCCATCAGATGTACAAGTTTCCTGGAACACCTTATCAGTTCTGAGAGACATGGCTTTCCATGCAAGTGTGACCCTTGCTATAGTGAGATCTTCATAGATGACAATGCCAGTTCCCTTCAGTGCTTTTCTAGATTTGACAATTTTAGATTTGATGTGGTGAGAGATGAACTTAACTATAGTCTGTCTGGGTGCAGTGGTGGGCTGAGATTTTAAGGCCTGCGGACTCTATGGCAACCTATCATCTCAAAATGGATGACAATGAAACCAGCGAAAATCACCTTTCCGACCATGGTGCCACCGATATGTGAAGAAATCCTGAAATGAGGCCAGATTGATGGTAAAAGCAATTCCATTCCCATATATAAAACTAACTAATCCACCAATGGACTAGTACAGATCCTGTAATTTCCTTTCCATTTCGTCCGAATCAAGGCACCATAGCATGTCAACAATGTTTACTCCTATTATTTGATTGTTTGTTTTGTCAGCTGCCATGAACATGAGAAGTATTCCTGCCTCAGTGACAACACCCACCACTTTTTTCTGCGTGGCAAATGAAACATGTTCATTGTTGAAGAGGTTTCCTGTTGATCCGGTACCAAAACACGATGATGTATTTAATAATGAATGATTGTCCTTTATGTGTGATACAATAATGATGTGTGTGATGTTTTGTCCAGCACGTCATGATAGTTACCGGACAAAGAATTCAGTAGCTCAGGACAAATATTCCATGCTTTGACCTCTAGTCTCAAGAATGTTTACAGGGCAAATTGACATAGGCATGTATACTTGTACATGTACATTCCAGTTTAGATCTCCTGCGTGCACAAGATGGACAAGGTTTTGTGCAATGGCATTTGGCATCAAGATCGAAGACATCAATAACAAAAGGTATTGTAATCTAGATGGGGAACATCTTGCCATCTTTCCCAGTCCAAGTCGATGTCTGTGGGGTTCTGAACATCCCCTAGTGGTTGATGGGCTCTAGTCCCTGTGTTTACTTGTTGTTCTAGCACATCACTTGTGGGAGAAACACATTTCATGTGCCTGGTCTTGTCACAGAGAACCTTCAACCCCTTGAAGTCGATGTTGACGTCATCGGAGATAGACTCACTGATAGTGACTAGCCTTATACTATGTATAGGATAATGCACAAGGACGAGGGTCTCTCGCCAATAGTGACCGAGTGCCCGAAGGGCACGAGGCCACTATTGACGAGAGACCCGCGCCCGCGTGCATTATCTGACTTAGTGCAGTTCCTATTCGCAGAAATAGTAACCTGCTGGTAACTCTGCTCAATAGTAACCTGTCAACAACAAAGGAAACGGCCCCAACCATGCACTAAATATAAGACTTCACTGAATCTAACAGCACGTCATCATCACATTCAAGTGTCGTCAGAGCTGAGAGGAGTGATGATGCAATCAGTTCGTGGCTGTAGTACTGCATTGAATCTGTCACTGATGACATCAACGTTGACCTCTTGGGATGAAGTTTCTCTGTCACATTTTGCTAATGGCAGCTACTATATAAGCTGCCGGCCCGCCTTGCTTACTCGGAGGTGTCTCAGGGCAGTCAAGGCGAGAGGACGACGCCGAGCATGGCCAAGTGCTCCACGTCCCCATTCTCTGACTAAGCGGGCTTGCTAAGACCCCGGGGGCAATTTCCATTGGGGGCCCAGGAGGGGGACTGCTTAGATCCGAGAGTGCACGCCCCCTGGCACGGTAGTCTCTCATCCTGGGATGGTGCGACACAGGCTCTGGCAGACCGTCGGGCTGTCCGGGTTCTATCCCCGCGGCAGTGCCGTCGACGAGGCCGGCCAGCAACATGCCCAAGTGCGCGGACTCAGGGCGCTATGCCCATGGCGTTCCGGGCTCCTCACTCCGGGCTACATTACAATGATGATGCAATGTCCACTGTCCGGAATCCGTTTCGGCAGAGGATATTGGAAAACGATATTTTTCGGTTGGGAAACGATATGTTCGATTGGTAAACGCCAAGCTACAAGGGGGTATGTGTTGTTTTCATCAATAAAGTATGAAAAAAATAGGTGTAATCGTTAATCAGAAGAAAGACAAACATGCGCTAATGTTGTATAAAGTCTTCAGTGTCGACCAAACCTGCTATACTTGATGTAATATCCTTTTTGTGACGTGAAATGCGATGAAAATCACACCGTTTTGAACAAATGAACACTGATGATTAAATATGTGTCTGATGCACACAAAAAGTAACGCGAAGCAAGAGAAAGGTTTATTATATGATCCCCACCGAAAAGAAACATTTTACATCGCCTCAATAATAAATGTTTGCTGATTTTCTGAACCATTGATGTTTCGGTGGGTAAACGATACTGTTCCGATTGGAAAACAGTTCTGATATGGGTGTTTCGATTAGTAAACGATATTTTATTGGAAATTTATGCCCGTTAAGGCTCGTTTTTTGGCTATTATTCATTCATTCTTATTATTTCTTTCAACAGATGGCGTCTCGCGGCTTCAAGGCCAGGTGTTATAACTGTCATTCCAAGTTTGAAGACTCTAACCACATTGTGAAGCACTCATTTGACAAACACCAAGAAAAAACCTTTTCTATACTGAGACCCGCTGTGGATGAGGAAACAGGGAAAAATAGCCCAAAGGCTAAGAAATTATTTTTCAACAATGTCTGCCCAAGGGGAACATTGTTTTCTATATGTTTACAGTTGATTCCTAAGTTGGAAAGTCGATAATGAGCGAGATATTAGCCATTTCGTGCTCTGACTTTGAAAATAAGGTCAAAGGTCAACTTCAAGATTATGAGAATATTCGGCATATTATTTCCTATATGTCCACAATTGATTCCAAAGCTCTGAAATTGATAATAAGCGAGAAATTAGCCACTTTGTTGTCTGACCTCGAAAATAGGATCAAAGGTCGCGAAAATTTAAGCATATATCATTCCCTATATGTCCACAATTGATTCTTCAGTTGTAAAGTCGATAATAAGCAATATATTGGCCATTTTGTGCTCTGACTTTGAAAATGAGATCAAGGCCAAATTCAAGGTCATCAGAAAATTCGACGTATATCATTTCCTATATGTCCACAATTGATTCCCAAGCCATATAGTCGATAAGGAGCGAGATATTACCCATTTTGTCCTGTGACCTTGAAGATTAGGTCGAATGTCAAATTCAAGGTTATGAGAATATTCAGCGCATATCATTTCCTTTATGTCCACAATTGATTCCTGATATCTAATCTCAATATTAAGTGAGATATTAGCAACAATATGTCCCATTATGAAGCATAAAAGAATATAACATGGTAAAGTCCCTTTTGTGCCAAGTTTGGGCCAAAATGGCCCACTTTGAGCGATACAAGGGCAAAGAAACTTAGACATGTCGTAAAGGTACATAAGGGTGATCTTTTCAAACGATAATCAGGAAACCGTCTGAACAATTTTTGAGGAAAATGGCCGCCAAAGTCCAAAATTGAATGTTTTTCTGACAAAGAAGGGCGTCTCAAGGTCATTGAAGGTCAAATTCAAGATGACCAACGAAACCACAATATATGAATTCCTATTTGAATGTGCCAATATTTAAGCTCTATCTTGAAGTGTTCTGGGAGTTTACTCCACACAGCTCCCATTATCAAGGAAAAATTGCGTGAAATCCAAAAACGTTTTCAAAGGGGGAAATTTTTCTTAGTTGGATATCACTCAAAACGAATAGTGACTTCATTAAGGACGAAAAGGATTTTTTTCACCAACCTGTCGAAAATTCAAAATGGCCACCACATGCAGACCGGCGATTCAAGGGCAACGAAACTTATACACTTCAGAACGAGGAATATTTTTAAACAAAAATCTCAAAACTGATCAGACAGTTTCTGAGAAAACAGCTAAAAACTGAATTTTGGGCCTTTTGAGCCTAAATATTGGGCCTATCGATCGTCAAGGCTTTCCATCTTTATACACAATGTCAAAGACCCAAATTAGCATGTTTTGAAACAAAAAATCTCAAAACTTTTTCTATTACGTCGAGCCCGGGCACATGATTCACCTTATTTCACACCCAAAATGTTGTGCATCCAGTCATAAAATTTATAATTCACTCGAAGTAACCTTTCACTAAAGACCACACAGTATTGCTCGTGTATAACAGTTGATCTCGTATTTCATATGTACAAAATTTTCCGTTTCCCAATCGAAACAGCATGGATTACCAACCGGCGCCTTCTCTATATGTATCGTTTACCCACCGAAACATCAATGGTTCAGAAAATCAGCAAATATTTATTAATGAGACGATGTAAAATGTTTCTTTTTGGTGGGATCATGTAATACATCTTTCTCTTGACTCGCGATACTTTTTGTGTGCATCAGACACATATTTATTCATCAGTGTTCATTTGTTCAAAACGGTGTTATTTTCCTCACATTTCACGTCCCAAAAACGATATTACATCAAGTATAGCCTATTATAGCAGGTTTGGTAGACACTGAAGACTTTATACAACTTTAGCGCATGTTTGTCTTTCTTTTGATTAACAATTACACCTATTTTTTCATACTTTATTGATGAAAACAACACATACCCCCTTGCAGCTTGGCGTTTCCCAATCGAACATATCGTTTCCCAACCGAAAAATATCGTTTCCCAATATCCTCTGCCGAAACGGATTCCGGACAGTGATGTCTGAGTAATGTATGACGGCCGGACTTGATCGGCGGACTGTTTACCTGGTTAAAGTAATTAAGTAATTACCATGATTACCTACGCCCGCCATGACCCTAAGGATTTTGGATAGCGGGCGTCAAACTTTACACAAGATCTCCGTTTATGTAATGATTGTTGCCAGAATTAGTCATATATGTTTGAGAACCTTTTTACCTGCCCAAATTGCGTATTTGATATATTCTAAAAACGTAATCAATATTGCATAGAATGATGTCGCTAATTCGGTCATTTCAAACATCCACAATCTGTCATGTACAAATCTGTCATGTCTACAGTACAAACTGCTAATTATATTTGATGAACTTTTGCCAGCAAAAATTTCTCCCTGGACTCTCTACAATATTTCACATTATTGTTTTGTCTCCATAACATTAATTTAATCAAACATCAGGACTTTACACAATCCCCTCGTTATTGCCCGCCCCGGCACAACAGCGCTGTCGTGCAATGTCAGTTCGTTACCGCTCACTCCCGGATACGATTGTAGCGAGGAGTGTACACTATAGGAAGTGCTCCCTCTCGTTATTGTACACTTTTAGTTGTGGCACACAGCACGACAGATCGGCTACGCTGTGGATTATCAGTGCAGGATTCAAGCTTGACACGCAAGGTAGGCCACTGGAGAACATGTGATTTATTTGACCGGGCCATTTGCACTGAAACTTGTAAAATGTTGACGTCATCTGGAACAAAAAACACACACACACACAAAGCGCTGATACCCGCTGAATCCTATCCACTAAACGGGAGGATATTTCTAGTAAGTGAACAGTGAACGGACATTGTTACTCCGAATACCGGCCTAACATTTACACGTACATACAGCTGTACTAAAAGAACCACGTGTTAATATATGTGCACGGTATACTGTCGAGGTATTCATACATATATCATACTAACTGTCGAGGTATTCAGACATATATCATGCTAACTGTCGAAGGATATTTCTCAGATTGTTATTGCCTCTGACAGTCCGATGTCGTTCCGGAGACACTGCCTCAATTCCAGACGGAGGCTTGCCTAAGACTTCAGGCTAACTATGCAAAGTTGCACGATAGGGGAAAACATAGATATAGCATCGAATTAACATAGATAATCCATGCGCACACAGCAGCCAGAGGATTTACATCGTTTGGTGTATCACGATACAGCTAGGGCGCCAGTCTGTTCTATGGCTGGCCCCTGGGTGAGCCCAGAAGCACTGTGAGAGAGCAAAAGAAAAGGAGAATATAATAATGTCGTCCCTGGATAGTGTCTTGATGCAAGGATCTGATCTTATTATCTTGGGGACATGAAGGCAATAACTGTGTACTCAGGAGGCGTCGTGGTGACACATGAGATCGAAGTGACGTGGGGTCACTGGTGTGATAATTTTGTACTGAGAAGGTGTCTAGGTGACACAGGAGATCAAATTGTCGTAGGGACACTAGTGTAATAATTAGGCATCCCAATTGAAAATCGGGAGGCCTTATCTTTCTGTCTGTTTTTTTTCTTCCGCCGTTTGGTTGAAGGACGATAACTTCAGTTTGTCTCGATGTATACTTGCCAAATTTTTACCACTGATCAGAAATGATATGTGGAAGAACCTTATTCTTTTTTAGCCAGATTCACGGTTCGTGAGATCCGTGAGGATTAAATCTAGGTCGATTTTGAGACTTGGTTTTCGGACGATACCTCGAAAAGTATTCATGCAATGGTTGCTAATCTTTGCATATAGGTTCATATACGATAAGGGAAGAACCCTATTGATTTTGGGATCGAAACGGTCTGTCAAACGACCTTCAACCTAGAGCTCGAAAGAGTTTTTGCTGATTCATCTTTTGAACGCCTGGACCAATCTGCCCCAAACTTTCAGAGCTCCTCCGAAATACTTTTCTACAGCCCCTATTGTGTTTCATAGAGATGCGGGATTCAAGATGGCCACCAGCGGCTATTTTGGAAAAAAAACAGGGCGACTTCTGTCAATGTCATAATTAACAAGCCTCTCAGCCCCTGCAGTCACCAGTGATAGCTGATAAGCCACTAAAACCAGCCTGTCCAGCATGAGACTAGGCTCTGCCCTATCAGCCAGTGCAGTGACCAGTGATAACGGATAAGCCACTAAAGCCAGCCTGTCCAGCATGAGACTAGGCTCTGCCCTCTCAGCCAGTGCAGTGACCAGTGATAGCTGATAAGCCACTAAAGCCAGCCTGTCCAGCATGAGACTAGGCTCTGCCCTCTCAGCCAGTGCAGTGACCAGTGATAACTGATAAGCCACTAAAGCCAGCCTGTCCAGCATGAGACTAGGCTCTGCCCTCTCAGCCAGTGCAGTGACCAGTGATAGCTGATAAGCCACTAAAACCAGCCTGTCCAGCATGAGACTAGGCTCTGCCCTCTCAGCCAGTGCAGTGACCAGTGATAACTGATAAGCCACTAAAGCCAGCCTGTCCAGCATGAGACTAGGCTCTGCCCTCTCAGCCAGTGCAGTGACCAGTGATAACTGATACGTCACTAAAGCCAGCCTGTCCAGCATGAGGCTACATTCAGCCCTCTCAGCCAGTGCATTGACCAGTGATAACTGATAAGCCACTAAAGCCAGCCTGTCCAGGATGAGGCTAGACTCCGCCCTCTCAGCCAGTGCAGTGACCAGTGATAACTGATAAGCCACTAAAGCCAGCCTGTCCAGCATGAGGCTAGACTCTGCCCTCTCAGCCAGTGCAGTGACCAGTGATAACTGATGAGCCACTAAAGCCAGCCTGTCCAGCATGAGGCTACATTCAGCCCTCTCAGCCAGTGCATTGACCAGTGATAACTGATAAGCCACTAAAGCCAGCCTGTCCAGGATGAGGCTAGACTCCGCCCTCTCAGCCAGTGCAGTGACCAGTGATAACTGATAAGCCACTAAAGCCAGCCTGTCCAGCATGAGGCTAGACTCCGCCCTTTCAGCCACTGCAGTGACCAGTGATAACTGATACGCCACTAAAGCCAGCCTGACCAGCATGAGGCTAGACTCCGCTAGTGCAGTGACCAGTGATAACTGATAAGCCACTAAAGCCAGCCTGTCCAGCATGAGGCTAGACTCTGCCCTCTCAGACAGTGCAGTGACCAGTGATAACTGATAAGCCACTAAAGCCAGCCTGTCCAGCATGAGGCTAGACTCGGCCCTCTCAGCCAGTGCACGGACCAGTGATAACTGATAAGCCACTAAAGCCAGCCTGTCCAGCATGAGGCTAGACTCCGCCCTTTCAGCCACTGCAGTGACCAGTGATAGCTGATAACCCACTAAAGCCAGCCTGTCCAGCATGAGACTAGGCTCTGCCCTCTCAGCCAGTGCAGTGACCAGTGATAACTGATAAGCCACTAAAGCCAGCCTGTCCAGCATGAGACTAGGCTCTGCCCTCTCAGCCAGTGCAGTGACCAGTGATAACTGATAAGCCACTAAGCCAGCCTGTCCAGCATGAGGCTAGACTCCGCCCTTTCAGCCACTGCAGTGACCAGTGATAGCTGATAAGCCAATAAAGCCAGCCTGTCAAGCATGAGACTAGGCTCCGCCCTCTCAGCCAGTGCAGTGAACATGGAATAAGAGAGCCCTGCTCAGTCATGCCTGACAAGCGATACAGCCAGCTTGTCTAGCATGACACTAGGTTTATATCCATGTACACCCCCCCCCGCCCCCACACTCCAAACCCTGGTTTACTAGTGTGTACATGTGCATGGGTAAAACAATGAAGTTCCATCCCACAGAACACAGTAGTTGGTTATATGTAATAAGCCAACATACATGACACAACATGCATGGGGAATGATTTGCCCTGTTCATAATGTGTGTACATTTATATTGTACATACATGTATTGTTTGAATGTTTTGTTATTCAACTATTCAATTTCACATGCTATGACCAAATCATCGTTGTTTTAAATATCTGTGAAAAGTTTGGCTTTGCCTATAATAATAATAATAATGTGAACTTAATATAGCGCTTTAACTGGTAAAACCATTCTAAAGCACTGTACATAAAACGTGGTTGAAAAATATAAATGTAGAAAAAAAAGATACGTACTAAAACCATTAAATGTGTATATGGGTAAATATGTATGGAAAAATATATATGAGAAGTTAAAAACACTAGAATGACTGGAGACTGGAATTGAAATAGATGACTAGATTACAAACATAAATTGACTAGATAACAATCAAAATAACTGGACTAAGAATGGACCTTTTAGGACTGGAAAGCCAACCTAAACAAGTGAGTGTTCAGTTCAGTTTTAAAAGCATTGAAAGTACCAGCTGCCTTAACATGATGTGGGAGACGATTCCAGAGTATTGGACCAGCAATACTAAAAGTGATGTCCCCGCAGGATTTGAGTTTTGACTTTGGAACTACCAGGTTGATGGTGCTATTTGATCGTAATGAGCGTGGAGCATCTTTAATTTGTAACAGCTCCCTTATGTAGTCGGGATGTTAGTATCAATCTATTACCACCAATACAGCCAAATTTTGATGATTCCAATAACAAACGTAAAATACAACATTTTGCAATAGAAACAAAGCCCGACCAAATACTATATCAAAAACACACTGGCGTCATCAGGGGCAGACAGTGTGGTTAACGTAGTTGTTTCTACTGTACACCTGATGGAATTAGTATACAACTGCCCAACAACTTAAGAAAATAATCTAGAAATCCGAAACAAACCCCCCATGGAATAGATATATGACAAGTACATAAGTACCTAATCACAAGCCAAAAGGCTAGTCCATTGATCGCCTTATAAACAAAGAGAAGTAGTTTGTATGTGATACGGTATTTTACTGGGAGCCAGTGCAAAGATTTTAATACAGGAGTAATTTGATCATACTTGGAAGAACCAGTCCCAATTCGAGCAGCAGCGTTTTGGATATTTTGAAGGCGTGAGATGTTATACTCAGAAAGACCGTACAACAGAGAGTTACAGTGGTCAATACGAGATGTTACGAATACGTGTGTGACAGAGAGTAGGGCATCGTAGCTAAGAAACTGTTTGAGGTGCCTTATATTCCGAAGATGGAAATATGAGGAACGACAGACTTCAGAAACATGGGCATTCATATCTAAATGCCGGTCAAACAACACGCCCAGATTTTTCGCATTTTCATGAGACACGGTATGTGCGCCTCCAACTGTAACAGATATATCCACGCCATACTTAATGTAGAACGGTGATGTGATGGTCACAACATCTGTATTGGAACCATTCAATTTCAGTTTATTAAAAGACATCAATGTTGGATATCGTGGATGCAGGCTTCAATCTTATGGAGTGTGGAAGCCTTACCATCATTGCTGTCCACCTTAAGGGGTTGTTACCCTCGCCATATTTTAGTCAGTGATGCGCACTGAATATTTTTGAAAATGTTTTTTCTTGAAGAAATGAACACATATTTCACATAAATGTTATATTATCATGTTAATAACTAATTTAAAGCATTTTACGCGCAGTTATTATGCATCTTATGTTAAAATTGGTGAAATTGACTACCAACATTTCGGGACATCCGTTCTTGTGGAAAAAGTCGATTACGAATGTTCCTAGTATTTTTCTGAGCATTACTACATATGCTAGTTTATGAGCCGAGAAATATTTTTTTGAAATTCAAATCCATTGCATCACAAATGATTTTTGAAGTTCAGACATTTATGGACAACTAAAATATTTTCCCAAGTGGCCAGCACAGGCACTATTTTTTAACCCTTCAAGACACTGCCACAGTGAGAGGGAGACTTCAATATCATATGCTCCACTGTGCACAATTCACACTGGCCTTTACATGTAGACTGCTACATGCTAGGGCTTCTGTGTGCATTGGGCCATGACACTACTCTATTCACCTGATCAATGCAAATAATAACCCGTATTTCCAAAGTGACAGTTATAAGTTTAAAACTTCTGGGGAAGTAACATCTTCTTGCATTTGGCATAATTCATAACACTCTGTGTTCATCGAATAACTAACAGTACATGTATGTCTTCACTGACCCTATTGTGCATAATGCTCGGTCTATGCATACAAAGAACACAAACCCCAAGCTAGATACAGGATACATCCTGATCCCAATAATATGTAAATGTAGATATCACCAGGCTTTCGATTCATTGTCATCATGATTACATGTGACATTAAAGTATCATTATTGCACATGGGTTGTGTCAACATAATTGATGTGAAATTCACACAGTGGTAGCATTTTATTAGTACAATTCATCTTTTGACATACATGGATCACAGGTATGATATCAAACATACCAGACAAGAAATGTCATGAATAAATAGTGTATTTGGTAGTATACTCCTTATCCATATGTTTGTCTTACAAAGTTTGTACATGGAAGGTAAACAAGAACAAAATAAATCAAATATAATACCAATCAAAAAGATTATGAGTTTATCATAATTGGCAAACAATATTGCACATGGCCACTTGATACACTGCCATTCAAATCTTCATAATGTATTTCTGACCTACACATGTGTATCAATAACAAATTTTTGATACATACAATGTGTTGGCCACTTTATCCATTAAAATATAAAATATGAAAATATTATTAATTGGCCATTGAATCCCCAAATTGCTGTTGTATAAGATACCCAATTGCCTAATAGTGACATTACAATACCCAAAATGGTGGTGTGCAATTCTCTACAGGTGTTTCAGAATTACAGATCCAACATGCACTTAATTTGAATTTATATATATATTGTTTTAATATACATGTATATATTGGTGCAAACTTCAAAACACAAGTTGTTGTTATGCTTTGACATCCATATTGTTGGCCAACTGAATGATTTCTCCTGGGTGCCTGTCATTGGGGGATCAGTCAAGTGGTGTGGAGCTGCTATTGCCTGTCTTCTGATTGAGACTTGAACCAGGATTTATGGAGCTTCTGGTTGTGTTGTCTTCTGGCTGAGCTGTCAGGAAAGTGGTGTGGAGTTGTCAGCAACATCTGGAGTCATCTGGAGTCAGAAAAATATGAGATGATGGATTTGTCACATGGCACTCTATTCTGTTGCTGATACCAATCACATTGCCTTGAATTGATCATTGGAATATTACAATCAAGTAAACTTCTTGATTTAGAGAAGAAATATATATATGTTGGTGATATGAATTATCATATAGCTGCTTATTGATAATAACCTTATATACTTGTGCCAATCAGGGCACCTGATTTAAATTTCTTGACATACATATAGATATACATCTACATACAGTTTCATTTTGTTATCGAAATGTATTTCACCACGAACTTATGGAATAGGTACTCATAGATACTTGATCAGTGTTGATAGAGACGGGGCTCCAATATACAGAATGCTTAAATTACGTGTACGTACCTGAACAAATATAATATTATATTACCTATTTGTGAAAATAAACTCCCAATGTGCAAGAAGGGTCGAAAGAGGGTTAATAATCCGCCCCAGGACATGTGCTCGACGATTTTCCGTGTGGTTGCATGCGATCACTGACCGAGACTGGACTTGAGCAGCTAGTGAGTATTGCTCTTCACATTGAACTCAAAACTCCGTTCACGGATTTCAACGGCTTTCTCACCGGAGCGAATACAAACTCACGTGGTGAGCGATATGTCAGTTATCGTCTGGAAACATGGTTTCAGTGTTTGTCATTCCCCGATCTACAACAATTCTTTGTCTATGAACTAATATGTCTTCGATTATGTACATAATTCTGGGATTACCTCCGTCATATGCCGATATACATGCATAACACATGGGAGTGTTGGTGCCTCGCGGGAAAACATTTGGAGACGAAGCTACCGAATCTCATAGTCGCAAAATATGGTCTTCACAACCGAAGGAAATATTCCGAGGATGACCGCTACCAATTGATATTACAAAACACATGTAAATGTGTCGTACTGTGAACATTTCCTGCCGTAGTCCCGTTCAGTATCCAGAAAGTGGATTATTTGGTGTGATCAATGGATTAGACAGATTACCACAATCGACATGACCAAAGATAAGTCTCGCGTAAGGATACATTAAACTTTGACCTGGGAAATATGTAAACACGATTTCGTGGCACCTGACGTTGAAAGTAGCCGATGTTCAGACTCAATTTTACGGGGGAAAACGCAATGTCACATGGCTGTGGATAGCTCGTTATGGAGTCTACGATGTACCAATCCCAAGTAAGTCAGCTATTCTTTGAAAATCATCAAAATAATAGATGATATTTCAAGTCTGTGTGTTGTCCAAATCCACGTGATATTTTGAAAATGGCGCATTTCGTAAATGTGTCAAAGACAGTCGGGCATTTTGTGACAAATGTAGGCGGTAAATTCAAAAAGTAATTCTCGGCTCATAGACACTGACTGCTCCACTATGTAAAAAGTCGATGTATTCTAAAGATTACGTGGTTGATATTGAGAACGGATGTACCAACTTTATCGTTATGATCCGGAATGATCCAGACGTTTCAGGTCGAAGATTGTATTTTTCTAAAACAAGAAAATGACTCCTCTATTCACTCCAACTGCAAAAAGTCACTTCGGACTACCAGAAGTTTTGTGACAAATGCTCATATTTTGTATGCGGTACTAAAGTCGTGAAATTTACTGCCAACAATCGGCAGGGTTTCACCATCTTAAAACTAGCGTACAACTGAGTGTCATCTGCATACATTTGTATGTGAACTCCATGGTTTTTTTTTGCAATTGATCCGAGTGGCTTTGTGTACATTAGAAACAACAACGGGCCTAACACAGACCCCTGAGGGACACTACATTGGAGAATATGCAAATCTGAAGTGATACTTGATACTTGATACAGACACACTGAGATCGATCAGATATATATGACTTGAACCACTCTAATACCACTCCATGTAGTCCAAAGAGGGACTCGAGACGATCGATGAGAATAGTATGGTCTACTGTATCGAAGGCAGCTGACAGGTCGAGCAGAACGAGAACGACTGCATTTCGGCCATCACATGCCCTCTGAATATCATTCTGGACACGAAGCAATGCAGTCTCAGTACTGTGCATTGTCTTATATGCAGACTGCAGGGTTCCTGTAGGTCATTCGACAAGAGGTACGAGTTTACTCTACAGGCAACAGCACGCTCATCCAACTTTGATGTAAATGTAAGGTTAGACACCGGTCTATATTCAGCCAAACTGTTACTGTCAAGATTATGCTTTTTTATCAAGGCTTGATGTGTGACATTTTCATAGCAGAAGGAACAACACCAGACAATATGGATAGGTTGACGATTTTCGTGAGTGGGGTCGCTACAACATTCATACACTTCTTGAGAAGCCAGGTTGGCAATGGGTCCAGGCCGCAGAAAGCATTGGATGAACGATTTACTAGTTTGATGATTTCAGATTCTGAAAAGGGTCTGATATTATCCATTTATGAACTACAGTACTCGGAATCAGAATTGCTCATGTCATCTGTTACTGCCGAGTCGAGATTTTCCCTGATGGTGTCAATTCTTGTGATGAAGTAATCACTAAAGGCCTTTACTAAACCCGAGTCCGAGTCGAAAGAAGACGGGAGAACATTAGATTGTTTATGAAGGACATTATTGACAACACTGAAAATAGTTTTTTTTATCCCCGTTGCACTGATTTACTTTACTGTTTACGTATTATTTTACATCAGAAAAGAACACCTGAAGAATATTACGGAACTCCCTGATTAAGTATACTCTGAGTAATATTGGTAGGGTAATTGTCCATTCTTTTTGGGTGGCAAATGTCTGGAGGGCCAAAATGCCAAGATGATAGAAAGCAGTTATGTTAAGAAACTGTCTGATGAGCTCTCACTCTTATCCATATTCAATTGCCTATGTATCCTTTTTCTCAGTCCAGTATGACCGTTTGAAATGATAAGAACAACTTGAAGATGCTAAGCATGTAGGCTTCAATGTCTAGTTTCATACTGACAAGGTGTCTGGGTGACGAATGAGATTAAAGTGTTATTGGGACACTAGTCTAGTAACTTCGTAATGATAAGGTGTCTGGGTGACACAAAAGATCAAAGGGTCGTAGGTAATCAAGTGTAATAATTTCGTAATGATTCGGGTCTTGGTGACACAGGCGGTTCAGTAGTGTCTCTCGGACACAGCAGATTAGAATGCCACAGGGACAGAGGCACTGACTCCTTAGTAGGAAGGACCTAGGTGACACATCGGACGAGAGTGGTGGGGGAGGCAGGGAGATGAGATAGTTTGAGAGGAAAGAAAAAAAGGACAAACTACATACATTCAAAATAATAATAGCGTAGGGGTAGGCAGTGGCAATAGCCGAGGAGATATTCTATGGGAGATACACAGGTACAGGTCATAACATGGGAGATACACAGGTATGGGTCAAAAGATGGGAGATACACAGGTACGGGTCATAACATGGGAGATACACAGGTACGGGTCATAACATGGGAGATACACAGGTACAGGTCATAACATGGGAGATACACAGGTACGGGTCATAACATGGGAGATACACAGGTACAGGTCATAACATGGGAGATACACAGGTATGGGTCATAACATGAGAGATACACAGGTACAGGTCATAACATTGGAGATACACAGGTACAGGTCATAACATTGGAGATACACAGGTACAGGTCATAACATGGGAGATACACAGGTACAGGTCATAACATGAGAGATACACAGGTACGGGTCATAACATGTGAGATACACAGGTACAGGTCATATTATGGGAGATACACAGGTACAGAGCATAACATGGGAGATACACATGTACAGGTCATAACATGGGAGATACACAGGTACAGGTCATAACATGGGAGATACACAGGTACGGGTCATAACATGGGAGATACACAGGTACGGGTCATAACATGGGAGATACACAGGTACGGGTCATAACATGGGAGATACACAGGTATGGGTCATAACATGGGAGATACACAGGTACGGGTCATAACATGGGAGATACACAGGTATGGGTCATAACATTGGAGATACACAGGTGCAGGTCATAACATGGGAGATACACAGGTACAGGTCATAACATGGAAGATACACAGGTACAGGTCATAACATGGGAGATACACAGGTACAGGTCATAACATGGGAGATACACAGGTACGGGTCATAACATGGGAGCTACATAGGTACAGGTCATAACATGGGAGATACACAGGTAGAGGTCATCACATGGGAGATACACAGGTACGGGTCATAACATGGGAGATACACAGGTATGGGTCATAACATGGGAGATACACAGGTACGGGTCATAACATGGGAGATACACAGGTACAGGTTATTACATGGGAGATACACAGGTACGGGTCATAACATGGGAGATACACAGGTACGGGTCATAACATGGGAGATACACAGGTACAGGTCATAACATGGGAGATACACAGGTACAGATCATAACATGGGAAATACACAGGTATGGGACATAACATGGGAGATACACAGATACGGGTCATAACATGGGAGATACACAGGTACAGATCATAACATGGGAAATACACAGGTATGGGTCATAATATGGGAGAAACACAGGTACAGGTCATAACATGGGAGAAACACAGGTACAAGTCATAACATGGGAGATACACAGGTATGGGTCATAACATGGGAGATACACAGGTACAGGTCATAACATGGGAGATACACAGGTACGGGTCATAACATGGGAGATACACAGGTACGGGTCATAACATGGGAGATACACAGGTACAGGTCATAACATGGGAGATACACAGGTACACGTCATAACATGGGAGATACACAGGTATGGGTCATAACATGGGAGATACACAGGTATAGGTCATAACATGGGAGATACACAGGTACAGGTCATAACATTGGAGATACACAGGTACAGGTGATAACATGGGAGATACACAGGTACAGGTCATAACATGGGAGATACACAGGTACAGATCATAACATGGGAGATACACAGGTATAGGTCATAACATGGGAGATACACAGGTACACGTCATAACATGGGAGATACACAGGTATGGGTCATAACATGGGAGATACACAGGTATAGGTCATAACATGGGAGATACACAGGTACAGGTCATAACATGGGAGTTACACAGGTACGGGTCATAACATGGGAGATACACAGGTATGGGTCATAACATGGGAGATACACAGGTACGGATCATAACATGGGAGATACACAGGTACAGGTCATAACATGGGAGATACACAGGTATGGGTCATAATACGGGAGATACACAGGTACAGGTCATAACATGGGAGATACACAGGTATGGGTCAGAACATTGGAGATACACAGGTGCAGGTCATAACATGGGAGGTACACAGGTACGGGTCATAACATGGGAGATACACAGGTACAGGTCATAACATGGGAGATACACAGGTATGGGTCATAACATTGGAGATACACAGGTACAGGTCATAACATGGGAGATACACAGGTACGGGTCATAACATGGGAGATACACTGGTATGGGTCATAATACGGGAGATACACAGGTACAGGTCATAACATGGGAGATACACAGGTATGGGTCATAACATTGGAGATACACAGGTGCAGGTCATAACATGGGAGGTACACAGGTACGGGTCATAACATGGGAGATACACAGGTACAGGTCATAACATGCGAGATACACAGGTACAGGTCATAACATGGGAGATACACAGGTACGGGTCATAACATGGGAGATACACAGGTATGGGTCATAACATGGGAGATACACAGGTACGGGTCATAACATGGGAGATACACAGGTACAGGTTATTACATGGGAGATACACAGGTACGGGTCATAACATGGGAGATACACAGGTACAGGTCATAACATGGGAGATACACAGGTACAGGTCATAACATGGGAGATACACAGGTACAGATCATAACATGGGAAATACACAGGTATGGGACATAACATGGGAGATACACAGATACGGGTCATAACATGTGAGATACACAGGTATGGGTCATAATATGGGAGATACACAGGTACAGGTCATAACATGGGAGAAACACAGGTACAAGTCATAACATGGGAGATACACAGGTATGGGTCATAACATGGGAGATACACAGGTACGGGTCATAACATGGGAGATACACAGGTACAGGTCATTTCATGGGAGATACACAGGTATGTGTCATAACATGGGAGATACACAGGTACAGGTCATAACATGGGAGATACACAGGTACAGGTCATAACATGGGAGATACACAGGTAAGGGTCATAACATGGGAGATACACAGGTACAGGTCATAACATTGGAGATACACAGGTACAGGTCATAACATGGGAGATACACAGGTACAGGTCATAACATGAGAGATACACAGGTACGGGTCATAACATGTGAGATACACAGGTACAGGTCATATTATGGGAGATACACAGGTACAGGGCATAACATGGGAGATACACATGTACAGGTCATAACATGGGAGATACACAGGTACAGGTCATAACATGGGAGATACACAGGTACGGGTCATAACATGGGAGATACACAGGTACGGGTCATAACATGGGAGATACACAGGTATGGGTCATAACATGGGAGATACACAGGTTCGGGTCATAACATGGGAGATACACAGGTATGGGTCATAACATTGGAGATACACAGGTGCAGGTCATAACATGGGAGATACACAGGTACAGGTCATAACATGGGAGATACACAGGTACAGGTCATAACATGGGAGATACACAGGTACGGGTCATAACATGGGAGCTACATAGGTACAGGTCATAACATGGGAGATACACAGGTAGAGGTCATAACATGGGAGATACACAGGTACGGGTCATAACATGGGAGATACACAGGTATGGGTCATAACATGGGAGATACACAGGTACGGGTCATAACATGGGAGATACACAGGTACAGGTCATAACATGGGAGATACACAGGTACAGGTCATCACATGTGAGATACACAGGTATGGGTCATAACATGGGAGATACACAGGTATGGGTCATAACATTGGAGATACACAGGTGCAGGTCATAACATGGGAGGTACACAGGTACGGGTCATAACATGGGAGATACACAGGTACAGGTCATAACATGGGAGATACACAGGTACAGGTCATAACATGGGAGATACACAGGTACGGGTCATAACATGGGAGATACACAGGTGCAGGTCATAACATGGGAGATACACAGGTACAGGTCATAACATGGGAGATACACAGGTACAGGTCATCACATGTGAGATACACAGGTATGGGTCATAACATGGGAGATACACAGGTACGGGTCATAACATGGGAGATACACAGGTACAGGTCATAACATGGGAGATACACAGGTACAGGTCATAACATGGGAGATACACAGGTACGGGTCATAACATGGGAGATACACAGGTACGGGTCATAACATGGGAGATACACAGGTATGGGTCATAACATGGGAGATACACAGGTACGGGTCATAACATGGGAGATACACAGGTATGGGTCATAACATTGGAGATACACAGGTGCAGGTCATAACATGGGAGATACACAGGTACAGGTCATAACATGGGAGATACACAGGTACAGGTCATAACATGGGAGATACACAGGTACGGGTCATAACATGGGAGCTACATAGGTACAGGTCATAACATGGGAGATACACAGGTAGAGGTCATAACATGGGAGATACACAGGTACGGGTCATAACATGGGAGATACACAGGTATGGGTCATAACATGGGAGATACACAGGTACGGGTCATAACATGGGAGATACACAGGTACAGGTTATTACATGGGAGATACACAGGTACGGGTCATAACATGGGAGATACACAGGTACAGGTCATAACATGGGAGATACACAGGTACAGGTCATAACATGGAAATACACAGGTACGGGTCATAACATGGGAGATACACAGGTACAGGTCATAATATGGGAGATACACAGGTACAGGTCATAACATGGGAGATACACAGGTACGGGTCATAACATGGGAGATACACAGGTACAGGTCATAACATGGGAGATACACTGGTATGGGTCATAATACGGGAGATACACAGGTACAGGTCATAACATGGGAGATACACAGGTACAGGTCATAACATGGGAGATACACAGGTACAGGTCATAACATGGGAGATACACAGGTACAGGTCATAACATGGGAGATACACTGGTATGGGTCATAATACGGGAGATACACAGGTACAGGTCATAACATGGGAGATACACAGGTACAGGTCATAACATGGGAGATACACAGGTACAGGTCATAACATGGGAGATACACTGGTATGGGTCATAATACGGGAGATACACAGGTACAGGTCATAACATGGGAGATACACAGGTACAGGTCATAACATGGGAGATACACAGGTACGGATCATAACATGGGAGATACACAGGTACAGGTCATAACATGGGAGATACACAGGTACAGGTCATAACATGGAAGATACACAGGTACGGGTCATAACATGGGAGATACACAAGTACAGGTCATAACATGGGAGATACACTGGTATGGGTCATAATACGGGAGATACACAGGTACAGGTCATAACATGGGAGATACACAGGTATGGGTCATAACATTGGAGATACACAGGTGCAGGTCATAACATGGGAGGTACACAGGTACGGGTCATAACATGGAAGATACACAGGTACAGGTCATAACATGGGAGATACACAGGTACAGGTCATAACATGGGAGATACACAGGTACGGGTCATAACATGGGAGATACACAGGTGCAGGTCATAACATGGGAGATACACAGGTACGGGTCATAACATGGGAGATACACTGGTATGGGTCATAATACGGGAGATACACAGGTACAGGTCATAACATGGGAGATACACAGGTATGGGTCATAACATTGGAGATACACAGGTGCAGGTCATAACATGGGAGGTACACAGGTACGGGTCATAACATGGGAGATACACAGGTACAGGTCATAACATGGGAGATACACAGGTACAGGTCATAACATGGGAGATACACAGGTACGGGTCATAACATGGGAGATACACAGGTATGGGTCATAACATGGGAGATACAAAGGTACGGGTCATAACATGGGAGATACACAGGTACAGGTTATTACATGGGAGATACACAGGTACGGGTCATAACATGGGAGATACACAGGTACAGGTCATAACATGGGAGATACACAGGTACAGGTCATAACATGGGAGATACACAGGTACAGGTCATAACATGGGAGATACACAGGTACGGGTCATAATATGGGAGATACACAGGTATGGGTCATAACATGGGAGATACACAGGTACAGGTCATAACATGGGAGATACACAGGTACGGGTCATAACATGGGAGATACACAGGTATGGGTCATAACATGGGAGATACACAGGTACGGGTCATAACATGGGAGATACACAGGTACAGGTTATTACATGGGAGATACACAGGTACGGGTCATAACATGGGAGATACACAGGTACAGGTCATAACATGGGAGATACACAGGTACAGGTCATAACATGGGAGATACACAGGTACAGATCATGACATGGGAAATACACAGGTATGGGACATAACATGGGAGATACACAGAAACGGGTCATAACATGGGAGATACACAGGTATGGGTCATAATATGGGAGATACACAGGTACAGGTCATAACATGGGAGAAACACAGGTACAAGTCATAACATGGGAGATACACAGGTATGGGTCATAACATGGGAGATACACAGGTACGGGTCATTTCATGGGAGATACACAGGTATGTGTCATAACATGGGAGATACACAGGTATGGGTCATAACATTGGAGATACACAGGTGCAGGTCATAACATGGGAGGTACACAGGTACGGGTCATAACATGGGAGATACACAGGTACAGGTCATAACATGGGAGATACACAGGTACAGGTCATAACATGGGAGATACACAGGTACGGGTCATAACATGGGAGATACACAGGTGCAGGTCATAACATGGGAGATACACAGGTACAGGTCATAACATGGGAGATACACAGGTACAGGTCATCACATGTGAGATACACAGGTATGGGTCATAACATGGGAGATACACAGGTACGGGTCATAACATGGGAGATACACAGGTACAGGTCATAACATGGGAGATACACAGGTACAGGTCATCACATGTGAGATACACAGGTATGGGTCATAACATGGGAGATACACAGGTACGGGTCATAACATGGGAGATACACAGGTACAGGTCATAACATGGGAGATACACAGGTACAGGTCATAACATGGGAGATACACAGGTACAGGTCATAACATGGGAGATACACAGATACGGGTCATAACATGGGAGATACACAGGTATGGGTCATAATATGGGAGATACACAGGTACAGGTCATAACATGGGAGATACACAGGTACAGGTCATAACATGGGAGATACACAGGTATGGGTCATAACATGGGAGATACACAGGTACGGGTCATAACATGGGAGATACACAGGTACAGGTCATTACATGGGAGATACACAGGTATGGGTCATAACATGGGAGATACACAGGTACGGGTCATAACATGGGAGATACACAGGTACAGGTCATAACATGGGAGATACACAGGTACGGGTCATAACATGGGAGATACACAGGTACAGGTCATAACATGGGAGATACACAGGTACAGGTCATAACATGGGAGATACACAGGTACAGGTCATAACATGGGAGATACACAGGTACAGGTCATAACATGGGAGATACACAGGTACGGGTCATAACATGGGAGATACACAGGTACAGGTCATAACATGGGAGATACACAGGTACGGGTCATAACATGGGAGATACACAGGTACAGGTCATCACATGGGAGATACACAGGTACAGGTCATAACACGGGAGATACACAGGTACGGGACATAACATGGGAGATACACAGATACGGGTCATAACATGGGAGATACACAGGTATGGGTCATAATATGGGAGATACACAGGTACAGGTCATAACATGGGAGATACACAGGTACAGGTCATAACATGGGGGATACACAGGTATGGGTCATAACATGGGAGATACACAGGTACGGGTCATAACATGGGAGATACACAGGTACAGGTCATTACATGGGAGATACACAGGTATGGGTCATAACATGGGAGATACACAGGTACGGGTCATAACATGGGAGATACACAGGTACAGGTCATAACATGGGAGATACACAGGTACGGGTCATAACATGGGAGATACACAGGTACAGGTCATAACATGGGAGATACACAGGTACAGGTCATAACATGGGAGATACACAGGTACAGGTCATAACATGGGAGATACACAGGTACAGGTCATAACATGGGAGATACACAGGTACGGGTCATAACATGGGAGATACACAGGTACAGGTCATAACATGGGAGATACACAGGTACGGGACATAACATGGGAGATACACAGATACTTGTCATAACATGGGAGATACACAGGTATGGGTCATGATATGGGAGATACACAGGTACAGGTCATAACATGGGAGATACACAGGTACAGGTCATAACATGGGAGATACACAGGTATGGGTCATAACATGGGAGATACACAGGTACGGGTCATAACATGGGAGATACACAGGTACAGGTCATTACATGGGAGATACACAGGTATGGGTCATAACATGGGAGATACACAGGTACAGGTCATAACATGGGAGATACACAGGTACGGGCCATAACATGGGAGATACACAGGTAAGGGTCATAACATGGGAGATACACAGGTACAGGTCATAACATGGGAGATACACAGGTACAGGTCATAACATGGGAGATGCACAGGTACAGGTCATAACATGGGAGATACACAGGTACGGGTCATAACATTTGAGATACACAGGTACAGGTCATAACATGGGAGATACACAGGTACAGGTCATAACATTTCACTATTTCCACTACACCATATGACAGAGAGGATCCGGAATAACAGTGAAATATACAGCGGCGAGAGAGAGAGAGAGAGAGAGAGAGAGAGAGAGAGAGAGAGAGATTCATATATAGATTACTTGTTATACTTCATTCATGTCAATGAATATGCAAATGTCCAACATATCCTTGTCCGTTGTGTGGTGTAGATGTCTGTGTCTGACCGTGAACATTACTCTAGTATTCGAGTTGCCTTAAAAATTCTCAATAAAGGTGTCTGGAGGTTTGCCTCTCGTCTCATTCATGATTTATTCCAAATATTCCATCGACGTGTTGAAGTCTACTGCAATGATTCTTCCATGCCTTGGAACATTCAGACAGGGCCATTCAGGAAAATGCACCAAATCCTGCAATTGTTGTAATGCCGTGTTAATGCATATATGAAAAAATGTTGATGCAGTAATGCATGTTAAGAATTCTCCAAAAGTTTTAGAAAACCAACCTCCGACTCTCCCCAACCAGATAAAACTGTCGCGTGTCCGATCCTGTCACAACGACGATGGATTTGGTCACAAGGTGCCATCAGTATGTCACAGCACAAAATAAATCCTCTCACAACATCCCAGCCCCCCACCACGGTGAAAGGTCTGCGAGCCTGGTGTGGCGCAGTGAAGCACATCAAGGCACATCAAGGCTCAGTATTCCCGACTGTCAGCTGAGCTTGAGAAAATCACTGCTGGCCGAAAGTCACCTGATCGCATCAGTTGGAAGCATTCCGCCACGCTCAACAAAGTATCAGCAACTCAAAAACCATCACAACTCCAAGAAAAAGTGACCATTTGGTCATAACTAATGATGGTGCAGTACAAAACGGTGGGATCGGTTCTGTGCTATACATCTTGCGACAAGGTTGCATGCACCTCGGTGGATACTTCTCAGCCAAGTTGAAATCTCACCAAACTAACTGGTTACCATGTGAGATTGAGGCCCTTGCCATTTCATCTGCAGTCAACCACTGGGGCCCATATATCCTACAATCCGAACACTCAGCTAAAGTGCTCACTGCCCAACCATGTGTACAAGCCTACACAAATTTGTCCAGGGGGGAATGGACCTTTTCATAGACTTTCCCGCCAAAATTTCCCGAATGCTGTCATTCTCCGACCAATCACAAGTGCTCGCATTCGAGTCATTTAACGGTCGTAAACAAAATCTTTGTAGCGGAAATGAAGCCGATTTTCACATCAAAATGTGCAAAATATGAAGTGTCAGTTATCATATTGGCCATTTGTGCTTATATAATCAATCTGAATCGAAAATAGTACGCATTTCGTGCGGCGGGTTTAAACGGTCGTTTGACATAATGCTAGAACCACGTGCGGCTGGCGCGTGCAATCTTAAGAATAAACTGGTCAACAGGCTATCCTCCGTGGTACCCAATTACCGTAATGCAGCATTACGTACGGTAATAGTCAACACGATATATGTTTGCAAGTTTTATATCGTAAAATACGAAGTCAGCTAGTTCTTCACGTTAAAAATGTACAATATTCCACATGGCGTGAGACAGCGCATGAGAAGAGATAACTCTGGCAATGATCGAAGTTTGGGTTGTACCACAGATTCATTCACGCTATCATTACATAGATCTTTATCGTACATAAAATTACCTACTTTAACATAGATAGGCTTTTCCAAGATATTATACTTAATGAATCAAGTGAATACAAAATGAAATGAAAATATTCACAAATAAATATTATAGTCTCTTTCTTTATATTTTGCGAATTTGCTAGACAAAATAAGTGAAATTATGGCAACAGTGTACGTAATTTTTCTGCGATGTTTTCACGTCATTATTCACGAAATACACGTAAATTAGAAGAACAAATAGGCTAGTATCAGGAAAAAATGTTAAATCTGCTGTGTAACGATGATTTGTAGCCTATTTTCCACACGTGAATGAACGAGAAGGCTTATTCGAAGTTACAGAGCATTGTATATTTGTATTGAATGTTTTAAATTCAGTATCATCAAAATTTTGATGCGCAATAGGTGCATTTGATTTACAAATTTTTCATGCCAAAACATCTACAGCGCTATTTTGAATTATGTAATATATCCACGTGCTAGTAGAATGCACGACTATATTCTTTACGGTGGTAGGGGTTCAAAGGGTGGTCATAAGCCACGGAGTTTCACGAACGTGGTTTTACGTTGCCATAACACGCACGTGCGGGCGAGCAGCCTTTAGTGGTTAGTTTGAATTGACGGAATAACCCGACGATTGCCGAATATTCATTGTCTCCGAGAGGCCTCTGTGAAAAGGTCCATTCTCAACAATCGCCAGGGTATCAACTTTCTTGTCAACCTTAATGCCAATAATACCGTGGCTTGAGTGCCAAAGAAATTCCCACTCGAAGGGATGGCGTCACTGGTGAAAAGCTGACCTTGCATGATGAGACACTAGCCACTAGACAGTATCAGAACCGAACGCGTAACCACGATCTCAGTGCTCGCTCCAAAGCACCCAAGATGATACCAGCAATAAAACCCAAAATCGCCCTTCGACAGCTGGTGTATCTCAAGTCTGAAGGATCAAAACATGAAGCTCGAGAGCGCTACATTGTAACTCAGGTGGAAGCTGGCTTCCTCAACATCCAAAAACTGATTGGTTCACAATTCCGTTCCCGAAAGTACAAAGTAAAACCATCGGAGGTTTTTCCAGTATCCCTGTCATGTCCATCATCAACACACAGTCATCACCATGTCGATCCATATGCCAGTGACACGTCATCGGATGACAACGAAACCTCCGATATTCCTGCTCAACCCATCCTGCCTGCAGGCGACCAGGACTTGTCCGATGATCTGCCAGTTGCAGATGCTCCACTGGCGCCTCGAGCCCTAAGACCAAGACGTCGACACGGATGGATGGAATCCGGACTGTGGGAGACAGGATATACCACTCTGCATAACAATGAACGTTGTTACATGTACATTTGACTTTTAGTATGTCTTGAATACAGTATGCTTTGTTGCATTGGTGTTGCTAAAGTTTACATGTCTTCTTTCAGTATATGTCTTAACATGTATTTCCTTGGTTCCTTTTCATAAGGTCACAGTAAATGACATGGTAGAGGAGAGAAGTGCTTTAGATACATGTGGTGTTTTGTTTTCCATGGCTTGGTTCGGAATAAACAATTTGTGTTGAATTGTCGAGTTTGGAAATTGCTAATAACTCAGCTAATACATACTGGCGCTAAATGAATTAGTTTCATGTTTATCATCTGTGTACGTCCAGAATTCGTTCGAGGCTGGGGGCATGGTATAGTACTAAGCAAGTACTTTTGTCAAATTTGAAATACTCAGTGCCCAGTATATAACTTGATGCATGTTCGTTCCTACATATTTTTGACCTTTGACAAAATGGTTACTATCTCGCTTATTATCGACTTTACGGCTTTGGCATCAATTGTGGACATGCTAGAAATGATATGGGCTGAAGTTTCTCGTGACCTTGAATTGAACAGTGACCTTATTTCTAAGGTCATGGGACAAAAGGCTAATATATAAAATATACATTGTCCGGTAACCTTTCTTAGCCCTTGGGCTAATTTTTAGGTTACTGAACCTTTGGTCCGATAAACTATTGCCGTGGCGTTGCGACCGTCGTCTTCGTCGTGGTCCGTCTACATTTTTATCTTTAAAGTTTACCATCGAATCTTTCTGAAATTTCGCACAAAAATGCCTAAAAATATTTCAAGAAGGAGGTATTTTTTATTTTTTTGATTTTTGAATTTAGTTCGAAATGGCGGCCATTTTTAACGAAAAACGGCCAATTTTGGACTTTGGCGGTCGTTTTCTCAAAAACAGTCTGATCAGATTTGAGATTTTTGTTTCAAAAGATTCCCCTCATATACCTCTGTGATGTGTATAGGTTTCACTCTCCCTGAATCGTCGTTCTGTGTGGGGCGGCCATTTTGATTTTTTCAACGGGACCCAAATGTAAAAAATGCACTTTCCCATGTAAAATTCCATTATGCTTTATAATGGGACACATTATTGCCAATAATATTGAGATTGGAGATTAGGAATCAATGGTGAACATATAGGAAATAATATATACTGAATATTCTCCTGACCTTGAATTTGACCTTTTACCTCATTTCAAGATCAGAGCACAAAATGGCTAATATCTCCCTTATTATCTACTTCACAGCTTAGGATACACTTGTGTACATATATGAATTCATATACGCTGAATATTCTGATGACCTTGGATTTGACCTTTCCCCTTATTTTCAAGGTCATAACACCAAATGGCTAATACCTCGCTTATTATCGACTTTACAGCTTAGGAATCAATTATGGACATATAGGAAATGATATATGTAAAATATTGTCTTGACTGAATTTGACCTTTGACCTCATTTTCAAAGTCAGAGCACAAAATGGCTAATATCTCACTTATTATTGACTTTACAGTTAGGATGCAATTGTGAACATATAGGAATTGATATACGCTAAATATTCTGATGACCTTGAGTTTGACCTTTCACCTTATTTTCAAGGTCATGGCACAAAATGGCTAATATCTCGCTTAATATCGACTTTACAGCTTAGGAATCAATTTTGGACATATAGGAAATGATATATGCAAATTATTGTCGTGACTTTGAATTTGACCTTTGACCTCATTTTCAAGGTCAGAACACAAATTGGCTAATATCTCGCTTATTATGGACTTTACAGCTTAGAAATCAATTGTGGACATATAGGAAATGATTGACGCCGAATATTCTGATGACCTTGAATTTGACCTTTGACCTCATATTCAATGTCATAGCACAAAATGGCTAATATCTCGCTTATTATCGACTTTACAGCTTATTAATCAATTGTGAACATATAGGAATTGATATAAGCTGAATATCTGATGACCTTGAATTTGACCTTTTCGCCTTATTTTCAAGGTCATGGCACAAAATGGCTAATATCTCGCTTATTATCGACTTCACAGCTTAGGAATCAATTTTGGACATATAGAAAATGATATATGCAGAATATTGTCGTGACTTTGAATTTGACCTTTGACCTCATTTTCAAGATCAGAGCACAAAGTTGCTGATATCTCACTTATTATCTACTTACCAGTTTAGGAATCAATTGTGGGCATATAGGAAGTGATATATGCTGAACTTTATCGTTACCTTGAATTTGACCTTTGACCTCATTTTCAAGGTCAGAGCACAGAGTGGCTAATATCTCGATTATTATCAACCTTACAGCTTAGGAATCTGTTGAATCAAGTGAACACGTATGAAATGATATATGATGAATATTTTTGCAACCTTGTATTTGATCTTCGACCATATTTTCAAGGTCCCTGAACAAATTGGCTAAGATCTAAAACATATATTGTCCGGTAACCTTTCTTAGCCCTTGGGCTAATTTTTTGATAATAAATGTAGTTTTGAATGAGCTTATTTTGACCCCCCTTTCCACCTGTCAATATTTTGAGTACATTGGATTCTGTTTCAGGCGAGGGTTGGGGGCATGCAGTCTCTGTAAAGGGGGTGCATAAGGACATCATTTAGCCTGGAATTGGGGACATGTGTCCCCTGTTCCTCACCCCCCTCCCCCTCGCCCTGGTAGATATATCTATGCCATGGGTTGTAATTTATTATATGTGGCGATTTTGCCCAAAGATCGCGGCAGGAGTCTTTGCAAAACACTAGCAAGTATTGTGGCCTATCTTTAGACCGCTCGAGCTTGGAGCATGCGCTGCCTAGCAACGCATTGTACCTAATCGCGCGCAGTAAACTATAACAAGTGGTGACCCAGTCTCTCCCCCCGCCTCTTGGCTCGATATATACGCGAGCATTTTGCTTGGTCTGTGAGATTGTCCCAGAGCAAGCCGAGAGGCAGGACGAGAGGCTCGCCATGAGCTTTACGTCCCTGTGTCTTCGGTAAGGCCCTCTCGGGCCCTGGGGACGATTTCCATTGGGGGCCCGGGCTGGGGTAGAGACAGTTGCTGACTCCGGGGGCGCAAGCCTTGTGGATCGCCAGTTCTCTTCTCCACCCGGGGTGGTGTGACACAGGCTCTGGCAGACCGTCGGGCTGGCTCAGAGTTCCATCTCTGTGACAGTGCCTTCGGCGAGGCCGGCCAGCAACATGCCCACGTGTACGGGTTTCGTGGTGCCGCTCCCATGGCATCTCAGGCTCTACATACGGCTACATTACCATAACTGTGTAATATGCATGTTGTAGTCAAGGAGTTGGTGAGATGCATGTGTTATGTCGTAGTGTATGACGGCCGGACTCGTTCCGGGCTGACTGTACCTGGTTGTAGTGTTTCGTAGAGTAGTGCCGGACGCCCTGTAGCGGGTGCCCGCCGAACTTTACAGTGGTGCCGTGACCAGGATGAGCCCGACGGCGTTCCATAGCAGCCTAACATCACAGTTCCTTGCTCCCTCGTCCCTGGGGACCGTCCGCTTCTCCGGGACAAGATACCTGAGAGAATGAGTGAAAAACAGAGAAACAGTGGGAAGGGAAAGGGTGGTAATGATGCGGAGCTGCCTCCGGGCGGCTCCGGCGGCGGTGCGGAGCGCGAGGAGCCCTCCACAGACAGTACCCAGTCTGCGGAGCCGACTCCGGCGTCCGCGGCTCCGTCTCCGGACGTGGAGTCACAGTATAGGACGGCTCGGGCCCCGCCCTGCTATTTCTGCGGAAAACTGGGACACTTTTGGCTGAAGTGTTCGGACTTGCTGGAACGACTGCGGGCACGCAGATACCAGGGGAATCTTCCCAGTCCGCGCCGGAGTGTCTATCCTCGGCCTGGTGCTGCGGGACAAAGCCATCCCTCACGGCAGGGAAACTGAAGCTGGACGTAGTGGCGACCAACACTGCGTCCGGGGACAGTTGGTCGGTGGCGCCTAAGGCTGCCCCATCTGCAGACAAGCTGGACGAGCCTCAAGTAGATATAACTTCTTCGGAAGTGATCCTTGAGGATTCGTCTACCTCCTCCGCAGCTGAGGCAGATAACGAGGACTCCGTAGCTGAGCCCAGTGTTCTGGATGACTCCGATCATCTAACGTGCGCACTGGTGAGGGACCCTTGCTGGTACCTGCCCCTGTCGTTTGGACGGGAGCCGGTCCGGTTCCTCGTAGACTCTGGCTCGGAGATTGCCATCGTAGCCACTGGAACGTTTAAGCGCGAGCCAGCGCTCCGCGACATGGCATTGCGGGATCCCGGGCGTTACACGCTCCACGGAGTGGGTAACGATAGCATCCGTATCCACGGTATCATCGATCTGCCTATTACTCTTGGGGAAAAGGTGTATACCACAGAGGCAATCGTTGCGGATATCGGAGCACCTGGGATCCTTGGAATGAGCTTTCTCCGGATCCATCGGGTTATCGCCAACTTCTGCTCCGGTGAACTGCGGATCGGAGAGGACACCCATTTTCTCTTCCGAGCAGGTCCGATTAAGTCGTTCCAACTCCGGGCGGCGCGCACCACGGTAGTGCCGCCTATGAGCGAGATGATCATTGAGGCGAGGCTGCGTCATCCCCGCATGCCCCTCGATGGTTGTCCATGTATAGTACAGCCGGTGAGCAGTTATGCCCAAGAAACCGGACTCATGCTGGGTGGGGCTCTGGTCAAGTCCAACGCCCGCACGATGCCCATCCTTGTGGTGAATCCTACGGATGCTCCCATTGTACTGCGGCGCGGCTGCGTGGCAGCTACTGCTACGCCCGCGTCGTCGAGTCGTGTCATCCCCGACGATCTTGTCTGCTGCGCTGCGTGTGTGGCGGCAGCCGCCGGAGATGATCCGTTCACCCTGCCGGACCATCTGGAATCTAGAGTTCCGAAGGACCGGCTGGATGAAGATCAGCGTCAGGCTCTCCGCAAGCTGCTCCGGCAGTATGCGGATGTGTTTATGAGTCTGGACGGTGTGGTTGGCAAGACGAACGTTGCCAAACACCGCATCGACCTCCTAGACGAGCATCCTATTAAGCAGCGTCTACAGCGAGCAGCGATCGTGCACCAAGAGGTCATAGACCGGGAGGTGCAGAAGATGCTCGAGCTAGACATCATCGAACCCAGTGATAGCCCTTGGGCAAGTCCTGTAGTTATGGTGAAGAAGAAGGACGGCTCGTGGAGGTTCTGCGTGGATTATCGGAAGCTAAACAATGCCACGCGGAAGGACTCATATCCTCTCCCGCACATCGAGGATACCTTCGATTCCCTGGCCGGGTCGCACTATTTCTGTGCTTTGGATCTGGCCTCCGGGTATTGGCAGGTTGAGATGGAGGAGAGTGATAGGGCGAAGACTGCCTTCGTTACCAAGAACGGGCTCTACCAATTTAAGGTAATGCTGTTCGGGCTCTGTAACGCGCCAGCGACGGTCGAGCGCCTCATGGAGATGGTACTTAAAGGGTTCCTCTGGAAGCGATGTATGGTCTACATCGACGATGTCGTCGTGTATGGCCGGTCGTTCGAGGAAACCCTCACCAACCTCCAGATGGTACTCCATCGCTTCCACAAAGCAGGCCTTAAGTTGAAGCCAAGTAAGTGTGAATTTTTCCGGCAGGAGATCCTTTACTTGGGCTTCATGGTAACGGGCACCAGAGTTAGACCAGACCCCAAGAAGCTAGAGGCCGTGAAGAACTGGCCTCGGCCTTGCAACGTGGTGGACGTTAGGTCCTTTTTGGGCTTCGCGAGTTACCACCACCGGTTTGTGCGAGGCTTTGCGGAGATCGTGCGCCCCCTTACTATCCTTACGGAAAAGGGCGCCGATTTCGTCTGGTTGGCTGAGCAGGAAGTTGCCTTCTCGGCGCTCCGGCTTGCTTTGGCAGATGCGCCGGTGCTGCGGCACCCCCGTCCGGATTGCGAGTTCATCCTGGACACTGCACGAGTAACTTTGCACTCGGCGGTGTTCTCTCGCAGGTCGTGGACGGGCAGGAGCGGGTAGTAGCTTATGCGAGTGTGGCTCTGAGCCACTCTCAAATGAACTACTGCACCACTCACCGCGAGCTGCTCGCGGTGGTTACAATGACCAAGCGTTTCCGGCACTATTTGTTGGGACACCATTTCCGCTTGCGGACTGACCACAGTTCGCTGAGATGGCTCCTCAACTATAGTGAGGCCGATGGCTTGGTGGCGCGGTGGCTCGTCAAACTCTAGGAGTATGACATGAAGATTGAGCACCGTGCCGGTAAGTTGCACGGCAACGCGGACGGCCTGTCCCGTTGTCATAAGTGCAAGAATCCTAACTGTGCCGGGATGGCTCCGTCCCAGCACGACGTGGATTCTTCCTCAGACTCGGAATTGGACCTTCCGGGAAGAACGCAGGCTGCCACCCCCTATAACAACATGGCGGCCGGAGTGTTCAGGGCTCATCTCCGCGCGCGGACTCGCCGGCAACGGCGAGGGCATCCCGCATTTGAACCGGAGGTGCGGTCCAGCTCCAGCGAGTCCTCCTCGAGTCCGGTGGTGTACTCCACACGGGTACCCTCCGGACGAGTCTGGGTATGAGCGGTCCTTACCCCCAGTGGTGATGGCCGCTGCAGCGCAGTCGGAAGTGCCGGATCCGGAGGAGCCTGCCTACTTAGGTGGCTACTCTCCGGCACAGTTGATTGCGAAGCAGAGAGCTGACAGTGCTCTGGCACTGGTAATAAAAGCCCTTGAGGCCAGCCAGAAACCTTCTAAGGATGAGCGGAAGACCTACTGGGAGGAGACCCAGTCTCTTATCTCCCAGTGGGAAAGACTCTCCCTGAAGGATGGCCTCTTGTACCGGCGCTATGAGCCACCGAGACCACTGCCACCAGTTTGGCAGTTGGTGCTTCCGGCGGAGCTGCGGAAAGAAGTGCTCCATCAGTTGCATGACCTCCGGGTGACCGGTCACTTGGGAATCCGGAGGACCGTCCATAGGCTACAACAGCGCTTTCATTGGCCTGGTAGCAGTTTGGACGTGCAACGATGGTGCGCAGCCTGCCCTCGGTGTCAAGCTCGTAAAGGAGTTCCGGCTTTTGGAAGTCGCCCCTTAACCATGGTTAAGGCCGGCGCCCCGTTCGACTGGAGAGCGCTGGATATACTGGATACCCATCGGGTCACCCCACGTGGTTTCCGGGAAATTCTGGTGATATCCGACTATTTCACCAAATACACTGACTCGTACCCACTGCGCCGCCAGACTGCGGACGAGGTAGCTCGGTTACTGGTGAATAGGTGGTTGGTGTACCATGGTGTGCCTAAGCAGGTACATTCGGATCAGGGCACGCAATTTGAAAGCAACCTGTTCCGGAACCTAGCACAGATGCTAGGGAGTACCAAGGTGCGTACCACCCCGTACAGGCCCCAGTCGGACGGACAGGTTGAACACTTTAACCGGTCTGTCCTGAACATGCTGGCGGCTTTTGTGAATGATCGTGCGAATGATTGGGATGACCACCTCCCGTATGTCTTAACGGCGTACAGGTCGTCGGTCCACTCTTCGACCGGAGTTACTCCGCACAAGATGTTGTACGGCCGGGAACTCAATCTGCCCGTGCATATCATGTATCCAACTGCGGCGGAGACCGGTGCGGTACCCCAGTGCGGTCCGGAGTACGTCGAGTGGGTTCGGCGCGCCCTGGCGAATGCCCAAAATTTCGCGCGAGCGTGCCTGGACAAGTCTGCTATCCGCAGAAGCGTGCCTATGATGCCCATGCCAAGGCTAGGCCCGCGTTTGCGGTAGGAGACAAGGTGCGTTATTATTATCCACTGCTGAAGCAAGGTCACAAGTTTGCTAAGCCGTGGATAGGCCCGTTTACGGTACTGAAGCAGGTTACGGACGTGGACTACCGGATCCGGAGGGATTCCGACGCGGATAGGGTTCTGGTGGTTCACATAGACAACCTGAAGAAGTACGAGGGCCCGCTTGTCATGGATCCGCTAGTTCAGGATGCGGAACCGGATGACGCTCCCTTAGGGGATCCGTGCTATAACGCATTTCGGTGTGTTATCCCCCGTGAGCCACTACTATAAGTTGTTATGCACAGCATACTTTGTGGTTTTTAATCACTGTCATTATCATTGGATAAGGTCAATATGCCATTTTATGGTACTTGTCTGGATCTGGACTCTCTTCGCAGGCAGTTCCGGACGAGCGCCGGCTATTGATTTCATCGTGTTTGGGATCCTCTAGATTGGGCGCCGGCATGAAGGGTTCGCCCCCTAACCATTGAGGTTATGGCCCATGCTGGCCCCGCGTCTAATCTATTGGTTCCGCGCTCCGGTAGTCGTTTGTTTGGGCTCTGGGTTTGACCGGGCTTGCTCCGCGGCCGGGCTGTACGTTGGGGTTGCTAGTGGGCGCGTCATGAACGCTCACAGGGCGCCCAATTGTCTGTCCGCCTGTCATGGGCTTGCTGGATCGCCTTGTAAGCGTACCAGCGGCTATGGGAGTGTTTTTGTTTATTTATCCATCTCATGTTATTATTTACTGAGTGGATTATTTAAACCACAAGTATGCGGCATGTCTCTGGAGAATTCTGTTCTTGCTCATTTAATGACACAAATGAGACAAGTTGGTGAAATTTCCTGTCCGGTGCAATAGAGGGGTGTAAGGAATTGCGTTAATTTTGACAGTGACGGTGTGATGTGCATATTCGAAAGACTGGAGAATGACAATTTATTGTTGTTTTCGTCTGACATATTCGTACCAGCCACAAGTTAGTGGTTATTGTCAATTTTAAGCCAATTTCTACCTTGCCGAGGTGATTAATTTTACGTCATTGTCCGCCAGAGTGCCAGCATAAGCTAATTACTAATTTTAATTACTGTATGTTATTTGCAAGGTTTTTCGGGATAGAGATTTATTTTCTACCCGTATACACGGTTTTGATTTGGAGTCACCGGAGGGAAATGACAGCTCACGCATGAGTTTTATAGTGTTTGTATGTTGGTCCGGCAATTTGTCGTTATGACCGGGTACAGAAGTTTTCAGCGACGCCGCGTGCACTGCTGCGCGCGTAGAATAGCTGTCAATATTTGTTGCACTTATATATATGTAAAAATGTCGTATCCGGATTTATTATTATAAATCTCCAGATGTTTGGCGCATTTATTTTGTGACACTCGCATTTCGTCCGCTGCTGCGGCGCTGGATCCCGAGGGGTCCGCGTGGCCGGCGTTTGAGATGCGAGAGTTTATGTCAGTGGTGAATTCCGCGTGCGGGCCGCGTTCAGGTGTGTGGCTTTCGGGTATCTACATTCATTTGTGGATGTCCGTCTGTCTGCCCGTCTCTACACTGGCCTGCCCAGGTAGCAGTATACCGATACTGGCAGTCAGCGCGGCTTGCTGCGTTGGCGATGATAGCTGTCTGCGACAGCTGTCCGCAGGTGTATGTATGTCTGTCAGATGTATGTATATCTGTGCGGACTGACCGGAGCTGCTTCCCGCGGCTCCGCCCTACCTCAGACTCACCTGGCGGGTCTGAGGCGCCGTCCGGCAGGGCGGCCGGCAACACTTTTTAGAGGTACTATCACTTATGATCACTCGGTGTGTCGTTTTACCAAATTTCCAAATTTAAAGGTTAACCTTAAAGATATTCCAAAGACTCGACACACCGTCCCTTTCGGCGGATGACCTTCCAAGGTCACCACACCTTTTTGGACCACCTCGGTCAAAATTTTAGCTTGTTTATTAGGGTTTATTCAAAATTGTAAAGCGCGTTATAGTTTACTCCGTAAGTCCGGGGGTCGTTCCCCATTCTTCCAAAAGGGACCCCTAAGGTCCTAGCCTTTTACGCCGTGACTTTCGGGTGTTGCCATCTTGCCTTCTTCCGGACCCCGCCATGCGAAGCCTTCGTCGGGTTTTCAGCAGTTTGGGCGCGGGCGGAACATGTTGGGGACCAACATTGCAAGAAGGGGGTAATGTTGCGATTTTGCCCAAAGATCGCGGCAGGAGTCTTTGCAAAACACTAGCAAGTATTGTGGCCTATCTTTAGACCGCTCGAATTTGGAGCGTGCGCTGCCTAGCAACGCATTGTACCTAATCGCGCCCAGTAAACTATAACAAGTGGTGACCTAGTCTCTCCCCCCGCCTCTTGGCTCGATATATACGCGAGCATTTTGCTTGGTCTGTGAGATTGTCCCAGAGCAAGCCGAGAGGCAGGACGAGAGGCTCGCCATGAGCTTTACGTCCCTGTGTCTTCGGTAAGGCCCTCTCGGGCCCTGGGGACGATTTCCATTGGGGGCCCGGGCTGGGGTAGAGACAGTTGCTGACTCGGGGGCGCAAGCCCTGTGGATCGCCAGTTCTCTTCTCCACCCAGGGTGGTGTGACACAGGCTCTGGCAGACCGTCGGGCTGGCTCAGAGTTCCATCTCTGCGACAGTGCCTTCGGCGAGGCCGGCCAGCAACATGCCCACGTTTACGGGTTCCGTGGTGCCGCTCCCATGGCATCTCGGGCTCTACATACGGCTACATTACCATAACTGTGTAATATGCATGTTGTAGTTAAGGAGTTGGTGAGATGCATGTGTTATGTCGTTGTGTATGACGGCCGGACTCGTTCCGGGCTGACTGTACCTGGTTGTAGTGTTCCGTAGAGTAGTGCCGGACCCCCTGTAGCGGGCGCCCGCCGAACTTTACATTATACTGTATAAAAATATAATAAATACAGAACAGTTGTCTTTACTGAATTTAAAAATATAAAATATAATTACAGAGCAGTTGTCTTTACTGAATTTGAGTGAACACACAAAAGCCTGGTTGATCAGATGGCTTATGGATCTGATCTTCATACAACGTAGGGCCAAATATAAGTAGATGACGGGGCTTCGGGCTGAAAAGGGGGTTGCGTTCGCACCAGTTGCAAACCCACCGGTCAATGGGTATTGTTCGGAATGCAGAAGTTCCAACCTGAATGAAACCAGGATAGCCGAAAAACGTTCAATAAAATATAGACATGAAAAAGAAATCACACACATTTAGTTTGTGGTTTGATTTCTGGTAGTTAGTATGTTTTTGATGAAAATGAGTTGCGATGTGTGAAGAAAAAGAAATGTGTATAAAGAGTTGATATAATAAGGAACAGCTTATATATGTGGCGATTTTGCCCAAAGATCGCGGCAGGAGTCTTTGCAAAACACTAACCAGTTTTACGGCCTATTTTAGGTTACCGGACCTTTGGTCCGATAACCTATTGCCGTGGCGTTGCGTCCGTCGTCCGTCGTCCGTCGTCCGTCCACATTTTTATCATTAAAGTTTACAGGCGAATATTTCTGAAATTTTGCACAAAAATACCTAAAAATATTTCCAGGAAAGGTTTTTTTTAGTTTTTTGATTTTCGCATTTTTTTCAAAATGGCGGCCGTTTTCGTCGAAAAATGGCCAATTTTGGACTTTGATGGTCGTTTTCTCAAAATCTGTTCAGTAACTTTTTTTCTTATTAATGCATGACACTCCTCTTATGTACCCCTGTGACATGTACAAATTTCGTTGCCCTTGAATCGCTCGAAGTGGGCCATTTTGGGCCCAAACTAGGCCCAAATGGGACTTTCCCATGTTAAATTCTCCTATGCTTTATAATGGGACACATTAAGCCCAATATCTCACTTAAAATTGAAATTAGAGACTAAGAATCAATTGTGGACATATAGGAAATGATATATGTTGAATATTCTCGTGACCTTGAATTTGACCTCTGACCTCGGTTTCAAGGTCAGAGTGGCCGTTTTCGTCTAAAAATGGCCAATTTTGGACTTTGATGGTCGTTTTTTCAAAATCTGTTCAGTAACTTTTTTTCTTATTGATGCATAACACTCCTCATATGTACTCATGTGACATGTATAAATTTCGTTGCGCTTGAATCGCTCGAAGTGGGCCAGTTTGGGCCCAAACTCAGCCCAAATGGGACTGTCCCATGTTAAATTCTCCTATGCTTTATAATGGGACACATTAAGCCTAATATCTCACTTAATATTGAGATTAGAGACTAGGAATCAATTGTGGACATATAGGAAATGATATATGCCGAATATTCTTGTGACCTTGAAGTTGACCTCTGACCTCGGTTTCAAGGTCAGAGCACGAAATGGCTAATATCTCATTCATTATCGACTTTACAGCTTAGGAATCAATTGTGGACATATAGGAAATGATATATGCTGAATATTCTGATAACCTTGAATTTGACCTTTGATCTCATTTTCAAGGTCACAGGACAAAATGGCTAATATCTCACTTATTATCGATTTTACAGCTTAGGGATCAATTGTGGACATATAGGAAATGATATATGCTGAATATTCTCGTGACCTCGAATTTGACCTCCGACCTCAGTTTCAAGGTCAGAGCACAAAATGGCTAATATCTCGCTTATTATCGACTTTACAGCTTAGGAATCAATTGTGGACATATAGGAAACGATATATGCCAAATATTCTGATGATGTTGATTTTCACCTTTGACCTCATTTTCAAGATCTCAGGACAAAATGGCCAATATCGCACTTATTATCGATTTTACAGCTAAGGGATCAATTGTGGACATATAGGAAATGATATATGCTGAATATTATCATGACCTTGAATTTGACATTCAGCATAATCATATATGCTGAATATTCTCGTGACCTTGAATTTGACCTCTGACCTCAGTTTCAAGGTCAGAGCATAAAATGGCTAATATCTCACTTATTATCGACTTTACAGCTTAGCAATGAATTGTGAACATATAGGAAATGTTATATTCTGAACATTGTCATGAGCTTGAACTTGACCTTTGACCTCATTTTCAATGTCGCAGGACAAAATGGCTAATATCTCGCTTATTATCAATTTTACAGCTTAGGAATCAATTATAAACATATAGGAAATGATATATGCTGAATATTGCTATGACCTTGAATTTGACCTTTGACCTCATTTTCAAGGTCGGAGAACGAAATGGCTAATATCTCGCTTTTTATCGACTTTACAGCTTAGCAATCAATCGTGGACATATAGAAAATGATATATTCTGAACATTGTAATGACCTTGAACTTCACCTTTGACCTAATTTTCAAGGTCACAGGACAAAATGGCTATTTGCTCGCATATTATCGACTTCAGAGCTTAGGAATCAATTATGAACGTATAGGAAATGATATAAGCTGAAATTTGCTATGACCTTGGAATCAACCTTTGACCTCATTTTCAAGGTCGCAGGACATGATGGCTAATATCTCGCTTATTATTAACTTTACAGCTTAAAAATCAGTTGTGGACATACTAGAAACGACATATGCCGAATATTATTGTGTCCTTGAATTGACCAATGACCTTATTTTCAAGGTCACGGGACAAACTACTAATATCTAAAATATGTATTGTCCGGTAACCTTTCTTAGCCCTTGGGCTAATTTTTAGACCGCTCCCGCTAGGATCGTGCGTTGCCCAGCAACGCTCTGTACTCAAATCGCGCCCAGTAAACTATAACAATGGTTTGACCTAGTTTCTCCTCCCGCCTCTTGGCTCGATATATACGCAAGCATCGACTTGGTCTGTGAGATTGTCCCAGAGCAAGCCGAGAGGCAGGACGAGAGGCTCGCCATGAGCTTTTCGTCCCTGTGTCTTGGGTAAGGCCCTCGCGGGCCCTGGGGACGATTTCCATTGGGGGCCCAGGTGGGGGAGACCGTTGCTGACTCGGGGGCTCACGCCCTGCAGATCACCGGTTTCTTACCACCTGGGGTGGTGTGACACAGGCTCTGGCAGACCGTCGGGCTGGCTCAGAGTTCCATCTCTGTGACAGTGCCTTCGGCGAGGCCGGCCAGCAACATGCCCACGTGTATGGGTTCCGTGGTGCCGCTCCCATGGCATCTCGGGCTCTACATAGGCTACATTACCATAACTAGGTAATATGCATGTTGTAGTTAAGGAGTTGGTGAGATGCATGTGTTATGTCGTTGTGTATGACGGCCGGACTCGTTCCGGGCTGACTGTACCTGGCTGTAGTGTTCCGTAGAGTAGTGCCGGATGCCCTGTAGCGGACGCCCGCCGAACTTTACATATATCTTAGAAGCCTTATCAACGACTATTGAAATTTGGTTTCTTATTATATCTATACGAGAAATCATATCAAGAAATGCTTTTTCATGTGACATATTCTTACATGCAATGTTCATATTCTTGATAAAATCTTTATCATCCGCATCAACGTTTGAATATTTTGCAGGACAGAAGCTACCAAGATGAGCGTGTGGTTGCCAGGCGTGTTGCTGATCTGTGTGCTGCAGCTGACTCTGGCTCAGAATGAGGACACACGTGCGGAAAGTAAGGCATAGAACCGTGTGTCAATACGACCCTGGGAACGACTCAAGAACCAGACAACTATTGATATATTATGGAAGCCCATCTCGCAGGTCGCAGCTTGCATGTTGTTACTGGGATTCCATATAATTTTTTTCCAAACTCAGAATGTTTACTATAATAATAATAATAATAATAATAATAATAATAATAATAATAATAATAATAATAATAATAATAATAATAATATTTATTTTTGCAGCCAGACGGCTGAATGACATACACTGTAGAAATATGACATGTAAATACATAATATGAAACTGGCAAGTTAGGCATGACATATATACATGATATGTGCATATATGGAATGGGTAGTTATGAACAATTGTCCAGACACCAATTAATAAAGGATTTTTTGAGTCTGTTGGTCTTGACCATGGGGATGGCATACACGGAGCCAGCACACGTGTCATATGACCACGTTCGCCTTGGTGGTTTGTCATCACACAATTGAGTTTGTATCACAAATCTTTGTTTAAATCCATCCAGTGTCCTAATCACCCGCTTCATGGACTGCTACCACCAAAGCGAACGCGGTCATATGACACACGTGCTGGCTCTGTATATGCCATCCCCATGGTCAAGACCAACAGACTCAAAAAATCCTTTATTAACTGGTGTCAGGACAAGTATGTATATAAAAATTGTGTTGCATTTAAAACGTATATTAGCGCTACTTTTTGGTCAATATTTAATCATTTGTCATGTTTGAATGAAATCGAGTGAGATTCTGTCGAGTTTCATGTGTATATTCACTGATATGGCTGTTTATAAAAATCATCAATGATTCGGTAACTGACACTTATTTAAAACAAAATGACTTCGATTTTCCGACATTTGTGGAGTAAATCAATCCAAAATTATTTTCTATGATTTCTTTTCAGATGATAGTAGATTTAAATGTGGGAGCACATCCGGCACTGTGTTACAAATCAAGATCACTCTCAGCCATTTTCTCCAACATCATACCATGTTCGCAAAATACGACTTCATTAAGAAAACACATTTGATGAGAGATCATGCTATTTGTATTGACGAGAACAAGCATTTGCTTTAATATATGTCCATAAAAACCTAAATTTAGACTATTATGTACTGATGGCCTTTCAAATAGATATTACAAACTAACAGGCAAGTTGGGATAACCTCGAACATAAAAGAAACTTTCAAGTTCAAACTGACAATCAACAAACAAGGAACAGAAAGTAAACAAAACTCAAATGACTTATTGATATATTCTCAAAATTAATGTGGCTATAGAATAAACATGCTCTTCTATGGGGCGCCAAGTTAGCTATGATGTTCTGCCTTTGTCCCCATTATGTGATTGCGTGACTTAGAGTTCATTGTGTTGTCTATAGACTGATTATTTGTATGAAAGTTAACATCCTTAGCTAGTTCAGATAAAAAGGAAAAACGAAATTATAATATAATCCTTTCATGCTGTGTTTTGCTGTTGTCCCATACATAAACCAGTACCCGTATCCAAATTAAGGTTTATTATGTTGTTAAAGTGTTTTTTGTTCAGCTCATCTGTCTGCCGTTGTTAGAGATAAATGATCAGTCCTGATAAGTGACGCTTTGTGGAAATATTACATAACCGAAGCATGAGTGTATTATCCAAGTAACTGCAGCTTACTAACATCTATGCCTCTATTGCCTGTATTACAGACGTCGTAATGATTGATACTGTTACCCAGCTGTCCGACGTCCTTTCATACTCTGACCTCCTGTACCTCTCGTCCTGTTTTAGTTACACCGATCCACGGTAACTCCACCAAGAATGGTGACTCAGCCGTGATGCGCTGTGAAGTCGGCTTCGAGCCTTTCCAACGGTTGGTATGGTATCGTAACGATGAGATGGTTGAGGAATCGCCTCCGGAGGACGAAGATCCCAAATATGTCATCTCCAACCTTGATCACTCCCTGACTGTCAACCATGTTGGTATGTGCTGTCACATCTAGTCTCAGTCTGCTCAAAATGTGTCAATATGTTTTGTAAATATTTGGTGTAAAGTTATTGACTATCGTCCGCTCTTCGGGATCCTCGAGGATAGTCCTCTCACCGCGAGTCCTTGCGGATGCGCATCCGCTATTCCGGATCCTTGCGGCGGCGCCGCTCACCGGAGGTCGCTGCAGACACGGTAACCACTCTAGCATTAACGGTAACCAGGTAACAGCCCACCCGACACTCCCAGGCCTACGGACACCGTTCAGAAACTGGTTCATCACCACGGTGTTAACTGGAGGGGCCTGGCGAGCCGCGGTCTGCCTCGGGGACGGAACCCCGTACAGTCCGACATGCTGGCCAGAGCCTATGTCACACGTCCCGGGAAGGGAGAGAACTGGCGATCCACAGGGCTTACGCCCCCGAGTCAGCAACTTGTCTCTCCCAGCCCGGGCCTCCCCATGGAAATCGTCCCCAGGGCTCTAAGAGCCCACTACTCTCGACCAGGGAACGCAAAGCTCATGGCGAGCCTTGCGTGCGTCCTGTTCACTCTCTCTCGGACAATCTCCTCGATCGAGTAGCTTCCAGTGTATATATAATACACCACAAGCTGTAGGACGCACGCGAGGTATAATCAAACCATTGTTATAGTTTACTGGAGCGTAAATTACAATGCGTTGCCGTGGCAACGCACGCTCGAACGGAGCGTGTCAAAACAAGGCCAAGAACGAACCAAGAACGTACAGTCCGACATGCTGGCCAGAGCCTATGTCACACGTCCCGGGAAGGGAGAGAACTGGCGATCCACAGGGCTTACGCCCCCGAGTCAGCAACTTGTCTCTCCCAGCCCGGGCCTCCCCATGGAAATCGTCCCCAGGGCTCTAAGAGCCCACTACTCTCGACCAGGGAACGCAAAGCTCATGGCGAGCCTTGCGTGCGTCCTGTTCACTCTCTCTCGGACAATCTCCTCGATCGAGTAGCTTCCAGTGTATATATAATACACCACAAGCTGTAGGACGCACGCGAGGTATAATCAAACCATTGTTATAGTTTACTGGAGCGTAAATTACAATGCGTTGCCGTGGCAACGCACGCTCGAACGGAGCGTGTCAAAACAAGGCCAAGAACGAAAAGGCCACATAAATGGCATGTATGTTTACAATCACCTGCCGCGTGCTTAGGGCAAAATCGCCACATTACCCCCTTCTTACAATATTGGTCCCCAACATGTTCCGCCCGCGCCCAAAACAGCCAAAACCCGACGAAGGCTTCGCATGGCGGGGTCCGGAAGAAGGCAAGATGGCAACACCCGGAAGTCACGGCGCAAAACACTAGGACTTTAAGAGTCCCTTTTGGAAGAATGGGGAACTACCCCCGGACTTACGGAGTAAACCATAACGCGCTTTGCAATTTTGAATAAACCCTCATAAACAAGCTAAAATTTTGACCGAGGTGATCCAAAACCGTGTGATGACCTTGGAAGGTCATCCGTTATAAAACGACGGTGTGTCGAGTCTTTGGAATATCTTTAAGGTTAAACTTTAAATTTAGAAATTTTGTAAAACGACACACCAAGTGATCAAAAGTGATAGTACCTCTAGAAATGTTGCCGACCGCCCTGCCGGCCGGCTCCTCAGATCCGCAGAACGGGTCTGAGGCAGGGCGGAGCCGCGGGTGCGACTCCGGCACGCCGCCACACAAGTGCGGCGACGAGGCTAGTACCCTAGCCTTCCTCTGTCGTCATCGGCTCCTCATCCGTGCCGCCTGTCTTGGGGTCTGGCGGCGGTGACGGGTCCCTACGCCACGGAAGCAGCGGAGCCGGCATGGAGAAAGCCGGCTGCACGGGCGGATGAGGCAGGCCCGGTGGCGCTTGCAGGGGCTTATGCGGTGAGCCCTGCAATCCGGGTCCTGACGGAGCCATCACGACGGAGGCCGGTAGAGACGTAGCGCCGAGATCTGCAATGGCGCGGAACATCTCTACCGTATCGCGGGTGCGCTGAGGACCGGCCGTACGTTCTCCCCACACCTGGACTAGGTATGGGTAGATGGCCAGCTCCAAAGCAGCATCCGCCCGCTGGAGAGCCGCCTGGTTCAGGGCGGACGACTCGGGGTCATCGACGCCCTGGAGTAGGCGAGTCCGAGCGGCCTCGGCTTCGTCAAGACGACGCCGTAGCTGCTCATTCTCAGCCTCCAGGTGCTCCATCCTAGCGGTTACCTCTGGGGCGGGGGCAGACGCCCCGGACTGCTCCGCAAGAGCGGCGGTTCGACCCTGGTCGAACGCGCGCCGCTCAATGACGGCCGACAAAGTCCGGTAGCTCTCTAGGCTCCGCCGGGTGCCTTCCATGAGGCCCTGGTCGTATGCGAGATCGCATGCGACACGGGAGGCCTCAGCGCGGCACCGGCTGAACCGGTCCAGAGAGCTGTCCATCTCCGCCACAAGGTACTCCGCCGCTCGGGTGAGCCGACCATGCTGGGGGTGATCCCAGGGGTGCTCCTCCCGAGCGCGGACCAACGCGGCCACACCTGCGGACCTCAGGTCACGAATGGCTCGGGGCACTGGCAGGTTCACCAACACTGGGTCACCGGGGATCCGGTCCAAACCATCGCGACGATGGCCGACCGCCTGGCCTACAGACTCGCGAAAAGTCTCGTAGACGCTGGCGGTCGTGGGACCGAGCCTCCGGCGTACGTCCGTCGTGGCGTCGAGGGGATCCAGGTCCAGGGAGGCGGTGCTTTGCCATCCCGCGGACGTCCCCTCAACTACCAACGAGGACGTGGACGCGGACCTCGAGAGAGGTACCGCACGTCCGCTACTGCTCGCAACCGAGGGAATCACACGTGGGTTCCTTGGCGGGACCACCGACGCGGTACTCGAGGAGGCGGAGGTGTCTGCCACCTCCCGTCCCTCAGACGGACCCGCGGGTACCGTCACCTCGAGCAAGCCCGGGAAATCCTCCTGAGTCAGCGCACCCGGGGACTGCAGGGGCGTCGTCCCGGCCGGAGTTTTTCCGGCAGACGAACCCTTCCCCTGAGTCCTTGGCGGGGGGCGCGGCTTAGGAGAAGCCACTCGTGTCTTGGCCGCGATCTGCGGCATCTCCGACACGACCATGGTCACCCGGTGCCGTTCTTCCACTGCCTGGGTTGCCGGCGGTTGACGGACAGCCTCTGCGACAGACAAAAGAACGTTTTACACTATCGCATTCACATACACACATCTCCCCCCGGTGACTCCTATCGTTCCATGTATACGGGTGGCTTATGTACACAAGCCATCCCGGGGGAACCCGCTAAAATACTACAGTAGTTAACAGCAGTCATTAGCAATAGCTTTCGCACTGGCGATCAATGACGTGAAGTTAATCACCCTCGCAGGTTAAAGATTGTATACAATGTATCAAAAGCCAAACTACTTGTGGGTGTTACGATTATGTCACCCTATCAGCAGCGATAAAAAAAAATTTAACACCGCCCAAGCAGCAATGGAAATAAATCCACCACCACTTGCATGCTCCATTATCATAATGGATAGTCGGTTTCCTGCCGTAAGAAACCTTACTTACTATAACCTTAATTATAGTAATGGCTCACGGGGGATAACTACACCGAAGTGCGTCATCTTAAAGCGTCGCGGACGCCGGACGAGTCACGCGGACGAACCGCGGACGTCAGTCCTAACGTGCGGACACTATCCCCGCGTCCAGAGCAGTCATTAGCAATAGCTTTCGCACTGGCGATCAATGACGTGAAGTTAATCATTCTCGCAGGTTAAAGATTGTATACAATGTATCAAAAGCCAAACTACTTGTGGGTGTTACGATTATGTCACCCTATCAGCAGCGATAAATAAAAATTTAACACCGCCCCACCACTTGCATGCTTTTCATAGATCACGGCATACAGCCTTTGATACAGTGTACACAATCTCCTACACCCCTCTTGCGAAAGCAGAAATCTCCCGATTTCTTACTCTCTATTGCACCAAGGAAAAGAGATATATCACTAAACTTTCTCATATATTTGATAAATGAGTAGGAATAGCATTTCCACGGGAACACGCGCACACTTGTGGCTTATAATCCTCCCATAAATAATAAATGAGATGGAAAAATAAACAAAATCACTCCCCATAGCCGCTGGCACGCTTACAAGGCGATCGGACATACCCATGACGTCCGGACCGACAATCGGGCGCCCTATGGGCGTTAGCTAAACGCCCACTAGCATGCCCGACGTACAGCCCGGCCGCGGAGCGGTGCCCGGTCCAGCCCAGAGCCTCCTCAAACGACTACCGGAGCGCGGAGCCAATAGATTAGATGCGGAGCCGGCATGGTCCATAACCTCAATGGTTAGGGGGCGAACCCTTCATACCGGCGCCCAATCTAGAGGCGCCCAAAGATGGTGAAAGCAATAGCCGGCGGACGTCCGGAGCTGCCCGCGGACGGAGTCCAGGCCGGACGCCTACCATAGAACGGCGTATTGCCCTTATCCAATGAATATGAAATTGGAATTAAAAGCCACCACAAGTGTTGCGCATGTAATATATGACCCCCTTCTTAGAAGAAGGCCGGGGTTCCGGTCATTCCGGCCGGACCGCGTATTGTAAGGTAAGATCCGGACGAGAATGAGCGTCACCCGCTACCGCGGCTGGTCCGCACACGCGGACTTAACAACCGCTCCATTATCATAATGGATAGTCGGTTTCCTGCCGTAAGAAACCTTACTTACTATAACCTTAATTATAGTAATGGCTCACGGGGGATAACTACACCGAAGTGCGTCATCTTAAAGCGTCGCGGACGCCGGACGAGTCACGCGGACGAACCGCGGACGTCAGTCCTAACGTGCGGACACTATCCCCGTGTCCAGAGCCAGTTCCCCAAATCCGTGGGAAGGCGCTTCTCCCGTAGCGGACGTAAATCCCAACCTCAGTCTGGCCACTTAAGAGGCTGTTCCGGGACCAGGGGCGTCCGGCAAATCCACAAAAGTGGTCCGGCCAGCGTAGCCGCTGTGTTAACTATGCCGAACTACAGGCGAACTGATGCAGATGAAGCTGCCGCACGTCCCTTGCGCTGAAAACTACGGGAGGGCGGATGCGGAGCGGCGGCGTTACGACATGTAAGTATCCGCGGACCTCAACTCCGAAGATAGCCACAAAGTAGCCACCCGCGGAGGTAAGTCGTGCGGACTCTCACGGAACGACCTAAAACCCGTCCTTGGTGTGATAGACGGGTACCGCAGACGCATCCGCATGGGCGGAAGGTTATTCCCACCCATACCGGGCTGGCGCACGTGGTTTCCGGCGTGGCCGCCCGTCATCCGCAGGTACTGGAGGGAGTGGGGGTACCTGCGGATCGCCGTCATCTGGCTGATAGCCACCCAGTCCATCATCTGACGGGTCAGAGAGGTCCGGGAGGCCCACCATACGGCGCACACGCTCGTCCGGAGTCCGCGGATGCTGACCGGACGGATCCCATACGGGAGCATCATCTGGTTCCGCATCTTGAACGAGCGGATCCATGACAAGCGGGCCCTCGTACTTCTTCAGATTATCGATATGGACAACCAGAACTCTGTCCGGATCGGAATCCCTCCGGATCCGGTAGTCCACATCTGTCACCTGTTTCAGTACCGTAAACGGGCCTATCCACGGCTTAGCAAATTTATTACCTTGCTTAAGCGGCGGATAATAGTAGCGCACCTTGTCGCCTTCCGCAAAAGCTGGCCTGCCCTTAGCATGGGCGTCATAGCCTCGCTTCTGCCGGATGGCAGACTTGTCCAGGCGCGCGCGCGCGAAATCATGGGCGTTCGCCAGGGCGCGGCGAATGCACTCCACGTACTCCGGACCGCACTGGGGTACTGCGCCGGTCTCTGCCGCAGTTGGATACATAATATCCACGGGCAAATTTAGCTCCCGGCCGTACAACATCGCGTGCGGAGTAACTCCGGTCGACGAGTGGACCGACGACCTGTACGCCATTAAGACATACGGGAGGTGGTCATCCCAATCATTCGCACGATCGTTCACAAAGGCCGCCAGCATATTGAGGACCGATCGATTAAAGCGTTCGACCTGGCCATCAGACTGGGGCCTGTAGGGGGTGGTCCGCACCTTGGTACTGCCTAGCATCTGTGCTAGGTTTTGGAACAGGTTGCTCTCAAATTGCGTGCCCTGATCCGATTGTACCTGTTTAGGTACCCCATGGTACACCACCCATCTATTTACCAACAACCGAGCTACCTCGTCCGCAGTCTGGCGGCGCAGTGGGTAGGAGTCGGTATATTTGGTAAAATAGTCGGAAATCACCAGGATGTACCGGAAACCGCGCGGGGTGACCCGGTGGGTATCCAGTATATCCAAAGCTATCCGATTGAACGGCGCGCCCGCCTTAACCGTGGTTAAGGGGTGGCGGCCAGGAGTCGGAACTCCTTTGCGAGCTTGACACCGAGGGCAGGCTGCGCACCACCGTTGCACGTCCAAGCCGCTACCAGGCCAATGAAAGCGCTGTCGTAGCCTATGGACGGTCCTCCGGATTCCCAAGTGACCGGTCACCCGGAGGTCATGCAACTGGTGGAGTACTTCTTTCCGCAGCTCCGCCGGAAGCACCAACTGCCATATGGGAGGCAGTGGAGTCGGTGGCTCATAGCGCCGGTATAAGAGGCCATCCCTCAAGGAGAGTCTTTCCCACTGGGATACTAGAGACAAAGTCTCCCTGTAGGTCTTCCGCTCATCCTTCGAGGGCTTCTGGCCGGCCTCAAGGGCTGTTATTACCGGTGCCAGAGCACTGTCAGCTCTTTGCGTCGCAGCTATCTGCCCCGGAGAGTAGCCACCCAAGTAATTAGGCTCCTCATCCATCGCGTCCGGCTGCGCCGCAGCGGCCATCACCACAGGGGGCAAGGACCGCTCATACTCAGACTCTCCAGAGGACGAGGGTACCCACGAGGAGTACACCGCCGGACTCGAGGAGGACTCGCTGGAGCTGAGCCGCACCTCCGCTTCATATGCGGGACGCCCTCGCCCTAAACGCTCCAGCCGCCGTGTTGTTAGAGGGGGCGGAGGCCTGCGGTCTCCCCGGAACGTCCGATTCCGAGTCTGAGGACGAATCCTTGGCTTGCTGGAATGGCGCCATCCCTGCACAGCCCGGATTCTTGCACTTATGACAACAGGACAGGCCGTCCGCGTTGCCGTGCAACTTACCAGCGCGATGCTCTATCTGCATGTCATACTCCTGGAGTTTGACGAGCCACCGCGCCACCAAGCCATCGGCCTCACTATAGTTGAGGAGCCATCTCAGCGAACTATGATCAGTCCGCAAGCGGAAATGGCGTCCCAACAAATAGTGCCGGAAGCGCTTGGTCATCGTAACCACCGCGAGCAACTCGCGATGAGTGGTACAGTAGTTCATTTGAGAGCGGCTCAAGGCCACACTCACATAAGCTACTACCCGCTCTTGCCCGTCCACGATCTGCGAGAGGACACCGCCGAGTGCGAAGTTACTCGCGTCAGTGTCCAGGATGAACTCGCAGTCCGGACGAGGGTGCCGCAGCACCGGGGCCGCTACCAAGGCCTGCCGGAGTCCCGAGAAGGCGTCAGCCTGCTCGGCGGACCAAACAAAATCGGCGCCCTTTTCCGTGAGGATAGTAAGGGGACGCGCGATCTCCGCAAAGTCGCGAATAAACCTGCGGTGGTAGCTCGCGAAGCCCAAGAAGGACCTCACGTCTGCCACGTTACATGGCGGAGGCCATTTCTGCACGGCCGCCACCTTTGCGGGGTCTGATCTCACTCAGGTGCCCGTTACCATGAAGCCCAAGTACAGGATTTCCTGCGCGAATAGTTCGCACTTACTTGGCTTCAATTTAAGCCCTGCTCCGCGGATGCGATGGAGCACCATCTGGAGGTTGGTGAGGGTTTCCTCGAACGACGGGCCATACACGACGACATCGTCGATGTAGACCATACATCACTTCCAGAGGAACCCTTTAAGTACCATCTCCATGAGGCGCTCGAACGTCGCTGGTGCGTTACAGAGCCCAAACGGCATTACCTTGAATTGGTAGAGCCCGTTCTTGGTAACGAAGGCAGTCTTCGCCCGATCACTCTCCTCCATCTCCACCTGCCAATACCCGGAGGCCAGATCCAAAGCACAGAAATAGTGTGACCCGGCCGGGGCATCGAAGGTATCTTCAAAGTGCGGGAGAGGATATGAGTCCTTCCGCGTGGCAACGTTGAGTTTCCGATAGTCCACGCAGAACCTCCACGAGCCGTCCTTCTTCTTCACCATAACCACCGGACTGGCCCAAGGGCTGTCACTGGGTTCGATGATGTCTAAGTCGAGCATCTTTTGCACCTCCTGGTCTATGACCTCTTGGTGCACTATTGCTGCCCGACGAAGACGCTGCTTGAGAGGACGCTCGTCCACGAGGTCGATGCGGTGTTTGGCGACGTCAGTCTTGCCAACCGCACCATCAGGACCCATGAACACATCCGCATACTGCCGCAGCAGTTTGCGGAGGCCTCGCCTCAATGATCATCTCACTCATCGGCGGCACTACTACAGTGCGCGATGCCCGCATTTGGAATGAATGCATCGGGCCCGAGCGGAAGAGAAAGTGTGTGTCCTCTCCCATCCGGAATTCGCCAGCACTAAAGTTGGCAGTCACCCGGTGGACCCGTAGAAAATTCATCCCAATAATCCCGGCCGCTCCGATATCCGCAACGATTGCCTCTGTCGGATACACCTTGTCCCCAAGGGTAATAGGCAGATCGATGATGCCATGGATATGGATGCGGTTGTCTCCCGCTCCGTAGAGCTTGTACGGTCCGGGATCCCACAACTCAAGGTTGCGGAGCGCGGGGTTACGTTCCGGCGGCAACGAGGGTCACCTCCGAGCCAGAGTCCACCAGGAACCGGACCGGCTCCCGTCCGAAGGACAGGGGCAGGTACCAGCAGGGGTCCCTCACCAGCGCGCAGGTAGGGTGATACCGTTCGCATGCGCTGGGCTCATCTACGGAGTCCTCGCCATCCGCCTCAGCCACGGAGGAGCCAGACTGATCTCCAAGGACTACTTCCGGAGAAGTCATATCAACTTGGGGTTCGTCCTGCTCATCAGCGGGTGGGGCGGCATCTTTTGCCATGGAACAACTATCCCCGGACGTAGTGTTGGTCGCCACCACGTCCGGATCTAGTTTCCCTGCCGCGGGTTCCGACCCTGCTGTCCCGGAGGACCAGATCGGAAGGAATTCCTCCGTTGCGGGCCAGGGAGGGCTCCCTGGTATCCGCGCGACCGCAGGCGTTCCAACAACTCCGGACACTTCAGCCAAAAGTGTCCCTGCTTTCCGCAGAAGTAACAGGGACGGTTCTGAGCTGGTCCGGAGGTGAACGCGCAACATTCTGCGGGTCCCGGAGCTTCGATCCCGGCGCAGTGCACAATCATCTGCGCGGCGCCGAGGTCGTATTCCTCTATGTCGCACTCGTCCGAGGACGAGCATGGCGCGGCGACTGGTGCCGCACGTGCGGGCGCCCCTGTAGAGGGTGCCGGCGCACTAACCCACTGCGGGGTAGGTTCCCTGGCGGGTTCCCGGACGACCGGGTCCTGCCACGGGGTTACCTGCGATGCCTTGGCCGGAGGAGGAGTCGCCGCCTGTGCGGGTACAGCCGAGGCTGGAGCCGGGGCCGGAGGCAACTGTCTAGGGCTGACAGCTACCTCGAGCGCAAGCGCGGAGTCTATTGCCTCCTCCATCGATCGTTTTTCATGGGTGGCCAGCCTGTAAGCTAAGTGGTAAGGCTGGCCATTGATGAACTGATCGATCAGCATCGTTTCAAACCGTCTAGAGTCCATGTCCGGAAAAGCTCTCCGGCCGAGTATGCGCAGGTTAAGCGCATAGTCTGTCACGGACTCAGTTGGTTGGCGGGTACGCGCCTTGAACTCTCGTTCAGACTGCCGCCGATTGGTCGCCGGCGTGAACAGCAGGCGAAGTTGACGGGCAACCTCGCCGAAAGTCACTGTTCCCACCGGCAGACACGGCATCACGCGGAGAGCTTTTCCTTCTAAGCTCCCCGCGAGGACATGTCCAGCTTCATGCTGGGACCATCCTTCGTACACGGTGGTACGCCACACCTGGAGTAAGTAGTCCTCCAAGTCGGCGTTATCCTCGTTAAACCGTTTCCGCCACGAAGAGTGGTCGGGCCCGTTATCGCGTTTGTTACGCGCCCGACGTGCGGTCCCGGCTCCGGGGTCGTCCGTGTACAGCAGCAAGTTCCGCGAGCTGCCCGCGCCTGCGGCGGAGTCTGCCGGAGCAAACATCGACGCCGCGGACATAGGAGCAGGAAAGCTCACGTTTGCCGCCGGGGTCATTCCCGCTAAAAACCCACTCTGGCTAGGTGCGGGCGGGGCTCCCATCGAACCTACTGGGTAGGCTCCAGAAGGGGCGGCAAAGCCTGGGGCCGAGGCCGAGGCCGCCTGTTGCCACTGCCCGTCCGACACACTGTACGCGCCAGGGTAAGTCGACCACGCGGCTTGCGCTCCAACCGTCGGAACGGTCGACGCGGTCGCCAACGCGGTGCCTCCGAGCCGCGGAGCAGACGCGGGTCCCATTGCGGGGGCCACTGGCGCCTGCAGACTCGGCAGGACTTGGGGAGGGGCTATAGGCCCAGTAATCCCCGGACTTAGAATGGCCGACGGATCAACGCTTGGAGGCGGCTGATTCCGCTTGAACTGTACAAGCGCCTCGGATATCAGCCACCTCTCCCTCTCTGAGACAACTCACAGATCAAAACGGTACCAGAGTATATAAACCCCAATACACGAGACACGAAGGGAAACTAGGTCAAACCATTGTTATAGTTTACTGGGCGAGATAGGATTACAAAGCGTTGCTGGGGCAACGCGTGCTTCGAGCTGAAGCGTCCAAAAATAGACCGTAAAACTGGTTAGTGTTTTGCAAAGACTCCTGCCGCGATCTATGGGCAAAATCGCCACATATATATATATATATATATATATATATGTGTGTAAAGCCGCGGGCGCCAGTAATTACTAACACTACAACCAGGTAACAGTCCGTCTGGACGAGTCCGGCCGTCATACATCACATCATAACACATCACTATCACCATCATCATCACCAACATCAACATCATATACAACATACATATTAAATAGTTATGGTAATGTAGCCGTGTGCGGAGACTGAGATGCCATGGGAGCGGCACCACAGAACTCGCGAAGTGGGCATGTTGCTGACCAGCCTCGCCGACGGCACTGCCGCAGGGATAGAACCCTGGACAGCCCGACGGTCTGCCAGAGCCTGTGTCACACCATCCCAGGTGGGAGACTGGTGATCCAGAGGGCGTACACCCCCGAGTCATCAAGGTCTTCCCCACCTGGGCCCCCTATGGAAATTGTCCCCGGGGGCCCGCAAGTGCCTTAGCCACAGAGTGAGGATGTAGAGCTCATGGCCGAGCCCTCCGTCGTTCCTCTCGCCTTGCTCAGAGACAACTTCAATGAACAACACGCCTCCAGAGTATTTATACTCCAGAGCACGAGAAACGAAGGAAGTGACGTTGAACCATTGTTACAGCATACTGGGCGAGAGAGTTGGAGGGCGTTGCTAAGCGGCGCTAGTTTCGAACAGAAGCGTCCAAAACAAAAGGCCAGAAACAAGCGTGTTTAACAAAGAACCACCTGCGGCGATCTTTGGGCACAATATATGTACTAGTACCCAATAAAAAATACTTAAGAATACTCAAATCCTTTTTTCGTATGTTAGTTCTCTGTGCTGACGAGTGACATGTTCGGTTTGCAGGTGGAGCTGATATAGGTTCTTACGACTGTGTATTTTTGAATGACGGAGGAAACTTCAGCTCAGAAGTCATGTTGTATGGTTGGTGTTCGTACTAAAAACAAACACTTGCAAGAATGTATCCTGGAAACAGCCGCAACTATAAAAAAAAATATTTCTATCGTTAAGAGCAGAAAGCAAGTTACATTGTGGTTTCCATTGATAAACATTCCACTAGAATCATGCACGTACATTGTGGTATTTTGTGGGTTACAGCGGCACCCAGGATCAGGAACAAGGAGGTGACGAGTAAGAACCTTGTGGAGGGCGACCCCCTGGTGCTGGAGTGTAAGACCTGGGGCCTGCCCACCGTCAACGTCCGCTGGTCGCGCGGTGGGGAGGAGCTTAGCGCCACGGATGGGTATGTGTCAGACCCTGCTGTGACTGGAAAAATACAGCATTGAATGTTTGGTTTGGCTATCTACCTCATCATTGGAAATTGACAAGACTTTTTTCAACTGATACACATTATGGATTGGTATTGATACACATTTTTGTGTAATTATTCCACAGTAAAGTGTCTTCCTCCAACTACACCGATGAAGAGACGGGTTACACTGCTAACAATGCCAAACTCCGAATCGAGGACATGACTTTTGACGATCATGGTGACTACATGTGCTTTGCCTATAACGAATATGGAAACAACAATCACACAATCACAGTCCGCGTCAAAGGTGATGTTTGATCGGGAATATATGTCTTGAATGTATTTCTGCTGCAACTAATGGCAATAGCATTCATCGCATTAGAAACAATGTGTTATCAAAGCCGTCCTGTATCCTGTGTTGAGTGCTGTCACTGACATCATAATCCAGTATACCATACAAGCTGCACATAAACCTTACATTGTGTTAAACATATACTGATGTACTTGACCTGTTGTGTGTGTGTGCAGACAAGCTGGCAGCTCTCTGGCCGTTCCTGGGGATCGTGGCTACGGTGGCTATCCTCAGCACCATCATCTTTACATTCATCTATATGAAGAAGCGCACTAAGCCGACCAAACAGTAGGAGCACCGCGAGAAAGCTGATCAGCTGTGAGCGACGGGTCTTGGATGGGAAATAACCAGTTATTCAGTATGACCTGCAACTTACTGTGAAAACATTGTATTTCAAGTTCCAATTAAGTTGCAAATTTCGCAAATATATTTTTGTCTCTCAATATATGGGATGCATATACGGTCATCAATATATGTTACTGTATAAGACGTTGATAAATGTCTCATCATATATCTGATGCATTACATAGGCCTATTAATAATGAGGTCATTCTTTCATTTCAGCACCAACTCCAATGATCACAAAGGCAAAGACTCTGAAGACTTGAGACAGAGGAAGTCTTAGATGTGACAGCTTGCGAGTGGCCACTTGTGATTGTTCAAGTCCAGGCGTCTTTTCCTTTCTTTTTGTCTCCTGATTCCAAAAGTTTGCTTCACTCAAACCGTTGTTGTCGTTTAATGAAGAGGAAAATGTTTTCATTAGGACCTTGTTTTTTGAAGTGAAGAAGTGATGTGTGAATAATGATGGGCTTACAGAAGTGAACTCCGATCATGCTTGCTACAATAGAGTCCTGTTCCCACTTGACCCTGTATTGTCAAGTTTGGAACATGTCCTGATTGTATGATAAAGTTAGTAGAATGAATTGTCTTCAGTTTATACTGCAGTCAGTAGTATTACTTTTGGCAGAGTGAGACTCTATGTGAATGATTAGTTTATGAAACACATTGCAGAAGTGATGTGTATTTTTGTTTCTGACATGCTCATCACTGTTTGTACAGGTTTGTTTCAGTGTTGATATCATTTGTGAATGACAGGAAAGTGACTTGTTATTGTTGGTAGTGTAGTGGTATCCCACAAAGTGTATGGCTTGGAGTGTGAAGAGCAGAATGTGTAGAGCAGTCTGGTGTCTGGGTGTAAACTGTATGTTTGTCATCTGAATGAGTTTTTCTGAAAGTTTCCCTTCAGAGGAGACTATCTTGTAAATTTTAGTGTAATGAATCATAAATGAACTAGAATATATTGATGCAGATTCAGATTTGCCCTATATGTGACTGATTTGTGTTTATCTGACTGCTTTCCGAGATTAATAGTTGGAATGTTTTATAGCTGTGTATTTTGCACACTTTATACTCGTGCCAAGTTTCGCAAGTTGAATCAGTTTCAAGTCCAACCTTGACATCAGCCATTTACAATGGTTCAAAAACTGGGACTTGGAGGTAGCAAATAAGAGAATAACATTATGTTAATCAGACTGTTATACGAGGCAGTACATCGTAAATTAGAGCCGGTTACATATTCACCACTCAGAAGGAGATCCAGAGCTTTTATACCTCGTTGAAAGTCACTTGCAGTGTACTTGTAATAACATTGAATGACTTGTCCCTAAACTGTCTCACCGTAAATGTTTTTAGCTCACAACTGTACTTGTGAATTACCTTTCACCTGAGATGTACATATTATAAAGTATATATACATATATATATATATATATATATATATATATATATATATATATATATATATATATATATATATATATATGCTGATAACAGTTCTGTACTCCATGTACAGAATTCCATATTGTTGTATTAATTCCCCGATAATCCTCTTTTCATCTCTGCTTTTGACCAATACCTTTTGTAAATGTTACTGGTTGTAAATGTTACAGAATGAAATGTGTATATATGCCACAATAGGTAAATGCTGGGATTTGTCAAGATCCAGTCGATTGAATCAGATTGAAAAGGTGTTAATACAGATAGGTCTCATGAAGTTAAAACTAAAGCTGTCATTTTAACCATGCAATATAAGTGCGGAGTGATGTTAAAAGTCAGATTTTGTATTTCTGTCAGACAAAGTCAGATTTTGTGAGTTCAAAGGTGAAGTTCAAGGTCATGAGAATATTCAGCATCTTTCATTTCCATTGTGTTCGCAATTGATTCCCAAGCTGTAAAGTCGATGATAAGCAAGACATTAGCCATTTTGTGCTCTGAGCTTGAAAATAAGGTCAAGGTCAACTTCAAGGTCATCAGAAGATTCAATATGTCCACAACTGGTTCCCAAGCTATAGAGAGAATAGAGAAGCAAGATATTAGTCATTTGTCCCGTGACCTTGAAATTTAGGTCAAAGGTCAAATCCAAGATCACGAGAATAATCTGCAATCTGTATATAATCTGTATATCATTTCCTGTATGTCCACAATTGATTCCTCAGCTGTGAAGTCAACAAGAAGCGAGATATTAGCCATCTTTTCCTGTGACCTTGAAAATGAGGTCAAAGGTCATATTTAAAGTCATTAGATTATTCGGCATATATCATTTCCTGAATGTCCACAACTGATTCCTGAGCTGTAAAGTCGATAATAAGAGAGATATAAACTGTTTTTGCTCTTGACTTTGAAAGTGAGATCAGAGTTCAAATTCAAGGTCACAAGAATATCCAGCATATATCATATCCTATATGTCCACAATTGATCCCTAAGCTGTAAAATCGATAATAAGTGAGATATTAGCCATTCTGTCCTGTGATCCTGAAAATGAGGTCAAAGGTCAAATTCAATGTCATTGTAATAATCTGCATATATCATTTCCTACATGTTCATAATTGATCAAAGGTCAAATTCATGGTCATCAGAATATTCGGCATATATCATTGCCTATATGTCCACAATTGATTCCTAAGCTGTCAAGTCAGTAATAAGCGACATATTAGCCATTTTGTGTTCTGACCTTGAAACTGAGGTCAGAGGTCAATTCAAGGTCACGAGAATATTCAGCATATATCATATCCTATATGTCAACAATCGATCTCTAAGCTGTAGAATCGATATTAAGTGAGATATTAGCCATTTTGTCCTGTGACCTTGAAAATGAGGTCAAAGGTAGAAATCAAGGTCATCAGAATATTCTGCATATATCATTTCCTATATGTCCACAATTAATTCCTAAGCTGTAAAGTCGATAATAAGCGCGATAATAGGCATTTTGTGCTCTGACCTTGAAACCTAGGTCAGAGGTCAAATTCAAGGTCACAAGAATATTCAGCATATATCATTTCCTTTATGTCCTCAATTGTTCCCTAAGCTGTAAAATCGATAATAAGTGAGATATTAGCCATTTTGTTCTGTGACCTTGAAAATGAGGTCAAAGGTCAATTTCAAGGTCATCAGAATATTCGGCATATACCATTTCCTATATGTACACAATTGATTTCTGAGCTGTAAAGTCAATAATAAGTGAGATATTAGCCATTTTGTCCTGTGCCCTTGAAAATGAGGTCAAAGGTCAAATTCAAGGTCATCAGAATATTCGGCATATATCATTTCCTATTTGTCCGCAATTGATTCCTAACCAGTAAAGTCAATAATAAGGGAGATATTAGCCATTTTGTGCTCTGACCTTGGAACTGAGGTGAGAGGTCAAATTCAAGGTCACGAGAATACTCAGCATATATCATCTCCTATATCTCCACAATTGATAACTAAGCTGTAAAATCGATAATAAATGAGATATTAGCCATTTTGTCCTGTGACCTTGAAAATGAGGTCAAAGGTCAAATTCAAGGTTATCAGAATATTCAGCACATATACTTACCTATATGCCCACAATTGATTCCTAAGCTGTAAAGTCGATAATAAGCGAGATATATAAGACATTTTGTGCTCTGACCTTGAAACCGAGGTCAGAGGTCAAGGTCACGAGAATATTCAGCATATATCATTTCCTTTATGTCCACAATTGATCCCTAAGCTGTAAAATCGATAATAAGTGAGATATTAGCCATTTTGTCCTGTGACCTTGAAAATGAGGTCAAAGGTCAATTTCAAGGTCATCAGAATATTCGGCATATATCATTTCCCATATGTCCACAATTGATTCTTAAGCTGTAAAGTCAATAATAAGTGAGATATTAGCCATTTTGTCCTGTGACCTTCAAAATGAAGTCAAAGGTCAAATTCAAGGTCATCAGAATATTCGGCATATATCATTTCCTATTTGTCCGCAATTGATTCCTAAGCAGTAAAGTCAATAATGAGGGAGATATTAGCCATTTTGTACTATTACCTCGAAAATGAGGTCAAAGGTCAACTTCAAGGTCATCAGAATATTCGGCATATATCATTTCCTATATGTCCACAATTGATTCATTGTCTCTAATCTCAATATTAAGTGAGATATTAGGCCATTATAAAGCATAGGAGAATTTAACATGGGAAAGTCCCAATTGGGCCAAGTTTGGGCCCAAAATGGCCCACTCCGAGCGATTCAAAGGCAACAAAATTTATACACGTCACATGGGTATATATGAGGAGTGTATGCATCAATAAGAAAAAAAGTTAATGAACAGATTTTGAGAAAACGGCCGTCAAAGTCCAAAATTGGCCATCTTTCGACGAAAACGCCGCCATTTTGAAAAAAAATGCGAAAATCTAAAATAGAGCCGTAGGGCTCTGCGCTTACCGGACCCAAGATATATGTTTCAGTTGTATGTAAGCTGAAAGCAATGTCATAGAGTCATGAGAATAATTGCACATCATTCACGCCTTAAACTTGCTCTACGTAAGTCGATCGTGTTAGAGCCTAATATACAATGGTATGAATCTAGAATGGAACTGACTAGTACTGTCAAAGATATTCTTTGCTTTTGTATCGCTTTCAGTTTATTGAGGTCAAAGATCAAATTTAAGCTCACAAGAATATTCGGCATATATAATTTCCTATGTCCTCAATTGATGCCTAAGCTGTAAAGTTGATAATAAGCAAGATATTAGCGAATTTCTGCTCTAACCTTGAAAACGAGGTCAAGTGTCAAGTTCAAGGTCATCGAAATATTCGGCATACATCATTTGATTCCTAAGCTGTAAAGTCGATAATAAGCGAGACATTAACCATTTTGTCCTGTGGCTTTGAAAATGAGGTCAAAGGTCAAATTTAAAGTCACGATAATATTCAGAATATATCATTTCCTATATGCTGACAATTGATTCCTAAGCTGTAAAGTCGATAATAAGCATATATTAGCCATTTTGTGCTGTGACCTTGAAATGAGGTCGAAGGTCAAATTCAAGGTCACGAGAATAATCGGCATATATAATTTCCTATATGTGCATAGGTCCGGTAACCTAAAAAATACCTCCCTCGAGAATCTGCATAATCATATTCGACCTGATGAAGGAAGATTTTATACCACACTTGCTAATTCACAGACACGAAGACTCAGCTCCCATTGTTACCTGGAAGATGATGAGGAAGAGGTTTTTCTGTTCGCCCTGAGCGGCCTCCAGTTTGTCCTCCATCCGTTCCATCATGTCCATAGTCGGCACGTCTTCCATCTCCTCGTCCAGGTCCAGGTCTTAAGCTGTAAAGTCAATAATAAGTGAGATATTAGCCATTTTGTCCTGTGACCTTCAAAATGAAGTCAAAGGTCAAATTCAAGGTCATCAGAATATTCGGCATATATCATTTCCTATTTGTCCGCAATTGATTCCTAAGCAGTAAAGTCAATAATAAGGGAGATATTAGCCATTTTGTACTATTACCTCGAAAATGAGGTCAAAGGTCAACTTCAAGGTCATCAGAATATTCGGCATATATCATTTCCTATATGTCCACAATTGATTCATTGTCTCTAATCTCAATATTAAGTGAGATATTAGGCCATTATAAAGCATAGGAGAATTTAACATGGGAAAGTCCCAATTGGGCCAAGTTTGGGCCCAAAATGGCCCACTCCGAGCGATTCAAGGGCAACAAAATTTATACACGTCACATGGGTATATATGAGGAGTGTATGCATCAATAAGAAAAAAAGTTAATGAACAGATTTTGAGAAAACGGCCGTCAAAGTCCAAAATTGGCCATCTTTCGACGAAAACGCCGCCATTTTGAAAAAAATGCGAAAATCTAAAATAGAGCCGTATGGCTCTGCGCTTACCGGACCCAAGATATATGTTTCAGTTGTATGTAAGCTGAAAGCAATGTCATAGAGTCATGAGAATAATTGCACATCATTCACGCCTTAAACTTGCTCTACGTAAGTCGATCGTGTTAGAGCCTAATATACAATGGTATGAATCTAGAATGGAACTGACTAGTACTGTCAAAGATATTCTTTGCTTTTGTATCGCTTTCAGTTTATTGAGGTCAAAGATCAAATTTAAGCTCACAAGAATATTCGGCATATATAATTTCCTATGTCCTCAATTGATGCCTAAGCTGTAAAGTTGATAATAAGCAAGATATTAGCGAATTTCTGCTCTAACTTTGAAAACGAGGTCAAGTGTCAAGTTCAAGGTCATCGAAATATTCGGCATACATCAATTGATTCCTAAGCTGTAAAGTCGATAATAAGCGAGACATTAACCATTTTGTCCTGTGGCTTTGAAAATGAGGTCAAAGGTCAAATTTAAAGTCACGATAATATTCAGAATATATCATTTCCTATATGCTGACAATTGATTCCTAAGCTGTAAAGTCGATAATAAGCATATATTAGCCATTTTGTGCTGTGACCTTGAAATGAGGTCGAAGGTCAAATTCAAGGTCACGAGAATAATCGGCATATATAATTTCCTATATGTGCATAGGTCCGGTAACCTAAAAAATACCTCCCTCGAGAAATATTTTTAGGCATTTTTGTGCAAAATTTCAGAAAAATCCGACCGTAAACTTTAAAGATAAAATTGTTGACCGACGCCGGACGCAACGCCACGGCAATAGGTTAAAGGACCAAATGTCCGGTAACCTAAAAATGTTGTGTGCTATCTCTCTAATGGCTCTAGTGGCTTCTCTGATATGATGGGGAGGTCATTTTCTCACAAACACTATGTTTTTTTGACAACTCAAAGTGAGCAGTAAAAATGAAGCATTGTGATGTATAAAAGTTTTAATTGTACAGAAAAAATACAATATACAGCAGCACTTGTGATGCGGTTTCTGACAAAACACAATACTACCTCTCTCTTGTCAAATCATTGTTTTGTTGCATTTATTAGCTAAGAGCAAGAGTAAAATATTATGGTTTTACAAAATGCAATTTCAGAAATTTGAGAACGGACATGTACAGTATATTTTTACAATAGTAGTAAATGCAAACAACATATTTCACATCAGAATGGAATGCTACCGCTTGATGTTACATTCTAAATCATAACTTCCCACTTCAGACAATCCAGGAAACCTTGGTTTTGAACCTTGAGAAATAGTTTTTTGACCAGCAAATCAAGACAGTCTATACAGTGGTCCCTGTAAGATAAGACACATCCAAAATAAGACTTCCCTGTCTGTAAAGACTTTTTTGTATTCCCCAAAGATCAATTTAACATGTAAATGAACCTGTGAAATAAGACTTCCTGTAAGATAAGACCTCATTTTCTCTGCTAAAGGTGAGGTCTTATCTTACAGGGACCACTGTAGTTTCTGAAGTGCCCAATAATCCTTGGCAGGATAGCCCCGGAATGTAGCACTTCGGTCAGGACCTCAAGGCACAGAACTGCTGGAAAACCTCCAGGATGTGCAGGTCGATGTCGCTAGTGAACATGAGCGTCTCCAGCGTGTTGATATACTTGTACACCTGCTCGTGGTGCTGCAAATGTCAACATACAACAAATTATCATTCTGAATTCACGTAATGGGCTCTTCTTACAGTCAGTCACTGACTTTTCTGTACACACAAGTAAACTCTGAAACATTCAAGTATGTCCATTCCAGCAATAACACCCAAACACTGTAGGTTTGAAATAGTTCAGGACTGAGCACGATGACCCCCCTGTTTACTGACCGCCAGGAAGACTTGCTGTAATCTCTCCACGGCCCACTTGTACCACGGCGTGTTGTAGTCTTGCCCCTCGCTCTCACAGCGGGACAGATGCTCCGTCAGGCTCATGATGAAGCGCTGCATTCAACACAGTAGCAAATAGCTTTAGTATCAAGCCAGGGCATTGAACCTGCATCACAGTTCTCTCAAATTTGACATGTATATGAATTTGTCTGAGATTGGCACCATAAAATTGTATAGCAATTACATGACTTTCAGTATTGTTAACTTTTTCAAGACAAGTAAATCTGCATAATCATATTCGACCTGCTGAAGGAAGATTTTATACCACACTTGCTAATTCACAGACACGAAGACTCAGCTCCCATTGTTACCTGGAAGATGATGAGGAAGAGGTTTTTCTGTTCGCCCTGAGCGGCCTCCAGTTTGTCCTCCATCCGTTCCATCATGTCCATAGTCGGCACGTCTTCCATCTCCTCGTCCAGGTCCATACCGTCCCTCGCCTGCATGTCAATCAAGAAGTGTTTGGTTCTACAAATTGTTCCCTGGTCATGTTTCCGTTAGCATATATCTGTATTCATGGTTCGCACACAGCATGCCACGTTTGTCGGACACACAGCATGCCACGTTTGTTGGACACACAGCACGCCACGTTTGTCGGACACATACCCTCCGGTCCGCTGCGTCTCGCCGGTCCCGAGCGTCCTCCGCCTCCTTCTGCAGCTTCTGGACCTGCTTGTTCATCTTCTTGATCGTAGAGTGCATGATCTCCCACACGTAAAAACTGACCAAGATCAGAATCACATGGTATTCAACAGTGAATTGATGTAAAACTGTTCAAACATATAAGAAAGTGGACATCAAGGCTTAAAGATCCCTATACATGGACAATAATATTATACACAGACCAGGTGAAATCCTGTGACATGGAGTCGGAGAAGATCCAGTTTGCCACAGCAGAACATTCCACAATCTGCGTCTTCAACAGCTTGTCAATCAACACAACCAGCATCTGGAGAACAACAACAGATGTACACATGGACAGAAGGACGCAGTGGACACTAGCTGATGTAGATGCACCAAAACATCATGTTCAGTAATATGTGGATTAAAGATCACCATATTCACTGGTGTAGTAAGCATCACCATATCAGATGGAAATCTCTCACGATTGCAGTGGAAAATACCACTTGATCTGATAACGCTAATACTTAGCAATATTTTTTCTGGCAGAAAACAGACCTGTTGGTGATCTTTCCAGAGTTCATACGTGCACTTGAGTAAGCAGAGCTGGTTCTCTGGACTCTCAGCTAGCGCTTTCAAAATGTTGTGGAATCTGACAAGTGGAGGTCAAAGGTCAAGGTCAACTCTTAGGTGATAACTATTCAAGTGGTGTGCTATTCCTAGAAGTTTTACACATTGGCTTAAAGAACCCTACTGGACTTTTTCTCATGTTTGCAAGCTATTATTAGGAAAGTTAGAGTTCTAAAATGTGTTCCATACTTGGCAATTGCAGAGAAAGAATGGCTGAATGATTTGGCTCCCAAGAAGAGTAAAGTTTGAACAAACACCTCGATCCTCAGCGAATTCAAGTCACCTGTACAAGAGAAGATTTACAAATCTAGAACTCAGTTTTTACTCTCTTGGTGTACTGATAATTCCATGTTGGAATAATTATCATTTGTGTATACATTCGAAGTAGATCCTGGCATGAGATGGGAATTGACTTGGTCTGAAATGGCCTTTTAACTTTGATAGGTCTCACTTGAGACCAAAATTTAGGGTTTGCTGGAGTTGTCTCAAAACCCAGTAATGAGATAAGAATTAGCTTTATGGTAACAGCCGTACCGTCTGGTGGGGTGCCCATCTCCCGGATGACAGCGAAGGCCTCTTCTGGGGTACACTTGGACTTGAAGGCCTGCAGGAGTCTGTGAGCAGTCATTGTTCCAGGGAGACCGCCTGGGATAAAAACAATGTCACATCGTCATAGTCACAAACAGCTAGTTCTGTGACAACAATTGAGTTTTCTTGCGCACTCGGTTGATAGGAAATGATGAATGGACCATTGGACCTGCACTAGATCAATGATGTATTCCATTCAGCCGAACAGAATATACCACAAAATATTGCATATGCTATCGCATATATTAGTGATAACAGTACATATAAATCAATTATTTCATCTCTCCCTCACCAGCACCCTCCTTCTCATACTTCAGATGTGGCACCGGTTTCTTCGGGACGAGTACTCTAAAGTTTTCTGGGACCAGGTCAATCATTCTCTGGTGATATGACAATCTATGGAAGAACAAAATAACCATAAAGATTTCAGACTTCCAAATAAGCTCAGCTCATTGCAATATTTCACCCCCAAAATCTCATAATTAAGAGCCTGCTCAATTTTCTACTCAGGAATTCACAACATTTATCTCTCAGGAGGTTTGTTATTAATTCTATTCACCCAAAAACACACACACAGCACTTTATGTACACGGCGGCCCATACTGATACCTCATACAGCGCTGCAGCACCTCTCGAACAAACTTGGCCTTGGGTGCGTCTATATCGCCATCGAGACACTCGGCCCAGTCCTCCCAGCTCCAGCGAAACTGGAAGTTACTCAGGTGATAGGAGAACCAGGCCACGAGTCGCTCGATACACGCCGTGTTCATCGTGTCCAGGCGCTCGAACAACATCTCCGTCGCTTGAGCAAGCTGGAAGGGGGCGGTCAAGGGTGGTAACGCTGATAGGGGTTTGTAGAAATATGTACTGGACTGAGAGTTCTACACTCACTGTATTCCTAAAATAGTCATGAGGTAACTGAGTGAAATTGATTCACAGAAAACTACATAATAGGATCATATTGTGAGTTAAATACTGGGTTTCAAGTGTGTTTTTAAAAAAAAAAATCAATGAAGAGCAGTAACTTTTTCAGATTGTAACAGAGTTTGAAGTTTCAAGGATACCACTTGCGGCATAGAGCTGGGTTGTAGTTTGCACAACTCTATGAGAAGTGATCCATAGAACAGCTCAATATACGGAGCGCGTGGCAACTGGAACAACTGACCAAACGATACCTGTGGGCAAAAAATACACATGCAAAAATTCAAGGTTTAATGGTCAAGTGCAGGCAAAAATGGAATGTGAACAGAATGGAATGTAACGTAGCAAACTAACCTCCACAATCAAATAGTTCAGAGGAATCTTGCCTCTGACAGGAAAACTGAGAAGTGCTGCAGCACTGAAAGGCCAAATTCACAGTACATTATTATCAGTACACCTTTCTTGCCTCACCCATTGTCATTATTCCAATACAGAATATAAGTCAGTGAGTCTCCAGCAAACCAACACGATGTGGTTTATAACCAGCACTCACCAATCTTTCCTCTCCCGGCTGTGTGAGTGAATGATTCGGTGTAACTGCTCCTCCAGAAGGTATCTCTCTATCGCGTGGGAGCCCGGTAAAATAGGACCCTGCAACCGGTGGACATACATGAACAAGAGAAAGTATTCAGCATTTCAATAAAAAGGTGTCAAATACCATCTTTAACTTTAACTTTAACTAACTTCACTGACATTTGAGCTGGTAAACTGATGTTCAACTGGAATATTTTGGGATAATACCCAAAGCTCATGCAAGCTGAGTTACTCTAATAACAGAACAATATAACTGTATCTACATTTAACAAGTCCTCAGTGCCCTGTGACCTCTGACCTCGGGTACGTCGGTGTAGTCAAACATCCTGAAGATGACGGAGGGTAGCGGGTAGACGAGCTCCTCGTTGTGGGAGGGCGGGATGATCTGGGGCAGGCTGTGCTGTAGAGCGTCACACAGAACCCCGTCAAACGCCAGGTACGGCCGGAGAATTTGGTGCTCCACCCACCCCGCCTTCTGTAGATTCTGTAGCTGTTCCCACAGACAATCCAGGTACTGGCGGGGAGGAGGGGGTGTCACATAGTGTGTACTCTTAGTCAAATATCATTTTTCTGCATGAATATGGTTAAATGTCCATGTAGATGCATGCCATAGATACTGGGATGAGCATGCAAAATTTTAAAAAATTAGCCCAAGGGCTAAGATAGGTTACCGGACAATTTTGGTTCGAGCACCACAGGTGAGATATGACATTCAGATTTATCAATCAAGGTCATCTTTTTGTACATACGTCAATGTCACCATTAGGTGTGCTGTATATAATTTTGTATACAACATATATTCATAGTACAAATATAATGTCTATCTACAAGTATTTTGTCCGTAAAGGCCAATTTACACATTTCAGGTCAGGCATGACCTTGAGATTAAGCCTTCACAGTTGACTTCCCTTTAGGTCACCAAAAGATAGTGATCTTCTGCTCTTCTTACTATATGCTAATAATGCAATCCTAACCTGTATGTGCAATTCTTTAGCCCCACAAGCCAATTTACACATTTCATGTTAGATCTGACGTTGAGATTTAGTACTCAAGGTCATTTGAGGTCAGAAACAAGTCATCAAAAGACTTCCTAAATGCTCATAATATAAACATAACATATCTACAAGCATTTTGTCTATAGAGGCCAATTTACAAATTTCATGTCCCTGTGACCTTGAGATTCAGCCTCCAAGGTCATCTGAGGTCAACCTCAAGGTCACAAAAAGATGACCATATATGACTTTCTATATGCTTATAATACAAATCTAAGCCCTATGTACAAGCATTTTGCCCTATATGGCAATTTGTAAATATCGGCCTGTTTAGGCCTCTCCAGCCCACAGATTGGACTTTTCAGCTATTCAAGGCACTTTTCTTTATAAACAATGTCAAGGACCCCAATTAGCATGTTTTGAACAAAAATCTCAAAACTGATCTGATAGTTTTCGAGAAAACAACCAAAACTAAATTTTGAGCCTTTTTGGGCCATAATTTTGGGCCTATCGATCGATTCAAGGCACTAAATCTTTATAAACAATGTCGAGGACCCCAATCAGCATGGTTTGAAACGAAAATCTGATAACCGATCAGGCAGTTTTCGAGAAAACAGTTAAAAACTGAATTTTAGGCCTTTTTGGGCCATTTGAGCCATAATTTTGGGCCTATCGATTGATTCAAGGCACTCCATCTTTATAAACAATGTCAAGGACATCAATTAGCATGCTTTGAAACAAAAATATCAAAACTGATCGGACAGTTTTTGAGAAAATAGCCGCCAAAGTTCAAAATCGAGCATTTTTCGACGAAAACGGCCGCCATTTTGAGAAAAATTTAAAAATAAAAAAAAATTAAAAATACCTCCTTCTTGAATTATTTTAAGGTATCTTTTCCCAAATTTTCAGAAAGATTGGACCGTACACTTTAAAGATAAAAATGTTGACGGACAGACAGACGGACAACGGACGGACGACGGACGCAACGCGACGGCAATAGGTTATTGGACCATAGGTCCGGTAACCTAAAAACATTATGATAACATAGGGAATTTTTGCAATATACTGGCAGCATAATTGATTTGGTTACTCATCAAACAAACAGCTGGTTTCTCTCCAAACAAACAGCAAACAAAAATAGATATAATTGACATTTAGCATGGACATGAAATGCTTATTTTATCCTGGCTGTCTATACCTCCTCCTGAGGATGCGGATCATCACTGGCCCAGACACGCAGTGCCTGCACATGAATCTTCTGGCGCTTGCTGTCAAAAAACAACATTGACACACAACATTGTCATACGGGATTTTGGAAATCAGCAGTATGAATGTACTGGAAATAATGATGAAATGGTTTGAAACTAACGGTATGAAGGCCAATCCGGACAAATTTCAAGTCATATTTTTTTATCGACATAACTCTTATGCCAACGAATGTATCTTCATTGATAACACCAAAATTGTACCCATAAACAATGTCAAATTACTTGGTGTCTATATCGATGATCAAATCAATTTTAATTTCCATGTCTCTGAAATATGTAGAAAAGCCGGTTATAAATTACTTGTGATGAGCCGTCTGATGAGGACACGGAGTTTTGAATCAAAGATGATTTTGTTTAATTCATTTATTATGTCACTACTGAACTATTGTCCCATTGTATGGCATTTCACTGATGTTAGAATTGCCAAGTGTATTGAAAAAATACAAGAAAAAGCACTTAGATATGTCCTTCAAGATTTTAAATCTAGCTATAGCAAACTACGAGAATTATCTGGCAAACCCCTGGTGTATATACAAAGGCTGCGGATTGTATTGATTGAAGTCTATAAGAGTATAAATGATATTGGTCCAGGATATATGCATGACTTGTTCACTCACAGATCTGATCATTATAACATGGGAAATGAAAATTGTTTGGTGTTGCCTAAGTATAATACTGTTAAATATGGACATAACTCTTTCAAATATCAAGGTGCGAAACTATGGAATATGCTCGATAATGATCTCAAATGTCTGGACATTAACTCCTTTAAATCTGCAATGGCCAATTGGATACCTAGAGAATGTAATTGTTCAATATGTATATTATGTAAATTATCCGTGTTGTAATTCCCAATGTACGTCACTCATCATCATTCATATCACCTTGTAAATAATACATTTTCATCATGTCGGGTAATAGTACACTGTACTAATGTTATTTGTTATCAAATGAATGCCGACGTTAAATAAAATTTTATCTTATCTTATCTTAAAAAAAAAAAAACAATTTCAGGATATTACACACAGAATCTTACTTATATACTACTCAACATTGGGTGTGCATATCACACATGTACGTTTTTTATGCTTGATGCCAACCTCAGGTAGTTTTCAATTGATCCCAGTAATTTGGCGAGTTCAGTTTCCTTTTTCTCTGAGAGTTCCTTGCCGACCCACGGGAGAGACGACAGGACGGCGTAGACGTACCAGTCTGAACGCACCTGTGTGTGACAACACATAAACAAAATCATAGACAGGTAAAATACTTATGATGAATGACTATCCATCACATATGTAATATTATTTGAGTATCTCCACGTACATATGTAACATTATTTCAGTATCTCCATGTACATATGTAATATCTCCATGTACATATGTGATGTGATATTATATATTATAGTACTATAATATTATAGTATATACATATGTATTTACCTGAGGTATGTTGTCCTCCAATGTCACCTCTACAAAGTTGTCATACAGAGTCAGCAGAGATGCGGCCGCGATGACATGACAGTTCACAAGGTCTGACAGGAACCGAATCTGTAACACAGTACAGTAGTCACTGACAGAAGTTAGGGGGAATGGAAGCTATCAATATTGACATGATTGTCTCGTGTGATGTGATGTGTGCATGAGACAAAACATTATATAACATTAATGAGCCAGGAAGAAAAGTATCATTTTACAATTGGAAGAATATACTTGAATGAACTACCATGTGAATTTTACTGATCTGTATGGGAAAGAAACTACATGTAGTAATAATGTTTGTAGGTGACTACCGGGTATGTTATGTTTCTCTAAATAAGCAATACAGATATTAAAATCTTCAACTCACTATGATTTGAGCTCTGTCGAACTCTCCGGTTTTCATGGCCTCCTTCAGGTTCCGCACCAAGAGTTCAACAAACTGAAAAATTTACATGTCAGCAATGAAATTTCTGTTCACGTGAGAGATTCTGTTTATATAAATCACATGATAATAATCTGGCAATACCTCTCCACCGGCATTGTAATTCCTGGCATTCAGAAGTCCCACTAGTGTTGTATAAACTGTCAGCTTCTCTGGCATTGACATAGCACTGCAAACATTTTATAAGGAATTCCTAGAGCTTGTATTCAAAAACATATCAACATCAAAATGCATTTTTGAACTTATAAATTATGAAGTACCATTGACAGAGTATCTTCATGATGTTCTGTTTGTAATTGCTGAGATCATTCTCCAGGACGCTGGCCAAACCTTCCAGGTTACTCTCCAAGGAAGATGTGCTCTGTCGGAGATTATAACAACTGTCAGATCCATGACAAGGAATACAGTAGCATACTAGTAAACATAAACACAGGCAATGCTGTAGTCAAATGTACTGTATCAGTGCTATAATATAGATTACACACAGTTTTTCATGTTATTCAAATGATTGCAGTTGGATCCCACTGAATGTTCAGGATGTACAGAAGACACGGAACTACTGAATTGCATTGTGAATATTTTACAGTTATGTTAGTTTAATAGAGAAACCATAGTCTACCTTCTCTCCCACTCTGGTGATCAGTGACTCAAGTCGGTCTTCAATGTCAAGACTCTCTGATCCACGTCGCCGCTTGCGTGCCCGACCTGTTCATCAAAAGTATTCACATGTATTCAAAAAGAAAGACTAATAGGAAAGCGCCTGCTGAATCTCATGGGCAATTTTGCTCATCTACGATAATCAATAATAAAAGTATCCCAATAAATTACAAACCCCGATTTATATCTCCACCCCCAAAAAATAGTATCTCCCCTTTTCAGTGTCGCAGTAGTCTAGTAGACCTGGGAAAAAAATACCCACGCTATTGGCATTGTACATGTGATCTGACTAGGGCTTATACGAGTAGGCGAGTACTCGTTGACGATTACAAATGGCTTCTAACCCGTTAGGAATTGACTAACCAGTTACTCGTGAATTTCAAGAATTGATAAAAAACAATACATTCTCCAGTAATTCTGAGCTTTTTGTTCTCGTTTTTGGGCGTGTTATGTTGTTTTTCATGCCGTCATTGTAATTTATGCCTCTACGTCGGTTCCACATGAGCGAGTTCCCTTGTTTTGTCCACTTTCGTGGTTATGATTTCAATTGATCACGACACTGCGTGCAACATTTATTGCATTGTCTGCTGCGTTTGATGCCAGACGATCAGACGTGTGCTTATTTCGAATTTTAAATTTCCCGGCAATAGCATAGGTGATTTCAGACCCATGATAAGCATGCTTATGTATACGACTACTACATTAAAATCTTTCCAAATTCAAGTTTCCAGTGGTATTACAAATTTACAATATATTGTGTTACTAACCGGTTACACACTGCCTAGTACTCGGTTACGAAAATCTCTACTCGTATTAGATCTAGCCCTGGATCTGACCACTCTCCTTGGTCCCAAATGGTTTTTTTATCATATGAATGAACCTGCCATGAGAGATCATCTGTCATATAAGACCACCTTCATGGGGTCCCTTGAGTGGTAATTAAACAGTTAAACACAGGATCAACTGTATATCCGAATTGAATAGTGCCGGTCAATAATATTTCACTCTATTATCGCTCACAGCATTCACATAAAATATGCCATTGAGATCAGTGTACAGACCTTCTTCCTCATCACTGCTGTTACTGTACGCTCTCCTTCGTGACATCTCAAATCAGCTAGTAAACTGTGCCTCTCGTTCAGTAGCAACCCGATTTTCCGCTAATGTTTGCTTTCTTCGACGCTTAGAATATTTTGTTTTACCCTAACCACTCAACCAGGAACGCTTGCAATCGCTAGGGGGCGGCACATTGGTACGGTACATTTATTCGCCAGGTGTCAGCATTGTCAAGTCGCCGCGGGGTTGGGGGTTCAGCGAAGAACTGAGAATGTGTCCCAGGGGGACACAGTGGTCCCACTAACACACCACAGTGGGACCACCTTCGCCAGACAGGAAACATTTATTAATTACCGATGCCACGCAAAGTGAGCTTGTGCTATAGGCCTACTCTCATTTTTCTAACCTGTTTAGGCCTACACCGGTTTCCGACGATAGATCTAGGCCTAGGCTTATTTTTGCGATGTTAAATGTTAGGCCTACCGGGGATCCCCGTATTTATGCCCTGGGCTTATATGGGGAAGAGGTGTTGTGTCGCATGAAATTTAACTCCATATATAACTCATTGTAGCCTGCAGCATCAAGCAGCTGTCGAGGCGACACAAATCAGAGCCGCACAAATTATATCGGGGGTAAAAAAACGGACATCACATCAGGATCTCTATGACGAACTTGGTTGGGTTCCACTAGTGAAACGCAGAGAAGTACACAAACTTATATTTTTCCAGAAACTAATGTACACGAAAGGCCCTGCTTACTTATATGATATTATTCCACAAATGACAGTCTGTTCACGCACTACTCGGTCAGTAGATCAACATTATCAAAAACAATTTCGTTTCAAAACAAAAGCGTTGCAAAATTCTACATTGCCCTCTTCAATCAGCCTGTGGAACAATCTTGATTTAGAAAAACGAAATATTAAAAGTCTTCCTATGTTTAAGAAGGAAATGAAAAAAATATACCTCGGCGATAAAAACCAGTTACATAAATATGGGACCAGATCGAATCAAATCACCACAGCGCAGATGAGAATGAATTTTTCTGACCTAAAATCTCATTTATACAGGAAATTTTGTATTGATAGTCCTCGTTGCGCTTGCGGAGATCGAGAAGAAACTCCATACCACTACTTCTTCGAATGCGAACTATATGAAGCTGAAAGGAACGTGTTATTCGAAAAATTATACGAAATACTCGCAGAGTTAGACATCGATTTCACTGTTGATATTCTCCTGTCCGGATCACCTAACCTCCCATTTGGTACCAATCTCGATTTGATGTATGCAGTCCACAATTTTATACAAACTTCTAAACGCTTCGGCTGCACAGAAACGTAATCATCAGAATTAAATGCATGTTCGACTTTCCACGTACTGAACCACGGTGCGGTTAATTTGTTCTTATAGCCAACGCTGAACTGTTTCTTGCATGTTTCTTTTTTTTTTTTTTTTTTTTTTTTTTTTTTGCACGTGATCATGTATATGTCATATTATATAGTATTATTTATTACTAAAACGTTGGTCAGGTGTGTGTGTGTGTGGCTGTGTGTGGAGTGAATGCGGAATGAATGTTGCAATCAATTGTTGTTGTTTTTCTGGAGAGCCTCTCGTTAGCCGTAAGGGCTAATTGGCAATGCCAAATAAATATGTTTACACCAACTCATGGGCTTATATTTGGGGAATAATTATTTTACGACCTTTATTTTACACGCTTGAATTTACAATGGATTAGCCAGGAAAACACTTTTATATGCGTAATAACTATATTTATACAAACATTTTATTCTATAGTTCCATATAGACAGAATATCACAGATATTCATGGTCTTATTGAACGCACGCATTACGAATAAAAATCTAAACATATGCATGTGTGGCGATTTTGCCCAAAGATCGCGGCAGCTGATTCTTTGTTAAACACGCTTGTTTCTGGCCTTTGTTTTGGACGGGGGGGGGGGGGGGGGCTGCTACCTGGTTAACGTTCTGATAAAAGAGTAGGCACTGTGCCCGCAGTGACCCTTGATGAGCGGACTATCCGCAAGGATCCGAGGATAGCGGGCGCGCGTCCGCCGTGGCTCGTGGTGAGAGGACTATCCTCGAGGATCCAGGATAGCGGACGACGTTAAAACTTTACATTGATAGGGTGACCAGGATCAGTCCGACGGCGCTCCATCGCAGCCTAACGTCGCAGTGTTTTGCTGTCGCAGAGGTTGCTCAGCAGACTGGGGACCTCTTGGCTCCTTCGGGACACTTAGAAGCAAAATAATGTGTGAGAAAGGAAATGATAGAGTCTTCGACCATACCCGGTCGCACGACGGCCGTGAGCTGCTTTCTGGTGGCTCCGGCGATAGCCAGGGACGTCCGGACTAGCCCCAGACCAGACCTATGCTGCGAAGTCAACTCCGGCGTCTTCGAGCCCTGCGGGGCCACAACAGCGGTTGCCTTCGATGCCGAGCCTCGATGAGTTAGGTGCGTGGAGCGAAGCTGGAAACGATTCTACTCCACACCTGCCCTTGCCCGGACGGCCTCCTTGGCTGGCGCTCTTCTGCAGGATGTTTCCGGACGTCCGGAATCGAGTGCCGGTCAACTCGGTCGACCCCGGCCGAATGGACAGACTGTTCCGGCTACCATCACTGGCCGGGTTGACTCCCTCGCAAGCCCCCGGTCCGGGTACCGGACAGTCTGTGCAGGGCGTAATGGACCAGCTGACCAACACTTTGAGTGAGCTGGCCCCTTTGGGACGCTACAACCGCGCCCGGTCGCCTCACCAGGAGCGACCAGATCGGCAGAGCCGCTCACCCTCGCCGAGTCCACAGAGACTTTCAGGGCCCTTATCAGAGAGGGAGCAGCGGCTGATCTCTATCGCGCTTGACCAATACAAGCGAAGTCAGCCTGCTGCGTTTAATGTGGATCCGAGGATCCCTTACAGTCCGGGGATGACTGGGCCAGTGCCTCCTCCCCCAGTCCTTCCAAGTCCGCAGACGCCAATGGTCTCAGTCATGGGACCCGCGCCTGCTCCGCGACTTGGGGGCACCACATTGGCGACAGCTTTAGCCGTTCCTACAGCTGGAGTTGCTGCAGCGTGGTCAGCCTATCCTGGCAGTTATGGTGCTCCGGGAACTAGCTGGCAACCGGCGACTTAGGCCCCAGCTACGCCGGTTATGCCGCCCTATCTGGATCCTATCCGTTAGGATCGGCGGGGGTCCCGACCGCACCAAGTCAGGGTGGGTTACCTGCGGGTATGTACCCGGCGGCAAGCGTGAGCTTCCCATCTCCCATGTCTGCGGCGTAAGGGTCTGCACCTTCGGACTCCGCCGTGGGAGGGGGTAGTACACGGACCTTGCCATCCTATTCCGCCGACCCCGGAGCTGGATCCGCCAACCGGGCGCGCTCTCCGCGGGACCGAAGGCCGGATCAGTCTTCCTGGTGGAAGAAGTTTAGCGGGGACACTGCCAATCTGGATGATTACTTACTCCAGGTATGGCGGACGGCGGTGTACGAAGGATGGACCCAGGAGGAGGCTGGGCATATCCTCTCGGGAAGCCTAGAAGGGGAGGCCCTCCGAGTGATGCAGTGTCTGCCGGTGGGGACGGCTACGTTTGGCGAGGTTGCTCAGCAACTTCGGTTGCTGTTCACACAGACGATGAACTGGCGAATGTTCAAGAGGGAGTTCAAGGCTCGACTCCGCCACTCGAAAGAATCCGTTAACCGAATATGCATTTAACTTGCGCGTACTTGGCCGGAGGGCCTATCCGGATATGGAGGCCAGTCGGTTTGAACCTTTGCTGATCGATCAGTTCATTGAGGGGCAACCGTACCATATATCATATGGTTTTGCCACTCATGAGAAGCGATCGATGGAGGAGGCGATCAACTCCGCGCTCACGATAGAGGTAGCTGTCCGCTCTAGACAGATGCCTCCGGCCCCAGCTTCGGCCTCGGTTGTTACTCGTAGGCGCCCGCGCCTTCTCCTGTGAAAGCATCGCAGGTAGCCCCTTGGCCTGCCCCGGCTCCCCGGGAGCCCGCCATGGCGCCCAACCCTCAGTGGGTTGGTACGCCGACGTCACCCTCCGGGATGCCCGCGCATGCGGCACCGGCTGCCGTGTCGTACTCGTCCTTGGATGAGTACGACTTAGAGGAATACGATCTCTGTGCGGCGCAGATGATTGCGCATTGTGCAGGGATCGACGCTCCGGGACCCGCGGAATGCTGTGCGTTCACCTCCGGACCGGCCCAGAACCCTCCCTGTTATTTCTGCTGAAAGCAGGGACACTTTTGGCTTAAGTGTCCAGAGTTGTTGGAGTGCGTGCGGGCACGCGGCTATCAAGGGAGTCTTCCCGAACCACGCCGGAGAAATTTCTCCTATCGGCCAGGTCCTCCGGGACAGCAACGCTGACCTCCGCGTGAGGGAAACTGAAACCGGACATAATGGCGACCAACACTGCATCCGGAGACAGTTGTTCTGTGGCGCCTGAGGCTGCCCCACCTGTGGACAAGCCGGACGACCCTCAAGTAGATATAACTTCTCCGGAAGTGGTCCTTGAGGATCTGTCTAGTTCCTCCGCAGCTGAGGCAGATAACGAGGACTCCGTAGCAGAACCCAGTGCCCCGGGTGACTCCAGTCATTCGACGTGCGCGCTGGTGAGGGACCCATCCTGGTACCTGGACTTGTCTTTCGGGCGGGAGCCAGTCCGGTTCCTTGTAGACTCTGGCTCGGAGGTTACCCTCGTAGCTACAGGAACTTTTAAGCGTGAGAAAGTGCTCCATGACCTAGCGTTGCGGGATCCTGGTCGTTACAAGCTCCTCGGGGCTGTTAACAACTGCATTCGTATCCATGGTATCATCGATCTGCCTATTACCCTTGGGGACAAGGGGGACAACAGAGGCAATCGTTGCTGATATCGGAGCAGCCGGGATCATTGGGATGAACTTTCTCCGGATCCACTGGGTGATCCCCAACTTTAGCGCCGGCGAACTCCGGATGGGAAAGGACACACGCTTCCTCTTCCAGGCGGGTCCGACTCGTTTCTTCCAACTACGGGCGGCGCGCACAAGCACTGTGCCGCCTTTGAGCAAGATGATCATTGAGGCGAGACCGCGCCGCCCGCGCATGCCCCTTGATGGTCGTCCGTGTATAGTGCAACCTGTGAGCAATTTCGCCCGAGAAACGGGACTCGTGCTGGGTGGGGCTCTGGTCAAGTCCGACACCCGCGCGATGCCTATCCTCGTGGTGAATCCCACTGATGCTCCAGTTGTGCTGCGGCGCGGCTGTGTGGCAGCTACTGCTACACCCGCGTCGTCTAGCCGAGTTATCCCTGACGACCCTGTTTGTCACGCTGCTTCCGCAGCAGCGGTCGCCGGAGATGATCCGTTTACCCTGCCGGACCATTTGGAATCTCGTGTTTCGACGAACCGGCTGGATGAAGATCAGCGTCAAGCTCTCCGCAAGCTGCTCCGGCAGTATGCGAATGTGTTCATGAGTCCTGACGGTGCGGTTGGCAAGACAGACGTGGTCGGGCTCTACCAATTTAGGGTAATGCCGTTTGGGCTCTGCAACGCCCCCGCGACGTTCGAGGGTTGCCTCATTCGAGGAAACCCTCACCAACCTCCAGATGGTACTCCATCGCATCCGCGGAGCATGCCTTAAATTGAAGCCCAGCAAGTGTGAGCTCTTCGCTGAGGAGATTTTATACTTGGGCTTCACGGTAACAGGCACCGGAGTTAGACCAGACCATGCGAAGATCGAGGCCGTACAACACTGGCTCCAGCCTTGTAACGTGGCGGACGTGAGGTCCTTCTTGGGCTTCGCGAGCTACCACTGCCGGTTTATTCGAGACTTCGCGGAGATCGCGTGCCCCCTTACTATCCTCACGGAAAACGGCGCCGATTTTGTCTAGAAAGCTGAGCAGGCAATCGCTTTCTCGGACCTCCGGCAAGCTTTAGTAGTGGCCCCGGTGCTGCAGCACCCTCGTCCGGACTGTGAGTTCATCTTGGACACTCACGCGAGTAACTTTGCACTCAGCGGTGTGCCCAACTACTGCAGGACTCACTGCGAGCTCCTCGCGGTGGTAACCATGACCAAGCGGTTCAGGCATTACTTGTTGGGGTGGCATTTCCGGCTGCAGACTGATCACAGTTCGCTCTGGTGGCTCCTCAACTACAGTGAGGCCGACAGTTCGGAGGCCCGGTGGCTCGTCAAACACCAGGAGTAAGACATGCAGATTGAGTACCGCGCCGGGAAGCTGCATGGCATCGCTGACGGACTGTCACGTTGTCATAAGTGCAAGAACCCCAACTGTGCAGGGATGATTCCATTCCAGCGCGTTGGGGATTCTTCCTCAGACTCGGAATTGGACCTTCCGGGAAGGCCGCAGGCCGCCGCCCCCCTCTAACAACATGGCGGCCCGAGCCACAGGAGTCCACCCCCGCGTGAGGACCCGCCGTCACCGGCGATGGCGTCCTGCATTTGAACCGGAGGTGCGACTCAGCTCCAGCGAGTCTTCCTCGAGTCCGGCGGTGTACTCCTCGTGGGTACCCTCCGCGTCCTTGGATGAGTCTGAGTACGAGCGGTCTTTGCCCCCTGTGGTGATGGCCGCTGGTGCGCAGTCGGATGTATCGGATGAGGAGCCGAACTACTTGGGCGGCTACTCTCCGGCACAGCTGGCTGCGAAGCAGAGAGCTGACAGTGCTCTGGCACCGGTTATAAAGGCCATCAAGGCTGGCCAGAAACCCTTCAAGGATGAGCGGAAGACCTACAGGGAGGGGACCCAGTCTCTCATATCCCAGTGGGAACGGCTCGCCTTGAGGGATGGCCTCTCGTACCGGCGCTATGAGCCACCGAGCCCACTGCCCCCTATTTGGCAGTTGGTGTTTCCGGCGGAGCTGCGGAAAGAAGTACTCTATCAACTGCATGACCTCCGGGTGACCGGTCACCTGGGAATCCGGAGGACCAGCCATCGGCTACAACAGCGCTTTCACTGGCCTGGTAGCGGATTGGAGTGCAACGGTGGTGCGCAGCTTGCCCTCGGTGTCAGGCTCGCAAAGGAGTTCCGGCTCCTGGCCGCCACCCCTTAACCACGGTCAAGGCTGGTGCGCATTTCAACCGGATTACCTCGGACATACTGGATACTCATCGGGTCACTCCGCGTGGGTTCCGGTACATTCTGGTGATCTCAGACTATTTTACCAAATATACTGACGCCTATCCACTGCGGCGCCAAACCGCGGACGAGGTAGCTCGGTTGCTGGTGAATAGGTGGGTGGTTTACCATGGTGTACCTAAACAGGTACATTCAGATCAGGGCACGCAATTTGAGAGCAACCTGTTCCGGAACCTAGCACAGATGCTGGGCAGTACCAAGGTCCGGACCACCCCTTACAGGCCCCAGTCTGATGGACAGGTGGAACGGTTCAATCGATTTATCCTGAATATGTTAGCGGCCTTTGTAAATGATCGTGCGAATGATTGGGATGACCACCTCCCGTATGTCTTAATGGCGTACAGGTCGTCAGTCCACTCTTCGACCGGAGTAACTCCGCACGCGATGTTGTACGGCCAGGAACTCAATCTGCCCGTGGATATAATGTATCCAACTGTGGCGGAAACTGGTGCGATACCCCAGTGCAGTCCGGAATACGTGGAGTGGATTCGCCGCGCCCTGGCGAACGCCCATGATTTCGCGCGAGCGTGCCTGGACAAGTCTGCCATCCAGCAGAAGCGTGGCTATGACGCACATGCCAAGAGTAGGCCTGCTTTTGTGGAAGGAGTACAAGGGACCGCTCGTCATGGATCCGTGCATGCAGGATGCGGAACCGGATGATGTGCCTCTCCTGGACACTTCAGATGGAAGTCTGGATGACAATGCACCTGTTCTCGGCAATCCGCAGGTTCCCCCAATGCCTCCAGGACCTGCGGATGATGGGCGGCCACGCCGGAGACCCCGTGCGCCGACCCGATATGGGTGGGACTAATGTTCCGCTCATGCGGATGCGTCTGCGGTATCCATCTATCATACCAGGGATGAATTTTAGGTCGTTCCGTAGGAATCCGCACAACTTTACCCCATGAGTGGCCACTTCGTGGCTATCTCCGGAGTTGAGGTCCGCAGATATCTTTACGTCATAACGCCGCCGCTCCGCATCCGCCCTACCGTCGTTTCTAGCGCTAGTGACGTGCGGTAAGTCTATCCGCATCATGTGGACTGCTGTCCAGCATAGTTAACCCAACGCCTACACTGGCCGGACCACTTTTGTGGATTTGCCGGCACCCCTTGGTCCCGGGACAACCTCAGATATGGCCAGACTGCGGTTAGGATTTACGACCGCTACGGGAGGAGCGCCTTCCCACGGATATGGGGAACTGGCAATGGACGCGGGGATAGCGTCCAGATGTGTGGATCGATGTCTCGGTTCGTCCGTGGGACTCGTCCAGCGCTCCGGATGCTTTTGGGTGAGGTGATCGGGTATGCCCGTGCGCCACTTAAGTTTATAGTAGTTTAATGTTTCTAGCGGCAGGAAACCGTTTTACCATTATTTTTAATGGACCGGCTGTTAAGTCCGCACGTGCGGACCAGCCACGGCAGCGGGTGACGCTCATTTTCGCCCGGATCGCACCTTACAAAACACGGTCCAGCCGGAATGACCGGAACCCCGGCCTCGCATCCGCGGAGCATGCCTTAAATTGAAGCCCAGCAAGTGTGAGCTCTTCGCTGAGGAGATTTTATACTTGGGCTTCACGGTAACAGGCACCGGAGTTAGACCAGACCATGCGAAGATCGAGGCCGTACAACACTGGCTCCAGCCTTGTAACGTGGCGGACGTGAGGTCCTTCTTGGGCTTCGCGAGCTACCACTGCCGGTTTATTCGAGACTTCGCGGAGATCGCGTGCCCCCTTACTATCCTCACGGAAAACGGCGCCGATTTTGTCTAGAAAGCTGAGCAGGCAATCGCTTTCTCGGACCTCCGGCAAGCTTTAGTAGTGGCCCCGGTGCTGCAGCACCCTCGTCCGGACTGTGAGTTCATCTTGGACACTCACGCGAGTAACTTTGCACTCAGCGGTGTGCCCAACTACTGCAGGACTCACTGCGAGCTCCTCGCGGTGGTAACCATGACCAAGCGGTTCAGGCATTACTTGTTGGGGTGGCATTTCCGGCTGCAGACTGATCACAGTTCGCTCTGGTGGCTCCTCAACTACAGTGAGGCCGACAGTTCGGAGGCCCGGTGGCTCGTCAAACACCAGGAGTAAGACATGCAGATTGAGTACCGCGCCGGGAAGCTGCATGGCATCGCTGACGGACTGTCACGTTGTCATAAGTGCAAGAACCCCAACTGTGCAGGGATGATTCCATTCCAGCGCGTTGGGGATTCTTCCTCAGACTCGGAATTGGACCTTCCGGGAAGGCCGCAGGCCGCCGCCCCCCTCTAACAACATGGCGGCCCGAGCCACAGGAGTCCACCCCCGCGTGAGGACCCGCCGTCACCGGCGATGGCGTCCTGCATTTGAACCGGAGGTGCGACTCAGCTCCAGCGAGTCTTCCTCGAGTCCGGCGGTGTACTCCTCGTGGGTACCCTCCGCGTCCTTGGATGAGTCTGAGTACGAGCGGTCTTTGCCCCCTGTGGTGATGGCCGCTGGTGCGCAGTCGGATGTATCGGATGAGGAGCCGAACTACTTGGGCGGCTACTCTCCGGCACAGCTGGCTGCGAAGCAGAGAGCTGACAGTGCTCTGGCACCGGTTATAAAGGCCATCAAGGCTGGCCAGAAACCCTTCAAGGATGAGCGGAAGACCTACAGGGAGGGGACCCAGTCTCTCATATCCCAGTGGGAACGGCTCGCCTTGAGGGATGGCCTCTCGTACCGGCGCTATGAGCCACCGAGCCCACTGCCCCCTATTTGGCAGTTGGTGTTTCCGGCGGAGCTGCGGAAAGAAGTACTCTATCAACTGCATGACCTCCGGGTGACCGGTCACCTGGGAATCCGGAGGACCAGCCATCGGCTACAACAGCGCTTTCACTGGCCTGGTAGCGGATTGGAGTGCAACGGTGGTGCGCAGCTTGCCCTCGGTGTCAGGCTCGCAAAGGAGTTCCGGCTCCTGGCCGCCACCCCTTAACCACGGTCAAGGCTGGTGCGCATTTCAACCGGATTACCTCGGACATACTGGATACTCATCGGGTCACTCCGCGTGGGTTCCGGTACATTCTGGTGATCTCAGACTATTTTACCAAATATACTGACGCCTATCCACTGCGGCGCCAAACCGCGGACGAGGTAGCTCGGTTGCTGGTGAATAGGTGGGTGGTTTACCATGGTGTACCTAAACAGGTACATTCAGATCAGGGCACGCAATTTGAGAGCAACCTGTTCCGGAACCTAGCACAGATGCTGGGCAGTACCAAGGTCCGGACCACCCCTTACAGGCCCCAGTCTGATGGACAGGTGGAACGGTTCAATCGATTTATCCTGAATATGTTAGCGGCCTTTGTAAATGATCGTGCGAATGATTGGGATGACCACCTCCCGTATGTCTTAATGGCGTACAGGTCGTCAGTCCACTCTTCGACCGGAGTAACTCCGCACGCGATGTTGTACGGCCAGGAACTCAATCTGCCCGTGGATATAATGTATCCAACTGTGGCGGAAACTGGTGCGATACCCCAGTGCAGTCCGGAATACGTGGAGTGGATTCGCCGCGCCCTGGCGAACGCCCATGATTTCGCGCGAGCGTGCCTGGACAAGTCTGCCATCCAGCAGAAGCGTGGCTATGACGCACATGCCAAGAGTAGGCCTGCTTTTGTGGAAGGAGTACAAGGGACCGCTCGTCATGGATCCGTGCATGCAGGATGCGGAACCGGATGATGTGCCTCTCCTGGACACTTCAGATGGAAGTCTGGATGACAATGCACCTGTTCTCGGCAATCCGCAGGTTCCCCCAATGCCTCCAGGACCTGCGGATGATGGGCGGCCACGCCGGAGACCCCGTGCGCCGACCCGATATGGGTGGGACTAATGTTCCGCTCATGCGGATGCGTCTGCGGTATCCATCTATCATACCAGGGATGAATTTTAGGTCGTTCCGTAGGAATCCGCACAACTTTACCCCATGAGTGGCCACTTCGTGGCTATCTCCGGAGTTGAGGTCCGCAGATATCTTTACGTCATAACGCCGCCGCTCCGCATCCGCCCTACCGTCGTTTCTAGCGCTAGTGACGTGCGGTAAGTCTATCCGCATCATGTGGACTGCTGTCCAGCATAGTTAACCCAACGCCTACACTGGCCGGACCACTTTTGTGGATTTGCCGGCACCCCTTGGTCCCGGGACAACCTCAGATATGGCCAGACTGCGGTTAGGATTTACGACCGCTACGGAAGGAGCGCCTTCCCACGGATATGGGGAACTGGCAATGGACGCGGGGATAGCGTCCAGATGTGTGGATCGATGTCTCGGTTCGTCCGTGGGACTCGTCCAGCGCTCCGGATGCTTTTGGGTGAGGTGATCGGGTATGCCCGTGCGCCACTTAAGTTTATAGTAGTTTAATGTTTCTAGCGGCAGGAAACCGTTTTACCATTATTTTTAATGGACCGGCTGTTAAGTCCGCACGTGCGGACCAGCCACGGCAGCGGGTGACGCTCATTTTCGCCCGGATCGCACCTTACAAAACACGGTCCAGCCGGAATGACCGGAACCCCGGCCTCCTTCTAAGAAGGGGGTCGTATTCTACATGTGCAGCATACTTTGTGGTTTTTAATCCCTATCATTACCATCGGATAAGGTCAATATGCCATGTTATGGTGATTGTCTGGATCTGGACTCTGTTCGCGGGCACGTCCGGACGAGACCCGGACGACTTCTCAACATGGTGGCCATTTTTGACGAAAAACGACCAATTTTGGACTTGTATAAATGTGACGTGCATAAGTTTCGTTGCCCTTGAATCGCTCGAAATGGGCCATGTTGAGAAAAAAATTGCAAAAATGAAAAAACTAAAAAATATCTCCCTCTCGAAATATTTTTAGGCATTTTTGTGCAAAATTTCAGAAAGATTTGATGGTAAACATTAAAGATAAAAATCTAGATGCACGACGACGACGACGACGACGAAGGACGACGGACGCAACGCCACGGTAAAAGGTTATCGGACCAAAGGTTCGGTTACCTAAAAAGGTCTCATCCAGCAGAGGCCTTCGACCGGGGGTCGTCCCGGACAGTGCACTGCAACTCCTTCTTCGCAAAATTTTCGACTTTTTTCCCACCTTCGACCGGGTCGATTAATGACACAATTGAGATAAGTTTGTGAAATTTCCTTTCTGGTGCAATGAAGGGTTGGAAATCAAATGATTTCCGCTCTCGAAAGAGGGGTGTAAAGAATTATGTTAATTTCGGTGTGATGTGATATCCGAAACGACTGGAGAATGGCAATTTATTGTTGTTTTCGTCTGACATAATCGTAACACCCACAAGTTAGTGGTTACCGTCAAATTAAGCACAATTTCTACCTTGCTGGGAGCGATAATTTCTCGTCATTGACCGCCAGTGCGGCAGCTATAGCTGATGACAGATGTTGTCGCTTGTATGTTATTTGCAAGGTCCCCCGGGATAGAAATTTTCATTTTCTACCCGTATTCACGGTTTGATTTGGAATCACCGGAGGGAAACGACTGCCCCCACATGAGTTTATAGCATTTGTATTTTGGTCCCACTGTCACTTAATATTGAGATTAGAGATTAGGAATCAATTGTGGACATATAGGAAGTGATATAGGCTGAATATTCTCGTGACCAGCGTAGTTAACCCAACGAAGAACGATAACGCTCATTCATATAGCTGTAGCGTTATGACGTGGTGTGCGCGAGTTGTGACACCACGGTTATGATGCTGCAGTGTGGGCGGATTTATAAGACATTCGGTGACACTATAGTAATGGGGTATACCTCTTTATCCTGGGGATATAGCTGACCTCAGGGACGAGGTCTCTCCGAAAGGGGAAAGCACTGTAGCGTTATGACGTGGTGTGCGCGAGTTGTGACACCACGGTTATGATGCTGCAGTGTGGGCGGATTTATAAAACATTCGGTGGCACTCCAGTAATGGGGTATACCTCTTCATCCTGGGGATATAGCTGACCTCAGGGACGAGGTCTCTCCGAAAGGGGAAAGCACTGTAGCGTTATGACGTGGTGTGCGCGAGTTGTGACACCACGGTTATGATGCTGCAGTGTGGGCGGATTTATAAGACATTCGGTGGCACTCCAGTAATGGGGTATACCTCTTCATCCTGGGGATATAGCTGACCTCAGGGACGAGGTCTCTCCGAAAGGGGAAAGCACTGTAGCGTTATGACGTGGTGTGCGCGAGTTGTGACACCACGGTTATGATGCTGCAGTGTGGGCGGATTTATAAGACATTCGGTGACACTCCAGTAATGGGGTATACTTCTTTATCGTGGGGTCGCCGAACCCTACATAGCTAACCATGGATATAAAACTCAATGATACAATGATACAATGCTTACATCAAATGTAGGTAACTTCGGATGTACGTACATAATGGAGAGAATTCAGACAATTTTTTCACATCATTAAACCAGTTTTTACAGCATGATGCATAATCAATGTTAAATATTGTTTTGGTTAAGCTATGTCCACTCATTTTGATCATTTTATTCCAAAATCGTGAACACACTATAATACTTTTACACCAAATGTCTCGTGAGAAACAACATGCGTATGCCTAGCTTGTGTTTATGAGCTTATGCTATTCCCGGTAAATGATGTAACGCGGTTTATCGGCTTGCACATTTGAATTTCCAACTGAACAAGAACTAGGATGTGTTGGTTACATTAATTTCTCGTCACATTGTGGTTTTGTTGCTGACAATTATTCATCTACACATTTAGTTTATGTCCCCGTGTAAGCCCTGTGCGTACAATCGATAATTCAGCACAAGCAGCCAACCATTTCTTGATTGTTTTGATTATTAATATAGCCATTGTTTATTATTTCTCGTTAAAATATTAAAGTCACCCTCTCGTGCTCTATCTGCTGGGAGTCGTAAAAACAGTCATCAGAGAAGCATGGGTCTGAAGATCTCAAGATGTCCTGCTTCACTGTACACGAGTACCCATAGACATCGTAGGGTCTGAATGAAAAACACAAAACACAATTGCCTGCCTAACTTGATCTAGAACTATATATCCTCAATATAGATGAAGGTATCGACTGCATATAGTATATGGAGTAGGCAATCAGTCGTTCACAGTCCAGGCTTGTCAAGAAAAAATAAAATGTTTAAACTGGTAGTAGAAGTTCAACTTTATGCGTATATAAAAATGAAAATATCCCAATGATCATGCGGGTAATTAGCAAGAACAGGCATCGTATCAATTATTAAGAATGCATTGTGTCTGACAATAAACTAAGTAGAAAACCAGCACGAAAATGAGATACAACATTAACTTCAAAGTATTTCCTCTGATTATGTTTATCTGTACGACAAATGCGACTGATCATCCTAATTATCGAGTGTCATTCGAAGACGTCAAGAAGAAACCCCACATTTCCCAATTGTTTGACACTGTACCAGCGGACAACTGGTCGGGATGTCTGAGGACTTGCAGCCCGTTCACTGGCTGCCGGGCTGCTGTGTACCGGGTCAACCTCAGGGCGTGTGGACTGTACAACACACCTGATCTCAGTGCACCATTAGTGAACTTGGAAAGAGCTGCGATCATGGAAACTTGTGAGTGTCACCGTTCACGTGTCACTGTCATCCAGTCAAACTTAAGTGCACCCAGAGCTATGTAACAAAACCATGCAACTGCCGCGCTGAAACGTTCGTTAGGAACGGTCACGTGATCTACAAAGTCCACTTGCGAAGACACCGTTCGCGGAAGAACCGTTCGCGGAAGCACGATTGCGGAAGCATCATCAGCGGAAGCATCGTTCGCGGAAGAACCGTTCGCGGAAGCACGATTGCGGAAGCATCGTCAGCGGAAGCATCAGTCGCGGAAGCACCGTTCGCGGAAGAGGAGCCTTCGCGGAAGAACCGTTCGCGGACGCAGTCTTCACCACGTGGAGAAGAGTGCGGAAGATACGTTCGCGGACGAAGATGCGCGCGCAGCCACCCTGGCTATATAAGGGAGAGCGGACGGCCGCTCTGAGAGCACTGCAACAGCGACATCGACCGTGGGGAGATCGTCACCGCCACAGCCAAGGGACTCGACGAACTCCGTGCGGACGACTCCTTCTTCAGGGCCTTAGAGTCAACCGGGATTAGACCGACTACCTGGAGAAACCATTCGACTAAACGGGACGGGAAACTTCAACGGGAAGGGACAGAGAGACGCCGCCGGCTAAGAACTCTTTTTAGTTGTGCCCTCGTGCACTATTTATTTTTGAAATGTGATCATACAGTGCTCCATGTCTGAACTTCATATTTGTACGTCACGTGGGTGACCAGCCATACAATTGTAAGTTGATTTGATGTATATAAATCTTCAATTTATTTACATCTGAGTTGCTTCTTGCCTAAGTGAAGCCGGTAAGCTACGGAGTGATGATACACCAGCGTTGGGGAACGCCAGATTAGTGACGGCTCTCGAATCACAACGAGCGGGAGTTACATAAAGTCTATACGATCAGAGAAACCAGGTTTTTTGGGCCACACCGAAAACAAGTCATTACCAAACGTCACAACTTGGCGCACGTGACCAGGATCCCCGAGGGTCTACTGCCAGGGAACGAACCTCAGCATCACTCATGTCCGGCGAAAACGACGAAACTGCCCCAGGGAAGACAGGAGGTGAAGAGGAAGACTCTTCGCGGACGGCCTCACTTGCGGACGAGGAAGACAGCGGTTCGCGGAAGCCGACCTTTGCGGAAGAGGGAGACGACCGTTCGCGGAAGATGTTCGCGGAAGACGACCGTTCGCGGAAGACGTTCGCGGACGACAACCGTTCGCGGAAGACGACCTTGGCGGAAGAGGCCGACGACCGTTCGCGGAAGACAACGTTCGCGGAAGACGACCGTTCGCGGAAGAGCAGCTTCACAGCCAGGGGTAGACGGGACGTTTCGACGAGTGAGGAGCAACCAGGGAGGTCGAGACCTTCCATGGGCCAGTCGACTAGTCAACAGAGACCCCGGAGCCAGACACCCGACAACCGTTTTCTTTTCAGACACGACTCTGGGTGGCAGCACGATCGAGACAGGGAGAGGTCAACCTACCTTGAGAGCGTTAGGAGGGGCCCCGAGTTCCGACGAGTGCTGGGACCAGAGTACGTCAATCTGGACGGGGAGGACGGCGAAATCTGGGCGAGGAGGGATCGGCTACAGCTACCGGAGCAGAGTCCAAGTGTGGCACCTCCAGAGAATGCAGCATTGAGACGGCTTTGGGACCAGTCCCAGCAGCAGTCTGGTGCAACAGGGCAGCGGTCTGGTGTGACGAGTCGACAAACGGGAGTGACTGGAGGACGGGTTACTTGGGCTCCGACCCAAGAGAGCAGCTCGAGAGGGAGAGGACTTTTCGCGGAAGAGAACATTCGCGGACGAGAGGCATTCTTCGGCGACAGGGACGCTTGCAGCCGGGGATCCTTCGTGGATGAACGGGCTCGTGGGCGAGGGGGAGTCTTTGGTGACGAGGACGCTTGTGACCGGGGAGGGCCCTTCGCGGACGACCACGTTCGCGGACGAGGACGACTCGCAGAAGAGAGTGTTCGCGGAAGAGAGGAGTCTTCACCCAGACGGCGGCTCGACGAAAGGAGTGATCCAGGCGACCATTCTTCCTTTCCAGTTTTTCAGAGTAGACGGGGAAGACCATTCGCGGATGAGCCGGTTCGCGGAAGACTCGCGGAAGATGGCGTTCGCGGACGTGCATCTTTTGTGGAGGGACGTCTCCGAGACATCTTGGCGGACGAGCCCGTTCGCGGAAGACTCGCGGAAGACAGCGTTCGCGGAAGAGGCCTGTTCGCGGAAGAACTTCTTCGGGAGCTGTTGGCGGAGGAGTCCGTTCGCGGAAGGTTCGCGGAAGACAGTGTTCGCGGAGGGTTCGCGGAAGACAGCGTTCGCGGAATAGAGAGGTCTTCACCCAGTCGACAACCGAGACAGCCAGCCTCCTGGAGAAATCCAGCTTCTATTTCAGTCACCCAGGGAGGCCGGAGACAGCACCCTTTCTCATCATCGGGCGATGAGGGGCCTTCATCTGATGGAGGGACCGACAGCAGCCATGGTTACCCAGGACGGGGGAGGAGACCACCGAGGCGGGGACCGCCGCTGCACCGACGAAGCCCTAGGCCGAGACGGAGGCAGGAGGACTCGTCGTCCGAGGACAGCACAGCCTGGAATCAGAATGGCAGAAGGAACCGGAAGATGCTGACCCCTGACAAGTTCGATGGGACTTCCATAGAGTGGCCGGTGTACCGGGCCCACTTTGACGTCATCGCAGAGGTCAACGGATGGAGCAAGCGGGAACAGGGCGTCTACTTAGCCGGGAGCTTGACAGGAGAGGCGCGACGAATGCTGACCAGCCTGAGTCCTGCAGACCGGAGGGACATCGACGTTCTGACCGACAAGCTGACCCTACGATTCGACCCTGACTGTCAGGAGGAGTCCTACAAGGCGACCTTGGGACAGAGAACCCGCAGGAAGGCAGAGACACCCCAGCAGTACGGCTATGAGTTGCAGCGACTGGCCGGCCGTGGTTATCCGGATCTGAACTCTGCAGCTCAGGAGGCTATCGCCTTAGACCACTTCTGGAAGGGCCATCCAGAAGGGGACATGAAGGTGATGGCGCTCATGAGGAAGATGAAGACCATGGAGGAGGCCATAGCGTTCGTGACCCAGTACGAATGTGTCAAACCCAAGCCTGGGAAGCCGGTGATGTCCATAGAGTCGGAGGACTCCGAGCCAGCTCTAGGACGGGTCCTACAGCTATTAAAGAACCAGCAGGGAGGCGAGATTACCACCAGTGGGCAGCAGAGCAACCAGCCGAACGAAGCGGGTCTACCCAGACTTCCCTACTTCAAGGGGCTCTTTGAGAGCCAAGACAGGAAGCTGGATCGACTAATCGAGCTGTGTGAGCAGGTGCTATCCATCAAGCCGAGGGCCGCCACTGCTGAGAACAAGGGACCAAGCGCTAGGCCGGGACCAGATGACTGTTGGTACTGTGGGAAGCCGGGTCATCGGAAGTACCAGTGTCCAGATCGGCCGCCACCTCGGACCAAGGAGGAGCGCTTGAGTCGACTAATCGAGGAGATTGGTGAGCGGAACAGTTTGACAGACGAGGAGTCGGAAAACCAGTAGGGCTCATACCAGCCCCCAACCGTATGGGCCATTGGCAGGTGTGTGCACGGCTTCACAGGCGAGAAGCTCGACGAAGACGTGAAGAACACATTGCCAGGGGGGAATTTTTAGTTTCACAGATTTTTAATAGGTTTTTCCGGTGTGCATCCGAAGTAACTGGATGGGCACAGGAGGAGCTCGAGGATCGAATTCTCGACTATATGGAGGGCAAGCCTGTCAACACAGACGGGAGTGCCAATGTACAGCAAACTGATGGAGCCGCGGAGCGTCTAATGACCCGCGGAGACGTCGACGAAATGCAGACCGATGGAGCCGTGGAGCGTCTGGGGACCCACGGAGACATCAACGAGGTTTCTGCTAGCAGCAAGGAGAACCAACAGGTTACAACCTTGAGGCTGGAGGCTGCGAAACAGCAGGGACCCCCCTATGCAACTGAACCACAAGCGGCCGTGAAAGAGGAGACGGAGGGCCGGTGGAGCGGAATGACCAAGGGGCCAGCGCAGCAGCTATTGCTGGTGGACGACTCATTACTTATCCGGAGCGGCGGTTCCGAGGGGAGTGATTCCCTTAAGACTGACAGAGAGGACCAGGGTGGTGCATCACTGTGGGTGGACGACTCAGTACTTATCCAGGGCGGCGTCCCTGAGGAGAGTGGCAGCTCTCTTAAGATTGACAGAAATGGCCAGGTGGTGTCGCTGTCAGCCGGTGCCCGAGGCACATTGGCGTGGTATGCGGCGTGCCACGTTATGGGGAAGGCGACTCGTATGTTGGTGGACACGGGTGCCTCTTCCACCGTTCTGGACGAGTGTCTCTTCGACCAAATGGATGACGAACATAAAGCAATGATAAGGCAGACGAGAATAAGGTTACGGGCAGCAACCGGAGACGACTTACAGGTTCAAGGAGAGATGACAGTTCAACTTCTACTGGGCACACGACTCGTGTCGGCAGACGTACTGGTAGCCAAACTAGGGATCCCGGGAGTGTTGGGGCTTGATGTACTTCAACAGATTGGGGGACAGCTGGATCTGCGTAAGGGCGAGTGGCAGGTGGGCGACACTACCGTAGTGATGAGCTCGGGCCACGAGGACGCCGTCTACACACTGGTGACGGAGGAGACGGTCGTCTTGCCACCCTTTTCAGAGATGATGGTGGACCTCAAGCTGACAGGAAGTGAGGGAGGAGTTCCGAAGGCCGGCCTCGTGCAGTCCGCAAGAGAGCCGTTGGAGGACGACCCCCTCGTAGTGGGACGAGCCCTGGTACGACCCCGAGGACGCCTGGTACCGGTGGTACTTCTGAACGCCGGCGCTGGAGCTTGCACTGTGCTGATGGGGACCATCCTAGCCGAGCTTCACGGAATAGAGGCCGTGATCGACCTGGGATTTCGTCCCGATGGAGGGAAAACAACCCAGAATGAACCTAAAAGGGAACAGTGGTACCGGGAGGAGAGCGGGAGGGAGCATGAGCCCCTTACACCAAACTCCACCAAGTGGCGGAACCGGACGCCTGAGCAGCCCGAAACCAGAGTGCACGCCATGCACGCAGAATCGTCGACGAAGACACCAGAGTGCCCGGAGCATCTAAAACCGCTCCTGGAGGGAATGCATCCGGACTTGACGGAGAAGGAGGTGGAGGTCGTCAGTTGTGTCAACAACCGCCGTCTAAATGAAGTCACCCAGAAGGATGCGTACCCTCTGCCTTGAGTCGACGAAAGATTTTACATCTTATCAGAAGGACGACGGAGATGGAGCTCGACAACCATTGGAGCGAGGCTCATCAGCAGGTGTTCGAGGCGCTGCGTCAACCTCTGACCAAGCGCCCCCTGCTGGTGTACCCTGATATGAAGCGTAGCAAGACCCAAAGGAGAAGAGGAGGCCTGTCCGACTCAGGAGGAGTGTCCCCTACCCCTGGAGGACTTCTCTGATGAGGATTTGCTTCCTCCGATCAGCGGAGAAGGATGGAGCCCAGGAGGACCTCAAGTCAACATCGTATTGGAGGTCCCTGTTGAGCCCTTGATGGAAGATCACTATTGCGGAGATGGAGTCGGGATATTCCAGATCTGGGAGGTGCGCCGCCAGGAGGACCCGAGGACGACTGCAGAGCCGACCGAGGAGTCCCTGCCTGAAGACCGGAGCCCCCCACGACCGGTGAGCCATCAGCTAGAAAGGGTGGCGATGGATATTCTGGAGCCCGGGACCATCAACAATATAAAAAGGTGCTGGTTTACCCGTGAAACCGACGCCTGGATACCCAATCCGGACGATGTGACCCCAGTCCGGACCCCCAGTGATGACGAGGGACGAGTGGAAAACAGCGGGAATGCAGTCCAAACGATGTAAACGACGACGGGAGCGTTCGCGGAAGTACCGTTCGCGGAAGCACGTTCGCGGAAGCAGCGTTCGCGGAAGAACCGTTTGCGGAAGCAAGCGAAAAACGTTATTTCGTTCCACGACAATGTTTTTTCCCCCAGATCCCTGGTCCGCGCCTTTTCTATATAAGCAGGCCGGCCTACGATTCCGTCATCACTTCAACCATGAACACACCAACTCTGCAGATCATTGAGATACCCGCATTTGCAGACGAAGATTTCGGGGACGTTCCAGATTTCGACTTGGCTGACTTTCTGCCCCTTGAAGTCGACAAGATGAGCGACCCACCTACCAAGATAGACAAGCCTGACCGAAAGCGGGAGCGCTCGAGGAGCCGGGAGCGTCGTGAGGAGCCCCGAGGAGGTCGACGGTCCCCTGCCCGGAAGTTGTCCACCGAGAGAGGGCGATGCTGGTGCAGCCCCTGCCGGATCCACGTGACGGCATCCAACTTTAGCCGACACGTGGCGACCAAACACACGCAGAAGGAGGGGCGGCACCTCTGCAAGATGTGCAGCCAGCGATTCGCCCGCCGAGCTGACAGAGACCGGCATGAGACGTCGCATGCCAGCGGCAACACCCTCAAGCCAGGACGGAGGAGGACGACGACCGACACGCCCGTGTCCGACCCCCGAGATGGTCCGACTACTGTGTCTGCCCCTGAGCTGAAGACTGTCAGCTTTGCGGCCAGCGGGACGACCAGCTCCACGCCATCAAGCCCCCGGGAGGACGCCCCCAGGTCAGAGGACGCCCCAGACCCCGAGGACGACCCCCCGAATAGCGAAGAGGAACCGGAGTCTCAGCAGGAGCGGAGAGAGGCGGAATCCCCGGAGGCCCCCACCCCCGAGGACGACGGACCCCCCGTTCCCAGAGACTCGGCCCCTACCTACAAGCCCCTAGACCTGAGTTGGTACCTCAAGCCCGTTCCGGAGGAGGAGGACCAACTGCGACCGTATGTGGAGGGCCTGGGCAGAGCGGTCACTGCCGGAGAGAAGGCCCTGGAGGACCTGGCATCCACGATAGCCATGGGACGACGCCACCTCACCCAAGCGGAGGCTCGGCTCCAAGCCAAGGAGGAGCAGAGACAGCTCGAGGCCGAGGTGCTGCAGCTGCGAGGGGAGGCCTCTCAACGAGAGAAGAGCCACCGGAAGGAGCTGCGAGCCCACGTCCGAGAGACCAAGCTGCTCCGGGAACAGCTCCGAGCATACACAGACACTCGGGACAGGCTGGCGGAGACGTCCGAAAGCGAGGTGGATCGCCAGTGAAGTGGAGGGAGAGAGCCCTGTAAACAACAGACAGGCAGGAAAAGACGAAGAAGGAGGAAGAAGAGAAAAGAAGAGAGAGAAAGGATCAACGGGGACGTTGATCTCCAGAAAGGGTGGAGTTGTAACAAAACCATGCAACTGCCGCGCTGAAACGTTCGTTAGGAACGGTCACGTGATCTACAAAGTCCACTTGCGAAGACACCGTTCGCGGAAGAACCGTTCGCGGAAGCACGATTGCGGAAGCATCATCAGCGGAAGCATCGTTCGCGGAAGAACCGTTCGCGGAAGCACGATTGCGGAAGCATCGTCAGCGGAAGCATCAGTCGCGGAAGCACCGTTCGCGGAAGAGGAGCCTTCGCGGAAGAACCGTTCGCGGACGCAGTCTTCACCACGTGGAGAAGAGTGCGGAAGATACGTTCGCGGACGAAGATGCGCGCGCAGCCACCCTGGCTATATAAGGGAGAGCGGACGGCCGCTCTGAGAGCACTGCAACAGCGACATCGACCGTGGGGAGATCGTCACCGCCACAGCCAAGGGACTCGACGAACTCCGTGCGGACGACTCCTTCTTCAGGGCCTTAGAGTCAACCGGGATTAGACCGACTACCTGGAGAAACCATTCGACTAAACGGGACGGGAAACTTCAACGGGAAGGGACAGAGAGACGCCGCCGGCTAAGAACTCTTTTTAGTTGTGCCCTCGTGCACTATTTATTTTTGAAATGTGATCATACAGTGCTCCATGTCTGAACTTCATATTTGTACGTCACGTGGGTGACCAGCCATACAATTGTAAGTTGATTTGATGTATATAAATCTTCAATTTATTTACATCTGAGTTGCTTCTTGCCTAAGTGAAGCCGGTAAGCTACGGAGTGATGATACACCAGCGTTGGGGAACGCCAGATTAGTGACGGCTCTCGAATCACAACGAGCGGGAGTTACATAAAGTCTATACGATCAGAGAAACCAGGTTTTTTGGGCCACACCGAAAACAAGTCATTACCAAACGTCACAGCTACAAGCATCGAATGCATTGATATGACGTAATGATGACCCGCTCTCTTATCTCGATATCACACATAATAAATACTTCACACTTCCGCGATATATTCAATGGAAAGTACCCCTGGGTACCGAAAATGTCTCAGAGAGTCAAACTGAGCCCCCATTAGGCATAGATTATCATATTCATCCACCGATATGAAACTGACCAATCAGGGAGCCAAACGTAGTTCAAGTTTTTGTCGCATGCTTGTCTATAATACTTTATATTCACTGCTCAGCAGCAATCTGTGTGTTGTATGATGTAGTGTGTCTCAAAGGGTGGACAAATGAAAAAAACAACAACAACAACATGTAAACAATTCTTAGGACCCTTATTGTTCTTGATATTCATTAATGATATAAAGGTTGACATAAAAAGGGAAACGTATCTGTATGCCGATGACACTGCACTCATGAAAGTGATCACTGACCCCAGTCAGAGTATACATGAATTAAATCTGTATTTAGATACTATATGTCAATGGGCTAATCAGTGGGCAGTTTCGTTCAGCCCTTCTAAATCAAAATTGATGATTTTGTCCAAGAAACGAAATCGAATACACTACGATGTTTTTTTTTTTTGTTTTTTTTTTTTTTAAATAACTTTATTCGTTCTGAAAAGAAGTGTATATTAGCTTCATACACAAACAACACCTACTTACACACAGTTCTCAAGTCTCAACAAGTAATACAAGTTATCAATCTGTACAGCAATTCAGATTGTAAATTTTAGCATTATATAGAGAAAAAAATCTACAACCATATATAGTGAGATATTTAACAGGAAGCAAGCTAAAATACACACGATAATACCACACGCCTACTTTGTATTATTTACTTTAGAATAAATCGGTGCCCATATACCTTGCTGTTTCGAACGGAAAGTTTCATCTTTCAAGTTAAAATCATTTATCATGTTTTGCTTTATAAAATGTTTTGCTCCCGCAATGCTCACCGCCTGTTCCTTACATTTCTTAACATATATATACCTTTTAACTAAAAGTATTATGGAATTTTCCAAGGGTTTATTCAGACTGTAAATTCCCAAAAGTATAAATTCTGAATTAATGAATGGATAAATATCTAAATCCGGTAATAACCAATCCGCAATTCCGTACCAAATTTTCAATTTCGTGGGACATACATGGAAGAGGTGTAACAAGTCCTCAATGGCATTCGGGCAATATTCACAATTTGCATTATTCTTTATATTATACAGGACAAGGAGCTTATTTGTAGGGAGAATGCGGTGTAGGATTTTATATTGGAAGGATGTGAGTTGTTTGTTAATAGAAATTGCATTCGCTAGATCAAAAATGTTACTCCAGTCTTCATATGTTAGTTGTATTGCAAGACATTCATTCCATTTGTGAATACATTTTACATCATACGGAAGTTTGACGATTATTTGGTTGTATATTACTTTACAGACCTTTTGCTTCGCGCCCACATTTCTAATAATTTCCCCATTGTCTTGTCCCCGTCCGTTATAGATATTCAGTAAAAAGTGTCTGTTAACCACAGGTATTGATTGAATTATGGTCATGTAATCTAGAAAATTGAAATCTATTCCGAAGTTATGTTTAATACCCTCCCTGGTGTGGAAAGTGCCGTTTTTTGTTAAAAGTTGTTTATAATAAACCAAACCTTTTTCAATAAAATAGTTTTTACGATGTAGAATGTTCGTGTTTTTGATATATTGCGAATTCCATATAACTGTATCCGATATTTGTTCAACAATTGGGGTGGATTGTACATTCTGCCTGTAATAGACCCATGAATCAAGCACATTTTTCCAAAAGTTATTATTTATCAACTTGCCCTTCTCTTTGATAAATTGAACGCTTCCTTCAAATAGCAAATTTACATGTTTTTCCTTTAATATTACCGAAACAACACTCATCCATGAGTTAGCAATTGATGATTTATTAATTTTATTTATCCATGCAAGTTTTGAAGCTTTACAAAAAGCATCAAAATGTAACATTTTTTGTCCCCCGATTTTAATTTCCTGAACCAGTAAATTAAACTGAATTTTTGGCCTTTTTGAATTCCAAATAAATTTAGACAGGATATCATTGATTTCCTTTTGATACTGTGGTTGTGGATTTGGAAGGACTGCCAAAAGGTGTACGAGTTGGGGAAGAATGTGCATTTTTACTACTGTAATCCTACCCGGAAGCGTGTATGTGTGTTTCGAATAAAATTGTAAAATATTTTTAATTTTATTAATTTTTCCTCTGAAATTTTGGTCATCCATATCATTTAGGTTAGTAGAAAAACTTATTCCCAGAAGCTTAAACGAAGATGAAAACGGTATATTTAGGACCGGGCATATATTGTCTTGAGGAGGTGGCCCTAATTTAATTGCTTGAGATTCGTCAACATTGATTTTCAATCCCGATGTTTTTTCAAAATTATTTAGTATATGGATAACTTCTTTTGTAGAATTTTGATTACCATTGAGTATTAGGAAGGTATCGTCTGCGTATTGACCTATTTTGACTTCGAGGTTCCCGAAATATAAACCGCGTATATCTCTACATTTAATAATGGCTTGAGCTAAAGGTTCAATTGCTAGGATAAAAATATACGGTGATAAAGGATCACCCTGTCTACACCCCAGACCTAATGCAAAGAATTCTGAAAAATGGCCATTATTAATGACACAACTCTGGGCCCCATTATAAATAATATCGAACCATCCGATAAAATTTGCACCAAAATTATATGCGGCGAGTACCTTCCTGATATATGACCACTCTATCGAATCGACTGCTTTCTCAAAATCTAATAGTAGTAGCAATCCCTCCCGATTAGAATCCTTACAGTATTGTATTATATCGTAAACCATTCTTGTATTTTCTTCGATAAATCTGTCTTTCAAGAATCCCTTTTGTTGTAACCCTATTATTTGTGGGAGTACAGATTTCATTCTTTTTGCCAAAACACTTGTTATAATTTTATAATCGGAGTTTAATAAAGAAATTGGACGCCAGTTTTTCAAGAATTCCCTGGGTTCATCTCCTTTTGGTATACAAGTAATAATCCCACGTCGCTGAGTAATAGATAATTGTCCCTCTGTAAATGCCTCTCTTATAGATCTAAGTAAGAAATAACCTAATTCATTCCAAAATGTTTTATACATTTCTGCTGGAAAACCATCTATTCCCGGAGTTTTATTTTGTTTCATGTCGTTTATTACTGTTTTTATTTCTAAGGTGAAATCTTTTTCGCAAATTGAGCTAAGCTGGTCAGAAAGTGGATTAACGATACCCCTACCTAAAAAAGTATTTATGTTATTGTCCTGCTCCTTTTTGTTGATTTTAGTATTATATAGATTTTGATAATATTTCTTGCTTTCTTGTAGAATATCTTTAAACTCATAAACAGCTTTACCGTTAATATCTAATTTGTTAATTGTTTTGCTAATATAGTTTTTTTTTTCGAGATTTGCGAAAAATTTGGTTGGCTTTTCACCTTCTTCTATCCATTGTAGTTTTGTCCTCAAAATCATGCCTTTAATTGTTTCATGTCTTAAATCTTGAAGTTCATCTTGAGGGGAAATAATTTTATCCATGTACTGACTTGTGTGTTGGGTGTCTCGATGCGATTCAACTAATTGTTTTAACTCTTTTTCTATATGTTTTTCTCGATTATGCGAATCTCGTCTTTTTTTGCTACAATAGGGTATCGTTACTTTTCGAATTTCCATCTTTATCGTCTCAAAAGAAAGCTGGTCACTTATTGTTAACTTAACATCAGGGTTAGAGAGATCCTCACCTTCGACAGCATATCTAGTAATGTTTTCTTCCACAGTATTTTTCACAAGAGATTTAGGGGCCGGTCATTATTTATCAGGTGGGGGGGGGGGGGGTAAAAACTGGGGGGGTCACACTTTCATTTTCAACATTATTGGGGGGGGGGGGGGGTCATACTTTTATTTTCGATGGGACTGGGGGGGTCGGAGTTTGAAATTGAGTTAATTTGAGAAAATCTGAATAGTAAAATAGTTAAATAATTAGGTGGAAACAATTCACTCAATATCAGTACATGGACTGATTGGAGTACGTGATGGAATTTCAGAACATTTTCAGTAAAACCATAATCTCACTCAAACCGGATCCCGCAGAGGACCATCCAGGAACACCAACATCGAGAGATGCCGCAATCCGTGTCCATCAGGGCTCAAAATTTCTAATTTTGTCCAGGAGCCAAAGGCTCTATTTCGCACCTATTCAACAATTTTTAGGAGCCTATTGGCTCCTAGAAGCATATTTCAATATTACCTTAAACCGATTTTCATCAGCCAATTTGCTCGAGAGCTCTATTGCCTGGGGGCGAATCTGAAAGCCTATGGCTACCCATTAGTGGCAATTCTGAGCCCTGATGTGCATTGATCAACGCTCATCACTCAGATTGAAACATTGTCACCAAGAATCAATTTTGGACCCAACGGAGCAGCACTATGTAGTTGAACACGGTGCCAGCAAGGATGAACCCAGATCAGCAGGGTCCTGTCACAAACCAACCACGGATCAACCAGTCCATATCACCTTGAGCATATATATCATCCCTTACGATGAACCCGAACCAGCATGCCAGAACCACAGACCAGTTTTCCACTCAAAATTTGTCAACACATGACCCCACTGAGGATATTCCCCGAAGATCTCAGGACTATCGCAAACCACCATGTAAAAGACATGGACCTTTTCACACAGAATGGCAAAATAGTCCTGGATTGGCCCGGATGACCCGGGTAGTAAATCTGACTCACATGATTTGGATGGTGGCAGAACATTATGAGCCAATCATAGAGCCAACACAGACCTGATCCAAGACTAGAAAAAAAAAATTCTGAACGGCCTGATTCACCAATTCTTCCCGGCTCATCAATGATATGTGGAAGAGCCCTGTATTTTTCGCGAGTTCGCTATGGTGTCTAGTCAGTCCGTGAGGGTTTTCATACATTTTTTCCATTCCATCAAAATTTCGGAGTCAAAGAATCAACTGAATCATCTTTGACCTAGGTCTCGAGTGTTTCAAGTGAGCTCCGGAATGATGGCTCGTGTAGTGAAAAAGAATATGCTAGTATCATACAAGTAATAATTGTTGTAATGGCATTCACACTTGAAGCGAAGGAATGGTGGATACACGGAGAGCACAAATCATAATATTCACTGACCTTATAGTATCATAAATTTGCGACAAAAGACACAATTGTTTCAATAGCAATGTAAATAAAGCGTAAAAAGCATTCAAGTATCATATATATTATGATACTGGTGCGTTTTAATTGTCATCAATTGTGAAGCATAGCCTTATATTCCTAAATGGGGATTGGGGGGTCATACTTTTATTTTGGATCTTGGTGGGGGGGTCATAGATTGGTTTTCGATATCGGTGGGGGGGTCAAACTTTCAAAACTCATTTCTCGGAAAAACCATCCAGCCCCCCCACCCAGTAAATAATGACCGGCCCCTTATATGTTTCGTCTTGTAGAAGGGATGTGTTAAATTTCCAGAAACCCCTAGCCCGTTCTTCATTAGACATTTTTATTTCCACTGTTACAAATGAATGATCTGATCGATATCCCGTTTTCAGTTTCACATAATTAATTAGAGCCATAATATCGGATGAAACCAAAAAGAAATCTAACCGGGACATTTTGATTGGATTTCGATTGAACCAAGTGTACTGATTTGCATTGGGATTCAAAACTCGCCATGGATCTACTAAATCGTACTGGTTTTTCATCATCAGAACGGTTTGTCTGCTTTTTACATTATTATCTTTAATATAATTCTTTGTGTCCAGTTGTTGATTCTGGACTAGATTCCAATCTCCACATATGATAACGGTAGACGTATTCGCATTAGTTATATGTGTCATAATACTCGTATAGAAATCTGGTTGGTCATTATTAGGACCATACAGTGTGATCAGGCAAACATGCATATCCATTATATCTAATTGTGTCACAATAAAATTACCCATTGGATCCAATATGGTATCTAATATTTTATATTCCAGATTTTCGGCGAACAATATTGCAGTGCCACGGGAATTCGAACTACCGCAAGAAATAAGTACTTTACCATTCCAATCTTTCTCAAATTTGGACATCATGTCTGTACTGCAATGAATGTCTTGCAAACAATATATATGGTGCTGCATTTTTTTCAAATATTCAAAAACATCTCTGCGTTTCACACTGTTGTTTAGACCTCTCGTGTTGAGGGTGCTCACTTTTAAATAAGTCATAATGCTTGCTCTCGAACTTTACATAACGACAAAAGAAAAACAAGAGGAGAAAAGGAATAAGGTGAAAAAAACAAAAAAACAAAACAAAACAGGTGGAAATACGTGATATAAGGAACGTGAAAATAGGGTGCAGAAAGAAAAAAAAAAGTGATATTAATTGTGTGGACGGAAACTGGACGCGATCTACGGAACGCAAACGCACACACAAAACTCCGGCTGTTTTTATTTCGATATGAGCTTTCAGTATTATGTTTATTCGATGGGAACATATCGATATATACACTACATGATAGTGCCACTTGTTCCTTCTGTATAGTTCCAGAGTGAAACAGAGAGTAACAGACTTGTAACAGAAAACAATACATTTAGACTCAAATATTGTTTCATTTTCTATTATTGTCTTGAATTTCACTTCTTGGTTATACGTACAAACCCTGATACTGGTCGTATCATGTGTATGTCCACCTGCTTCCACGTTTACCATTATCTCAAGTGTTCTGTGCTCTCGAGAACGATCAAGAGTACGTGGTGGGAGTTATCAAGATATACACATACAGTGCATACATGCATTTACACACATATATATACATAAACATATGAATATACACACATGTATACACCTACCCCCACACACACATACACCTCCACACACACATACATACATATATACATTATACATATAAATATGTATCCACACCGACACACATCTACATTAATACTTACATCCACACACATACATATACCTGTACTCACATATAGATACTTCCACATATGGTCACTTACACTCACTTATTTGTATATACATATATCATACGTACTTCATCTTCAGTTGTCATTCCAACACGCCTGATGCCTGAGCATAATTTTATGTTCACATCGTTTGTTGAGTACATTAATTTTTTTTTTTTTTTTTTTGATCTTCTCTTCAATAATACAACAGCATTGCCATCAACAGCATACAACAGCATTGCCATCTCGGTGTCATTTTATGTGAGGATATATCCTGGGCAAGTCATATTCACGATAGGATTGCGAAAGCAGGACCCATGATAAACATGCTAAAACGTGTGGCTAATATTTTACCAAGGAAGTGCAAAGAAAACATTTACAAAACAATTATTAGGTCAATCCTGGAATATGGCTGTTTGTTCTATAACAACTGTACTAGTAATTTGTGCAATATATTGGAAAAATGTCAAAGATCTGCTGCCATATCTTGTATAGGTGAGTAATACTGCTCTCCTATCAGAATTGTGTAGGCAAACACTGAAAACACGTCGTGATTACTATCTTTTGACTACAATGCACAAAATTATAAATTAACCATTACCTTATATAATCACAGCTTTTCATCTGAAGAACGCAGCTCAGGGTGTGAATGTAACCTGCTCCTCGGTGCACGCAGCACACAATGGGCCTTGTGAGGGCGCTGTTGATGGCTTTGTGCCACCGAGAACCAATGTAGAGCATGGAACTCAGTGGTGGGGGGCTCGCAACATGGCAGCAGGCGGCCGTGACTGGATCAAGCTGACCTTCTCAGAGCCGAAGGACGTTCTCGCTGTGCAGCTCTATCACAGATGCCGTGAAACAACTCAGTGTATTGCACTGGAACTCAGCTTCAGTGACGGATCTCCCCAAAAGGTATATCATAGACTGATGGGCATTTAAACCGTATGTCACATCTTGAATCCTTATTGAATGTAGCTCTAGGAAAGCGCATGATATGATAATTGGGCCGATTGATAAAGCTGCGATACTATCAGCGTGTCTGACTGTGAATATCCAAAAAAAAAAAACGGTAAATGAGTATGATTCTTTCATTTAAATGTACTTCATGGTTCCATTCTGATTGTTTTATAATTTCATTCCAGTGTCAACGGGTAAATCTATTGTTGAAAATCATTCAATTAATGTCGATAATCCACTTTTTTTTCTTCTTGTGGACATAGTTTTTGTTGCAGATCAATAGAATGTGCAATCATCATCCGGACAATCACGGCTGTGACAATCAACCAGGTGAGACGTACTACATCCCACACAGAAGGACAACCTATGTGAGAATAGCCTGCTCCGTCCCCTGTCCAACCGCAACAGGTAATTTTGGTCTCCGAGAGGTCTTGATCTGGGTGATGTGAACGTCTTTCAGCTTCATCGTGAGTTCACTGTTCATTGTTGAGTTTACTTGAACATTGAATAACAATATAACGCCAATGAACGTGTTAAACATAAAATGATATAGAGTTTATTTTCTTCATCCAAAATGTTATTTTAGATTTTGCATGCATACTTGATTCTGATATGAAAAAGGCATTTACTGTGGTTCCATGGTATCAAACTTCTCAGTTGTGATCGGTCTCTTGGCTCCGGTTGAAGTTGGCTCACAGTTTTGGTTAAGATATGTTCTCCGGTTTCGGTGGAGTTTGGCTCCACGGCTGAATATGGATCCTCAGTTATCAGCAGGCCGTCTTGATTGGTAGCATGATCAAGCCTCCAGCTTTCACTCGTTCGCCAAACATATGGATCATCGGTCATCAGCCAAGGGTGGAGATGCTGTGGTCGACTTGTCCTCGTCTTTTTCTTGTCGGTTGATAGCCTCAGTTCTTCAGCTATATTAGACGCTCTCAGTTTTGGTTCACCAACTTCATCTCTGTTTTTTATTCCAAATTAATCTGAGTTCTGTTTCAGCTGCTTTCCATCAGTTTTCCCAAACACCAAGTCATTTAGACTGACTCAAAACTTTCGGCTGAACTTCAAAGTTTATTGGCAAATCTACAGTCGGTTGAAATTGTCCACAGATGAAGTCCATCCCCAAGATGGCCTCGTCTTAACAGTCGGTGATCTCAATCATCAGTGTCTACGGGGATCTGGCTATACACAGAGGTAACTCCCTTTGGCCGTACATCTTGATCACGAGCATTGTCCTTTGTTTCAGCAGTTGAAGCATTCCACTTCTCCACGAGGTCGCCTCGGGCTACTCCGCCGGTTGATGGTATATTTCACCACCTGGATAATCTACCCTGCAGCTGATTCTGGGTTGTCTCGGCTTGCTGTCGCAGGGCCTGGATCTGTTGACTCCACTTCGGATCGTTATTTTTCTTGAGTTGTTTTAACTTGTGTCTGTCTCTGGACTGGCTGTTGTCAAGTTTATGATGCTCTCGAATACGGTGGCGAATGCCAAGGTCTGGGTCAGCATCTCAAGATGGCATGGAAACAGCTACATTTCACACACTGTCTGTCCCTGATGACGCCAGGGTGTCTTTGGATAAGCTAATTGGTCGGGCTTTGTTTCCATTGCAAAATGTTGTATTTTACGTTTGCTATTGACATCGTCAGAATCAACTTTTATTGGTGGTAATAGATTGATACTTACATTCAGGCCCAACCACATCACCGCCACCATGACCACCGTCGTCATTTGCCAAGTGCTCGTTAGTATGCCCACGAGACATCTTCTCTTTTTCAAGCCGGGAAAAGGCTCCTTAGCCACATCATTACATACCTTCTCCGAATCACCCATTATGATATTACGACACCACAAGTCGCGAAGCACCAATTCCAAACTTGTCAAAATGAAAACTTCTCAGTTGATAGGGAAAATGTCCAGTCTGCACGAAAGCAAAATTTGGAAAGGAAGGGGATATGACGTCACGGAATTATTTCTTTAAAATGCTGGTCTGCGCTTGAAAGAGAATCAGTATACCTTTTTTTGCTTATTATGTTCACCAAAGACAATTGTAAACTGGCCTGTGGACACTGGATGCTTGGAAAACAGATTAATTCTTATTCCAAGACCGAATCCATGGACAAATTTGACAAAGTCAGTGCTATTAAACTATCAAAATCAAATCCATGTAAACATTACAAAAACCCAGTCAGTTGAGTGTGAGAGCATATTCTGCCCCGCATGCGGCACCCGCTGTGATATCAATACTAGCAACTCGAGATTAAAATATGCACATAACTATAAATATGGGGTGATATATTCCATCATATGTGTGAAGGCTTGGCGTGGCCTTCATCTTGATCATAGTGCTGACCAAAAATTTTTGAATGTTGACCTCAGTTTAGGCAACAAATATACCTGTTTGAGCAGTTTGGAAATCATAACCTGTGCCTTGACTATGAATTCCTGGTGAAATGAACATGGCTCAACCGAGATACGTAGACGCTCATGTTGGTGTTGCTGTTATATTACTGCTCATGATAATAGGAGAATGAAAATCGCCACGTATGTCCTATAACCTTGAACATAGAACATAATGGGTGCAGCGCACTGAATTCCCAGCTTTATCATAATCTGCATGTAGTTGAGAGTCCACGTTGTAGCTGTTGGTTTCCTAGAGAAGACCCTGACGATTTCTTTCTGCACTGCCCGCTCTATAGAGCTGGGCGCTTGCTTTTGCTTGACAAACTCGAGGGGCTTGAATTGAGTTCTCCCAAAATCAATGTTATGATAATTGACGAAGCTTTAGATTTCATAGCAGCGTCTATTGGTAGATTTCGCAAATATAATGCATAATAGCAATATTGCATCTCTATTCACTTGAAATCACGTGTCAAACCTGATGTCAGTTTCATTGTATACCAGCATCATTATGTTCGAATTGTGATTGTTCAGACTCATTAATATATGCTTTTGCATGTTTTTGGGATCCATAAATAAACTTTATAAAAAAAAAATTCCCCTATAGCCACTGATTTCCTAAAGAGATAATTTGTATTATGGCGATATGAAAGAAGTCATTTAAGATGATCTTGTGCATTATCTCACATGGCCTTGAGTACTCACAGTCAGGGTTATGGCTACGTCCACTTAAATTATCAACTGGAATATGTATATTCAGCGCTTGTGTCTGATGGTTATACAGTTTATCTTGTGATGGCCTTGACCTGAGATGACATTGATACCGAAGCTACCCGCGATGTGAAAGCTGATGTGGTTTACAGGGCCGCACACCTACTCTTGTTGGTAAAACACCCGCGGATGTTTTAACAACACTGATAGTTGCTTTTAAGAAATTCTATGGACGTTATCACAATCTGATTGATAATTACACCAAATCTGTCACTGGTATGCAGCAAGACCTGTTGCATGTTAGTTTTTGAAATTCATGACGGGTGCCACATGTGGGGTTGGAAATGCTCGCTCTTTCCTGAACACATTCTTATAGTCATATATGGGACTTTATGAAGTTCTTTACAAGTTTCACGATTTTGTCTGACACTGGATTCAGAGACGGATGCAAAACTGATATCGAAACACGTGAAGATTTTGCATAATGTGTAGGTAGGTAACTATTTTACTTCAGATCATAAAAATTAAATCATAATTAACAGCTCCAAAATATACGATAATATTGTCAGCATAATATCCTTAGTGTATACATTCTCATGGCGACAACAAAAGACAAAAGTCTGTCATCTTCTAGAAGGCATATGGTCACTAAAAATGTCACCTCGAGGACACCTCCATTCGCATAACGTTCGTGTTGACTTTGGGATCAGTGCTGATCCGTATATGATGCTCATGTATATCTCCATAGTAAACTAAGATACCAGATAATGAATTAGTCAAATGCCCGTCCACAAATTATATGTCAGTTGCATAATTTGTAGGTATAAAGGTCTTTATATTTTATTTTGTTCAGTTTCTGAATAATTTATGTGTACATTTTTTGCATGAATTGCCTCATATCCTCACCCCATAGTGCAAATGCGGATGTATCAAACTGTAGTGGGCCTACAGGATCCTACGATGTTTCTTGCAATATTCAATGTGGTTTTCTCGTGTTGAATGTTGATCATTTATTATGCCTAGAAATTTGTTGACCTGGGTATTCTCCAATGTAACGTTGTCCATGAATAAGTGTTGCATACAGATAACGTCCTTTTGATTCGAGCAGAACAAGATATATTTGGTTTTGGAAGGTATAGGCGATAGCTGTTTGGCCCGTAACCGATCACTAAGATCCTGGTTTACCTTAATAGCTAACAAGGCCGCTAATATATACATTTGCAATGAGTCAATGAGTTTGGAATATCATTGGACTATATATAATGAACAGCAATGGCCTTGGAATCGTTCTCTGTGGTACTCCGTATGTACAGCCCTGTGTAACTGTAGCTAAGACCTTTTCTTACAAAGATTGTTCCTCAAACCACGGAATGAATAAGCAGTTCCCCATAGTTTTCCCCACTGAGCAAATAGTTTATTTACAAAAGAAAGGGTTCTATACAGAGCGTTCGAATGTATTCGTTGCGTGTAGAAAAAGTGTTTCGGGGAGGGAACAATGGCTCCGTCGGTGAAGTCATTTTACATGGACGGGAAACTTCGCCCTCATATATCATATATACAGCAAATGTATATAAAACAATAACTAGTAAGCTGATCAAATCAACGCAGCTCTAAAGTTGAGCTAGTTGATTATTGAAAGATATGACAGAAATAAACAATCGTGGACACATCTGATTTTTGTTGTGCGGCGAGAGATTCTACGGACAGATGAACTGACACACGCCTGACACATAAATGCATTATACAACATTAAACGCATGGAATACATACATGTATGCTACCACCTCCTTAGGTCTACATAAGTAGGATGACATTGATTTGTTTATATAAATCCATCAATGTGTATGTGTCGCTATGTGCATGGAATCCAGATAAAAAAAGTAAACATATTTGTACAAATATCATTGAAGTGGTAATTAACAGACAGGCTATTTGAATAAATGGAACATACAAGCTTTTATGAGTTTTGTCAAGAATCAGTTCGTATCTCGGCTACATCTCTAAGTATGAAGAAGATATATATATCGGGATATATATATAGTATAAAGATATATAAGCTGACAGAGAAACAATAACTGTTAATATAATGAAATTTGAAGTCTCGCATCTGGGCATTCATTATCCGAAATCCCTATGGTGTGACAACGACAAACGAAAAGTCATTTTGTGTACTGCCTATTACCTTGAAATTTAGTAGAATGTGTTCGTACTATTCACCGGGACAACGATGATGCTCTGGCCGGAATCTACTACGCCCCAATAGGTACTGCCTATAGTTTATCCGCTTGATCTTACGTGTAAGGGTTTTATGGCTTGGTTCAGCCAGTTGAGGCCAAATATCTTTTCTTGGTTTACCACAACTGATACTAATATATATTTCGAGAAGTCAAGCGACCGTGTTGACTGTGACTTGTGACGCTGACACAGGGACCGTGTCGGCGTCAGGTGTGGTACTGGAGCTCGCTGGTCTGCTGATGTTGGTCCGGGTCGTGTTGGTTGTCCTCTCTGACTGGCTCTGTTTCCTGCAGCACAGTACAGCGACGAGCGCCTCTCGGAACTTGGCCCCCGTCAGACAGTACATCAGGAAGTTGCTGCTGTTGTTGATGTAGTAGAGGAGATTGCACACCGCATAGGCTATGTACAGTCTGGTCAATTCCTCAACAGTCTCCGTTGACCAGTACTTCAAACCAATGAAGTAGATGCAACTGGGAGTGGATGTCAAAAGGTATACGATGCTGATTGAGACCAGCATTGTTGTAATTGAGCTAGAGTCATCATCGGCCTTGACCTGCATCTGTTCCTTCCGTCTTCTAGCTGCCTTCGTGACCATAGTAATGATGACCACATTCGAGGTCAGGATGATGCCGAATGGAATCAGAGAATATATCGCCAGGTCAAGCCATGGCCAAACGCTGGTGAGGAAATATTCATCTTCCTCACTACCGGAACAGTCATAATAAGTGTACAGTCCTCCCGATTCCACGTAATACTTCAGGTAGCTTGTCTTGAAATTGTGAGCATTGATGGCAGCGAGACTGAGGGCCGTAGCGATCCAACCATAGATCATCCGGCGGCGACTGAAGATCTCTTTGGCCTTGAATGGGGCCGTCACCGAGACCAGTCGCTCCAGAGTCATCAACACCAGGGTCCATGTGGACAGGTGCGACAGGTAGTACGTGAGAAACATGTGGATTCGACAGCCTGCGTCGCTGAAGTTTCGTATGTCGGTTACTGCCGCTGTCATTCCTTTGATCCACAGTCGCAGCAGGCTGATGAGCAGAACCAAAGTGTCGACCACAGCCAGGGCGCTCAGGATGAAAGCGCTGGGGTTCTTGCGGTAAAACCGGCTCTGTAGAACGACTAGAGAGAGAACATTGCCCACGAAGCCGACGACTATCAGTACTGGAGACACGTAGGTCAAAAGAGTGTCGTGTACCGTGTATATGTCCTTGTAGTCGTCGTAATTGTAGTAGTAGTCGTCTTCGATCGGGGACGAGTTGTTGAGCTGGGAACTGTTGTTCGTCACATTAGCCATCTCTGTGTGGTTCGTATTCAATCGATGCTGCTGACGGAAGAAATCTATGCTGAATCTTACGACAGGAGACAGAACAGGAATTGTATATATCATCTTTTGACTCGGTATGCACACGAAATGTTAATATGTTTATAAGAGTATTCTGTCTTAAAATTATTCTCGATTTACAATCATTTTGGGAAAACTTTAAAATTAGTTCTCCACTGGATATGTAATTTATGCTGAATTTTACGACAGGAAACAGAACAGGAATTGCGTAAATGCATCCTGCCATTGCTCGTCTTACAAAGATGTGCTCAGGATATGCTTCCAAATAGTATATATCGTCTTTTGACTCTGTACGCACACGAAATGTTAATATGTTTATGATAGTATACTGTCATAAAATTATTCTCAATGTAAAATCATTTTGAGAAGACTTTGAAATTATTTTTCCACTCGGAAATTAAAATTACTCAATATTACTCAATATTTCACTCAAAATTTTACTTAATATTTTATGCATTTTCCAAGAGAGTTTCTTTCAAACTTTTTCCCCCGAGTAGCGTCTTTACTAACTCACTAATTTTATTTTCATCGTGGAATGTTTGTATTTATTTATTTATCATGCTATGTGTATGAATTCCTACCTAATCCAATCCTGTCTGCTCTCCTCTTTGACATGTAATTGTCTTTTCCTCCACGTAAGATCCCAGTGCCAAGCATTGATGAGACAGACGTCTGTGATCAGAACCCACCCCACCCCTCTATATACGTATCGAGAGCTCGGGAGCCGGTGTCTGATCGATTCTACTGTTGACACAAAGGCAAATCAGGGAATCTGGTTGGCAGATTTCGTGATAATACGAACTCTGAAGACAAAAGAGCACTTTGTCCACAATGAGATACGAATCAATCTACTTTTTTTCTCCTTTTCATCATTTGATATTTACAGAAGCGTTACAAAATGTCACATACAGTACTATCGAACTTCAGCTTCGCTTGGCTTGTAATGAACGTATTAATGTATGAAGCGATGACACATATAATGGTCTCCTGACACTACACCCAGCGAGCCAATCGAGAAGATGGGGAGATGAAATGTCATTAACCTCGCGCGTAGCCCTTTAATTCCCATCAAGGTAGCTAATCACAATGAACGCATCTTTTCATCCCAATTAGGGAAAAGTTCTGGCAAGGACCCGCTTAGAGGGGCTAAACTGTGAAATGTCTTTGACTGTATTAAAACTTTCTAAACAATCATGAATATGACATTGTGCGTTTGAAAACAGAAATTCTGGTTTGAATATTGAATACATTTTCGTTTCGACACAAACAAACCGATTTCATTCAATAGATTTTACAAAAAAATACAATTATTATATTGCGGGAGAACATAGATAACAAATTAGCAATTGCTGTCTTCTAATTGTACCCAGTATAGATCACATATTGAATTAGATAAATTATACTTAGCGTCTATATAGATTCGTTAATTCTAACATATTTTGGAATGAATAATAAGGTGGAAATCACTTCACAGGCTTGCCCGGCCTGACCAAGTATAAAACACCGACAATGATTCCAATTTTGTGTTTATTATATCTTAGTAAGATTCAGATGAATAGTTTTATACTAGCCGATTGATAACTGTGCTATATTTTACATCTTCCCAATGATATAGCAGGAGCTGAGATACGTCATGGATGTGATACCGTACTTGTCCAAGATCTCGTGTTTTACCAATGACAGAGGTCGAAAATATTGACCAACCACTCCCTCCATTCATAAGCATAGAACCGACATTCAATGTTATTTTGCCTTTTTGTTTCTCCAACAAAAACAATTCTCAATCGGCCAGTGTCATGTATCAGGATATGTAAATAAGCTTGACAAGCTGTATGTGTTCTGATGGGAATTTTGATGCACCAATCATAGTTGGTAAATACCCTGAAAAAAGCAAGTGAGTATACATCAACTATGCCACTAGATGGCTAATCAATCTTGTCTGGTAGTACAGGGTGTCAACTATACATCCCCACCCTGTGACATTATAACAAAAGGGGAAAATATAGAGAGAAAAATACATGTCGGCTAAATGGACCTGTTTTATGGTAAATATAGACTTAGTAGGCTATACCTTTTTAAAGATAATTCGGACAGGGCCCACAGGCGCCACCCAGCGAACGATATTACGGCTATATCAAAACGACATGACGTCAGAAAGTGGCATAAAATGATCACGTATAGTAACCAGTATCTAACAAACTGCGCAAGCCCGGCCTTCTGTAGGCTATGCCGTAAAATAAATATACATATTTCTAAGTGAATAATGTCGCATGGTGTAGGCCTAGTCACGGTGATGAGGAGCACGATGACGGTAGTCGCCGCAGTCATTTGAGCATGTTAACGGCGTCACCATAATTTCTACGTCTGGAGCGAAACCAGAGTCTATAAGTTTTGTCGTGTACATTTTTGATTGCCACTATTTTGCTGAACTGTATGAATCTAAAGTTTGATAAATAATACCCTGAAAAAAAATAACAGTGCATTCATGAGCAGGTGACTCGGAGTGAACATGTAGGAGCACGGTGACGCTGGTGACGCTTGTCGTTGGCCTATCTATCCAAGTAACGCTCGCATTCAAACAATATTGTCCTGACGAACTAGGCTCATGAGTATAAACTGTAGGCTTATACCTATGGGTATAAACTGAAGGCTTATACCGAAACGAACCTCATAGTGAGAGCCCCAGGCGGCATGTTAGGCTATCCGTTTCGAGATGCGAGCCGTGATGATTTGCGGCCCTTGAGATTGGGTAGTGTGCTTGCCACGGAGTTCAGCTAGTAATATATACTAAAGTTATATTTAGCCATCAGTGAAACACGCTTTTTGGCCGTAGTTTTGTTTTGGATAATCGGATCAACCTCAAATTTTGTGTTTCTCAATTGGATGTCATGCCGTGATTTTTCACAAAATTTCATTATAACAAAACTACGGCCAACAAGAAAATGCAGCAAACTGCGGAAGACGACATTAGAGCTTGAGCACATCATCAGCACCACGACGCTAAATGTATCCTACACAATGTTATCCTCCCCCCCCCCCCCCCCCAAAAGAAAAAAAGAAAGAAAAAAGAAGAAGCCATAATTTCATCCCCTACATGATTCCAATTCATTTCCGTATAATTGTTCATATTACTAATAAGTAAACATTTTGTTTTAAAATCGATCAATGGAACAGATTCATCTGCTAAAATTATATGGAAGCTCATTAAAATATCCTCAAAACATTGGAAACTATGAGGAATATCTACATCTGATATCATCAGATATAGCTTTACACATGCCTTTACTGGGCAAATTAAAATACCAGTTAAGAATAAAAAGACTTCGCAATCCAGCACAGAACACCAGCTTAATTGTCATGTTATAAAATACGTCAAATTACGGTAAATGTAGCAGTGGCATCGCAGAAGAATAGTTGTGTTTACTTCATAACGCCAAAAATTTCCACACGCAGACGCCTACATGCATGTATGCATGCACGAATTGCTGAACAGAAATTCTGTTCCAGAATACGCGTGATTGTGGTAAAATTTGCTTTGCATTCTGGGAACGTCAATTTCCATCAACTCCACCATTTTGGAACGTTTTTAGATAATCTGAACATTTTACGTAATTTTCTCAAACCTACCACATCGATTCATGCCTGATATATTTGTGGAATAGTCAAAGTTTCACATCAATTCTATAGGTTTTATGTCAAGGACGAAGGAATTCCGCATTTGAAGTAGGTATCTAAACGTTTACATGCCAAAACGTGCGTCGATAGGTTGGCATGAAACCTCCATGAAAAAGTCAGCACATAGACATGTAGAGGGTTGGGGGCTTCGCCCCCAACGCTCTAATGTCAAAAAGCGTGTTTCACTGATGGATGAACTTGAGTATAGCACTGTAATAATATATATAATGGAAGTCCAGCAATAGAGTCACGAATTAAGGGATAAACAGATCCAGATAATCTGATAATTCTGATAAACAGATAATTCAATAATAACCCAAACGAAACACTGATAAATTTTCAATAGCAGATGGTGAGCCGATGCTCCGACCCAAACACTCTTAACCATATGGGCCTATTATGTCCTAATTTGAACCAAACAAAAAAATATCTGGTGCTGACGTAGGCATAATAGTTCTGATGATCACAATAGTTCTGACACTCGCATACTATCATAACCTGGGGTGTAAAAAGTACACCCACGTGTTCTGACACCTGAGCCTGAAAAAGTGTATGTAGGCTTACATGTACACTCCAGAAATTCAAGTCAATGATTGCACTTGTAGATGAATATCTACCTTGGTTTATAACTATCAAAGAAATTGTTAATTAATATGACACGACACAGAGATTCGTTTAGAATTAAAATTAATATTATTTTGCTGTAGTAGTTGACAATGGTGTGACTGCTGCCATAATATCGTGAAATCAATGCAAATATGTACTGTTTCCGATATCGTCCTCCTCCGGGACATCGATTACTCACCATGATTGCGAAAAAACGTAAAGACGTATTCCTGGCGGTCACACGAAATTTCCCGCCAAAATGGAGCTAATTGGTTCATTTTTCGCCAATAAATTGTCAATATCTCAGAAATTAATTCGGTGACCTATATTTTTTATTTTCTCTACACGTGTATTTTTCAAAGATGTAAATCATATAAGAAAATCAGTGAAATCTGACGACTGGATTTTTTTTCTATTGCATTAATAATGATCAAAATTTGCATTTTCCCATTCACTCCCATTATAAAATTAATACAAAACACATGTTTAAAAAGCTATCATAACTCGAAAACTAGTTCGGTGACATATATATTTTTTTCCACCTACTATCCCAGTACTACTTCATGCATAAACTGACGAAGTTTGAAAAATTTGTGACGAAATTTTTGTTTTGTCCGAATTATCTTTAATGTTCGGCAATCACATAAGGTGGAACGAACAAATTTGGTCAATTTAGTGCGTCAGATTGATTTCCCGTTACATTATTCACGGCAGTGTATATATGTGCACGCAAGTAAACTCCAGTTAACATACATTATATGAAATGTTAACAAAAAAAGCTAGCATTTTATGTAGCTTTTTTTCTATGAAGTTTGACTACCATTCAAACCAAATATTTCTGTGTGTTCAGCCCTTTTAGGTTTCCAGTTACATATCCGGTGTTATATTGACATTGCGTTATATATCCAATGTTTAAGATCGATTATCCTTGGAATTTTGGAACAAAATGGGGTCGTTTCGACGAAAAACGCCCAATTTCGGACTTTGGTGGTTATTTTCTCATGCATAAACAAAATATATGCATTAAACCACACAGGTGCATCTTCGTTGGATTTGAATCACCGTTCTGAGCATGTCGGCAATTTTGTCGGCAAGAAATGGGGTAGGTGACACAAACCCACAGAAGTATGATTTGTTTAGAAAACGATATACCGTATTTCATCTATTAAGGGCCCGGGCACCTTTTACCCCCGGCGCTAATGCGAGACAGGCGCTCATTCGAGGCCCGGCGCTCATTGTTATATCGTAAGTTATCAGTGCGCGAAAAAATCCTTGTCAAACAGACGCCGCCCATCGAAGGTATTCAGGCGATACCAATCCCACGATAGTCTTATTAAGTATAAGGATGCTGATTTCGCTCGCCGTATTTTTTGGTCGTACAGACAACATGGTATCGAATACCATGTGTGGATCGAATAACTGCTGACATCACACGCATGAGTTATCAATCGTGAAGAAAACATCAATGAGTTCTTCCCTTTATATTTTTCCTTTGATAGTTATAAACCAACAGACTCGACTCGATGCGTTCTGTGTTGTAGGCCTACAGTATAAATCAGAGCAGAAGGGAAGCCGGTATTAATCTTTGCTAAACTTTTGTATAGGTTGGGAATCGTCGACTGCGAACTATATTCACACACACACAAAATATTTTGTTTCAGAATATTTCTACTAACCACAAGTATTTTCACTGTAAATTCTTTGTTGGAAGATCATTAGTTTATAGGTATTCATAAGCTGTACACTGCAGTAAATCTGTGTACTGTGATACTTGTCGGCGTGTACTGTGTTTCACACCAATATTAAACTTGTAATACTTTGATGAAATTATCGATGTGTCTGTCACATAACCATGCAATGCATATCGATTTAGTGATAACATTTATAGCAACCATACTCACGTCTAACTTATTATAGATCAAATAGGAGGTATTTGTCAAACGAATTCAAGCTCTAAATCAGTGCGCATCATTTTGATACAAGAAAAAATGGGGGTCACTGTGCTAATTTTTCCAATAGAGACATCCATATCATTTCACATTAGAAAATTTTACCTAAATTTGCTAAGATTTTGATAAATTTACTTACTTTGACCACTTTAAAACTTATGCCACAAACATTAGCACGATGAACCCCATATTTTTTGGTATCGTTGATAAACAAGCAGTCTCAGAATGTAAGTATCAATCTATTACCACCAATACAGCCAAAGATTTTGTTCTGCATTACCAGTAATTGTTAATAAAACAATTATTTCATTGAAAATAGCCAAAAATTACCCCTTTTCAAGTATTTTGGGGGTTAAATCGCCCACAATTACACATTATATACAATATTCGATGCCAATTTCTGTTTTTGATTATACAATATGATGTTGATGACCTCTGCCCCTAGGGGAAGAGGGGGCAAAGCGGGCCATGGGGCAAAGCGGGCCACCCCCTATAATTACGTCATTGTCATGGATAGGGTTGCTTACTGACGTTAGTCATATGCGCCGATGAAAGTTTAACAAAAAAGTACACAGTTTTGGTGAAAGCGGCCAATCGTCTACTGTTTTTCATAAATCAACAAAATGGCATGGTTTCGGTACATGAAACAGGGTAATTATCAACGATAGGTAGAAGTGTATTTCAACAGCAATGTAAAGATGTATCATATAATTTTATAGCAGATTTTGTGAAGATAATAACTGTGGAGTTTGTTTTTCGTTCTAGAACACCAATAAAGACATATGGTGATGGAACTAGTTCTATATTGTGTTGGACAATGAGCCCCGGCAAAGTGGGCCACGGCCACCAGATTGTATGGTCTGTGTGTGTCCTGATGATTGTGTTGTGAATAAATATTTAAATGAATACAATTATTGTACACATTCCTACAGACACATCGCACACACATACGTACAGATATGCTATACAATTGCGCATGTGATAGATGTTGTAGGCCTAATAATTATGGTTTTTGCATACTCGTTACAAACGTGCAAGGTCCAGGGTCCATGGCGCTTAGGCTGTAGAGAATCCGTGCAGTGTTATGATGCAAGTCTCTCGTCAAATCGTCAAAGAAGGAAAATAACAAAGTAAAAGATGTCTCACAGTATGGATGCATCATATAACGTGCCTTACACTGAAATCCGGAAGAGGACTGGACTTAATATGGACAGTACAGTAAACTGGCAAATGAGCTCACGAGTTATGTACTTCATACACAAGTGGAGCTGTCACATGCCACAACTGTGACCTATAACAATAACCAGTTACCTTTAAACCCCATGTTAATGCGTAGGTCTCATCGCAATATGACTGTAGTTATAGTTGATACGAATTCATTCTCTTATAGTCCATGGGACTATCCTTAGGGTGAAATGCCGGGAGGGACAAGCTAATTGCCTTTTGCTAATTGCTCATTGTTAGAAACCTAAAAGAGCGAGTTTCCGTTAAATGCTAAATGCTCATTGTTTATTGCTGAACGAATATAAACCATCACCAGAATATTTTTTTCAAGGAAATTGGCACACTTCTGGTCATAATATGTTCATAATGATGACACCACAAGTTTATGACGAAACGTTTGTCTGTGTTTTCTTGTGTGTTTGTGCAAAAACTTCTGCAGAATAAGCAACACACAATTACCAACAAGCAATCAGTAATGACATAAATCCATTGTCTCATGGGTTTCTGCCAAAAAAAAAAAATTAGCAAAAACAATTAGCTTACAAGTGCTCCCAGCTAGGTCTATACATTTCAATAATGTAGACCAGTAAGTTTCGTTACTCTAATCAGATCGATATCTAGACAGTTACCCATTCAAATTGGTCTCAAATAAACTATTGGTTGGACTCTTTGGGTTTTCTTTTCATTTCCTTTCACTAATTAACCAACTCACTCCAACTTATGAGGCATATTTCAACGTAGGTCTATCATTCATGAACTTTGACTGCTATTTTATGAGATTATTTATTCGTGGCACGGAAATGGGTCCCTTGGCCCACCTTGTACACCCACATGGCCCACTTTGCCTCACCCTGGGGGCAAAGTGGGCCATGCTGAAAATTTTTTTGCATCGCTTGCAATTTTTAATGGAGTGTTTCTTTGTCACTGTTTTGGTCGTTTTTCAGAATAGCTCAATTTCCTCATATGATCACAACGCTGGAAAGATTGCTAAAATACATAGGCGTAGGATTTGGCGTCAAAGTAAGTTAGGTGGCCCGCTTTGCCCCCTCTTCCCCTACCCCTTGTCGACTATGTCATGCTTCCCAGTCATAGCGTTCGGTCGAGGAGTGATTGTAGTGGCCAAGATGATGCCTGTCATAGCGCAACAAGTGCCAAACAAACATTATCACGGTTACGTGGTGACAGCGTGGGTGTGAAGAATAATCAAGCAAACGATAGAGGGAGCTGTATATCTGCTAGTATGTTTTACTTTTGCACTACGGGTGTGTCTACGTGGGCTACTCCCGGTCTGGGCTACACATTGTTTCCAGAAAAGACTGGGGATTCATGATGGATGGGAAAGTCGATTCAATATGTGACGATCTTCAGTTATTTACAATACTTCCAAATTATATCTAGATCTATTTGATCATTTCGATTATGTTTCAAAACGGATGCTTTTCTATAGGTAGGCGCTACCGCATGATGCTGCTCATAGAATTAAGGACACGCTGAAGTGATATTCCCACACAGAAGGGCTGAACTGTGAATTTTTTTCGATTATTTTGAGACTTTCAAACAATCAAACTATCATATTCAGGTTCAGGTAGCTTGCTCAAGAACTTGTGCTCGTAAATAGAATATCCGTATACAATTAACAAGGATATATGGAAGTACTAGGGTTTTCTATTGTGAAAAAATGTCGAGGAGTCAAATATATCAGCTACATAAGCAAACAAAATACGCTATGAATGTGGGTTTTGTCAAGGGACACCTTCTAAATTTCAACGCTAAATTCAACGTATATATAATTTTCCGGTACGTCATATGTTTTTAGGCTCGAGGACAACTCAGCTCAGCCTTGCATATAATAATGAAATATATTTGCTATTGCTTGTATGCATTATTCCTTTCACCTCGAACTGGAACATATTGATAGTAGTCAATTGTGTAGAACATTAGCTGCATTCTCGTTCAATGGCATTATTATGTAGTAACAAACATATGTGACATGTAATGATAAGTATGTGAAAAACTTTTCAACGATTAATAACAACCCACTTCGATATTTTTATCGGTCGAATGAATCAAATTTGATCGCTGATTTCCGAGTAATTCTCAATATTACAATACTAACGTCTGTCATAGTAGGCTATATACACTTCGGTGAAAACAGACACTACGGGGAATATCGAAGTAACACAAGTCAATTTTGTCATGGAGAATAATGGTACAAATGATCCAGTCACAAAGCGACACTTGAATCACAAGTGCCTATTCATTACATGCAGTGTACCCTTGGCCCTGCTCTTGTATGTGTTGTATGTATATTACAACGTGTCACTGGTCACACTGGCAGTGTCACAAAAGGATGCGCTACATGGCCATATTGTTGTTGATAACGGGACTAGATCAAAGACAAAATGTCGATACTATACGGAGAACGGGAAGGAACTTGTTGATATCACGGATCCCGATAGTGACCCGTTCTTTGACGATAAGCTTGACAACCTGACTGTGGTAAGTGAGAGCGCAATTCGCTGAGTTCTAGGTTTATAAAATAACAATCACATTTTTATATGAGTGGAGTTTATTGCAAGGACCCGGTTTCACATAAGGATCTTGATATATTTGAACTCTCTGTTGAAGATGTGAGCTGCTGGTTCATATCGTCAGTGAAGTCACTGAAAATGATGTGTATGGGGATTGATTGGTCAGATTAAATTCTTACTGTCTCATACAATCTTCAACGATAATAAAACAATTCCATAGTGTAGCAGTTGTTCCCTTTGGGGTTTTCTGTTGGATTTGTCGTAGTCTCATGCTACACGCTGGATATCATTCAAGAATGCCTGCTGAGGATGTTCAGCCAATTGAATGTACTACGAACAATACTCGCTCCAGTAAAACAGAAACAAAGGGCATTCCAAATCAATACTGATCAATAGAATCAATAACGCCTAGTTCATACTGATATTTATTGTAAACTATTTATTGGGCATGTGTCAACATCCGGTGACTGACTGCATTTAAACTTCTTCAGTTTGTGTTCGACATTTATTTATTATATAAAATAACCGACACACCGAAAATTGTTGATATAGTTGAGTGCATGATTCGGGTTTGCTAACGCAACAGATAAAGCACATTTAGATTTTTGTCTGTTGGCTTTCCACTATTTTTCATTTGTATGATTTATATCTGATGATTTCCATTTTTCCATGTAGTCAATTTATCTATTTTTAAGCAGCAACATCCGATGTCGCCAGCATACATTATGGTGTGTTCATCTCACAACTTATACGATAACCCTGAACTAGTTGCAGGTATGTTTGGTTGCAGACTTGTTCACAGAAGTTCTCAGCTAGTCTCTAAACTCCTGCGACAAAGATATGTTATACCAACATTATCCTCAATAGCTGCGTTTAAGAAATTATATGGACGCCATCACTATCTAGTCGATAACCACGCCATATATGTGACAATGGACGTGGAATCAATACCCAGTATTAAGTATTCCGAGCAAACAAAACAGGGTCCGTTATCCAATCTCATAGTCCGGGGATAGAAAGTAAAGACAAAAAGTATGCCTCAAGACTTGGTTGCATAATTTTACACGAATGCCACATGTGGGGTAGGAAGTGTTCACCGGACACCTGATGCACAGTTTTCACTTTCTTATTGTCATGCATCAGGGTTCATTAGGTTCCATTAAATTTCCTAGATTTTGCCCGACGCCGAAATTTGAGATTGGGTAACGGACTATGTTCTGTTTGCCACACGTCTCCGATTGATTAGACAGTCAGCAAGCGTTCACCTCACATACATGTTGGCTTTCGGTGGCACACATCGCATCATCATTTTTGTTTGTTTTTGGTTTGAGATGTCCGGATGAGTAGATATTCCTCTTCAAGAATACAGTCTCCAGATATAATGACCAGGTTTGCAGGGCAATACCTCGATGGCATTATACTTGAGTTGAAAATGCAGATGTGGGTTGAGAATGCGAGAGTATCATAAAATCGTTACATTTTTACCCCTTGTACATCAGGTCAAAATCCCATGTTTTATGCCCTATATTCATACATACCACGCGATGCCTAATACAATATCCAGTTGCTGAAATGTGGCCTCTTAAAAATGATTTACATGGACCTTGTTGTTGGCATGTGGTGTCCATAACAGCTTTTACAGTAACATGCGTGGATGCTAAAATATTGTCTCGAATCATGTCGCAAATGCAAACCAATGTTTTCCAGGTAATTAGCAACTTCAGATATAGAGTTTATCGGGTATAATGTTTAGTTACGCATCACTGCGTATGCTTCATATGTATATCATGGAACTTCCAGAAGTCGGTGAGAACTCTGTCCGACTATCGCTCGCCTTGCTGGATAGAAGCCATCCACACAGATACGCCGTACGAGCCTCAGCGATACGTAGCAGCCTTGATTAACCCAAACTACGTCAAATTCCACAAGGCGATGTTCGCACGCAACATGGAACGATACCGGAAACGGTCGTCCCGGAACTCATGCATGTGGCGCCTCCGTTGCCTGCCCGCATTTTACATTGTCGGTGTTCAGAAAAGTGGTACTGCCCACCTCTGGGGAAACATCATTGGCCATCCACACGTGCTGAATGTTCGATATGACCGGAAAGAGTTTGTCTACTGGAACATAATTCGATACGCTGGTAATTCAATACACATATACACGGAATATAAAACATCTTATTCAAGGAATTCGTTGGTACGCTACATATGTATCGTTGGTACATGTATTCCATCTACTTTCAAATACTCATACATTCCGGTTTTAAGTGTACTCATTTTCAGCTCACATATATTGTTGTTCGATCTTTTTCATTCTAAAAATTTTCTATTACTTTCACTATGTATGCAATATGGCGCTATAAACATATCCTAGGTACTCGCAAGGAAGCCTCGAGGTATGCCTTCAATCAGAAATACCCGTCTCCGATCCCACTAAGAGATTATGTTGACTTATTTGACGAACGCGCAGACGCGATCCGTCACGTGACCGAGATCCGCAACGGCACACCATATCACCCATTGATGATCGGTTAGACCAATCATTAGTTGACCGGTAGTATGCATTTAAAAATGAAACATGTTTTTCCCTATTTATTCTAAATTAATTTCACTAAATGTACAATAAATTTTGGCCCAGGTCAGATCAAAGGTTTTACCAAGTGTCCACAACGGTTTACACAGGGGACGCCACGTCGACAACACTGACCATGTTCCCGGACTGGAGAAATCTAACAGCAAACCGCGGCCTCTCCGAGCCCAAGTACACAGTGGCCGATCTCATCAAGGCTGTCACCCCCGCTGCTAAGATATTTGTCATCCTCAGAAATCCGGTGGACAGGTGAGAAACATAATAAAATGTTCAAATTTATGCACAACAAACATAGTGTACATAGATTGCTACATATGATTTTCGCTCATAAGCATGTTTCAATTTGCAAGTATTCATGTATTGAATATATACAGTTATTGAACAAATAACCTGTATATTAGAAACAACCTACCTGCAAAATGATCGAAACAATATCTCTTTCAATTAAATATTAGGGTACTGGAACTATTTTCGACAATCAACCAATCTGATAAAAATGGCCATTTCCTGCTGAAATTTCATACATCACTAGATTTTATGGATTTCTTGAGTATCCCGTCATGTTCTTGTCATTTTACACTATTCTACAATATCCGATTATATAATCACCGGATGTGATGGTGTAACTAAATCTTGTCTTGGATCTCATTGATATTACAGAGCCATAATCCACATACATGAATAATACAATATCACTTGATCGATGGAATGAATTCAGTTTTGAAAGTCTGACCCAGCAAACATTCTTTGCAAGTAGAATGCTAGTAAATACTTTTAACCGCACACATTTTTTTCCCTTATGTTAGGTTGTTTTCTGAGTATCTGTGGAAGATGAAAGGACCGTCCAGTTTGGACCACTTTCACAATGTGTGTACACACGCCATTGATGTGATGAGAAAGTGTCTGAATGATCACTCACTCAAGTACTGTGTGTATGATAAGGACACTATCGAACGCAGCCCACCAGTAAGTGTGCAACTGCCAGTAAGTACGATATGACAAGATATCACGGAAATCTGTCTAAAAATGCAAACAAAACCAGACTTTTATGATGCCAATAACAAACAACTAAATATGACATTTTCTAAATAAAAAGCCCCCTATTGTTTACACTGTATATTTGATGGAATTAAAGTCACCTCCATCGATCAGTGAAACACACTTTTTGGCCATAATTTTGTTTTGGATCATGGTATCACGTTGATATTTTGTGTGTCTCAGTCATGTATCATGACGTAATTTTCCAAGTTTCAGAATTTTATCTGGAAAAATTGAAGAAGTTGGCAATCTAACCCAATGTTAAATTCCAGTCACAACATGGAGTCTCAGAGTCTGCAAAAACCCAACTTATTTCGATGTACGAGTTATAAAATGCTTAAAAATAAACATATCTACCTTAATATACATCGACTACGCATTCAGACTCCAAAATCAGTGCGATAGGTTCATTCTGTACGGGCATAAACACGATTAAGACCCTGAATTTGTTGGAATGTATTTGACCCCTTTTTGGACTGGAATTTAACATTGGGGTAGATTGCCAATTTGTTCGTTTTTTTAGATAGAATTCTGAAATTTAGTGAAAAATGACGGCATGGCACCCAATCAAGACACACAATTTCAACTTGTCCGAATATCCAAAACGAAAATACGGCCACAAAGAGTGTTTCACTGATAGATGAATTTGATTTTAATATGAAACTGTATGTGCTATTGTATCCCATGTCATTATTGATATATGTTTTGTTTCATATAATTTCTTTTACAACAGTTCTACATATCCAACAGTATATATTTTCCGTTCGTGAAGGACTGGATGCGAGTCTACAACAAACACCAGTTGTTCATCTTACAGGCAGAGGGTTACTATGCCAACACATCTGTGTATAATAGAAAACTTTATGATTTCCTTGGCGTAGGTACGTCCTATACATTTCATCCTCACGTGATATTCTCCAACTTGAAATCACATTTTACGTTGTTATACATCCTTAGAACAACTCACGAACAACAAAATATGACACACTCAAAACTTATCGTACGTTTCCGTTTGGAATTGGTAGAGTTCAAACTATCCATTATTATGGTATTTTGGCACGAAACGTCTTTACTGTTTTGTCAGCTAATTTGACATTTAAGTCGAAATGCCGCATATCATCTTTAGGCTTTGCGTCTAGTTCTATCATGCCTCCTGTCCTTCTACAGAAGATTGGGATCCACCGAAGCCGGTCAGCAAAAATATAGGGCCCATGAAGAAAAAGTTTCGAGACATGTGGAACTCTACCAGGGACTTACTGCAGGATTTCTTCCAACCTTTTAATGATTTGTTAGCAGATCTAATGGACGACCAAAGTTACCGGTGGTAAAAACGGACTGTACTGTTGAAACTGACGTCGTAAAATTCAATTCAGTCAGTTCATGTCGCAGCTGAGAATATGTCAACAACTTCTTTATAACACATCCAAGCATCTCTAATTGGATCACTGTTTTTTAAATCGTCGTTCGGGCTTTATTTTTTTTCCAAGTGTTTGATTCTAGGTTTTCATTGTTATCATCCCGTATTGTTTGTTGGTATCCATCTGTGCTTTGATAATCATGATAATACTGCGTAACACACTGTTTCATATCATCGGTGTGTTCAAAATATGCACACGTTCGAAATATCGTGTACCGAACTGTCAGGCGGTATCACAGGTCATCAAGTGCAAATGACACGACAGCAATTCTGAGATATTGCATTTGGAACTAATATGATGTACTCCTACATGTACATAGAGAGAAACCGCCAACTGGCATGAAGTCTTCAAAATTGCAACCACGAAAGACCATCATCTCGGGACAAAATTAAATCTGATCTGTGAAAATTTGTCTGTGCCTTAATTCTCCGTTCATACACGATCCAGTTGGGCATGTTATTTCAGGCGACCTCAGTATAGTGGAGAATGAATCTTTGAAGGACATTTTGTCCAAAGGTCCCAAATATAGAGAGCCCACACGTCGTTTTCATGGAAATACAATTTTCAGTTAATCATGGATGCAGTTGAGGAGCATGCCAGAAAATGGACAAAGCGAGAAAAGTCAGAAACTGATTCTCTGTCAGAATGGGTCAAACAGATTAGGTCATTGGTAAACAAATGCATTAATGTTTTGACAAAGTCAGTTAGTCCTAAATATAGCTCTGTCTTCAATGATCCCATGGTTGCTAATAGTTTGTTGAAACTTCAAGAACGGTTTGTCATTGTCCCTGCTGATAAAGCTTCTAACAATGTTGTTATTGTTTGTAAAGCATACTATATACAGTGCCTGTTTGACGAACTGGGTATTGCCAACAATACTAATTCCAATAGTACATACCAACCCATTACCGTGCCCAAACAGGATATCTTGTCAAATCATGTGTCTGTATTGCATTCGTTTGGTATTACTACCCCATGTAAAGATTCTAATCTACCAAACTTATATTGGATCCAAAAATTACACAAAAATCCACACAAACAAAGATATATTTCAGGTTCAGCATCATGTTATACCAAAGCCCTTTCTAAAATATTAACTGTTATATTTTCTAAAATCAAACGGGGTCTTCAAAAGTACTGTGAAACCATCTATTCTAGAAGTGGTATAAACCAAATGTGGATATTACAAAATCCCAAATCTTTATTGGAATATCTACATGCTCGCACACTTTTAAAAGTAACGTCTATCAAAACATTTGAGTTTTCCACTTTGTACACAACTATACCTCATTCTGAACTGAAGTCTCAGCTTTAAAAAATCATCAATAATTCATTTTTCTCTAAAAAGGACAACGTCGGTACCACTATATTGTAGTTAAATATTCCCATGGGTACAAACTGTGCTCCATTATTGGCAGACCTGTTTTTATACTCATATGAATCAGATTTTATCCAACATTTTCAACGAGGAGGTTCTAAGAAACTAACATGTAATGTTAATTTCACTTTCCGATACATAGATGATGTATTGTCGCTAAATAATCCCACGTTTGGTGATTATTTGGATGACATATATCCTAAGGAACTTGAAATTAAGGATACTACAGACTCCGCTAATTTTTCCAACTATCTAGACTTGAGGTTGGAGATTGATAATGATTCTAACCTGTCAACTAGATTATATGACAAACGTTTTGATTTCAAGTTTTCCATAGTCAACTTCCCTTTCCTAACGAGCAACATTCCTATGTCACCAGCATATGGTGTGTTTGTTTCTCAACTTATACGCTATTCCAGAGCTAGTTGCAAATTATGGACTTTGTTTGTCGAAGTATCCAGCTAGTTTCTAAACTGCTGCGACAAGGATATGTTTTGCCAAGACTTATAGCTGCCTTTAAAAAATTCTATGGAGATCATCATGATCTGGTTGATAAATACACCAAATCCATGTCTGCCATGCAACTAGATCTATTTACATGTTAATTTTGGGGAATTCATGACGGGTGCCAGTAGTGGAGCAGGAAATGCTCACTCTTTCCGGAAGACCTGATTTCACCTCCTGATGGCCATTTTTGTAAGTTCATGAGTTTCCCTGTCATTTTTTTTCTCTCACTTCGTATGACTGATATGACTTTCTGTCACCGGAGTATGAGATTGGATAACAGACTCTGTTTCGTTCGCTCGGAATACTTAATACTGGGTATTGATTCCACGTCTATTCCAAGTCTATTGCCGGCAAAAGTGCCCAATTTCAGGGTGCGTACTGATTTAATTTTTCTTTTCCGTTTGTATATCTGAATATATGTTTACATGAATAGAAAAGGACATTAGAATGTTTTTTTATATAAATAATTATATGCTTATAAAATCATGAACATCAATTCATCAGCTGATAGTTATCATCATACAATCACAGAACTATTTACTGTTAGCCGATTCATAGTATTCGTCCTCGATTATGGTGTGATCCTCAAGTTCTCCCCTGTGGATCGTCAAAAATGGCAACACTTGGTACTAGCAATGCCGGTAGTCCATGTTCGTTATCATGAGTGTTATTGTTGTGTCTGGTGATGTACTCCTTCGTGTTGACATAAATGTACCAATCTGATAAAAATGGCCATTTCCTGCTGAAATTTCATACATCACTAGATTTTATGGATTTCTTGAGTATCCCGTCATGTTCTTGTCATTTTACACTATTCTACAATATCCGATTATATAATCACCGGATGTGATGGTGTAACTAAATCTTGTCTTGGATCTCATTGATATTACAGAGCCATAATCCACATACATGAATAATACAATATCACTTGATCGATGGAATGAATTCAGTTTTGAAAGTCTGACCCAGCAAACATTCTTTGCAAGTAGAATGCTAGTAAATACTTTTAACCGCACACATTTTTTTCCCTTATGTTAGGTTGTTTTCTGAGTATCTGTGGAAGATGAAAGGACCGTCCAGTTTGGACCACTTTCACAATGTGTGTACACACGCCATTGATGTGATGAGAAAGTGTCTGAATGATCACTCACTCAAGTACTGTGTGTATGATAAGGACACTATCGAACGCAGCCCACCAGTAAGTGTGCAACTGCCAGTAAGTACGATATGACAAGATATCACGGAAATCTGTCTAAAAATGCAAACAAAACCAGACTTTTATGATGCCAATAACAAACAACTAAATATGACATTTTCTAAATAAAAAGCCCCCTATTGTTTACACTGTATATTTGATGGAATTAAAGTCACCTCCATCGATCAGTGAAACACACTTTTTGGCCATAATTTTGTTTTGGATCATGGTATCACGTTGATATTTTGTGTGTCTCAGTCATGTATCATGACGTAATTTTCCAAGTTTCAGAATTTTATCTGGAAAAATTGAAGAAGTTGGCAATCTAACCCAATGTTAAATTCCAGTCACAACATGGAGTCTCAGAGTCTGCAAAAACCCAACTTATTTCGATGTACGAGTTATAAAATGCTTAAAAATAAACATATCTACCTTAATATACATCGACTACGCATTCAGACTCCAAAATCAGTGCGATAGGTTCATTCTGTACGGGCATAAACACGATTAAGACCCTGAATTTGTTGGAATGTATTTGACCCCTTTTTGGACTGGAATTTAACATTGGGGTAGATTGCCAATTTGTTCGTTTTTTTAGATAGAATTCTGAAATTTAGTGAAAAATGACGGCATGGCACCCAATCAAGACACACAATTTCAACTTGTCCGAATATCCAAAACGAAAATACGGCCACAAAGAGTGTTTCACTGATAGATGAATTTGATTTTAATATGAAACTGTATGTGCTATTGTATCCCATGTCATTATTGATATATGTTTTGTTTCATATAATTTCTTTTACAACAGTTCTACATATCCAACAGTATATATTTTCCGTTCGTGAAGGACTGGATGCGAGTCTACAACAAACACCAGTTGTTCATCTTACAGGCAGAGGGTTACTATGCCAACACATCTGTGTATAATAGAAAACTTTATGATTTCCTTGGCGTAGGTACGTCCTATACATTTCATCCTCACGTGATATTCTCCAACTTGAAATCACATTTTACGTTGTTATACATCCTTAGAACAACTCACGAACAACAAAATATGACACACTCAAAACTTATCGTACGTTTCCGTTTGGAATTGGTAGAGTTCAAACTATCCATTATTATGGTATTTTGGCACGAAACGTCTTTACTGTTTTGTCAGCTAATTTGACATTTAAGTCGAAATGCCGCATATCATCTTTAGGCTTTGCGTCTAGTTCTATCATGCCTCCTGTCCTTCTACAGAAGATTGGGATCCACCGAAGCCGGTCAGCAAAAATATAGGGCCCATGAAGAAAAAGTTTCGAGACATGTGGAACTCTACCAGGGACTTACTGCAGGATTTCTTCCAACCTTTTAATGATTTGTTAGCAGATCTAATGGACGACCAAAGTTACCGGTGGTAAAAACGGACTGTACTGTTGAAACTGACGTCGTAAAATTCAATTCAGTCAGTTCATGTCGCAGCTGAGAATATGTCAACAACTTCTTTATAACACATCCAAGCATCTCTAATTGGATCACTGTTTTTTAAATCGTCGTTCGGGCTTTATTTTTTTTCCAAGTGTTTGATTCTAGGTTTTCATTGTTATCATCCCGTATTGTTTGTTGGTATCCATCTGTGCTTTGATAATCATGATAATACTGCGTAACACACTGTTTCATATCATCGGTGTGTTCAAAATATGCACACGTTCGAAATATCGTGTACCGAACTGTCAGGCGGTATCACAGGTCATCAAGTGCAAATGACACGACAGCAATTCTGAGATATTGCATTTGGAACTAATATGATGTACTCCTACATGTACATAGAGAGAAACCGCCAACTGGCATGAAGTCTTCAAAATTGCAACCACGAAAGACCATCATCTCGGGACAAAATTAAATCTGATCTGTGAAAATTTGTCTGTGCCTTAATTCTCCGTTCATACACGATCCAGTTGGGCATGTTATTTCAGGCGACCTCAGTATAGTGGAGAATGAATCTTTGAAGGACATTTTGTCCAAAGGTCCCAAATATAGAGAGCCCACACGTCGTTTTCATGGAAATACAATTTTCAGTTAATCATGGATGCAGTTGAGGAGCATGCCAGAAAATGGACAAAGCGAGAAAAGTCAGAAACTGATTCTCTGTCAGAATGGGTCAAACAGATTAGGTCATTGGTAAACAAATGCATTAATGTTTTGACAAAGTCAGTTAGTCCTAAATATAGCTCTGTCTTCAATGATCCCATGGTTGCTAATAGTTTGTTGAAACTTCAAGAACGGTTTGTCATTGTCCCTGCTGATAAAGCTTCTAACAATGTTGTTATTGTTTGTAAAGCATACTATATACAGTGCCTGTTTGACGAACTGGGTATTGCCAACAATACTAATTCCAATAGTACATACCAACCCATTACCGTGCCCAAACAGGATATCTTGTCAAATCATGTGTCTGTATTGCATTCGTTTGGTATTACTACCCCATGTAAAGATTCTAATCTACCAAACTTATATTGGATCCAAAAATTACACAAAAATCCACACAAACAAAGATATATTTCAGGTTCAGCATCATGTTATACCAAAGCCCTTTCTAAAATATTAACTGTTATATTTTCTAAAATCAAACGGGGTCTTCAAAAGTACTGTGAAACCATCTATTCTAGAAGTGGTATAAACCAAATGTGGATATTACAAAATCCCAAATCTTTATTGGAATATCTACATGCTCGCACACTTTTAAAAGTAACGTCTATCAAAACATTTGAGTTTTCCACTTTGTACACAACTATACCTCATTCTGAACTGAAGTCTCAGCTTTAAAAAATCATCAATAATTCATTTTTCTCTAAAAAGGACAACGTCGGTACCACTATATTGTAGTTAAATATTCCCATGGGTACAAACTGTGCTCCATTATTGGCAGACCTGTTTTTATACTCATATGAATCAGATTTTATCCAACATTTTCAACGAGGAGGTTCTAAGAAACTAACATGTAATGTTAATTTCACTTTCCGATACATAGATGATGTATTGTCGCTAAATAATCCCACGTTTGGTGATTATTTGGATGACATATATCCTAAGGAACTTGAAATTAAGGATACTACAGACTCCGCTAATTTTTCCAACTATCTAGACTTGAGGTTGGAGATTGATAATGATTCTAACCTGTCAACTAGATTATATGACAAACGTTTTGATTTCAAGTTTTCCATAGTCAACTTCCCTTTCCTAACGAGCAACATTCCTATGTCACCAGCATATGGTGTGTTTGTTTCTCAACTTATACGCTATTCCAGAGCTAGTTGCAAATTATGGACTTTGTTTGTCGAAGTATCCAGCTAGTTTCTAAACTGCTGCGACAAGGATATGTTTTGCCAAGACTTATAGCTGCCTTTAAAAAATTCTATGGAGATCATCATGATCTGGTTGATAAATACACCAAATCCATGTCTGCCATGCAACTAGATCTATTTACATGTTAATTTTGGGGAATTCATGACGGGTGCCAGTAGTGGAGCAGGAAATGCTCACTCTTTCCGGAAGACCTGATTTCACCTCCTGATGGCCATTTTTGTAAGTTCATGAGTTTCCCTGTCATTTTTTTTCTCTCACTTCGTATGACTGATATGACTTTCTGTCACCGGAGTATGAGATTGGATAACAGACTCTGTTTCGTTCGCTCGGAATACTTAATACTGGGTATTGATTCCACGTCTATTCCAAGTCTATTGCCGGCAAAAGTGCCCAATTTCAGGGTGCGTACTGATTTAATTTTTCTTTTCCGTTTGTATATCTGAATATATGTTTACATGAATAGAAAAGGACATTAGAATGTTTTTTTATATAAATAATTATATGCTTATAAAATCATGAACATCAATTCATCAGCTGATAGTTATCATCATACAATCACAGAACTATTTACTGTTAGCCGATTCATAGTATTCGTCCTCGATTATGGTGTGATCCTCAAGTTCTCCCCTGTGGATCGTCAAAAATGGCAACACTTGGTACTAGCAATGCCGGTAGTCCATGTTCGTTATCATGAGTGTTATTGTTGTGTCTGGTGATGTACTCCTTCGTGTTGACATAAATGTATCGTTCGTGATCCAAGAATATTCCAATACAATATTTTACGAATATAAAAAAGGCTAATGTAAGAAAAGACGAATTAACACGAATATAGCCAATTATTTATGTATTCAGGAGCTGATTTGTGCAAAACGTCTATGAAATATTTACAAATACTTCTTACATTATTTTCGCATTTGTTACAACATCGCAACACTTCACTGTTGGTGACACCAATGAACATTCCACAATAAAACAAACATCAATAGAACACAATGTCATTTCTGAGTCCTATGTCATAATGGCTACTGTCAGATGTCGAGTGATTTACCAACAATTTAGATGTTCGAAATGCATATACGCACCATTATATATACAAGGATATATTATACAAAGATACATTTATCAGAGTACAGTAGTGGTTTACGTTAGGCGAATAACACCGGAATCAAACGTGTCCACACGTGTCCACATGGCAATATACAATTTTCAGGTTGAAATAATTGTAGTTTCCTTTTGAGTGTTGAAGGTGATCAAGGTCGACTTCGAGGTGACACAAACTGCCTCAACTAACCTCCGATTTCTCCATAGCACACACTTGATCTATATTTCCCAGTAATCATGGGCGAATTCACATTCTTAAAGGGAACATCAAGTATTCAACTTTATCTGAAGTCCAGTTCATGGTCAGCTAAAGTTGTCCCACGTGGTACTTCATATATGGTAATAATACAAACTTGACCTCAGTGTGGAAGCAAGTGGTGTCCTTGATTTGAATACCGTTACTTGGGATGTATAACTTGGCCCATTCAAGCAACTCACGGCCAACCATCTCAATACACAGAAGTTCTATCGCTATTGTTGGGCTTGTTTATCCTTATCACATCTCTACTGTCATACCACATGGCAGAGTGATGGTTGAACATTGTTCAGATCATAAAGCCATTCGGGCATTATCGGTGGTCAATTAACCTGAATTTAGCAAGTGCCAACTGCAATGTTGCTTGTGATGATTAGGCGATATTAATCCGGTGTATGCAAACAGCAATAGAGCATGATCACTTATATGGGTATCAGCAAGTACATGTATAATGGTATTAAGCATACACTTGGGTGTTGGTTACGAAAATCCCAACATTAGCCCATCAGTTCTTATGTGCCCTCAAGCCATGAAGTCAACTGAATACCGTACCACCACAAAATAAGTCATTGAATTGAACATGATTATTACTGATGAAAGAGTAAGCCCATATTTGCCCAACAATTAAGCCCATATTTTTATGTGTGGTACTCGTTTTACATCGTCGTTTTATGGAATATTTCTAGTTTTTTTGCCAGCAGCATATCCAGAGTTTTCAGCATGTGTTTAATGCTGTAGAATGATGGTCCCACTCCGCCTTTAAAGACAACCTTTCCATCCAGTACGATGTATAACCTCTCTGGACACGCGCTGAAAATTCCGCACGCCTCGTTTGACATTACATCCACCACGAGTTCACAGTTCGTGAGCTGGTGGGAGACACGCCTCGAGGCCTGGATTCGCTCAGAGATGGATCTCGGTTGTCTGAGCATATGTTTGTTGCTGGGTAAATTCCAACCATCAGTCGCGTGTGCCTCCATAATGTACACAGTCAGGAAGTCTGCTTCTGATTTCCTCTCCTCCACAAGCCGGTTGAAGTTCCCCAGCTTGCTCATGAATGGAGATCAGGAAGCACTGCCGAAGTTAATCACAAGTGGTCTTCCTGGCTTCATAAAATCAAACAGTTTGCAGGGAATCCCGTCATCCGAGCCTCGGGGTTTTAGCAGGGTCAAATTCGGGACGATATCCCCCTTCTCGAGGGTGTTGTATATCAGGTCTCGGTGTATTGCTTCGAACACGAATTTCATTGAACTCCATGAAGCCATAGTTGTCAACAACTCTAAGGGTCCAACGGTATCGTCTACTGGATGTTTGGATGATTTGTGAATTACTTTGGCAACTTTCGTGATAATTGATTCCGATCCCACAGTGAGTAGAATCTTTATCAGTAGCACGTACAACAAATACATGCACAGCTTCAATATTGCTGCGAAGATCTTCACCAGCATTTTAAAGGCTGCCATCTTGATGCAGTATGTGTCCGTGTATGGTGTGAAGCCTCCGGATTATCACGTGCGCGTGGACAGTGCACGCCTTGACCTGGACTTTACCACACGCATAGATCAATGTTCATAATTATAGGCCAAGTCTTTGCACTTCGAACATCTGTTACTTACATGTAGGTATGACTTGCATTATTGTTATCGCATACATGGCCATTGTCTATTTTGATGTGATCAAGTGCTCTAATTATATATACAATATGTATATATTGTATGTAAGATTTAGCACGACGGATACGTTCAGCAGTAACTTTATTGACATTAATTATCACGATACAGACGGTACGTCATTATGGCAGTCATATAAATATAGTATACTTAGAACCTGGTAACTTCCATCAAGACATCACTGCCGAGAGGAGCATTGGCTGGCCAACTGGTGGTCAACTGTGCGCATAACCTCGAGTCTGTTCCAGGAGGAAAACCAACATGTAATTCCATGTATGTCCCACTAGGAACGCTTTTTGTCAATGAGGTATTTAGCTTCAGCTTGGGAGAAATCAATCGAGTATGGCTGACTGCGAGCGATTCAACCAAACTGGCGTGAATATACATCGAGATATTGTCATGCGTAACTTTTATGCTCAAATTGGGGGGTTGGGGGAACAAAGTTCTTGAACTATCTGACATTAAAATGTACATGACATTGTTCTCAATCTTTCAAATTCAAAATGACCAAAGTCAAATTCAATGTTCAATATGAGAAAGCCAGTCTGTTACTTCAGGGAAGACTCCAATTAAAACTTCAGCCGTATCTCAAACAGCTCAGCCTCCATATGCGATTCCATAATTTTCTATATGTTGATGCCAGAAATGCTTGAATTACCATCCCACACTAAGCCTTCAACTGACCACTTCATTGACAAATCTGTCAATATGGCTGTAACATTTTCCATTTTGTGATTGTAGTTGAATGCATGAGCTAGATTAGATTGCTGAATAGATTTTGAAAATAGATTTTGAGAAAATGATCACAACTGGGTGTAATATTCAGTTTTACCTGATTGTTTTTTATTGAAACATCCGTGCTTTTCAGTTAGCTGTCGGTTGACTTTACATGTAGGTCAGTGTGGTACTGAATTAACGTAGTCCGCTACAAACAAGGAGGTAATGAAAAGTCAAGATTTAAAAGTTATATCTTGAATATTATCTCTTCAAAATGACACATTTTATAGAGTAACTGATCAGCATTCTAAGACTGAAAAGAAAATAGTGGGTCACCGTGCTGGTTTCTTCGACATATTCGTTCAAAAATCACCAAAATTCACTAAAATGACTTAATTTATGGTATTTTTACACATTTTTTGCCCATATTCACATCTTGCATCTTGTTTTCCAAGAGAACGGATACGGTGACCCCCTAATTACTTTTCAGTTTTAGGATGCTGATCAGTTACTCTATAAAACATGTCATTTTGAATCTCTAGATTTTGTTAATACAGTCATTTATTTTGAAAAAAACTCTTTGACCCCCCTCCCCTCACTGTTTGGAGCGGACTACCTTAAGGACGATCCGTTTCGTATTTGTCGTATATCACCGATATGTGTTTGATGATTCCGAGCAATGTTTGTTCTAACTAGGTCTACAGTTGAGAGATTGTTATTTGTATGTTTTGAGCAAACAAGCTACAGGCTTTGGCCTCAGGTGCACCTTCTTACACTGACTATTGAATATGTTCATATTGTGTACATTTCGGAAATAAATTACTTACTTACTTAGGTAATAGACGCGGAATTAATACCCAGTATTAAGTATTCCGAGCAAACAAAACAGGGTCCGTTATCCAATCTCATAGTCCGGGGACAGAAAGTCATATCAGGCATACGAAGTGAGAGAAAACAAAAATGACAGGGAAACTCATGAACCCCCCAAAATGGCCATTAGGAGGTGAAATCAGGTGTTCCGGAAAGAAGTAACTCACTGTTGGATAACGGACCCTGTTTTGTTTGCTCGGAATACTTGATACTGGGTATTGATTCCACGTCTATTGCTCAGTGGTAGAGCGCTCGCCTCACAAACGAGTGGTCCCGGGCTCGATCCCAGGTCTCGCTCACTGGCAATTTGAGCACCTGATATGTTGTCCTTCGGCCCGGAGGGGCCATTAAACTTGGTGCTGGGTGGAAATTACGGATGCTGCACTGGGATTCTCAACGGTGGTGATGGGGAAGCTGATGAATGTACTCTGATCTGCTTCAGGCTGCTATAGAAATTATGATATTGCAGTACACACACCACACAAAACAGGAACCCACTGGTAATAAGTGCATGCACTTTCGTGGGTTATCCAGAAGGCTCACCCCCTGAATAAATCCATCCATCCACTCACCCAGTAACTGACACAGTTACATACTTACTTACTACTTACGTACTTTCTTAGTTACACACTTAATTACTACTTACCTACATACGTTGTGTGAAAAGTGTGAAAAGAACAAAAGTTTTCCTCACAGATTTTGAAACAACAGCTGGTAAAACCGTGTTTAATGCAACATTCAATACCAGGAAATAAATAGGCACAGTGATGTATAGAAATCATTGACATACCTCGATGAAAACAAAATATATCAGAACAAAATACCTTGAAGGAGTTTACGGGAAGACGATAATCAATCCTCTGCACAACAAGTTCATAAACAATTGTAAAATTATGCACGAAATGACATTGACGTTATCATATTGTGTATGATGGCATATCGTTCAAAAAAGTTGAAAATGACGACTGTCATACGCGGGTCCTTATTTAAAATTCAGTAGCAGTAGATTGTATCCCTATCGCATTACTTCAGCTTTATTTATTTTTTCCCATAATTTCACCATTCATGTTCTCCATTGAATCGGTGGTTCATTTCATCTGCTATGCATTCTTTACTCCATATGACATTTCTGTAGGTGTAAATGGTGTCTCACTGCCTTGTATTCCTTCGAATATCCGATGGTTGCGTGTGTACATGTGGAAGGTGAAGCACTGGTCAAGCCAGACTTACGGCTAACACCAGACCCTCCCAGATTGTAATCCATGGAGATCCGTACACAACTGTGCTTATCGTGGGCGATCCTTGTAGCAGTCCGGTCCAGTCGGACCCATGGAGCTCTCCCTAATGGTAGTAAATGAGTAGGAATAACGAAACCCCTCGTAATGCGTCCATGCAGCAAAGTGTTACTTCCGTGGGAATTTGAAAGCGATTCTAGACACAGATGGTCGCATACAGATGCACTATGAACGTCCCACTTTTTACTACTTTCCCACCTCCACTGGGAGATGCATGGTGCATCGGCAGTCATATCCTGGCTGTCCGTATGAATACTAGTAGTCATAACGGGGTGACGGGACTCTAGAGAGTGTTGACGGGGTCAGCTCCTCGGACGCAACAGTTCGTGGTTCGTGGACATTCATAGTATATTCGTGGTATACATGTATATGACTATAAAATATTTACCACCGGTAGTTTTCATCTTTCAATAAATCTGCCAGCATGGTATTAAAAGGTTGATAAAACATTTCCAGTAATCTTCGAGTCGAATTGTTCATTTTCCGCAAACTGACCTTCTTCATTTTCACGGGGCTGGCATTTTTTCCAACAATCCTCTGGCTGTTTGCTTGCAACGGATCTGATAAAATACAAGAAATGGTTCTTCATTACCTCTATGTGACCTGTAACATATTGTTATTTCTGAATTTTTTTATCGCGAGTCGATGGTCAAATTAAGTGTTCATATATACACACGAGTGTTCATATTACTGGGGCAAGTTTCCGTGTTTCTCTTTAGTATGTGTCAGTTGACAAATATCTGTTCATAATGGTTGTTCTTAAATATATACCTAATTCAAGGAATTGATATACTTGTTGATTGAACTGAGGGGTATTCGCGTAGTACTCTTCTCCTCTGATGATGAATAGTTGTGTACGGTCGAACACTTTCATCCAATCCCGCACGTATGGGAAATATATACTATTGGACAAATATATCTGAAGACGGATTGAAAAAAAAACTTCTTTAGAAGGTGACAATATGTTATCCAAAGAATCATTATTCAAAATCATCGTACTAGATTGAGGAAACTGGCAAGGACGTAACGAATATTATGAGATATTACAGTAGAGTTACTACTCATGTTTGATACGCACAGGCGGAGAACGTTCAATGGTTTGTTTGTCGTAGGCACAATATCTGAGTGTGTGTACATCCAGACAGGCTTTCATCGCGTGGATAGCGCGTGTGCATACGTTGTGGAAGTGATCAAGGTCTGACTCATCTCTCATCTTCCACAAGTATTCAGAGTACAATCTGTAGAGAGATGGGTTGAAATGTTATTTTTGGTAACGTTCTAATATGTTACACATTCCAGATATCAACGATTGTTTGAATGCAACTAATCATTGGTCCATTGTTGTGTGATTATTGTTGGGCTCGGCTTGTCTTTGAGGTGTTGCGTTTAGATTCATTGCGAAGAGTACGAATCAGCCACTTGGAACAATATACTACCATATCCGTGATGTCAGTTGATTTTTTTCGATTGAATATTCTGTCCCCTATACTCTGACTTTTCTAACTTGTTTACACTATTTTTTTTTGCGATGCCGGATAGTGTCGTTCTATAACTTGGCGTATTTCACCCAGGAGTCAAACGGCAATTTTCTACCAAATTTCAGATTTATATCGCGAAAATTGAAAAAGTTGGAAACCTATTCCAATGCTAAATCTAGCCCTGACATTTAATTTCTGCGTCCGTACACAATTTTGTGCATTTGCTCGATTATGTAGCAGATCAATCTTTCGAAATCAACATGTTGGTGTAAAATACACCCAAGTGTGTCTTCTGGTCCAAAATTACAGTAATATTTCGAATCCTGATAGATGTAAACAGAACCATATCCTCGAATACGCTCGGATTCTTGAGATTCCCGTTTTGGACTGAAATTTAACATTGAGATAGATTGCCAACTTTTTCAATTTTTCTGATAGAAGTCTGAGATTTGGTAGAAAATTGCCGTTTGACTCCCAGGTAAAGTATGCAAAGTTATAAAACGATACCATTCAGCATCGCGAAAATATCATCAAAAACGGTGTAAACAAGTTAGACAAATCAGAGTATAAACATTCAAAGAGGTGCGACACCTGTCGACCGGGTTCCGGAGAATGACCAGCAATTTGACAGCGGGGGTGACAGCCTTGATGAGATCAGCCACTATGTACTTGGGCTCGGAGAGGCCGCGGTTTGCTGTCAGATTTCTCCAGTCCGGGAAAATGGTCAACGTGCTCGCAGAACCATCACCTGTTGAACACAACAACACCTCGTTATGATATAGATGTTTCCGAGCGGGCATGTACATTTACACCCATCAACATAACATTATGATAAGTCACAACATACATGTACATGTAAAAGTATACTATATTGTATTATCCCATAAGCTGCGAACTCTGGAATTATATGATGGAGATGAAATTTATTTAAAAAGAGTTACTATTTAACTGGCAAGTGAAGTTTGTCAAGCTACATCAAGATAGCTCTCAGCGCAGCGCGTTGAACAATCGGTAATAACATATGCAAACAGGATAGACTTTTTTTTATTTGATGCCCGAACGCCATTCATGTACTTCGTTTATACTATTCTCATACGTTGTCCATACTCATCACAAATCTGTCAACACCAAAAAGAATGTCTGTGGAACTATGATGATTGAAAACCCATAGTTTTTAATGTCATATCGAGTGTTGGATAGACCGCCGATGTTGATCTCTCTGTACATATTACAATGATCCAGGCCATCGAGGCCATCACCTCAACGAATGGGTAAGTTTTAGGGACAAAATAATATCATATAACTTCCAAAACGAAACGTTCTATAAAGGGTAACGTGGACCAATATAACTGAGAACCAAGAAGAGAGACAGAGAGTCTATGTCTGACCTATCAGTGTTGGATGATATGTGGACTGGTTGTTCAGTGTCACGTGACTGATCGCTTCTGCGCACTCGTCAAACAGATCCGCGTAGTCACGCAGTGGAATAGGGGACGCGTAGTTCTGGTTGAAAGTGTTCCTCTTGGACGGTACGCGAGTGCCTGCATCATGATGAAAGACATCGAGATAAACATATATTCACATGTTGTTTGTGTCATAATGAATAAAAAAACTCAGATACAGCCATGCAGCCTATGACCCAGGAAGTCCGGCGAAAAGACAAAAACAGAATGCTAAATTTGCTAATTAGAGTTGCTAATTGGAGCATAACAATGACTTGAACTAGGTTGCGTATGATGTTGTGTGTGATTAACCTGCGTATCGTATAGTGTTCCAATATTGATATTCTTTGTGTGCGGTTTTTTTCTTGTCACCGAACACATGGGGGTGATTCATGATATTCCACCAGAGAAATGCTGTTCCGCTCTTCTGAACGCCAAGTACATAGAACGCTGGTAGACAGCGCAGTCTCCACGCGCAGGAATGGTCTGACATCCGCTTCCGGTAAACATGCATGTTGCGAGTGAACATTGCTCGCGTCTGTGCGATAGATTGTGGGTTCCTCAGAGCCAATACGTACTTCTGAGTGGAGTACAGTGGATTGTTCGAGTAGATGGGCTCGTACCAGCACGGTGAGCGATAATTGGGAAGTGTCACAATCGGAACCTGGAATAATGAGAATAAAAGTACAAAACTCGCCTGCTACAACCAGTCACACGTCGGTAGTATTCATCAAAACATGTAGAACACGACTGAGCGAAAGGTTTATATGTACGTATCCAAAGGCCTGAATATGGTGTCGATATAAATTAATTTAGATCTTTCACAAGTCACTCTCATTGCTCATACATGCCCATTGCATGTATGAGCAGCGAGTACTTTTTGGGATTGCACTCATATTGTATTTTTGTGTGTGTACATGAACTCATTCACTCAGTCTAGTAAATATATCTCAGTTGTGGATATTCGTGCATTGTATCATATAATTATATGGATATATATTCAGACTGATATGTATTTGTTGCTACATGATCCTGTCTGCGAGCAATACAGAAAATCTTGTTCACCATCTTCATGTTATCCATTGCGCTGTCCACAAGCGGGTTATTTGTGATATTTTGAAGCGGCCCGTCCAAGGCCTTCCCATCGTCCATCCAATGTCGACATCCCTCTGCATTGAGATCTCCACTTTTTCCCGTAGCCACGTTTTCTCCATACTTCATGAACGGTGAAGCAGAGCACCACACGTACAAGAACAATATGTAAAGTTATTGACTACCGTCCGCTCTTCGGGATCCTCGAGGATAGTCCTCTCTCATCCGAGTCCTTGCGGACGCGCATCCGCTATTCCGGATCCTCGCGGCAGGGCCGCTCACCGGAGGTCGCGGCGGACACGGTAACTACTTCATCATTAACGGTAACCAGGTAACAGCCCACCCGACACTCCCAGGCCTACGGACACCGTTCAGAAACTGGTTCATCACCACGGTGTTAACTGGCGGGGCCTGGCGAGCCGCGGTCTGCCTCGGGGACGGAACCCCGTACAGTCCGACATGCTGGCCAGAGCCTCTGTCACATGTCCCGGGAAGGGAGAGAGCTGGCGATCCACAGGGCCGAAGGCCCCCGAGTCAGCAACTCGTCTCTCCCAGCCCGGGCCTCCCCACGGAAATCGTCCCCAGGGCTCTAGGAGCCCACTACTCAGACCCAGGGAACACAAAGCTCATGGCGAGCCTCGTGTGCGTCCTAGTCTCGATCTTGGACAATCTCCTCGAACGAGTCGCTTCCAGTGTATATATAATACACCAGAAACTGCAGGGCGCACGCGAGGTTAAATCGATCCATTGTTATAGTTTACTGGAGCGTAAATTACAATACGTCGCCGTGGCAACGCACGCTCGAACGGAGCATGTCAAAACAAGGCCAAGTACAGAAAGGCCACATAAATGGCTTTTATGTTTACAATCACCTGCCGCGTGCTTAGGGCAAAATCGCCACATTACCCCCTTCTTACAATGTTGGTCCCCAACATGTTCCGCCCGCGCCCAAAATGCTCGAAACCCGACGAAGGCTTCGCATGGCGGGGGCCGGAAGAAGGCACGATGGCAACGCCCGGAAGTCACGGCGCAAACACTAGGACTTTAAGAGTCCCTTTTGGAAGAATGGGGGACTACCCCCGGACTTATGGAGTAAACTATAACGCGCTTTGCAATTTTGAATAAATCCTAATAAACAAGCTAAAATTTTGACCGAGGTGGTCCAAAACCGTGTGATGACCTTGAAAGGCCATCCATTATAAAAGGACGGTGTGTCGAGTATTTGGAATATCTTTAAGGTTAGACTTTAAATTTAGAAATTTTGTAAAACGACACACCGAGTGATCAAAAGTAATAGTACCTCTAAAAATGTTGCCGACCGCCCTGCCGGCCGGCTCCTCAGATCCGCAGAACGGGTCTGAGGCAGGGCGGAGCCGCGGGAGCGACTCCGGCACGCCCGCATGACATATGTACATCTAGCAGACACACATACACCTGCGGACAGCTGTCGCAGACAGCTATCAAAGCCAACGCGGCAAGCCGCATCGACTGCCAGTATCTGTATACTGCAACCCGCACAGGCCTGTGTACAGACACGCAGATGGACGGACGTCTGCACTTTCATGCAGCCGCCCGCCCGCCCGCACATCTTCAGCACGGCCCGCATGGGGAGTTTACAACTGACAAAATCACCCGCATCTCGAACACCGGACACGCGGATCCCGCGGAATCCAGCGCGGCATCAGCGGACGAAATGCGAGTGGCACAAAACACATGTGCTACACATCTGGAGATTAATAAAAATCCGAGAACGACATTTTTACATATATATACATGTAACAAATGACAGCTATACTACACGTGCAGCAATGCACGCGGTGTCGCTGCAAAACTCTGTCCCCGGTCATACTGACACACTGCCGTACCAACATACAAACACCATAAAACTCATGCGGAGGCAGTCATTTCCCTCCGGTGACTCCAAATCAAACCATGTATACGGGTAGAAACGCATTTCTATCCCGGGGGACCTCGCAAATAACTACAGTAATTAAGATCAGTCATTAGCTAAAGCTTCCGCACTGGCGGTAAATGACGTGAAATTAATCACCAAAGCAAGGTAGAAATTGGGCATAAAATTGACAGTAACCACTAACTTGTGGCTTGTACGAATATGTCAGACGAAAACAACAATAAATTGCCGTTCTCCAGTCTTTTCAAATATCACAGCAATCCGTCACTGTCAAAATTAGCGCAATCCCTTACACCCCTCTCGCGAAAGCAGAAATCTCCCGATTTCTTACTCTCTTTTGCACCGGAAAGGAAATTTCACATACTTGTCTCACTTTGTATCAGTAAATGAGCAAGAACAGAATTCCCCAGAGACATGCCGCACACTTGTGGCTTATAATCCTCCCATAAATAATAAATGAGATGGAAAATAAACAAAATCACTCCCCATAGCCGCTGGCACGCTTACAGGGCGATCGGACATACCCATGACGTCCGGACAGACAATCGGGCGCCCTATGGGCGTTTGCAAAGCGCCCACTAGCAACCCCGACGTACTGCCCGGCCGCGGAGCGGTGCCCGGTCCAGCCCAGAGCCTCCTCAAACGACTACCGGAGCGCGGAGCCAATAGATTTAGACGCGGAGCCGGCATGGTCCATAACCGCACTGGTTAGGGGGCGAACCCTTCATACCGGCGCCCAATCTAGAGGCGCCCAAAGATGGTGAAAGCAATAGCCGGCGGACGTCCGGGGCTGCCCGCGGACGGAGTCCAGGCCGGACGTCTACCATTGTACGGCGTATTGCCCTTATCCAATGAAGATGAAATTGGAATTAGAAGCCACCACAAGTGTTGCGCATGTAATATACGACCCCCTTCTTAGAAGGAGGCCGGGGTTCCGGTCATTCCGGCCGGACCGCGTATTATAAGGTACGATCCGGACGAGAACGAGCGTCACCCGCTGCCGCGGCTGGTCCGCACACGCGGACTTAACAACCGCTCCATTATCATAATGGATAGTCGGTTTCCTGCCGTAAGAAACCTTAATCTACTATAACCGCAATTACAGTAGTGGCTCACGGGGGATAACTACACCGAAGTGCGTCATCTTAAAGCGCCGCGGACGCCGGACGAGTCACGCGGACGAACCGCGGACATCAGTCCTCATCGGCGGACACTATCCCCGCGTCCAGAGCCAGTTCCCCAAATCCGTGGGAAGACGCTTCTCCCGTAGCGGACGTAAATCCCAACCTCAGTCTGGCCATATAAGAGGTTGTCCCGGGACCAGGGGCGTCCGGCCGAATCAGTAAATTCGTCCGGCCAGCGTAACCGTTGTACGGATTACGCCGGACAGCCGTCCACAAGGTGCGGACCGGCCATCCGCACGTCCCTGGCGCTAGAAACTACAGGAGGGCGGATGCGGAGCGGCGGCGTTACGACATGAAAGTCTCCGCGGACCTCAACTCCGAAGATGGCCACAAAGTAGCCACCCGCGGAGGTAAGTCGTGCGGACTCTCACGGAACGACCTAAAACCCGTCCGTAGTATGATAGACGGGTACCGCAGACGCATCCGCATGGGCGGAAGGTTATTCCCACCCATACCGGGCTGGCGCACGTGGTTTCCGGCGTGGCCGCCCGTCATCCGCAGGTACTGGAGGGAGTGGGGGTACCTGCGGATCGCCGTCATCTGGCTGATAGCCACCCAGCCCATCATCTGACGGGTCAGAGAGGTCCGGGAGGCCCACCATACGGCGCACACGCTCGTCCGGAGTCCGCGGATGCTGACCGGACGGATCCCATACGGGAGCATCATCCGGTTCCGCATCTTGAATTAGCGGATCCATGACAAGCGGGCCCTCGTACTTCTTCAGATTATCGATATGGACAACCAGAACCCTGTCCGGATCGGAATCCCTCCGGATCCGGTAGTCCACATCTGTCACCTGTTTCAGTACGGTAAACGGGCCTATCCACGGCTTAGCAAATTTATTGCCTTGCTTAAGCGGCGGATAATAGTAGCGCACCTTGTCGCCTTCCGCAAAAGCTGGCCTACCCTTAGCATGGGCGTCATAGCCTCGCTTCTGCCGGAGGGCAGACTTGTCCAGGCGCGCGCGCGCGAAATCATGGGCGTTCGCCAGGGCGCGGCGAATCCACTCCACGTACTCCGGACCGCACTGGGGTACTGCGCCGGTCTCTGCCGCAGTTGGATACATAATATCCACGGGCAAATTTAACTCCCGGCCGTACAACATCGCGTGCGGAGTAACTCCGGTCGAAGAGTGGACCGACGACCTGTACGCCATTAAGACATACGGGAGGTGGTCATCCCAATCATTCGCACGATCATTCACAAAGGCCGCCAGCATGTTGAGGACCGATCGATTAAAACGTTCGACCTGGCCATCAGACTGGGGCCTATAGGGGGTGGTACGCACCTTGGTACTCCCTAGCATCTGTGCTAGGTTCCGGAACAGGTTGCTCTCAAATTGCGTGCCCTGATCCGAATGTACCTGTTTAGGTACCCCATGGTACACCACCCATCTATTCACCAATAACCGAGCTACCTCGTCCGCAGTCTGGCGGCGCAGTGGGTAGGCGTCGGTATACTTGGTAAAATAGTCGGATATCACCAGGATGTACCGGAAACCGCGCGGGGTGACCCGGTGGGTATCCAGTATATCCAGAGCTATCCGATCAAACGGCGCGCCCGCCTTAACCGTGGTTAAGGGGTGGCGGCCAGGAGTCGGGACTCCTTTGCGAGCTTGACACCGAGGGCAGGCTGCGCACCACCGGTGCACGTCCAAGCCGCTACCAGGCCAATGAAAGCGCTGTTGTAGCCTATGGACGGTCCTCCGGATTCCCAAGTGACCGGTCACCCGGAGGTCGTGCAACTGGTGGAGTACTTCTTTCCGCAGCTCCGCCGGAAGCACCAACTGCCATATTGGAGGCAGTGGGGTCGGTGGCTCATAGCGCCGGTATAAGAGGCCATCCCTCAAGGAGAGTCGTTCCCACTGAGATACTAGAGACAAGGTCTCCTCCCTGTAGGTCTTCCGCTCATCCTTCGAGGGCTTCTGGCCGGCCTCAAGGGCTGTGATTACCGGTGCCAGAGCTCTGTCAGCTCTCTGCGCCGCAGCTATCTGCGCCGGAGAGTAGCCACCCAAGTAATTAGGCTCCTCATCCGTCGCGTCCGGCTGCGCCGCAGCGGCCATCACCACTGGGGGCAAGGACCGCTCATACTCAGACTCTCCAGAGGACGAGGGTACCCACGAGGAGTACACCGCTGGACTCGAGGAAGACTCGCTGGAGCTGAGCCGCACCTCCGCTTCATATGCGGGACGCCCTCGCCGATATCGGCGGGTCCGCGCGCGGAGATGAGCCCTAGACGCTCCGGCCGCCGTGTTGTTAGAGGGGGCGGCGGCCTGCGGTCTCCCCGGAACGTCCAATTCCGAGTCTGAGGACGAATCCGCGGCTTGCTGGAATGGTGCCATCCCTGCACAACCCGGATTCTTGCACTTATGACAACGGGACAGGCCGTCCGCGTTGCCGTGCAACTTACCAGCGCGGTGCTCTATCTGCATGTCATACTCTTGGAGTTTGACGAGCCACCGCGCCACCAAGCCATCGGCCTCACTATAGTTGAGGAGCCATCTCAGCGAACTATGATCAGTCCGCAAACGGAAATGGCGTCCCAACAAATAGTGCCGGAAGCGCTTGGTCATCGTAACCACCGCGAGCAACTCGCGATGAGTGGTACAGTAGTTCATTTGAGAGCGGCTCAAGGCCACACTCGCATAAGCTACTACCCGCTCTTGCCCGTCCACGATCTGCGAGAGGACACCGCCGAGCGCGAAGTTACTCGCGTCGGTGTCCAAGATGAACTCGCAGTCCGGACGAGGGTGCCGCAGCACCGGGGCCACTACCAAGGCCTGCCGGAGTCCCGAGAAGGCGTTAGCCTGCTCGGCGGACCAAACAAAATCGGCGCCCTTTTCCGTGAGGATAGTAAGGGGACGCGCGATCTCCGCAAAGCCGCGAATAAACCTGCGGTGGTAGCTCGCGAAGCCCAAGAAGGACCTCACGTCCGCCACGTTACATGGCGGAGGCCATTTCTGCACGGCCGCCACCTTTGCGGGGTCTGGTCTCACTCCGGTGCCCGTTACCATGAAGCCCAAGTACAGGATTTCCTGCGCGAATAGCTCGCACTTACTTGGCTTCAATTTAAGCCCTGCTCCGCGGATGCGATGGAGCACCATCTGGAGGTTGGTGAGGGTTTCCTCGAACGACCGGCCATACACGACGACATCGTCGATGTAGACCATACATCGCTTCCAGAGGAACCCTTTGAGTACCATCTCCATGAGGCGCTCGAACGTCGCTGGTGCGTTACAGAGCCCGAACGGCATTACCTTGAATTGGTAGAGCCCGTTCTTGGTAACGAAGGCAGTCTTCGCCCGATCACTCTCCTCCATCTCCACCTGCCAATACCCGGAGGCCAGATCCAGAGCACAGAAATAGTGCGACCCGGCCAGGGCATCGAAGGTATCCTCAATGTGCGGGAGAGGATATGAGTCCTTCCGCGTGGCATCGTTGAGTTTCCGATAGTCCACGCAGAACCTCCACGAGCCGTCCTTCTTCTTCACCATAACCACCGGACTGGCCCAAGGGCTGTCACTGGGTTCGATGATGTCCAAGTCGAGCATCTTTTGCACCTCCTGGTCTATGACCTCTTGGTGCACTATTGCTGCCCGACGAAGACGCTGCTTGAGAGGACGCTCGTCCACGAGGTCGATGCGGTGCTTGGCGACGTCAGTCTTGCCAACCGCACCATCAGGACCCATGAACACATCCGCATACTGCCGCAGCAGTCTGCGGAGCGCTTGGCGCTGCTCTTCATCCAGCCGGTCCTTCGGAACCCTAGATTCCAAATGGTCCGGCAGGGTGAACGGATCATCTCCGGCGGCCGCCGCCGCGCACGCAGCGCGGCAGACCGGATCGTCGGGGATGACACGACTCGAAGCCGCGGGAATAGCAGTAGCTGCTATGCATCCGCGCTTCAGTACAATCGGAGCATCCGTAGGATTCACCACAAGGATGGGCATCGCGCGGGGGTTGGACATGACCAGGGCCCCACCCAGCACGAGCCCAGTTCCTGCGGCGAAACTGCTCACGGGTTGCACTATACACGGACGACCATCGAGGGGCATGCGGGGACGCCGCGGCCTCGTCTCGATGATCATCTCACTCATCGGCGGCACTACTACAGTGCGCGATGTCCGCATCTGGAATGAATGCATCGGGCCCGAGCGGAAGAGGAAGTGTGTGTCCTCTCCCATCCGGAACTCGCCAGCGCTAAAGTTGGCAATCACCCGGTGGACCCGTAGGAAATTCATCCCAATTATCCCGGCCGCTCCGATATCCGCCACGATCGCCTCTGTCAGATACACCTTGTCCCCAAGGGTAATAGGCAGATCGATGATGCCATGGATACGGATGCGGTTGTCTCCCGCTCCGTAGAGCTTGTATGGTCCGGGATCTCGCAACTCAAGGTTGCGGAGTGCGGGCTCCTTCCTAAACGTTCCGGCGGCCACGAGGGTCACCTCCGAGCCTGAGTCTATGAGGAACCGGACCGGCTCCCGTCCGAAGGACAGGGGCAGGTACCAGCAGGGGTCCCTCACCAGCGCGCAGGTCGGGCGATACCTTTCGCACGCGCTGGGCTCATCTACGGAGTCCTCGCCATCCGCCTCAGCCGCGGAGGAGCTAGACTGGTCTCCAAGGACTACTTCCGGAGAAGTCATATCCACTTGGGGTCCGTCCTGCTCATCAGCGGGTGGGGCGGCATCGTTTGCCACCGAACAACTATCCCCGGACGCAGTGTTGGTCGCCACCACGTCCGGATCTAGTTTCCCTGCCGCGGGTTCCGATTCTGCTGTCCCGGAGGACCAGACCGGAAGGAATTCCTCCGTTGCGGGCCAGGGAGAGCTCCCTGGTATCCGCGCGACCGCAGGCGTTCCAACAACTCCGGACACTTCAGCCAAAAGTGTCCCTGCTTTCCGCAGAAGTAGCAGGGACGGTTCTGAGCTGGTCCGGAGGTGAACGCGCAACATTCTGCGGCTCCCGGAGCTTCGAGCCCGGCGCAGTGCGCAATCATCTGCGCGGCGCCGAGGTCGTATTCCTCTATGTCGCACTCGTCCGAAGGCGAGTGCGGCGCGGCGACCGGTGCCGCAGGTGCGGGCGCCCCTGTAGAGGGTGCCGGCGCACTAACCCACTGCTGGGTAGGTTCCCTGGCGGGTTCCCGGACGACCGGGTCCTGCCACGGGGTTACCTGCGATGCCTTGACCGGAGGAGGAGTCGCCACCTGCGCGGGTACAGCCGGGGCCGGAGCCGAGGCTGGAGGCAACTGTCTAGGACGGACAGCCATCTCAAGCGCAAGCGCGGAGTCTATCGCCTCCTCCATCGATCGCTTTTCATGGGTGGCCAGCCCGTACGCTAGGTGGTAAGGCTGGCCATCGATGAACTGATCGATCAGCATCGTCTCGAACCGTCTGGAGTCCATGTCCGGGAAGGCTTTCCGGCCGAGTATGCGTAAGCCGTACGCATAGTCTGTCACGGACTCAGTCGGCTGGCGGATACGCGCCTTGAACTCTCGTTCAGACTGCCGCCGATTGGTCGTCGGCGGGAACAGCAGGCGAAGTTGACGAGCAACCTCGCCGAACGTCACTGTTCCTACCGGCAGACACGGCATCACGCGGAGAGCTTTCCCTTCCAGGCTCCCCGCGAGGACGTGTCCAGCCTCAGGCTGGGACCATCCTTCGTACACGGCGGTACGCCATACCTGGAGCAAGTAGTCCTCCAAGTCGGCGTTATCCCCGTTGAACCGTTTCCGCCACGAAGAGTGGTCGGGCCCGTCATCGCGTTTGTTACGCGCCCGACGTGCGGTCCCGGCTCCGGGGTCGTCCGTGTACTGCGGCAAGTTCCGCGCGCTTCCCACGCCTGCGGCGGAGTCTGCCGGAGCAAACATCGACGCCGCGGACATAGGAGCAGGGAAGCTCACGTTTGCCGCCGGGATCATTCCCGCTGAAAACCCACTCTGGCTAGGTGCGGGCGGGGCTCCCATCGAACCTACTGGGTAGGCTCCAGAAGGGGCGGCAAAGCTTGGGGCCGAAGCCGCCTGTTGCCACTGCCCGTCCGACACACTGTACGTGCCAGGGTAAGTCGACCACGCGGCTTGCGCTCCAACCGTCGGAACGGTCGACGCGGTCGCCAACGTGGTGCCTCCGAGCCGCGGGGCAGGCGCGGGTCCCATTGCGGGGGCCACTGGCGCCTGCGGACTCGGCAGGACTTGGGGAGGGGCTACTGGCCCAGACATCCCCGGACTTAGGGTGACCGACGGGTCAACGCTCGAATGCAGCTGATTCCGCTTGAACAGTACAAGCGCCTCGGATATCAGCCACCTCTCCCTCTCCGTCAAAGGCCCCGAGTTGCCTTGTGACAGCGGAGAAGGGGAGCGGTTCCGCCGGTCTGATCGTCCCTGATGGGGCGACCGGGCGCGGTCATAGCGCCCGAGGGGAGCCAGCTCGCCAAGCGCGTCGGTGAGCTGATCCACCACACTGCCCGGTGCGGACCGACCAGAACCCATGCCAGAGGCCCGCGAGGGAGCCCACCCGGCCGGGTGCGGCATCTGGTAAGACTGGTCCGCTCGTCCAGAAGGACCCGCATGCATCGGCGCTCGATTCCGGACGCTCGAAGGCGTCTTATGGAAGGGTGCCGATTGCCACGGATCTGTTCTGGGCGCGGGCGGGCGCGGCGTAGAGCCGTTGCCAGCTCCACCCACCGCGCCTAACACGTCAAGGTCCGGCCTTGACGGCAACTCCTGCTGCGGCCCCGCGGGGCCCGACTCTACGTCCGAAGACGGAGCCAGGGACGCCGGAGTCGTCTCCGCGGACGGGGTCTTGTCCACGGAGGTTTCCGCGCGTTCCTTCCGGCCGCCGGAGTCGTCCGGAGACGTCTCACGGGGGCTGTCGCGTGACCGGGTGTGGTCCGCGACACTTCCACCCTTATCCCTCCCCTTGGATTCATCGGCCTTATCTTTGGCCTTCTCTTTCGCTCTCGTCATTTTTTCGAGACGTCCTTGAGGAGCGGGCGATCCCCAGGGACTAAGGAGGCGACAACACTGTGACGGTAGGCTGCGATGGAACACTGTCGGACTGATCCTGGTCACGGCACCAATGTAAAGTTATTGACTACCGTCCGCTCTTCGGGATCCTCGAGGATAGTCCTCTCTCATCCGAGTCCTTGCGGACGCGCATCCGCTATTCCGGATCCTCGCGGCAGGGCCGCTCACCGGAGGTCGCGGCGGACACGGTAACTACTTCATCATTAACGGTAACCAGGTAACAGCCCACCCGACACTCCCAGGCCTACGGACACCGTTCAGAAACTGGTTCATCACCACGGTGTTAACTGGCGGGGCCTGGCGAGCCGCGGTCTGCCTCGGGGACGGAACCCCGTACAGTCCGACATGCTGGCCAGAGCCTCTGTCACATGTCCCGGGAAGGGAGAGAGCTGGCGATCCACAGGGCCGAAGGCCCCCGAGTCAGCAACTCGTCTCTCCCAGCCCGGGCCTCCCCACGGAAATCGTCCCCAGGGCTCTAGGAGCCCACTACTCAGACCCAGGGAACACAAAGCTCATGGCGAGCCTCGTGTGCGTCCTAGTCTCGATCTTGGACAATCTCCTCGAACGAGTCGCTTCCAGTGTATATATAATACACCAGAAACTGCAGGGCGCACGCGAGGTTAAATCGATCCATTGTTATAGTTTACTGGAGCGTAAATTACAATACGTCGCCGTGGCAACGCACGCTCGAACGGAGCATGTCAAAACAAGGCCAAGTACAGAAAGGCCACATAAATGGCTTTTATGTTTACAATCACCTGCCGCGTGCTTAGGGCAAAATCGCCACAAATACAATTAGTACAATAAGTCCAAGAACGAGTCGCGCATGTCCACCGAGTTTTCCAGTCCCTCTCAAGTTTGTGTCTGGATTGTCACCCATAGCAACTACTGCCAAACTCAATCCATATACCAAATTGCCGGTGAAGTTACTTTATAGTCCTTGACACAGTTTGATGAGTCTTCAAATAGGACCACCGCGTCATGTCCAAATGTCAGTCAGTCAGTCACAAGGGACGAGACGGCTGCATTACGCCTGATGTATCACGACATTTACACGTGCATTAGCGACAAGTTGTTGCTTGTCTGAACGTGCCGATGTAGCCTACTGCATACACAGCACACGGGACGGGAGTAAACGCGAATAGTTCACATGATGAGTTTTTCATCTCACATGCATTGAATAAAATGAATATTCACGGCGGTTACAAAAGGCGAAGAATAGAAAAAATGGTTTATTGCAAAATCAAATTTTTTCACATAGAAGTTGAAGTTCACATTTCTCCGCCTTGTCACTGATGAATGACCGTACACTTCATATCGGACTATGAATATTCTGTCAAGGGGAGAGTGTCCCCCGGCATTCGAATTAGGAATGGAGTGCAGGTATAAAACCAAATACTGTAGTGAGCCACTCTACCATTCATTTTTAATGTAAACAGAAAATACAAATCAGCAAGACTACGGAACCCTTCTTCCCGAAACTTCCTTAACAGAGATATGTATACCCATGGCTGATGAACCGAATATGGTTTGATGATTAGTATCACAGGAATTGTACAAATTGATGATAATAAATCACTCTTACACGCATCATCAAATAAAGGCTTTGAATCTTCAGCACGACAAATGTAGAACTTGTAACCCAGTCAACAACTCTGACTGTATCTGTACATTTTTATATCTCAAAATGCACAGTTACCTAGGAATTTAAATGGCAAAGGGTTACGTGTTAATAAGCTGATATAATAAATTCACAGAAATTGCTAATTTAACACAAATTATCTAGCAAAATGCAAACCACATTTCACATGTAGAACAAACCACATTGGGATAATGGGTAAAAACTTACAAAGCACACGAGCTTACTCGTTTACTTGAATAGGCTACTCATGATTACCCAGCTTGTATGTACTAATTCTATTTATATAGTAGCACATTTTACCAATTATTTTGGTTCATGAGACTATTAACGCTATGAACTTGTGAAAACATAAACTTTTTGTCATTTAAAATATCTGAGTCTGGTACTATGCAACACCATAAACACCGACTACATATAATTCTGTTCCATACTTTGAGCCAAATTTGGCAACTACAATAAACAAGATGTTGTTAGTATGTACTTTTCGTGACCATATAATAATAGATGTATACGACTGTACTTTCAGCGAAAGGAATAGGAAAATCTGATCTACGTATTCACTCAAACATCTTGGTGCATCCGAACGCAACTCACCTGTGAGCTTTACTACTATCGTATATTGCTACTAACCTAAAGTTGGAAAGAAGCCTGAAGTCGCAGTTGGTTGTGTGGATCGGTATTCAGACGATCTGGTCTCCTTGAAGGTGGTAAAACAACCGCGCCGGCTTCCTTCGTCGTATCGCGCTCGGTGACGCTAGGTCACGTGCCTGGTGACGTATTCGGTGCCCTCCCTCCGGAATTCTGTTTCCCCAGCACCTCACTGCGTGGAACTCGTTACTGCGGGGGACTCATGACATGGGTTGACATATACATATAATCATAGGAATATTCACCACACTACAGTCACCTCCAGATTTTTGGGTCCACCCACAGGATTTCAATTTCATGGCATGCATATTGTGTTCTGGCCATGATATTCATAAAACAAATTCGCAATATAATTTGTATTCATGAACATGATCAAGAAGCATAATTTCAGTTCCCATAGGAAACAATAAATTGCCCCTACTGTGACTTTCAATGTAAAAATGTTGGAAGTAATGTAAATCACAGTATTCAAGACACCACCACAAGATTATGCAAACAAATAATTGACTTCCACAAATCACTTCTGAAGCTTGTTATTCATGTCACTTTATTGACAACACATTTATCGATCGACCATGACATTATAAATCGGGTTCTGAAAAAAATTATCAGTGCAACGTGTTCCTGACCATGGCTGAGCTGAACGGATTTGAGCGATCCAGACGTGCGGAGTTCATCAGCAAGGGAAGAGCCTGAGGGCTACGGTATAGCAGCCGAATATGGATACTGCTGCAACAGAGTGAACCTTGCTATAGCCTGATACGGAAGAGCAGGAGATGTTGGAGACCGGCGAAGATCGGGAAGACCTGCTGTACCCACTGCCAGGGATGACTGGGTCCTCGCACGTCACTGCAAGCAGTACAGACGGGCCACTTTATCTTAATTCAGCGCACTTTGGCGCGACCATGGTGTTCATGTTTCTCTTTGGATATCATAATGGCCAGAAGGAAGCCTAAAATCACGCCAAAGCAAAGCAGCTGAGGCTCGACTTCTGTCGTCATTATGATGTCAGTGGTTTTATTCACGGGCGATTCCAATTTCAACCTCTACTACATCAATAGGGGTCCACGTCCACCACAGAGCTGGGGAAGAGTACCTGCCAAAGTGCATCATCGGCGACAGAAAAGTTTGGTGGTGGTGTTTTGGTGTGAGGTCAGGGGATGCATGCCATTCAGAGAGGTCAGTCTGTCCCACACAATCAAAGGGACATGGAACATCCAGAGGCATCCTGGGTGACATCCTGGTGTCATCAGCGCACGTGCTCGGGTACTGGGATCAAAACACCCTGCAAGATGACACCCGGTCATAGGGCCTGTAAGTCTCGTTTCTTGTATGTCGTAAAATGACGTATTCAGGTACGTAGTGGTGACAAACATTGCCACGTGGTAATTTTTGCTGATTTTGCTCGATTTCAGAAGCACCATACAAAAATATGATTGCGAATATTGTTACATTTAATTATTTTATTTAAAACATTTGCTCTGAACTACAGCATACCATTGTTTAGAATAATGAGAGTGAATTTTTTTATAGTCAATTTGCCCCCGATCTATGTTGTGTTCCACAGCATAGTTTTGGATTCCATATTCCAATAAAACAAAATTATTTTTGTGATGTTATAACAAAAAGTGAACAAAACATATGCCACATCATATATAGTCACCAACACCACCGACGGTTTGCATACTAGTCACGTAGTTTCAAGGGAATGAGCTTTTTTCTCCCGTCAAGTTCATGACCTTGGAACATAAAATCATACGTTTTTCATCCCTTTTAAATGGAATGAAATGCTTATGAAAACATGCATATTTAGATCGTTAGCGCGTCGGAACGGGTCATGATCAATGTACGAACATGCGAAAATTTTCGAATAATTTTCGTGTAAGGTGCAGGAGTTCAAATATGTAGAATTTCACGAATTGGCCCATAAATTTGGCGGGAAAATCAAATGTCATCAGAAAGGTCAAATCACGTAAAATAACGTGACGTTTCAAATCTCACTTACACGCCCTATTGCTCTCGCCTCGTCGCCGAGGGGAAAGAGTCCAACGGAACCAGTGCTACAATGACCATCAAAAAGTCAGGATCTGGGCCCCATCCAGAATATGTGGGCAGATATCACTCAAATATCCCGAAGGTCAAGGTCAAAGGCCCAACCTAGCAGAACTGGAGGACCACATCCATGGTTTTTGAGATGGAGCTTCCAGGGAGAGGTGTGAGGACTTGGTGCAATCCATACCAGCCTGGATCGGGCTTGTATCCAGGCTCGAGGAGGCCGCACCAAGTATTGAAATTGACCAATTGTTTGTGAACTGTGTCATATTGTATCAGTTTTTTTTTTCCAGCGTTGTTGCTGATTTGGTTTGCCGTTTATATTGTTATGGACATGGTTAACATATTCATGAAAAGGTTAATCTCTGTTGAAAATTAGGGTAAAGTGAATTAAACCTTACATAACTGCTGAAGTATGCATTCCAAATTCTTAGAAGAGTTTACAATACTTAGTGTCGCATTAACAAATACGAAAATTATACTCATATCTAGGTTCAACCGAAAACACTCTCAAATGTGGCACACAATATGAAAAAGAATCAAAATTTTCAAGTGGGCCCAAACTTTTGAAGGTGATTGTGGTATCATTATTTGTTCGCAGTACAAACTAGTCCTGCCACTGGGCATGGTTTTAGTGTACCATGTGTTTTGAGAAATAAGTCACAAAATGTCATTTGAAGAGTACCTGTTAAAGAGTACCGTAATGCGTAAAATAATCAGGGGCTAAAACCACTTGTGCACGAGCAGAGTGATCTTGATGTTGTAGTCTGTATTAATAATACACCAATGTAACTCAAACAATAGTGGTGTGATCGAATCATGCCTTTCACTCCTGGAAACAAGCCGGGCAGCCGTATTCTGAAGGCGTTGCATGCAGAGTAGTGATGAAACCGGAAGCTCTATGAGTTTTGCTACAAATGGGAGCTGAGAGACAGGTCGATAGTTGGTCATTGATTCAGCGTCCAAATTTGATTATGCATATATGACGTCACATCCGCTACATTAAGATGATTCCGTCATTCGAGAATGGGGGATATGAGAATAGGACATATCCTGTAGGAGGGTGGAGGATATTTCGCTTTTGCGAGATGGTTGGCATTGCACACGACAATTTTCTTTACCCACACGATGGCACGAAATGTAAGTCGGGTCTCTACTGAACAACTCCAGCCAATGGTCATATCCGCCGGTACCCCATTGCAGTGAGCATCACTACATTTTATGGTTGTAATATGTAGGGATGCTCAAAAACCTTATTTTGGTGTTCCGTCCCATACCCTATAATGGTCAGCGTGGTGCAACAAAGTGCACACTTGTATCTTTTGTTCACACCAAAGATGCAATGGGTGTCGTCGATATAACTGATAACATTTGGAACCTTCCCACGAGAAACAGTTGACCATGAAACGGCACAACGGCATAAATTAGATTGGGATAAATTGTGTTTACGGGTATATGATACTTTTGTTTGGATATCGACTGGCCGCTGGTATATATATGTCAGTGTCCATCGATTGGAGCTATCGTAGTGGGTGGATCTCTGCCAACGTCTCAACAGATACTGCGGTAGTTGAATCATTAATAAACATAGCTAATGACGTGAACTAGATACATTATGTAGATATCCAGATACACAAGCGAAAATGAAAAAAAATTACACGAGTTTCCCATCCTGTATCAGTGTAACACCGGTCGATGTACTTGGCCGACCTTGCGAATAGAAGAGTGTGGTTATCAAATCTGTTTACGTGTGTCAATTATCCTGAGGAGTTATTCTCTCATTATTGAATATGCCGGAAATATGGCAAGCAAAAATAAGTTGTGTTTTGATGTAGATATCCTATATAAACTATCCATTATATCACTTGGCGCTGAAATTGACAGCATAATGGATCATATTTGATGATACAAATATTATGAGCACATACTTCTTTTAAAGCATATTTGGAGTTTTATTTGGAATAATACATGGCCCATACATTGCCCCATCTATGGAACATTCTCCCGCTCCCAATCAAGACCCTGTGTTCAATCCGACACTTTAAGTCGGCTCTAAAAACCTTGTTGTTTTGTAATTGATTTCCACCACTGTCGTCCTCGGCTCTTCTAACCTCTCTCGCATCACCAAATCCCCCGTCAGTGATATCCAAGTTGTGTCTTATCCTGGAGCTTTGTTTAACCATCTCAGAATGATGTTCACGGCCTGTAAAAAGTCATTTGATGCCCCCCAAAACTTAATCTTAAAGCTGTAAGTATGCTATATAAAGAGATACTGTACAATCCCTTCGACCTTTTGAGACATCCCCTGAACCTTTCGTGCTGACTGGTGACGTAAGTAGGTGCCTTTGGCCTAGGCCGACCAGGGGGATTTTCGGCCGTATAAAAGGAGGGGGCGACTGGCCTACAATGTGGCGGGGGGCGGGATGGTGCAGTGGCGGAGCGCTCGGCCCATGATCTAAAGGTCGTGGGTTCGAGTCCGCTCAGCGCCACTTGTGCCTGAAAACCCCCCACGCCAGTGCAGCCCGACTGGCGATAAAAACAAAGGCCGGGTGGTGTCAGAGACTGTCTATGGTGTCTGGCACCTAAAAGATCCCTTGGGATTTATCGTAAAGAGTAGGGGATTTCCCCGATCCCGGGTTTCTGTCTAGGGGGCATATCATCGAGTTATGGCGCCCCCTTACCCCAAGTACAAGTACCAAGTACCTACAATGTGGCATACTCAATAGACCAAGGAGGCATACACATCGTCCTCAATGTCCGTATGTAATGCATTTCATTGTGTATATCTATATTTCAGTGTTTATAGCATATTGGTTGAATGTAGGGTGTGACAATATGGGTGACATCTCTGACGGAATATTTTGTAATCATATAACATTGATAGCGTCACCCTTGATAGTCTGTCCAATTGTACATGTACATGCTATGTTACAGGTATGCACCTATTGGCATGTACTCTAGGTTAGTAATATAGCATACAATGACTGAGCACTGCTCAACAACATATGAGTACAAAATTTACCAGGTCACAAAGCCTGTTTGTATGTTGTGTACAAATATGTATGATAACTTTACTGTTGATGTGGCTACATTACGGGGATATATCTATGCACGTGAATTACTGGGAACCATACAAATTCGTCACACCAATGGATAATACGTTCATTACGGCTAGGAGGGAAATATGTAGCCCTAATTATATGAGTAATTGTGTGCACGTATGGATATTATGCAATTATACTTTGCAGTTTGTGTGTTCTCTGACATCTGTGCTGTGGGGAACATGTCAAATGATCATCGACACACACTGCAAGAATGGCTTTATACCACTTCGCCGTTACAGCCGACTGCCTCTGGCCTCTGTCGTGGGCGGCCTGACTCGCGCCAGTGCATAGACCCGCCCACATTCGAAGCAAAACAAACAACGCGTGGTTCTGTGGTTTTACGTTCGGTTTATCCGTCGGGGAAGATCGTGGTCGTTATCATAATATTTTTTTTACATGGTCGTTTATCTATTTATAACATACTTACAGCTTTAAGTGTAGGCCTGAACAATCGAAGCTCCAAACCAAGTGTTACTTCAATTCCAGAGCTGAGGAATATGCTCAGCAGTGCTTTCCGAATCTTCCCCCACTCCAAAATTCTTATTCCAAAAATTAACTACTCAGACAATCTTCCGTCTGTAGAGAAACCCAACTTGGATATGATTAACAGGGCTTTGGATGACATGAGTTCACGTTTCAGCAATCTCTCAGTGGTTAAACAGTTGGATCCAATCAAGTTCTCTACACAACCAGATAACATTCATTGGACTGAACAAACGGCCAATGAAATGTTGAAATTCTGGCTCAGTCATTTAAACTAAATCATTCTGAGAGTCCACCGAACTCCAGTACGACTAATAATGTTGTAAACCTTTCCAAATTTTCACTTTCGGACACACAAATCGCTCTTCTAAATCGTGGTTTGACATTCGTTCCCACACCCAAAATAACATTGGATCCAATTGAACAAGCTGTGCAAGATTTTGGTAGAAAACTCAAACTTCAAAATTATTTTTCTCACCGTCCAAATTCATTTACGAATAGATCAAAATTCACTCCAAAATCTACCTGGACTCCACCCAGTTCCATGATTGACAAGCCTGTTTTAGATTGCATTTCGGCAATATCTAAAGAAATTGAAAATTTGAAAATTCAACCAGAAACGAAAATGGAATATAAAACTATAAAGGATTTACAAAATAACGTAGACTTGGTAATTAAAAAAGCAGATAAAGGTAGTGCAGTCGTAATTATGGATAAGCAAAAATAAATTAATTAAGGCTTTCGTCAATTATACAATCCAGCTCATTACAGAGAAATTGACACTCCTCTTGACCTATAAAATTCAGAAAAAATAACAAAAATTTTAAAAGGATTACGCAATTCTGGATGCCTTTCTGAAAAAGTATTCCAATTTCTTTTACCACCAGAACGCCCTCGTCAAAGAAGATTTTATATGCTACCTAAAATTCATAAACCCAAAGACTCCAGGGCGCCCAATTGTTTCTGACTGCAGCAGTGAATCTGAAAAAGTAGCTATGTATATTGATTCATATATAAAAGATCAAGCAAATAAGCATCCGTCATATATAAAAAACACGTATGAATTTTTAGATAAAGTTAGAGGGCTTGAACTAGATCAAAATTCTTTACTAATCACTTTAGTCGTTGAAAGTATGTATACTAATATAAATCATGAAGAAGGTATCCAAGCAATTAAAAATGCATTCCGGACTCTGAAAAACAATGAACTATTCAAAGGTATAATAGAATTATTGGAAATTTCACTTAAATGTAATGACTTTGAATTTGACGGTAAAACATTGCTACAAGTTTCAGGCACAGCCATGGGTCAGAAATATGCACCACATTATGCAGATATTTACATGGCTGAATTTGAAAAGCAAGCATTACAAAAGTGTCCATTCAAACCAGATTGCTATTATAGGTATTTAGATGACATTTTCCTCATTTGGCCACACGGCATTTCCAAATTTAATCAGTTTCTCGAAATATTCAATTCTCATAGGGCATCAATCAAGTTCAAAGCTGAAATTAGTACTGATTCAGTTAATTTTCTGGATACTACTTTGTTCAGGAGCAAAGAAAACACATTAGAAGCAAAAGTTTTCTTTAAACCAACGGATACTCATCAGTTGCTGCATAAGCTCTCTTTTCATCCAAAGCACACTTATAAAGGACTAATCAAGTCCCAAGTATTTCGCTTTTTCCAAATTTGCTCGTATCCAGATGATGTTGAATCAGCTTGCCATACATTATTCCAGGCACTTTCGAATGAAACATTGAGAATTCTAAACAGTGAGGAAAGACTAGGTGCTGATTTTCAATTGCCCACTCCCAGCTCATCTGGCTCAAAACCTTGTAATTCCAGACAATGCCAGACATGTCATTTAGTTCCGAATTGTCAAAATTTTTCAGGATCAGTTTTTGAACAAACCTACTCAATCAACTCAGCTTTGGATTGCAACTCAGAAAATATAATTTATCTATACACTTGTAAGCTTTGCGAAAATCAATATGTAGGTGATTGTTTCTCAAATTCAGAAACAATCATCACCGTGCTGCAATAACTAGCTGCAATGAGGAAAATGCATTATACAGTCATCTATCTAAATTTCACAGCAAAACTGAATTTTCCATTGAATGTTTTTCTCTTTTACCAATTGAACAGGTTTCCGATCTTGGTGATGAACTTTTAAACAAACAATGGCGACTTGAAAGGGAATATTGTTGGATTGATACTCTAGGCACTTTCGAACCTCATGGCCTCAACGTTGAAAAATTTACAAAGTATGACCCTTTGAACAAAAGTAAAAATAAATTCGACCTGATGTATATAGTACCCTTCTCAAAAACAGGTGCTCTTTCGGCCCAAATTATTAAAAAGCATATGAAACAATTCAACAAAAATACTGATGGTGATATTAAAATAGCAACAGCTTACAAGAAGCATCAAAATCTTAAAGAACTTTTAGTCAGAAGCAAACTTAAACAATCCAACAAAATTTGTTCAATGTCGCTCATTGAATTTTTATTGCTTTTACTGTTTTATGTTGTGTGTTACTCTTACAATTATCTTGTGCCAGTGCATTTTTTATACTCTCCAAAACATACATACATACAGACATTTTATTTATTTTCCGATGGTTTCCGGGAAATAGTCGTTTACTCACTACGTGAGGTATACATTGTCTCCCAGGCAATGAAACCACTTCTAGTTGCCGAACATTCCAGGCATTGTTTTGCTCTCACCAGTTCGAGGAGGGCATTAAGAGTACACTCTGGAATCACACAGCTTTTCCTGGCATTTCGTGCGAGCCCCAGTTCATAATCATCACCAATTTGCATGTGATGAAATTTGTTGTTGTACAGAACAAAATCGATCCAAAGTCAAAATGTCTGTTTTACCCACTAGAGCCGAGTGAGCCACTAGAGATGAGTGATTGGACAGTTAAGCTTTATAGACAATGGGGTACAGTATCGGAAGCTACACATTATTTGTATCTTTGTGTTCGTAAAAGCATTTTGACATGCACGGATATTTTAACTGTCCAATGCGTAATATATGCGGATATTTTAACTGTCAGGCATGCGTAAAATCAATCAATATCCGTAGGAGCTGATCAATGCTGACCAGTAGGGTGACCAAAGGTCTGATTTCGCTATGCATAAACGATTTCCTGAGGAGAGATTCTGAAATGGAAGCCGGGTCTCTAGTGAATGACTCTCAACCAGTTTGCAATAGTCACTGGTAGTCCACAGAACATAGTGGTAACGATCGTGTCCTTTCTAGTTAACAGGACGACTGTGTGATCAATGTGCGTTCACTCTATTTAATTACAACTCTCGTAAGTCACAAAAACCTAGAATCCTATTTATCACAAGATTCTGCGCTTTGGGTGTGAATACTCCTGTGTAACTCTGTTGTTAAGTAATTGCCGTGATGTAGACTGCGCATCGATACAATTACATCCATTGTTCATTGCAGTTCTTATCCCCTCATTATATATAGACACCACCGGACTGATATATGGACACTGCCGAGCTAACGGCCGTACTTGTTTATTGATATATTCAATACAGACCATAACATGTTAGGTATTTCCTTTGCGTCTGTAGCATATGTTTATTTATCTAACGACCATTCCCGATCTATTTTGATTGATTCTTGTTGGAGAAACTCGATAATGAGAGGCGAATACGTGGCCTTAGAAGTATGCCTCATAACGAAAAAAACTATTGAAATCATGCGGAAATATGCTGTTGTTGCTACTTGTGGATTGTACATGGAAGGGCTCGTGATGAGTATAGCGCTTTTGAAAATACACAGACGAGTGTTGTAATAATAATATAATATGATATAATATAGTTTAGTTCAGTTTCATGTGTTGTGCAATTCGCAGTACATGTACATGGTGTCAATAAACTGAGATATCTTGTCATGATTGGTCATGATTGGTGTACATATGTGTCAGAGTATTTCCATAACATACCTGTAGCTGATCAGTGTCAGAATTATTAACATATAGTTGAAAAAATATGTTTTATTCTGCTGACCTGGAATTTACTTCACAGTGGTTGCAAGGGAAAAAGCAATATATTTGGACACATATTTATTCAAAAACACAAAACGATACTTATCAAGACAATATCGAGACAGGAAACATGCAAAATTGCAAACTCAATAATATTGTTACTGTGAGCTAGTGGAACATGTGGTTCGTATTGCATCTCTATTACAGATATTCACACATTGATTGATAACGGGGCGTGTACCAAGCTCATTCGATAGGTGGCAGCATTGTAATAGTGGTGATTTTGGCGCCAAATCACTAAGGGATATCGTCTGTTGTGAACCATGCACGTGACATTTGGCGTGAAAATTCCGTACCTTTGGAGTAATACCATGGCATCGACATAATAAATGACGTTTTGAAGTCATATTACCACTAAGACAGTGCTACCATCTGGCGATTAGGAGCTTCTCTAAACAATACACTACGCATTTGTACACACGACTACATATGTACATAAGGCATAGAACACTATACCTTCGTTCAGTGTATACATGTAAACAAGTAAGGTTAACATCTGTTAAATGGTCCTTTTTATACAGTAGTTCTAGGCAAAGGTGCTGTACATTTACCCGTCTAGAATTACTGCACAGTCCGACGTTACACAATCATATTGGATGACCAGTATCTTTTTACTTCTGGATGGAGATTAATGAATGCTGCAAACTTTGCCTGAGGATGTTAGAGAGAAAATGTAGTGGCCTTGGTCCAAAGGGAGTTTCAAACCCATGAGCTTTGCAATACGAGACCAGTACCTCGTCAACTGAGCTACACTCGACCAGTACGTGACAGTGGAAACGTGACGTGAAACAAGACATTAGGCCTACATGGCATCTGCTATATCTGCATATTCAGGGACATACCATTCATATGTACATTCATGTCACAGTTTTTATGACAACAGCAAGCCAGATAATAATAAAAATAATTATAATAATAATAATAATAATAATAGTGACTGGAGCCAGCAAGTAGCTTGAACCAGCTAATCAGTATTTGAATGCACTGTCTACGCTATGGTCTTGATATCAACCTCGGACGGAGATACGGTCCCCTTGGTCGTCTGTACAACAGACATGGACGTCTCATTGACGTTTGTTGATCTGCTCACGTTTGACACGGCGGTTTCGCTCGTTCTATCCAGATTTGTCACCTTCCTACAACAGACGACAGCCACCAGAGCTCTCCTGAACCTTGTCCCAGTCAGGCAGTACATCAGGAAATTGGTGCTGTTACTCACGTAGTATAGCAGATTGCAGACAGCGTAAGCAGTGAAGACATCTTGGTAATCTCGGTAGGTTTCCTTCGGCCAATTCGGGTTGCCGATGAAGTAGATGGACACGGGGGTGGTTGTAAGTAGAAAGACGATGCTGATTGACACCAACATAGCCGTGATCGATTTGGATTCAGCATCAGATTTGACTTGCATCTTCGTCTCGCGCATCTTCATCGAACGTGTCACCATGGTGATGATTATTATGTTCGAGATTAGAATGATTATGAACGGGATGAGAGATACGAGCGTCATATCCAACCATGGCCAGATGTTGGAAGTGAAGTTCTTGTGTTCCTCTTTCCGCTTACACACATTAAACGTATACGTTACATTGTCGTCATATTCGTATTCATAGTGCTCAAGATATGTCGTTTTGAAGCTGTGTGAATTAATGGCAGCCAGAATGAGGGCGGTAGCGACCCAACCATAGATCATCCTGCGGCGACTGAAGATCTCTTTGGCCTTGAATGGGGCCGTCACCGAGACGAGTCGTTCCAGAGTCATCAACACCAGGGTCCAAGATGACAGCTGTGGAAAGTAGTAGACTAAGAATATATGGATGTGGCAGCCAGACTCATGAATATTTCGTACGTCCACCTCTCCTCCCGTCAAGGCAGTCACCCAGTGTCGGAGGAGACCAGTCATTAAAACCAAGGTGTCGACCACAGCTAGAGCGCTCAGAATGAAGGTGCTGGGGTTGTTGCGGTAGAAACGACTTTGCAGTACGATGAGAGTCAAGAGGTTTCCAATCACACCAGTTACGATAAGAACTGGCGAGAGGTAGAGGAACAAGATGTCGTACACAGAGAATATGTCGAAATCTGTATAATCATAATCATCCTGGTTCTCCTGTAAGACGTTCTCCTGGGAGAGGTTGTTGCTTGCCGTCGTGTTCATTCTGTTGGGGCAACACAAATACACCTATAGGTACGAGCGAACGGTAAATGTACATTGTGTAATTCCTTGAAAAAAATACCTCCTTCTGATACCAGAATCAGCTGTGCATTCAACAGTTCGCTTTTTGAGAGGTTTGAACTAAAATCTGGTGCTCAAACCGAATGTCCAGTAATTGGAGTAAAAAATAGTTCTTCCTAAAACTATCTCTTTTGAACAGTATTACACACAAGATTTCATACCAAATCATAATTGTTCATTGGATTTGCCATGCTCAAGTGTATACATCTCTCTACCATCGTCTCAGTGTAAAAATGTCAAGTTTTTCAATAGTTACCTTCCTTTGTGAAATCGCGAGCTGTAACCAAAGCAGACCTGTTCTTGCGAGGTGCCAAAAATGTTTCCCCATGGACAGCCAGAAGTGTAACTGGCTCCATTCATTTCCTAACTTCTATTTATGATGCCGTCACTCAGGTCCACATTTGAACGATCAAAGTCCATTTACAACCCCAACCCGCCAGACCTCGGACCCCCTCCCCCTAGATATGTCCATGTCTATCGATCTGGAATTCCGGCGAGTGAAGAACACCCTCGAGGTATCCGTGTGCTTTGTTTCAGTTGGCAGAGTGGAGGGGAACATTTATTCTCCTCCGAGAGCTTTATAGATTTACATTTCCACAACAAGTAAATCGATCATTCATTATATTACCATTTTCTCCCCCTGAAACCGTCGATTGAACCACCAAACACATTCCATCTAATTGCATGATGTATATATTATGAAGAGCAAATCAATAATGTTATGGAAGATGTGAGAATATATTATCTATGGTAGAAGATATAACTTATTTGTACTGTATCATTTGCGTAATTCAAATGTGAACCTGATACAGATTTGAAGAAAAAAATAACCAAAATGTATACGTTAAACAATAGATTGGGGGAGATAAAATTTATTGTCGGCTACTCAACATACACTGATATTTGGCCTTGTGCTAATGTAAGGTGTTGGTATCTGATTTTTGCCAGTATTGTGTTGTATAGTACCACACCCATCTTACTTTGCTTTTTGGTTAGAATATATATTTTTTCCCATGTCCTTTCCACACTGGTTCCATGAGTGAGCATGGTGAGTATTTAATCATACAGATATCCATCAATTAGGTAGAATTTCGTCTTTTGATTGGATTTGCACCTATTTATATGGTTTTGTTTTGGATCTCAATTGTTCTCAAAGTTGTTGGGCAGTTGTGCTTTAATTCACTGTCCAGCTGATGGCGCCAGTCTGTTGTTTGTACTCCAAAGAACGGTCCAGTGAAGGGTCTTTATTGTCATCATGAAAATCTTGTGTTGAAGGTGTTTGTAGGTTGATCTATGTATCGATCACACAATGCTCGGCGTATTTCAGTCCTCATGGATTTTAATGTTTGTTATACAATAACTATAAATGTCACCGTGCTATGTACATGCCCAGTAATACAATCCGTATATTTACTGAAAAAGTTGGCATGTGATGTGAGTGGGACTATAATGGATGCGCCGACTGGGTAGGTGGAAAGAATGTGCACCGAATATTTATCAGATTATACTTTGTCCCCTACTATACAGATATACTATGAGTGAAGAGGGGCTATAGCTTTTTCTTCTGTATGAAATATTATGGTGTTTCACTCGTGTTGCTTCATTCGTGATATATAAGCATAATAATGCTGATGTTTACCTGAGAATCTAAGTCTCTATATCATCAAATATCAACAATATTTAATCAAAAGGATGAGAGTTGTTGTGGATCGTGTCGGATACCATCTCGATGTGAACATCTCTGGGAACAAAACATCACATTTGAGGTCCCGACTATTCGGGATACTAGCTATACTCCTAATTATATTGATTCTTTGTTTGGTTTATCATCCGATGTCCAGTGACAAAATATTATTCTCCCAATCCAGCATGGAACTAAGCGAAACAGGGTCCGGGAACTCTGATAATGTGCAATATAACTTCAGTTGCATGTATGACGGGTCCGAAAGAGAACTTATAAGAAATCTCTTGCAGAATATCACATATGATTCCAGAACAGATACCCGCATTGACAACATGGTTATGGTAAAGTAACTCACTTGAATTGTTATTTGAAAGTCTATGGATTTTGTATTGGCTTTTAAGGCTTGAGTTTTCATTACGAAGTTGGTTCTCTTGATATACCATATGAATTCATTGGAAGATTAAAATTGCAGTGGTTATGGAAACCTGACGGATCGCCATAACCTGCTAACGTCCATACCATTATTTCAGGCAAGGATTAGGACTCTGTCCCACTACAGCTCCCCTTGTTGGTATGAACTCTTGAAGTCTCCCAATCCATACAAGGGTCAGGCATACCTGGCTGCCATGAATCATCCCTTCGCGGTGAGGAAAGTCAAGTATATGTTCATTCGGAACAACATGCGGTACCATAGAAGACTGAACGAATACCCATCGTGTAACTGGCGCATCCGATGTCTTCCTGCGTTTTATGTCCTCGGAGTACAGAAGAGTGGTACTGACTTCCTGTGGAAGAACATTCTCTCCCACCCACACGTGTTCGGGGGAAATGGAGAGAACATTCCCAGAAAGGAATACCAGTACTGGAATCTTATCCGTTATGCTGGTGAATTCATTGATTGAAATATCATATTTACTTCCTGAAAGTTTATATGTGAGCCTGTGGAACCTACTAATTTACGTTTGGTTTCAAAATATACATTGTAGGACCACTTCGTTTGCAGGCAACCGCATCGGTAGCGAATACGATTTCAATCAAGAGAGACAGTCTCCAATACCCTTGAGGAACTACGTCGATTTGTACGATTTCTATGCAGAACAAATCAGAAATATCACAGTTGTCAGGAACGACAGGACATATCACCCCACACTTATAGGTAGGCCCCTCTGTTACTGGTACATACCATCCGACACGTTTATAGGCAGACCCTTCTGTTTCTGGTGAAGTAGGGCAGTGTTCATGGTGCAGTTAGCAGAATAATGCCCCGAAATACGTCGCAATAGTATTACATTATAAATTATTGAACTGGATATATCGATATGTTTGTGTATATTCTGCTGTCTTGACGGAAGTGCAGGTGACGGTTCTGCGAGCACGTTGACGCTGTTCCCGGATTGGAGAAATCTGACAGCAAACCGCGGCCTCTCCGAGCCCAAGTACATAGTAGCCGATCTCATCAAGGCTGTCACCCCCGCTGTCAAACTGCTGGTCATCCTCAGGAACCCCGTCGACAGGTATGTGCATGTGCATATGGACTTGTCTGTAAATTACCAATCTCGAATTAACGATCTAATTCCAGGTTGTACTCCGAGTATTTATGGAAGCGGAGAGAAGCCTCAGATATCCACCAGTTCCACAATTTATGCAGAGATGCAATACAAAATATGAAACAATGTTTGAACGAACACACTTTGAGGCATTGTGTCTATGACAAATCCGTGATAGAGAGCACGCCGCCGGTACGTGTGTCAACAGAGTAAATTAATGACGGTTACTCAAGCAACAGTATATCATTCAGTTTATGTTATTCGAAACAACCATGCAATTTCCCGTGCAGATTTACCTGTCAAACAGCATGTATTTCCCGTATGTTCGTGACTGGTTGAACACTTTCGACTTGGATCAACTACTGATACTGAAAGCCGAAGAATACTTCTCCAACGCCTCAACTATCAACTCGAATATATACAATTTCCTGGGCTTAAGTGAGCTTTCATAAATATATTCTATTCTACATGTACTGTAATGATATCACATTTAGTACAGTTTTTGTAACCTAACCAAACACCATCCACACAAACATACATGGAGTGAGTTCTGGACATTTCGTTTCAGAGCCACATAGTTCTCGGCAAGCATCTAGACATATCAATGTGAATCCAGTCAGACAGAGGAACGCGCACCTGCAGGATATGACGTCATCGACACGTGACATGCTGACCGAATTCTTCACACCATATAACAGAATGTTGGCTGGTCTTCTACACGACAATAAGTTCATTTGGTAGTTGATTCTCGTACCATTTCCTTTGTGTGATCGTGAAGAATATGTGCAAAATATGTATTCGTAATACGTTGTCAAACTGGATATTTCTTTTGGTTCGTGCGCATGAAATTTTTGTACTGAAATAGATGTAACATTCAATTAATCATGTTAGTTTTGTTCAGTGTGTCGATTCGAATGGGAAAATGAATTACCGCTAAAAAGGTGGGATATACTATGCCCCTTTTTTCTTCAAAAGATGAATAATCCATGTTTTATACACATCTAGATAAAACAAATCAATTCCCTGTGGAAATCGCGCAGTGTCGTCATTATTTGTGATATGCGCGGATTCAGGAGCTGATTGTGATCAATGGATCCTGGATCCCAATGAATGTTTGGTAACTAATAATTAATACGTCCCATCTCAAGTCAGCGAGGTGAGTGGACTTCGCTGACACGGACTTTTGTGTGCTAAGTGTTATCATCGCAAACACCTTCACAAGATATTCAATAATGAGAGAATAATTCCTCAGGATAATCGACACAAGTAAACAGATTTGATAACCATACGATTCTACTCGCAAGGTCGGCCGAGTACATCGACCGGTGTTACACTGATACAGGATGGGAAACTCGTGTATTTCTCCAAGTTATCTTGTGTGTCTGGATATATACACGTTGTATCTAGTTCACGCCATTGGGTGGGATTATTAATGATTCACCAACCGGGGTATATTTTGAGTCGTTGGCATAGATCCTCCCATTCAAGAAATAAATACGATAATTGTGATCGATGAGAAACTGACATCTACACCAGCCGCCAATCGATATCCAAACATGGTATGATATACCCGTAAACACAATTGGGATAGATTGTATCCCAATCTATTTGAAACGTTGTGCCGTTTCATGGCCAACTATTATCCGTGGGAAGGTTCCAAGTGTAATCAGAGATATCAAAGACACCACTGTAGCTTTTCATAACGAATATCTTTTGCAACCTTTATCTATACGAAGACAAAAGTGTGCACTTTGATGGAACACAATGACAATTACAGCGCATGCGCCCGAACACCAAAATGGAGTCTTTGAGAGGGGGTGCTCACTGCAATGGGGGTACCGGCGGTTATGGCAAATTGGCTGAAGTCGTTCAGTAGAGACCAGACTTACATTTCACGCCATCTTCTGGGTGAAATCATTAATCTCTCATTAAAAACAATGTTAAAGCACCCCAATTTAAATCTTCATATTTCTGTCCCAGAACTTTTATAGTTACATTTATATATTTCGTATCTCTCAAGTCCAGTAGAAATTATACAGAACATGGACAAAGGGGTTTCCGTGGTTTGGCATTTTGTTGCAAAACAACACTCGACCATGTATTCTTCCACTCATTGGAAGTCATATATACAAATATGACGCGCTAGTTATGGATGTGCATTCAACTCTTGCTCGGAATCGATAGGAGCACTCACAGTTGATGTGTCGATGCAATTTCAGTCATGACAATCATTCCATTATGCTGTCAATTCTAACGTGCCATGTCCAACCACATGATATAATTCATAGTTGATGATATATCTATACGATAGGTCCATCAAAATACAAGTAACTTATTTTTGCTTGCCATATTTCCGGCTCAAAGAAAGTGAACAAAATAATAAGAACGATACAAACACGATAATAATAAATAAATAATGAAATAATAAAAGAATAATATGTTTTCATTTCGCATTCTTTCCACAAATACGGTGTTATTTCTAAAGACAAAATTACCCATCAAGGAATTTTCAATTATTGGTGGCTCGCATGATTTTGAGACGTCTACACTGCTCAAAACATTATAAGGATATTTTCCTAGATATGCGAATTATATGACTAGCAATCAAGCAACTACGGTTGTGACACGTATATTTATAAGTACTGGACATGATAACAAATAACGATTAACAAGGTGTAACGCAAAAGTATTTGTGTGATAGAAATGGCCTGCTGAACACAACATGGTTATCGAAAATAAATGACAAATTTATGTCAATAACGTCAAAATGTCAATAATGGGTATGTGAAACCCTCTTTGCAATCACCGTCTCCGTGCTCTGATATCTCTGATAGAGTCGAGATATCATAGCCTGTGTCATTCCATATCTTCGTGCAACATCAGCTTGTGTAGCACCACCTGTCAGGCAACCAATAACTTACCATAGTTGCGGCACACTGAGTGGGCGGCGAGTTCGCATCATTTACCAGGCCTAATTGTGTCAGGATTCTGAGCAAAAATTCCCCCAACCATACGTCTCATAGCCCGGTGCTCATCCATATTAATTACTTTATTTGAACATTTGTTGCAAAGTAATAGCAACAGGAGAATATTGATTGATTTTTGTGTGACTGAAATACAGAATTCCATGAATAGGACCTACCAATTTAATTCTAAGGAAAATCTATAAAAAATATCCTTATAATGTTTTGAGCAGTGTATGTATAATGAAGACGGGTGCCGTGAAGTGTGGTCACCGAGGGAGGCAAAGCCTTCCGTGAATCGGCTCGCCGGTGATTCTCAGGTTCAGCAGTCTTTGGACATATATATAATGAACATATAGGTTCATTGAGGGCAGCAGAGCCTTCACGAATCGGCTCGGGAATCGGAGGTCTTTTAGACTTGCAATGAACATGTGTACCATGACGTATCGTCAGTGGTCACTAAGGGAGGCATAGTCTTCGGGAATCAGATCGGGTCATTCTAGGAAATCACCGAATTTGAGACCTATAATGAATATGTGTGCCATGACGTGTGGTCAATACGTGTTGCTCGGCGTTGTCTTCAGCCCTATGTATATTGTCACTCTTCAACCCGCCGCTGTAGCCAAGTGGATTGGACTGGTGGCTCTTGAAGCAACGAAGCTCAGAGGCGGTGGGTGACGCGGGTTCGATCCCCGTCACCGGCACAAAGTAGGTGGAGTTTTCATTCCGGCAACGCAAAAGTACCTCCGTTTGAATGTGCTTCCCAAATTCAAAATTGTCACTCGACGGGGGATGGGGAAGACTGGCAGAATTACCTATCGTCATGGACCGTCGTTAAATAAATCTGATTATAATTATTATTATTATTATTATTATTATTATAACTATGAAACAGACTTATGTCGACAGTACGGACATATGTCGACAGTGTGGACATATGTCGACACGAAAGTAATAAGCTTCAATTCAATTTGGATAAGCATTTCCTGTTCTTAAAAGTATGAACTACTGATAATTACATTACTTATTCTAATCTTACAACAAAATACCTCAACTAAAGAAATTTGTGAGGATTATTACTTTGGTGTCAACATATGTCCGTCGACATATTTCCGTCGACATATGTCCGTCATTGTATGACACGTTATTTTATGCAAAAAGACTTATGTCAACAGTATTACTTTCTGGGACATATGTCAACAGTATTACTTTCTGGGACATATGTCAACAGTATTACTTTCTGGGACATATGTCAACAGTATTTTTTTTCTGGGACATATGACAACAGTATTACTTTCTGGGACATATGTGACACTCAATGGTAACCCCTCCCCTTCCCCCCCAAGGGACCCAGATATGGAGATGGAGTTTTAATCAGCAATAGGTAGGGGGGGGGGGGGGTTTAGGTTATCATATGGTCAGGCAGATTTTCTGAAAATAAGTGGTTGCCATGGCAATTCGAATAATTGATGTTGTGGCCAAATAACCCAGTTTTTAGCAACATATTCCAGCACCAGCAAAAATACACAAATGCATCAAGTTTGAACAAAATATTACATATGTTTATTCAATGTACAAGTATACATAATACTGATAATTCACGACAGGGTATGCCAAAGTCACCAGCCCACAGCCCAAGACTGGTAAAAAACATCCTGGGCTGGTAATAATAACAGTTTCACTGGCCCAGGTGGCCGGAAAGTTTTCATCAGCAAAAATATCATATCTCTAGTAAAATAAATTCTTAATATAGTAAAATATTTCATTTGTCAGTAATATATTATTCAACCAGATCTTGGATCTTCAAATCATGAGAATGATACGCCTCAGCTTGAGGCTGGGGGGAAGTAAGACGGCTGATTGGAAATAAATGATATATGCACAATTCAAGCTGACAATGTCAATTTATTTGCTTAATATACTACAACGTATCTACATATCGCCATGCATATCTCAATTCCACTATTTTGTTTGGTGTGACTTATGAATTCTGGGCCAGTAAAAATTGCTCTGGGCTGGTAATATCGAAATGTTTACTGGTCCAATGGACCAGTAATTTTTTTCCCACTTTGGCATACCCTGATTCACGATATCGAACCAATTGAGTATCTAGCAGTGTATCAAACAATTGGTTGCCATGGCAACAACACCAAATATCGCAGAAATCAATTTCACGTGATCCCGAAAAATATAATTTTCATGCATGAAATCACATCTCATTCATAGCAAATGATTTCCACACATACTCAATTGGATAATTGCATGTTTTCATAATATATTATACTCATTAATAGAGAAGAATTGCATGGTCATTGCTCCAATTTTTATGACTATGTATGTATTACACAAGCAACAGAGCCTTACAATACAGTACATTATCAACTCAACACCCTTGAATCCACGAAATTTGGGCAACACTTCATTTTGACACCATTAGTAACTGAGAACAGCCAGTATCACTAGTACATTATACATTAAGACATTCTATACATTATCTTCAAACATGGTTCCTGCCGCATACATTGTATGTACATCTTTGTTGTCATGGTAACATATTAAACCATTTGGGTATCAGATCTCCACATGTCAAAGTTACAAATGCGCCTGGATGAGTAACTGTAAACTCATCAACACAATCAACACTCAAAATGACAAACCTTGAACACATTCAACACACAAAAGAGCACAATCACAATACACTATTCAGTAATGTGAATAACATTGTGTAATTACAGTCCTCACACCACGTGAAATCACACAGAGGCACTCTCCTTCCTCGTCCTTTCAGAATCTTGACACTTGTGCTCTCCTGGTCAGCGAAGGTTCGCAGCTGAACAGTCCCTGGGTTAACGCGAGTGACAGCGAAGTGATGATAGGAAAGGACGTGTGGCACTGGCTCCAAAAAGTCGGAGAAAAAGCTGCTGAAATCATACCACTGAACATTCGGCTGCTCATTGCGTAGTCATACACAACAACAGCACTGTTCAGTCCAGCTGGTGACGACTTGCCGACCACATTCACTATGTCGTCCAGTTTATAGACCACTGTCCTCCCGTACAGGCGCTTGATCAAGCCGAAGCTCCGATCTGGGGCAAAGTTTGTATGGCCCGTCAGCAGGGAGTTGAGTTCAACGCTGTCATTCAAACCCGCCAACACCTGCATCACACAGTTGTTCTTGTTTTGGCCACAACAGTTGTCACAGTGGAGCGAGATGTTCCGGGCTTGGTGACCGTTCGTGGCAAAATAGTGATGCAGCATGCTGACAACAGTATTGGCTATTGCCAACATTCTCACACTCGTCTTCCAAGTACTGTAGTTTACCCGGTGGCCTGTTCCCTCACAGTGTACTCCAAAGATCCTGCACTTGCGCATGGACTTGAAATAGGCTGGGTCCAACTGCTGTGGCGAGTAGGGATACTGCACGTTCTGGGCGTAGTCGAAGGAGTAGTGCATCAGATCTGGAGGCACATTTGCGGCTTGTGAGCGTTGGAACTCCTGCTTGCACTCATCACACTGCTGCTGGTAGTGGGAGCGCTGAGTAGCTGCCTGACGTCGGTGTTCCTGGGCGATATGCAGTTTCTCATTTTGAAGACCTTCAGTTCAGGCATAGACCTAGCTCTGATTCTGAATGAAATGTCAATATGGATAACATTTTGAATATTTGGGGAGAAATGTTTGATTATAAGGTACTAGTACATGAAGATTGCATTGTGTTATCAATGATCATGATGATACTGGCTGACAATGATTTTTATACTAAGTAGACTTACTTGGCACACAACACAGCAGTGCTGTTGTGAGTGTTGTCATGGACATGGCAAGTGGGGCACAGGTCACTGGGTGGCTACAATAACAATAGCCTACATGCTGTTCCCAAAGCAAATGGCGAAGAAAGCAGTCCTTCCCACTGGCAGCTTGTCCGCCATCTGGTGCTGTACAATATTTGTCATCCTCGCCTTCCAACGAATCGAATTCTAACAATTGCTGAACGATTTTCGTCGATTTTGTACCTGTTTTCCTCACTTTTTTCACCAATTGATCCATGTCACAATCCACAGCACTCGCCGGCACCCGAAAACAAACGACTGCGCATCCTAATTGCGCAGGGAGAGTCTCAAAACCCCGGTAAAACAAAAGGGACTGTCTCAAGATAGCACTATTCACGGGCAGAGCCCTATCCAACCACAGGCTAAAATGTTTCAATGTAAGATTTGGCGCCAAAAGTCCCAAAAGGGGATATTTCCCGGATTATGACATCACACCCATCATCAGCTGATTGGATGATGCTCCCTGATTGGCTAATTTGAGTGGCAGCTTTGTAGCATGAAAAAACTGCACCATGATGACAATGTAAACAAACAGCTGTCAAGTGACAAAGTATGGAATTAACTTAAAATTGAGGGACATAAATCGTTGGAAACAACTGAGAGGGGAAGAAAATGATACACAGTGTGTATTTCATGCATTCAAATGATGTTTTGTTCTGAAATAAGTTCACAAATCCTGACCCACTGTGACAGGGTGTCAGGCGAAAACCGTTGTCAACTCAGGAAGGGACTAGCACTTAACTCTGTTATTGGGCTGAACTAGTCTCAAGAGAAACAGAAACCACGTGGAAAATTTCTTATTCTCGCCATTTTTAAGGGACACCCGAAAACGAGTTCCAAGTTCCAAGTTTCGACTTCCAAGTTCCAAGTTCCGAGTTCCAAGTTCCGCGTTTAAAGTTCTAAGAAAAAGGTGTCGTCGGTGTTCAGTCAGAACCGTAAAACTTCTAATAAACGCCCGGGTGTCTATTGATTTCAGTTACACTCTAGACCCGGCGTCTATTAGAACCCGGCGTTTATTGATTTCAGTCGTTGTCTGGACCCGGCGTTTATTGGAATTGGCGAGGCCTGTGTTACAATATGACAAATCGGACGACAGTTTAGATATTAAAAGCTAGACATTCCCGACTGGGACGCGTTGAACTTGACGTTGTCGATATTAGTATCTATACGTTGCTATGTTACAGAATGTACGTAGATCCGGCGTCTATATAGAACCCGGCGTCTATTAATTTCAGTATACCTGAACCCCCGACGTCTGTCAGAACCCGGCGTCTATTAGAAACCCGGCCTCTATTAGAAGTTTTAGGGTATTTCTACACATGCCACGCTTTTTCAGGAGTTCTTTGAACATTGAGTCTAAAAGTTGCAGAGACGAGGGTTCATGGCGTCAGTTTGAAGGCGCAGCACCACTATATGTTACACGTTCGATTAAACAATAAATATCAACTTCTTCTATTAAATATTTGTTCAGTCATCCACAGCATATAGTTCGTTGGTGATGCCTGAACAATTATTTAATGAAAGAAATTGACATAATGCAATAAGTATTATTTTCATTCCCCTTTGTTTTCAATTTTCCCATCATTTGTATTTAATTTTGTGAATGTTAAATATAGAAATGATATAAAAATACATTTGAACTACTAAGAAGTAAATAGAATTGAACGAAAAGCACACCCAAATCCGCGAACTATCCGAAATTTCAAATCATACCCGCGTGGCACTCTGAGGTCCGCACGTACCAGGCATCAGCTTGGAAGGTTAATTTTCGACTTTGTGATATTGAACAGCTGTTGAAAGGTGGCACAAGAAAGTGATTTTAATGAGTTGGAGAGACCCGATGCAGTAATATAAAAACGATAACTGCACTTTCTTGGGACTTTAAATGCGGAACTTGGAACTCAGAACTTGTAACTCGGAACTTGAAACTCGGAACTTGGAACTTGAAACTCGTTTTCGGGTGTCCCCATTTTTAAATGCTGATGGTTTCCCGCGTTTTACGTCATTTCAGAAAATGCTGCTCGGCGGGGGTTTTACGCTGGAGCGTCACATATGTCAACAGTTTTACTTTCCTGCTCCCACCCTCTTCTTCATGTATCCAACCTGTCAGTTCTTGTTCTCAACCTGTCCTACATGTACCCGACCTAACTCTTCGTGTTCCCACTTTTTCCTACATGTACCCATCCTGACTCTTCATGTTCCCACCCTCTCCTACATGTACCCGACCTGACTCTTCGTGTTCCCTACCTCTCTTCCACGTACCCGACCTGACTCTTCTTGTTCCCACCCTCTCTTCCATGTACCCGACCTGACTCTTCAGGTCCCCACCCACTCCTATGTGTAACCGACCTGACTTTTCGTGTTGCCATCTCTCCTACATGTAAACGACCTGATTCTTCGTGTTCCCACCCTCTCCTACATGTACCCGACCTGACACTCCATTTTCCCACCCTCTCTTCCATATACCCGACCTGACTCTTCAATTTCCAACCCTCTCTTCCATGTACCTGACCTGTCTCTTCGTGTTCCTACCCTCTCCTACAAGTACCTGACCTGATTCTTCGTGTTCCCACCCTCTCCTGCATGTACACTAATTGACTCTTCGTGTTCCCACCCTTTCCTATGTGTAACCGACCTGACTCTTCATGTTCCTACCCTCTCCCTCATGTACCCGACCCGACTGTTCATGTTCCCACCCTTTCCTATGTGTAACTGACGTGACTCTTCATGTTCCCACCCACTCCCTCATGTACCTGTCCTGACTCTTCCTGTTCCCATCCTCTCCTACATGTACCCGACCTGACTTTTGGTGTTCCCACCCTCTCCCTCATGTACCCGACCTGACTCTTCGTGTTTCCACCCTCTTCCTCATGTACCCGACCTGATTCTTCGTGTTCCCACCCTCTCCTGCATGTACACTAATTGACTCTTCGTGTTCCCACCCTTTCCTATGTGTAACCGACCTGACTCTTCATGTTCCTACCCTCTCCCTCATGTACCCGACCCGACTGTTCGTGTTCCCATCCTCTCCTACATGTAACCGACCTGACTCTTTGTGTTCCCCATCCTCTCCCTCATGTACCCGACCCGACTCTTCGTGTTCCCATCCTCTCCTTCATGTACCCGACCTGACTCTTCGTGTTCCCCACCTACTCCCTCATGTAACCGACCTGACTCTTCGTGTTTCCACCCTCTTCCTCATGTACCCGACCTGACACTTCGTGTTCCCACCCTCTCCTACAAGTAACCGACCTGACTCTTCGTGTTCCCACTCTCTCCTACATGTACCCGACCTGACACTCCATTTTCCCACCCTCTCTTCCATATACCCGACCTGACTCTTCAATTTCCAACCCTCTCTTCCATGTACCTGACCTGTCTCTTCGTGTTCCTACCCTCTCCTACAAGTACCTGACCTGATTCTTTGTGTTCCCACCCTCTCCTACATGTACCCAACCTGACTCTTCGTGTTCCCACCCTCTTCCTCATGTACCCGACCTGATTCTTCGTGTTCCCACCCTCTCCTGCATGTACACTAATTGACTCTTCGTGTTCCCACCCTTTCCTATGTGTAACCGACCTGACTCTTCATGTTCCTACCCTCTCCCTCATGTACCCGACCCGACTGTTCGTGTTCCCACCCTTTCCTATGTGTAACTGACATGACTCTTCATGTTCCCACCCTCTCCCTCATGTACCCGACCTGACTTTTGGTGTTCCCACCCTCTCCCTCATGTACCCGACCTGACTCTTCGTGTTTCCACCCTCTTCCTCATGTACCCGACCTGATTCTTCGTGTTCCCACCCTCTCCTGCATATACACTAATTGACTCTTCGTGTTCCCACCCTTTCCTATGTGTAACCGACCTGACTCTTCATGTTCCTACCCTCTCCCTCATGTACCCGACCCGACTGTTCGTGTTCCCATCCTCTCCTACATGTAACCGACCTGACTCTTTGTGTTCCCCATCCTCTCCCTCATGTACCCGACCCGACTCTTCGTGTTCCCATCCTCTCATTCATGTACCCGACCTGACTCTTCGTGTTCCCCACCTACTCCCTCATGTAACCGACCTGACTCTTCGTGTTTCCACCCTCTTCCTCATGTACCCGACCTGACACTTCGTGTTCCCACCCTCTCCTACAAGTAACCGACCTGACTCTTCGTGTTCCCACCCTCTCCCTCATGTACCCGACCTGACACTTCGTGTTCCCACCTTCTCCTACATGTACCCGACCTGACTCTTCGTGTTCCCACCCCTTCCTATAGGTAACCGACCTGACTCTTCGTGTTCCCATCCTCTCCAACATGTACCCGACCTGACTCTTCGTGTTCCCACCCTCTCCAACATGTACCCGACCTGATTCTTCGTGTTCCCACCCATTCCCTCATGTACCTGTCCTGACTCTTCCTGTTCCCATTATCTCCTACATGTACCCGACCTGACTTTTGGTGTTCTCACCCTCTCCCTCATGTACCCGACCTGACTCTTCATGTTCCCATCCTCCCCTACATGTACCCGACCTGACTCTTCATGTTCCCACCCCCTCCTACATGTACCCGACCTGACTTTTGGTGTTCCCACCCTCTCCCTCATGTACCCGACCTGACTTTTGGTGTTCCCAACCCCTCCTACATGTACCGGACCTGACTTTTGGTGTTCCCACCCTCTCCCTCATGTACTCGACCTGATTCTTCATGTTCCCATCCTCTCCTGCATGTACCCAATCTGACTCTTCGTGTTCCCACCCTCTTCTACATGTACCCGAATTGACACTTCATGTTCCCATCCTCCCCTACATGTACCCGACCTGACTCTTCATGTTCCCACCCCCTCCTACATGTACCCGACCTGACTTTTGGTGTTCCCACCCTCTCCCTCATGTACCCGACCTGACTTTTGGTGTTCCCAACCCCTCCTACATGTACCGGACCTGACTTTTGGTGTTCCCACCCTCTCCCTCATGTACCCAACCTGACTCTTCGTGTTCCCACCCTCTTCTACATGTACCCGAATTGACACTTCGTGTTCCCATCCTCTCCCACATGTACCCGGCCTGACTCTTCATTTTCCCACCCTCTCCCTCATGTACCTGACCTGACTCTTCGTGTTCCCATCCTCTCCGACATGTACCCGACCTGACTCTTCGTGTTCCCACCCCTTCCTATAGGTAACCGACCTGACTCTTCATGTTCCCATCCTCCCCTACATGTACCCAACCTGACTCGTCTCGTTCCCACCCATTCCCTCATGTACCCAACCTGACTCTTTATTTTCCCACCCTTTCCTATGTGTAACTGACCTGACTCTTCGTGTTCCCCCCCATTCCCTCATGTACCCAACCTGACTCTTCATGTTCCCACCCTTTCCTATGTGTAACCGACATGACTCTTCATGTTCCCACCCACTCCCTGATGTACCTGTCCTGAGTCTTCCTGTTCCCATTATCTCCTACATGTACCCGACCTGAATTTTGGTGTTCCCACCCTCTCCCTCATGTACCTGACCTGACTCTTCATGTTCCCATCCTCTCCTACATGTACCCAACCTGACTCTTCATGTTCAAACCCTCTCCTACATGTACCCGACCTGACTCTTCATTTTCCCATCCTCTCTTCCATGTACCCGACCTGACTCTCCGTGTTCCCACCCCTTCCTATATGTAACCGACCTGACTCTTCATGTTCCCATCCTCTCCTACATGTACCCGACCTGACTCTTTGTGTTCCCACCCCTTCCTATAGGTAACCGACCTGACTCTTCATGTTCCCATCCTCTCCTACATGTACCCGACCTGACTCTTCGTGTTCCCACCCCTTCCTATAGGTAACCGACCTGACTCTTCATGTTCCCAACCTCTCTTCCATGTACCCGACCTGACTCTTCGTGTTCCCACCCTCTGCTACGTGTACCCGACCTGACTCTTCATTTTCCCACCCTCTCTTCCATGTACCCGACCTGACTCTTCGTGTTCCCACCCCTTCCTATAGGTAACCGACCTGTCTCTTCATGTTCCCATCCTCTCCAACATGTACTCGACCTGACTCTTCGTGTTCCCACCCTCTCCCTCATGTACCCGACCTGACTCTTCGTGTTCACACCCTCTCCCTCAGTACCCGACCTGACTCTCCGTGTTCCCATCCTCTCCAACATGTACCCGACCTGACTCTTCGTGTTCCCACCCTTTCCTATAGGTAACCGACCTGACTCTTCATGTTCCCATCCTCTCCTACATGTACCCAGACTGACTCTTCGTGTTCCCACCCTTTCCTATGTGTAACCGACCTGACTCTTTGTGTTCCCACCCTTTCCTATGTTTAACCGACCTGACTCTTCGTTTTCCCACCCTTTCCTATAGGTAACCGACCTGACCTTTCATGTTCCCATCCTCTCCTACATGTACCCAAACTGACTCTTCGTGTTCCCACCCTTTCCTATGTGTAACCGACCTGACTCTTCGTGTTCCCACCCATTCCCTCATGTACCTGTCCTGACTCTTCCTGTTCCCATTATCTCCTACATGTACCCGACCTGACTTTTGGTGTTCTCACCCTCTCCCTCATGTACCCGACCTGACTCTTCATGTTCCCATCCTCTCCTACATGTACCCGACCTGATTCTTCATGTTCCCACCCCCTCCTACATATACCCGACCTGACTTTTGGTGTTCCCACCCTCTCCCTCATGTACCCGACCTGACTTTTGGTGTTCCCACCCCCCCTACATGTACCAGACCTGACTTTTGGTGTTCCCACCCTCTCCCTCATGTACCCGACCTGATTCTTCATGTTCCCATCCTCTCCTACATGTACCCAACCTGACTCTTCGTGTTCCCACCCTCTTCTACATGTACCCGAATTGACACTTCGTGTTCCCATCCTCTCCCACATGTACCCGACCTGACTCTTCATTTTCCCACCCTCTCTTCCATGTACCCGACCTGACTCTTCGTGTTCCCACCCTCTCCTACGTGTACCCGAGCTGACTCTTCATTTTCCCACCCTCTCTTCCATGTACCCGACCTGACTCTTCGTGTTCCCACCCTCTCCTACATGTACCCGACCTGACTCTTCGTGTTCCCACCCTTTCCTATAGGTAACCGACCTGACTCTTCATGTTCCCATCCTCTCCAACATGTACTCGACCTGACCCTTCGTGTTCCCACCCTCTCCCTCATGTACCCGACCTGACCCTTCGTGTTCCCACCCTCTCCCTCATGTACCCGACCTGACTCTTCGTGTTCCCACCTTCTCCCTGATGTACCCGACCTGACTCTTCGTGTTCCCATCCTCTCCAACATGTACCCGACCTGACTCTTCGTGTTCCCACCCTTTCCTATAGGTAACTGACCTGACTCTTCATGTTCCCATCCTCTCCTACATGTACCCAACCTGACTCTTCGTGTTCCCACCCTTTCCTATGTGTAACCGACCTGACTCTTCGTGTTCCCACCCATTCCCTCATGTACCTGTCCTGACTCTTCCTGTTCCCATTATCTCCTACATGTACCCGACCTGACTTTTGGTGTTCTCACCCTCTCCCTCATGTACCCGACCTGACTCTTCATGTTCCCATCCTCTCCTACATGTACCCGACCTGACTTTTGGTGTTCCCAACCCCTCCTACATGTACCAGACCTGACTTTTGATGTTCCCACCCTCTCCCTCATGTACCCGACCTGACTTTTGATGTTCCCAACCCCTCCTACATGTACCGGACCTGACTTTTGGTGTTCCCACCCTCTCCCTCATGTACCCGACCTGATTCTTCATGTTCCCATCCTCTCCTACATGTACCCAACCTGACTCTTCGTGTTCCCACCCGCTTCTATATGTACCCGAATTGACACTTCGTGTTCCCATCCTCTCCCACATGTACCCGACCTGACTCTTCATTTTCCCACCCTCTCTTCCATGTACCCGACCTGACTCTTCGTCTTCCCACCCTTTCCTATAGGTAACCGACCTGACTCTTCATGTTCCCACCCTCTTCTACATGTACCCGAATTGACACTTCGTGTTCCCACCCTGTCCTACATGTACCCGACCTGACTCTTCATTTTCCCATCCTCTCTTCCATGTACCCGACCTGTCTCTTCGTGTTCCTACTGTCTCCTACAAGTACCTGACCTGATTCTTCGTGTTCCCACCCTCTCCTGCATGTACACTGATTGACTCTTCGTGTTCCCACCCTCTCCCTCATGTACCCGACCTGAATCTTCCTGTTTCCACCCACTCTTCCATGTACCCAACCTAACTCTTCGTGTTCCCACCCTCTCCTACAAGTACCCGACCTCACTCTTCGTGTTCCCACCCCTTCCTATAGGTAGCCGACCTGACTCTTCGTGTTTCCACCCTCTCCTACATGTACCCGACCTGACTCTTCGTGTTCCCATCCTCTCCAACATGTACCCGACCTGACTCTTCGTGTTCCCACCCTCTCCCTCATGTACCCGACCTGACTCTTCGTGTTCCCACCCTCTCCCTCATGTACCCGACCTGACTCTTCGTGTTCCCATCCTCTCCGACATGTACCCTACCTGACTCTTCGTGTTCCCACCCCTTCCTATACGTAACCGACCTGACTCTTCATGTTCCCATCCTCTCCAACTTGTACTCGACCTGACTCTTCATGTTCCCACCCTCTCCCTCATGTACCCGACCTGACTCTTCGTGTTCACACCCTCTCCCTCAGTACCCGACCTGACTCTCCGTGTTCCCATCCTCTCCAACATGTACCCGACCTGACTCTTCGTGTTCCCACCCTTTCCTATAGGTAACTGACCTGACTCTTTATGTTCCCATCCTCTCCTACATGTACCCAACCTGACTCTTCGTGTTCCCACCCTTTCCTATGTGTAACCGACCTGACTCTTCGTGTTCCCACCCATTCCCTCATGTACCTGTCCTGACTCTTCCTGTTCCCATTATCTCCTACATGTACCCGACCGGACTTTTGATGTTCTCACCCTCTCCCTCATGTACCTGACCTGACTCTTCATGTTCCCATCCTCTCCTACATGTACCCGACCTGACTTTTGGTGTTCCCACCCTCTCCCTCATGTACCCGACCTGACTTTTGGTGTTCCCAACCCCTCCTACATGTACCGGACCTGACTTTTGGTGTTCCCACCCTCTCCCTCATGTACCCGACCTGACTTTTGGTATTCCCAACCCCTCCTACATGTACCGGACCTGACTTTTGGTGTTCCCACCCTCTCCCTCATGTACCTGTCCTGACTCTTCCTGTTCCCATTATCTCCTACATGTACCCGACCTGACTTTTGGTGTTCCCACCCTCTCCCTCATGTACCCGACCTGATTTTTGGTGTTCCCAACCCCTCCTACATGTACCGGACCTGACTTTTGGTGTTCCCACCCTCTCCCTCATGTACCCGACCTGATTCTTCATGTTCCCATCCTCTCCTACATGTACCCAACCTGACTCTTCGTGTTCCCACCCGCTTCTACATGTACCCGAATTGACACTTCGTGTTCCCATCCTCTCCCACATGTACCCGACCTGACTCTTCATTTTCCCACCCTCTCTTCCATGTACCCAACCTGACTCTTCGTGTTCCCACCCCTTCCTATAGGTAACCGACCTGACTCTTCATGTTCCCACCCTCTTCTACATGTACCCGAATTGACACTTCGTGTTCCCACCCTGTGCTACATGTACCCGACCTGACTCTTCATTTTCCCACCCTCTCTTCCATGTACCCGACCTGTCTCTTCGTGTTCCTACTGTCTCCTTCAAGTACCTGACCTGATTCTTCGTGTTCCCACCCTCTCCTGCATGTACACTGATTGACTCTTCGTGTTCCCACCCTCTCCCTCATGTACCCGACCTGACTCTTCATGTTTCCACCCACTCTTCCATGTACCCAACCTAACTCGTGTTCCCACCCTCTCCTACATGTACCCGACCTGACTCTTCATTTTCCCACCCTCTCTTCCATGTACCCGACCTGACTCTTCGTGTTCCCACCCCTTCCTATATGTAACCGACCTGACTCTTCATGTTCCCATCCTCTCCTACGTGTACCCGACCTGACTCTTCGTGTTCCCACCCCTTCCTATAGGTGACCGACCTGACTCTTCATGTTCCCATCCTCTCTTCCATGTACCCGACCTGACTCTTCGTGTTCCCACTCTCTCCTACATGTACCTGACCTGACTCTTCATTTTCCCACCCTCTCTTCCATGTACCCGACCTGACTCTTCGTGTTCCCACCCCCTCCTACATGTACCCGACCTGACTTTTGGTGTTCCCACCCTCTCCCTCATGTACCCGACCTGATTTTGGTGTTCCCACCCCCTCCTACATGTACCCGTCCCGACTTTTGGTGTTCTCACCCTCTCCCTCATGTACCCGACCTGACTCTTCATGTTCCCATCCTCTCCTACATGTACCCGACCTGACTCTTCATGTTCCCACCCCCTCCTACATGTACCCGACCTGACTTTTGGTGTTCCCACCCTCTCCCTCATGTACCCGACCTGACTTTTGGTCTTCCCACCCTCTCCCTCATGTACCCGACCTGATTCTTCATGTTCCCATCCTCTCCTACATGTACCCGACCTGACTCTTCATGTTCCCACCCCCTCCTACATGTACCCGACCTGACTTTTGGTGTTCCCACCCTCTCCCTCATGTACCCGACCTGACTTTTGGTCTTCCCACCCTCTCCCTCATGTACCCGACCTGATTCTTCGTGTTCCCAACCTCTCCCTCATGTACCCGACCTGACTCTTCGTGTTCCCACCCTCTCCCTCATGTACCCGACCTGACTCTTCGTGTTCCCATCCTCTCCGACATGTACCCGACCTGACTCTTCGTGTTCCCACCCCTTCCTATAGGTAACCGACCTGACTCTTCATGTTCCCATCCTCCCCTACATGTACCCAACCTGACTCGTCTTGTTCCCACCCTCTCCTACATGTACCCGACCTGACTCTTCATGTTCCCACCCCCTCCTACATGTACCCGACCTGACTTTTGGTGTTCCCACCCTCTCCCTCATGTACCCGACCTGACTTTTGGTCTTCCCACCCTCTCCCTCATGTACCCGACCTGATTCTTCGTGTTCCCAACCTCTCCCTCATGTACCCGACCTGACTCTTCGTGTTCCCACCCATTCCCTCATGTACCCAACCTGACTTTTCATGTTCCCACCCTTTCCTATGTGTAACCGACCTGACTCTTCATGTTCCTACCCTCCCCCTCATGTACCCAACCTGACTCTTCATGTTCCCACCCTTTCCTATGTGTAACCGACATGACTCTTCATGTTCCCACCCACTCCCTGATGTACCTGTCCTGAGTCTTCCTTTTCCCATTATCTCCTACATGTACCCGACCTGAATTTTGGTGTTCCCACCCTCTACCTCATGTACCCGACCTGACTCTTCATGTTCCCATCCTCTCCCTCATGTACCCGACCTGACTCTCCGTGTTCCCACCTTCTCCTGCCTGTACCCGACCTGACTCTTCGTGTTCTCACCTCGTTCTACATGTACCCGAGCTGACTCTTCGCGTTCTCACCCCCTCCCACATGTACCCGACGTGACTTCATGTTCCCACCCTCTCCTACATGTACCCGACCTGACTCTTCATGTTCCCACCCCCTCCTACATGTACCCGACCTGACTTTTGGTGTTCCCACCCTCTCCCTCATGTACCCGACCTGATTCTTCATGTTCCCATCCTCTCCTACATGTACCCGACCTGACTCTTCATGTTCCCACCCCCTCCTACATGTACCCGACCTGACTTTTGGTGTTCCCACCCTCTCCCTCATGTACCCGACCTGACTCTTCATGTTCCCTCCCCCTCCTACATGTACCGGACCTGACTTTTGGTGTTCCCACCCTCTCCCTCATGTACCCGACCTGATTCTTCATGTTCCCATCCTCTCCTACATGTACCCAACCTCACTCTTCGTGTTCCCACCCTCTTCTACATGTACCAGAATTGACACTTCGTGTTCCCATCCTCTCCCACATGTACCCGACCTGACTCTTCATTTTCGCACCCTCTCTTCCATGTACCCAACCTGACTCTTCATGTTCCCACCCTTTCCTATGTGTAACCGACATGACTCTTCATGTTCCCACCCACTCCCTGATGTACCTGTCCTGAGTCTTCCTGTTCCCATTATCTCCTACATGTACCCGACCTGAATTTTGGTGTTCCCACCCTCTCCCTCATGTACCCGACCTGACTCTTCATGTTCCCATCCTCTCCTACATGTACCCAACCTGACTCTTCGTGTTCCCACCCTCTCCTACATGTACCCGACCTGACTCTTCATTTTCCCATCCTCTCTTCCATGTACCCGACCTGACTCTTCGTGTTCCCACCCCTTCCTATATGTAACCGACCTGACTCTTCATGTTCCCATCCTCTCCTACATGTACCCGACCTGACTCTTCATGTTCCCATCCTCTCTTCCATGTACCCGACCAGACTCTTCGTGTTCCCACCCTCTCCTACGTGTACCCGACCTGACTCTTCATTTTCCCACCCTCTCTTCCATGTACCCGACCTGACTCTTCGTGTTCCCACCCCTTCCTATAGGTAACCGACCTGACTCTTCATGTTCCCATCCTCTCCAACATGTACTCGACCTGACTCTTCGTGTTCCCACCCTCTCCCTCATGTACCCGACCTGACTCTTCGTGTTCACACCCTCTCCCTCAGTACCCGACCTGACTCTCCGTGTTCCCATCCTCTCCAACATGTGCCCGACCTGACTCTTCGTGTTCCCACCCTTTCCTATAGGTAACTGACCTGACTTTTCATGTTCCCATCCTCTCCTACATGTACCCAACCTGACTCTTCGTGTTCCCACCCATTCCCTCATGTACCCAACCTGACTCTTCGTGTTCCCACCCTTTCCTATGTGTAACTGACATGACTCTTCATGTTCGCACCCACTCCCTGATGTACCTGTCCTGAGTCTTCCTGTTCCCATTATCTCCTACATGTACCCGACCTGATTCTTCGTGTTCCCACCCATTCCCTCATGTACCTGTCCTGACTCTTCCTGTTCCCATTATCTCCTACATGTACCCGACCTGACTTTTGGTGTTCCCACCCTCTCCCTCATGTACCCGACCTGACTCTTCATGTTCCCATCCTCTCCTACATGTACCCGACCTGACTCTTCATGTTCCCACCCCCTCCTACATGTACCCGACCTGACTTTTGATGTTCCCACCCTCTCCCTCATGTACCCGACCTGACTTTTGGTGTTCCCAACCCCTCCTACATATACTGGACCTGACTTTTGGTGTTCCCAGCCTCTCCCTCATGTACCCGACCTGATTCTTCATGTTCCCATCCTCTCCTACATGTACCCAACCTGACTCTTCCTGTTCCCACCCACTCTTCCATGTAACCGACCTAACTCTTCGTGTTCCCACCCTCTCCTACATGTACCCGACCTCACTCTTCGTGTTCCCACCCCTTCCTATAGGTAGCCGACCTGACTCTTCGTGTTCCCACCCTCTCCTACATGTACCCGACCTGACTCTTAGTGTTCCCACCCTCTCCCTCATGTACCCGACCTGACTCTTCGTGTTCCCACCCTCTCCCTCATGTACCCGACCTGACTCTTCGTGTTCCCATCCTCTCCGACATGTACCCGACCTGACTCTTCGTGTTCCCACCCCTTCCTATAGGTAACCGACCTGACTCTTCATGTTCCCATCCTCCCCTTCATGTACCCAACCTGACTCTTCATGTTCCCACCCTCTCCTATGTGTAACCGACCTGACTCTTCATGTTCCCACCCTTTCCTATGTGTAACCGATCTGACTCTTCGTGTTCCCACCCATTCCCTCATGTACCCAACCTGACTCTTCATGTTCCCACCCTTTCCTATGTGTAACCGACATGACTCTTCATGTTCGCACCCACTCCCTGATGTACCTGTCCTGAGTCTTCCTGTTCCCATTATCTCCTACATGTACCCGACCTGAATTTTGGTGTTCCCACCCTCTCCCTCATGTACCCGACCTGACTCTTCATGTTCCCATCCTCTCCTACATGTACCCAACCTGACTCTGCATGTTCCCACCCTTTCCTATGTGTAACCGACATGACTCTTCATGTTCCCACTCACTCCCTGATGTACCTGTCCTGAGTCTTCCTGTTCCCATTAGCTCCTACATGTACCCGACCTGAATTTTGGTGTTCCCATCCTATCCCTCATGTACCCGACCTGACTCTTCATGTTCCCATCCTCTCCTACATGTACCCAACCTGACTCTTCGTGTTCCCACCCTCTCCTACATGTACCCGACCTGACTCTTCATTTTCCCACCCTCTCTTCCATGTACCCGACCTGACTCTTCGTGTTCCCACCCCTTCCTATATGTAACCGACCTGACTCTTCATGTTCCCATCCTCTTGTAACGGTTTTGGGGCGTACCCAAAAGTTTCCCCTAGGTAATTCTGTTAGTGTTTTGTGATATTATGGTTAAATAACCGTTTATTAAAATGTATATGTGTTTAAAGGTTCATTCGGTTCCGTATTGGTAATATTTAAAAGGTTTTCCGTCTCGGAACTTGGTATATTTGTGATGTTGGTAAAGCCGGAGACGGAGCCGGAACCGGAGACGGAACCGGAGACGGAGCCGGAACAATGGAGTACAAAAACGTAATGACGTTATTTCCGGAAGGTCATGTGATCAGCCTCGTTTTCGGTTTAAAAGGTGACGTGTCAGCCACTGATTGGTTCTAGAGTGTTTTTAGAAATCCGGAAAATATCAGTGTTTTGGCGGACTATGACGTCACAATAGGTTGGTCACGTGACGTGGGTCTCAGGTCTATAAAAGCCCCCGCTTCACAGCGGACGGCGGAGTTGGTGTCCTGACGTCGACCTGTGCAGACCCCTTCTCCCATAGCAGAGTACTCCCTTGTTCCGGATAGAGTCATCCAGATGATAGCAGTTAAGTCTTCCGACTGTGCACTTGGAAAATAAACATGAAAACTTCAACCGAGTTGTTTTTCCGTGTTCGTTAGGGAACTGGAATATATAATAAAGTTAGTTCACCGGAAAAGAAAGTAATACGGAGTAAAGGGAGATAAGACCACAGTCGGTTAAGACCAAGTTGTAACGACGTCTTAGGGTGATCCAAGAACCCAGATCACCGAGGAAGGAGACGGAGACGGAGACGGAGGTGGAATTCAACGGAGCAACTACGGAGGCGGTATCGGACGGAGCAGTTGCAGAGACGGGAACGACGAAGCAGTTGCAGAGGCGGTACCGGACGACGGAGTTGCAGAGGCAGTACCTGACGGAGCGGTTGCGGTAACCGGAAGTGGGAACACTTCCGAGATACTCCATTTCAGGTGCAGTCGCAGGTTGCGGTGAGGCGGAGCCAACCGGAGCAGATTGCAGTGCGGCGGAACTTAGCAGAGCGGTTGCAGTATTCGGAAACGGCAACATTCCCGGATTCTTTATTCTAGGCGCAGTCGCAGTTTGCAGTAAGACGGAAAACGACGGAGCTGTTGCAGTAAAGCGGTATCCCGACGGAGCAGTTGCAGTACCCGGAGACGGAAACGCCTCCGGATCCTTACTTTACAGGTGCAGTTGCAGATTAGCAGTCGGACAACGGTTAAGAGGTCCATTCCAGACCACGTTACCAACCTTAGAGACTTCTAGCCGGAGTTCAACCGTACAGCAGTAGCAGTTTCCCGGAGTTTTACCGTTTCAGCTCCGGTTAAATAACAACTCACCCACCTCCCAAGAAAACCGGTTCATCAAGACGTCACAGAAGGGTGCAAACCCGTTACACTCTCCTACATGTACCTGACCTGACTCTTCGTGTTCCCACCCCTTCCTATTGGTAACCGACCTGACTCTTCATGTTCCCATCCTCTCTTCCATGTACCCGACCTGACTCTTCGTGTTCCCACCCTCTCCTACATGTATCTGACCTGACTCTTCATTTTCCCACCCTCTCTTCCATGTACCCGACCTGACTCTTCGTGTTCCCACCCCCTCCTACATGTACCCGACCTGACTTTTGGTGTTAACACCCTCTCCCTCATGTACCCGACCTGATTTTGGTGTTCCCACCCCCTCCTACATGTACCCGTCCTGACTTTTGGTGTTCTCACCCTCTCCCTCATGTACCCGACCTGACTCTTCATGTTCCCATCCTCTCCTACATGTACCCGACCTGACTCTTCATGTTCCCACCCCCTCCTACATGTACCCGACCTGACTTTTGGTGTTCCCACCCTCTCCCTCATGTACCCGACCTGACTTTTGGTGTTCCCACCCCCTCCTTCATGTACCAGACCTGACTTTTGGTGTTCCCACCCTCTCCCTCATGTACCCGACCTGATTCTTCATGTTCCCATCCTCTCCTACATGTACCCAACCTGACTCTTCGTGTTCCCACCCTCTTCTACATGTACCCGAATTGACACTTCGTGTTCCCATCCTCTCCCACATGTACCCGACCTGACTCTTCATTTTCCCACCCTCTCTTCCATGTACCCGACCTGACTCTTCGTGTTCCCACCCCTTCCTATAGGTAACCGACCTGACTCTTCATGTTCCCACCCTCTTCTACATGTACCCGAATTGACACTTCGTGTTCCCACCCTGTGCTACATGTACCCGACCTGACTCTTCATTTTCCCACCCTCTCTTCCATGTACCCGACCTGTCTCTTCGTGTTCCTACTGTCTCCTACAAGTACCTGACATGATTCTTCGTGTTCCCACCCTCTCCTGCATGTACACTGATTGACTCTTCGTGTTCCCACCCTCTCCCTCATGTACCCGACCTGACTCTTCCTGTTCCCACCCACTCTTCCATGTACCCAACCTAACTCTTCGTGTTCCCACCCTCTCCTACAAGTAACCGACCTGACTCTTCATGTTCCCATCCTCTCCTACATGTACCCGACCTGACTCTTCCGTGTTCCCACCCCTTACTGTAGGTAACCGACCTGACTCTTCATGTTCCCATCCTCTCCTACATGTACCCGACCTGACTCTTCCGTGTTCCCACCCCTTCCTGTAGGTAACCGACCTGACTCTTCATGTTCCCATCCTCTTCTACATGTACCCGACCTGACTCTTCATGTTCCCATCCTCTCCTACATGTACCCGACCTGACTTTTGATGTTCCCACCCTCTCCCTCATGTACCCGACCTGACTTTTGGTGTTCCCAACCCCTCCTACATATACCGGACCTGACTTTTGGTGTTCCCAGCCTCTCCCTCATGTACCCGACCTGATTCTTCATGTTCCCATCCTCTCCTACATGTACCCAACCTGACTCTTCCTGTTCCCACCCACTCTTCCATGTAACCGACCTAACTCTTCGTGTTCCCACCCTCTCCTACATGTACCCGACCTCACTCTTCGTGTTCCCACCCCTTCCTATAGGTAGCCGACCTGACTCTTCGTGTTCCCACCCTCTCCTACATGTACCCGACCTGACTCTTCGTGTTCCCATCCTCTCCAACATGTACCCGACCTGACTCTTAGTGTTCCCACCCTCTCCCTCATGTACCCGACCTGACTCTTCATGTTCCCACCCTCTCCCTCATGTACCCGACCTGACTCTTCGTGTTCCCATCCTCTCCGACATGTACCCGACCTGACTCTTCGTGTTCCCACCCCTTCCTATAGGTAACCGACCTGACTCTTCATGTTCCCATCCTCCCCTTCATGTACCCAACCTGACTCTTCATGTTCCCACCCTTTCCTATGTGTAACCGATCTGACTCTTCGTGTTCCCACCCATTCCCTCATGTACCCAACCTGACTCTTCATGTTCCCACCCTTTCCTATGTGTAACCGACATGACTCTTCATGTTCCCACTCACTCCCTGATGTACCTGTCCTGAGTCTTCCTGTTCCCATTAGCTCCTACATGTACCCGACCTGAATTTTGGTGTTCCCACCCTCTCCCTCATGTACCCGACCTGACTCTTCATGTTCCCATCCTCTCCTACAAGTACCCGACCTGACTCTTCATGTTCCCATCCTCTCCTACATGTACCCAACCTGACTCTTCGTGTTCCCACCCTCTCCTACATGTACCCGACCTGACTCTTCATTTTCCCACCCTCTCTTCCATGTACCCGACCTGACTCTTCGTGTTCCCACCCCTTCCTATATGTAACCGACCTGACTCTTCATGTTCCCATCCTCTTGTAACGGTTTTGGGGCGTACCCAAAAGTTTCCCCTAGGTAATTCTGTTAGTGTTTTGTGATATTATGGTTAAATAACCGTTTATTAAAATGTATATGTGTTTAAAGGTTCATTCGGTTCCGTATTGGTAATATTTAAAAGATTTTCCGTCTCGGAACTTGGTATATTTGTGATGTTGGTAAAGCCGGAGACGGAGCCGGAGACGGAGCCGGAACCGGAGACGGAACCGGAGACGGAGCCGGAACAATGGAGTACAAAAACGTAATGACGTTATTTCCGGAAGGTCATGTGATCAGCCTCGTTTTCGGTTTAAAAGGTGACGTGTCAGCCACTGATTGGTTCTAGAGTGTTTTTAGAAATCCGGAAAATATCAGTGTTTTGGCGGACTATGACGTCACAATAGGTTGGTCACGTGACGTGGGTCTCAGGTCTATAAAAGCCCCCGCTTCACAGCGGACGGCGGAGTTGGTGTCCTGACGTCAACCTGTGCAGACCCCTTCTCCCATAGCAGAGTACTCCCTTGTTCCGGATAGAGTCATCCAGATGATAGCAGTTAAGTCTTCCGACTGTGCACTTGGAAAATAAACATGAAAATTTCAACCGAGTTGTTTTTCCGTGTTCGTTAGGGAACTGGAATATATAATAAAGTTAGTTCACCGGAAAAGAAAGTAATACGGAGTAAAGGGAGATAAGACCACAGTCGGTTAAGACCAAGTTGTAACGACGTCTTAGGGTGATCCAAGAACCCAGATCACCGAGGAAGGAGACGGAGACGGAGACGGAGGTGGAATTCAACGGAGCAACTACGGAGGCGGTATCGGACGGAGCAGTTGCAGAGACGGGAACGACGAAGCAGTTGCAGAGGCGGTACCGGACGACGGAGTTGCAGAGGCAGTACCTGACGGAGCGGTTGCGGTAACCGGAAGTGGGAACACTTCCGAGATACTCCATTTCAGGTGCAGTCGCAGGTTGCGGTGAGGCGGAGCCAACCGGAGCAGATTGCAGTGCGGCGGAACCTAGCAGAGCGGTTGCAGTATTCGGAAACGGCAACATTCCCAGATTCTTTATTCTAGGCGCAGTCGCAGTTTGCAGTAAGACGGAAAACGACGGAGCTGTTGCAGTAAAGCGGTATCCCGACGGAGCAGTTGCAGTACCCGGAGACGGAAACGCCTCCGGATCCTTACTTTACAGGTGCAGTTGCAGATTAGCAGTCGGACAACGGTTAAGAGGTCCATTCCAGACCACGTTACCAACCTTAGAGACTTCTAGCCGGAGTTCAACCGTACAGCAGTAGCAGTTTCCCGGAGTTTTACCGTTTCAGCTCCGGTTAAATAACAACTCACCCACCTCCCAAGAAAACCGGTTCATCAAGACGTCACAGAAGGGTGCAAACCCGTTACACTCTCCTACATGTACCTGACCTGACTCTTCGTGTTCCCACCCCTTCCTATTGGTAACCGACCTGACTCTTCATGTTCCCATCCTCTCTTCCATGTACCCGACCTGACTCTTCGTGTTCCCACCCTCTCCTACATGTACCTGACCTGACTCTTCATTTTCCCACCCTCTCTTCCATGTACCCGACCTGACTCTTCGTGTTCCCACCCCCTCCTACATGTACCCGACCTGACTTTTGGTGTTAACACCCTCTCCCTCATGTACCCGACCTGATTTTGGTGTTCCCACCCCCTCCTACATGTACCCGTCCTGACTTTTGGTGTTCTCACCCTCTCCCTCATGTACCCGACCTGACTCTTCATGTTCCCATCCTCTCCTACATGTACCCGACCTGACTCTTCATGTTCCCACCCCCTCCTACATGTACCCGACCTGACTTTTGGTGTTCCCACCCTCTCCCTCATGTACCCGACCTGACTTTTGGTGTTCCCACCCCCTCCTTCATGTACCAGACCTGACTTTTGGTGTTCCCACCCCCTCCTTCATGTACCAGACCTGACTTTTGGTGTTCCCACCCTCTCCCTCATGTACCCGACCTGATTCTTCATGTTCCCATCCTCTCCTACATGTACCCAACCTGACTCTTCGTGTTCCCACCCTCTTCTACATGTACCCGACCTGACTCTTCATTTTCCCACCCTCTCTTCCATGTACTCGACCTGACTCTTCGTGTTCCCACCCCTTCCTATAGGTAACCGACCTGACTCTTCATGTTCCCACCCTCTTCTACATGTACCCGAATTGACACTTCGTGTTCCCACCCTGTGCTACATGTACCCGACCTGACTCTTCATTTTCCCACCCTCTCTTCCATGTACCCGACCTGTCTCTTCGTGTTCCTACTGTCTCCTACAAGTACCTGACATGATTCTTCGTGTTCCCACCCTCTCCTGCATGTACACTGATTGACTCTTCGTGTTCCCACCCTCTCCCTCATGTACCCGACCTGACTCTTCCTGTTCCCACCCACTCTTCCATGTACCCAACCTAACTCTTCGTGTTCCCACCCTCTCCTACAAGTAACCGACCTGACTCTTCATGTTCCCATCCTCTCCTACAAGTAACCGACCTGACTCTTCCGTGTTCCCACCCCTTCCTGTAGGTAACCGACCTGACTCTTCATGTTCCCATCCTCTCCTACAAGTAACCGACCTGACTCTTCATGTTCCCATCCTCTCCTACATGTACCCGACCTGACTCTTCCGTGTTCCCACCCCTTCCTGTAGGTAACCGACCTGACTCTTCATGTTCCCATCCTCTCCTACATGTACCCGACCTGACTCTTCATGTTTTCACCCTCTCCTTCATTTACCCGACCCGGCTCTTCGTGTTCCCACCCTCTCCCTCATGTACCCGACCTGACTCTTCACGTTCCCATCCTCTCCTACATGTACCCGACCTGACTCTTCATGTTCCCACCCCCTCCTACATGTACCCGACCTGACTTTTGGTGTTCCCACCCTCTCCCTCATGTACCTGACCTGACTTTTGGTGTTCCCACCCCCTCCTACATGTACCAGACCTGACTTTTGGTGTTCCCACCCTCTCCCTCATGTACCCGACCTGATTCTTCATGTTCCCATCCTCTCCTACATGTACCCAACCTGACTCTTCGTGTTCCCACCCTCTTCTACATGTACCCGAATTGACACTTCGTGTTCCCATCCTCTCCCACATGTACCCGACCTGACTCTTCATTTTCCCACCCTCTCTTCCATGTACCCGACCTGACTCTTCGTGTTCCCACCCCTTCCTATAGGTAACCGACCTGACTCTTCATGTTCCCACCCTCTTCTACATGTACCCGAATTGACACTTCGTGTTCCCACCCTGTCCTAGATGTACCCGACCTGACTCTTCATTTTCCCACCATCTCCTCCATGTACCCGACCTGTCTCTTCGTCTTCCTACTGTCTCCTACAAGTACCTGACCTGATTCTTCGTGTTCCCCCCCTCTCCTGCATGTACACTGATTGACTCTTCGTGTTCCCACCCTCTCCCTCATGTACCCGACCTGACTCTTCCTGTTCCCACCCACTCTTCCATGTACCCAACCTAACTCTTCGTGTTCCCACCCTCTCCTACAAGTAACCGACCTGACTCTTCATGTTCCCACCCTCTCCCTCATGTACCCGACCTGACTCTTCGTGTTCTCACCCTCTCCTACAGTACCCGACCTGACTCTTCATTTTCCCATCCTCTCTTCCATGTACCCGACCTGTCTCTTCATGTTCCTACTCTCCCCTAGAAGTACCTGACCTGATTCTTCGTGTTCCCACCCTCTCCTGCATGAACACTAATTGACTCTTCGTGTTCCCACCCTTTCCTATGTGTAACCGACCTGACTCTTCAAGTTCCTACCCTCTCCCTCATGTACCCGACCCGACTGTTCATGTTCCCATCCTCTCCTACATGTAACCGACCTGACTCTTTGTGTTCCCCACCCTCCCTCATGTACCCGACCCGACTCTTCGTGTTCCCATCCTCTCCTTCATGTACCCGACCTGACTCTTCGTGTTCCCCACCCTCTCCCTCATGTAACCGACCTGACTCTTCGTGTTTCCACCCTCTTCCTCATGTACCCGACCTGACACTTCGTGTTCCCGCCCTCTCCTACAAGTAACCGACCTGACTCTTCGTGTTCCCACCCTCTCCCTCATGTACCCGACCTGACACTTCGTGTTCCCACCCTCTCCTACATGTACCCGACCTGACTCTTCGTGTTCCCACCCCTTCCTATAGGTAACCGACCTGACTCTTCGTGTTCCCACCCTCTCCTACATGTACCCGACCTGACTCTTCATGTTCCCATCCTCTCCAACATGTATCCGACCTGACTCTTCGTGTTCCCACCCTCTCCCTCATGTACCCACCTGACTCTTCGTGTTCCCACCCTCTCCAACATGTACCCGACCTGATTCTTCGTGTTCCCACCCCTTCCTATAGGTAACCGACCTGACTCTTCATGTTCCCATCCTTTCCTATGTGTAACCGACATGACTCTTCATGTTCCCACCCACTCCCTCATGTACCTGTCCTGACTCTTCTTGTTCCCATTATCTCCTACATGTACCCGACCTGACTCTCCGTGTTCCCATCCTCTCCTACTTGTACCCAACCTGACTCTTCATGTTCCCACCCCCTCCTACATGTACCCGACCTGACTTTTGGTGTTCCTACCCTCTCCCTCATGTACCCGACCTGACTCTTCATGTTCCCATCCTCTCCTACTTGTACCCAACCTGACTCTTCATGTTCCCACCCCCTCCTACATGTACCCGACCTGACTTTTGGTGTTCCTACCCTCTCCCTCATGTACTCGACCTGACTTTTGGTGTTCCCACCCTCTCCCTCATGTACCCGACCTGATTCTTCATGTTCCCATCCTCTCCTACATGTACCCAACCTGACTCTTCATGTTCCCATCCTCTCCTACATGTACCCAACCTGACTCTTCGTGTTCCCACCCTCTTCTAGATGTACCCGAATTGGCACTTCGTGTTCCCATCCTCTCCCACATGTACCCGACCTGACTCTTAATTTTCCCACCCTCTCTTCCATGTACCCGACCTGACTCTTCGTGTTCCCACCCCTTCCTATAGGTAACCGACCTGACTCTTCATGTTCCCACCCTCTTCTACATGTAACCGAATTGACACTTCGTGTTCCCACCCTGTCCTACATGTACCCGACCTGACTCTTCATTTTCCCACCCTCTCTTGCATGTACCCGACCTGTCTCTTCGTGTTCCTACTGTCTCCTACAAGTACCTGACCTGATTCTTCGTGTTCCCACCCTCTCCTGCATGTACACTGATTGACTCTTCGTGTTCCCACCCTCTCCCTCATGTACCCGACCTGACTCTTTCTGTTCCCACCCACTCTTCCATGTACCCAACCTAACTCTTCGTGTTCCCACCCTCTCCTACATGTGCCCGAACTGACTTTTCGTGTTCCCACCCCTTCCTATACGTAACCGACCTGACTCTTCGTGTTCCCACCCTCTCCTACATGTACCCGACCTGACTCTTCGTGTTCCCATCCTCTCCAACATGTACCCGACCTGACTCTTCGTGTTCCCACCCTCTCCCTCATGTACCCGACCTGACTCTTTGTGTTCCCACCCTCTCCCTCATGTACCCGACCTGACTCTTCGTGTTCCCACCCCTTCCTATATGTAACCGACCTGACTCTTCATGTTTCCATCCTCTCTTACATGCACCCGACCTGACTCTTCGTGTTCCCACCCCTTCCTATAGGTAACCGACCTGACTCTTCATGTTCCCATCCTCTCCTACATGTACCCGACCTGACTCTTCGTGTTCCCACCCTCTCCAATATGTACCCGACCTGACTCTTCGTGTTCCCACCCTCTCCCTCATGTACCCGACCTGACTCTTCGTGTTCCCACCCTCTCCCTCATGTACCCGACCTGACTCTTCGTGTTCCCATCCTCTCCGACATGTATCCGACCTGACTCTTCGTGTTCCCACCCCTTCCTATAGGTAACCGACCTGACTCTTCATGTTCCCATCCTCCCCTACATGTACCCAACCTGACTCGTCTTGTTCCCACCCATTCCCTCATGTACCCAACCTGACTCTTCATGTTCGCACCCACTCCCTGATGTACCTGTCCTGAGTCTTCCTGTTCCCATTATTTCCTACATGTACCCGACCTGAATTTTGGTGTTCCCACCCTCTCCCTCATGTACCCGACCTGACTCTTCATGTTCCCATCCTCTCCTACATGTACCCAACCTGACTCTTCGTGTTCCCACCCTCTCCTACATGTACCCGACCTGACTCTTCATTTTCCCACCCTCTCTTCCATGTACCCGACCTGACTCTTCGTGTTCCCACCCCTTCCTATATGTAACCGACCTAACTCTTCATGTTCCCATCCTCTCCTACATGTACCCGACCTGACTCTTCGTGTTCCCACCCCTTCCTATAGGTAACCGACCTGACTCTTCATGTTCCCATCCTCTCCTACATGTACCCAACCTGACTCTTCGTGTTCCCACCCTCTCCTACATGTACCCGACCTGACTCTTCATTTTCCCACCCTCTCTTCCATGTACCCGACCTGACTCTTCGTGTTCCCACCCCTTCCTATATGTAACCGACCTGACTCTTCATGTTCCCATCCTCTCCTACATGTACCCGACCTGACTCTTCATGTTCCCATCCTCTCTTCCATGTACCCGACCTGACTCTTCGTGTTCCCACCCTCTCCTACATGTACCTGACCTGACTCTTCATTTTCCCACCCTCTCTTCCATGTACCCGACCTGACTCTTCGTGTTCCCACCCCCTCCTACATGTACCCGACCTGACTCTTCGTGTTCCCACCCCCTCCTACATGTACCCGACCTGAATTTTGGTGTTCCCACCCCCTCCTACATGTACCCGTCCTGACTTTTGGTGTTCTCACCCCCTCCTACATGTACCGGACCTGACTTTTGGTGTTCCCACCCTCTCCCTCATGTACCCGACCTGACTTTTGGTGTTCCCACCCTCTCCCTCATGTACCCGACCTGATTCTTCATGTTCCCATCCTCTCCTACATGTACCCAACCTGACTCTTCGTGTTCCCACCCTCTTCTACATGTACCCGAATTGACACTTCGTGTTCCCACCCTGTCCTACATGTACCCGACCTGACTCTTCGTGATCCAACCACCTCCTGCATGTACCTGACCTGACTCTTCGTGTTCCCACCCTCTCCTACATGTACCCGACCTGACTCTTCGTGTTCCCACCCTCATGTACGTTTCCCCGACCTGACTCTTTGTTTCCCCACCCTCTCCTACAAGTACCCGAACTGACTCTTCGTGTTCCCACCCTCTCCCTCATGTACCCGACCTGACTCTTTGAGTTCCCATCCTCTCCTACATGTACCCGACCTGACTCTTGAAGTTCCCACACATTCCTATTTGTAACTGGCCTGACTCTTCATGTTCCCACCCTCTCCCTCATGTACCTGACCTGACTTCGTGTTCCCATCCTCTCCTACATGTACCCGACATGACTCTTTGTGTTCCCACCCTCTCCCTCATGCACCCGACCTGACTCTTCGTGTTCCCACCCTCTCCTACATGTACCCGACCTGACTCTTCGTGTTCCCACCCTCTCCTACATGTACCCGACATGACTCTTTGTGTTCCCACCCTCTCCCTCATGTACCCAACCTGACTCTTCGTGTTCCCATCCTCTCCCACATGTACCCAACCTGACTCTTCGTGTTCGCATCCTCTCCCTCATGTATTCAACCAGACTCTTTGTGTTCCCACAATCTCCTACATGTACCCGACCTGACTCTTCCTGTTCCCACCCACACTTCCATGTACCCGACCTGACTCTTCAGGTTCCCACCCCCTGCCACATGTACCTGACCTGATTGTTCGTGATCCAACCACCTCCTGTATGTACCCGACCTGACTCTTCATGTTCCCACCCTCTCTCTCATGTACCCGACCTGACTCTCCGTGTTCCCACCTTCTCCTACATGTACCTGACCTGACTCTTCGTGATCCAACCACTTCCTACATGTACCTGACCTGACTCTTCGTGATCCAACCACCTCCTGCATGTACCTGACCTGACTCTTTGTGTTCCCACTCCCTCCCACATGTACCCGACCTGACTCTTCATGTTCCCACCCTCTCTCTCATGTACCCGACCTGACTCTTCGTGTTCCCACCCCCTCCCACATGTACCTGACCTGACTCTTCGTGATCCCACCACCTCCTGCATGTACCTGACCTGACATTCCTGTTCCCACCCACTCTTCCATGTACCCGACTTGACTCTTCCTGTTCCCACCCTCTACCTCATGTACCCGACCTGACTCTTCGTGTTCCCACCCTCGCCCTCATGTACCCAACCTGACTCTTCATGTTCCCATCCTCCCCCACATGTACCCAACCTGACTCTTCGTGTTCCCACCCTCTCCCTCATGTATTCAACCAGACTCTTCGAGTTCCCACAATCTCCTACATGTACCCAACCAGACTCTTCATCTTCCCACCCTCTCATACAAATACCCGACCTGATTTTTTGTGTTCTCACCCTCTCCTACATTTACCCGACCTGACTCTTCGTGTTCCCAACCTCTCCTACATGTACCCGACCTGACTCTTCGTGTTCCCATCCTCTCCTACATGTACCCGACCTGACTCTTCGTGTTCCCACCTTGTTCTAAATGTACCCGACCTGCCTATCCATATTCTCACCCTCTCTCTCATGTATACGACCTGACTCCGTGTTCCCACCTTCTACATGTACCTGACCTGACTCTTCGTGATCCCACCGCCTCCTGCATGTACCCGACCTGACTCTTCGTGTTCCCAACCTCTCCTTCATGTACCCGACTTGACTCTTCGTGTTTTCACCCTCTCCTACATTTACCTGACCTGACTTCGTGTTCTCACAATCTCCTCCATTCAACCGACCTGTCTCTTTGTGTTCCCACCCTCTCCTCCATGTACCTAACCTGAATCTTCGTGTTCCCATCCTCTCCTACATGTACCCGACCTGACTCTTCCTGTTCCCACCTTGTTCTACATGTACCCGACCTGACTCTTCGTGTTCTCACCCCCTCCCACATGTACCCGACCTGACTCTTCATGTTCCCACCCTCTCTCTCATGTACCCGACCTGACTCTTAGTAATCCCCCCACCTCCTGCCTGTACCCGACCTGACTCTTCATGTTCCCACCCACTCTTCCATGTACCCGACCTAACTCTTGGTGTTCCCACCTTTTCCTACATGTACCTTACCTGACTCTTCGTGTTTCCACCCCCTCTTACATGTACCCGACTTGACTCTTCCTGTTCCCACCCTCTACCTCATGTACCTGACCTGACTCTTCGTGTTCCCACCCCCTCCCACATGTACCCGACCTGACTCTTCATGTTCCCACCCTCTCTCTCATGTACCTGACCTGACTCTCCGTGTTCCCACCTCCTACATGTACAAGACCTGACTCTTCGTGATCCCACCACCTCCTCCATGTACTCGACCTGACTCTTCCTGTTCCCACCCACTCTTCCATGTACCCGACCTGACTCTTCATGTTCCCACCCTCTCTCTCATGTACCCAACCTGACTCTTCATGTTCCCATCCTCCCCCAAATGTACCCAACCTGACTCTTCGTGTTCCCACCCTTTCCCTCATGTATTCAACCAGACTCTTCGAGTTCCCACAATCTCCTACATGTACCCAACCAGACTCTTCATCTTCCCACCCTCTCATACAAATACCCGACCTGATTTTTTGTGTTCTCACCCTCTCCTACATGTACCCGTCCTGACTCTTCGTGTTCCCACCTTGTTCTACATGTGCCCGACCAGACTCTTCGTTTTCTCACCCACTCCTACATGTACCCGACCTGACTCTTCATCATCCCACCCTCTCTCTCATGTGCCCGACCTGACTCTTCATGTTCCCACCTTCTCCTACATGTACACGACATGACTCTTCGTGTTCCCATCCTCTCCTACATGTACCCGACCTGACTCTTCGTATTCCCACCTTATTCTACATGTACCCGACCTGGCTATTCATATTCCCACCCTCTCTCTCATGTACCCGACCTGACTCTTCGTGTTCCCACCTTCTCCTACATGTACCCGACCTGACTCTTCGTGTTCCCACCTCGTTCTACATGTACCCGACCTGACTCTTCGCGTTCTCACCCCCTCCCACATGTACCCGACCTGACTCTGCATGTTCCCACCCTCTCTCTCATGTACCCGACCTGACTCTCCGTGTTCCCACCTTCTCCTACATGTACAAGACCTGACTCTTCGTGATCCCACCCTCTCTCTCATGTACCCGACCTGACTCTCCGTGTTCCCACCTTCTCCTACATGTACCCGACCTGACTCTTAGTGATCCCACCCCCTCCTGCATGTACCCGACTTGACTCTTCCTGTTCCCACCCTCTACCTCATGTACCCGACCTGACTCTTCATGTTCCCACCCTCTCCCTCATGTACCCAACCTGATTCTTCATGTTACCATCCTCCCCCACATGTACCCAACCTGACTCTTCTTGTTCCCACCCTCTCCCTCATGTATTCAACCAGACTCTTCGAGTTCCCACAATCTCCTACATGTACCCAACCAGACTCTTCATCTTCCCACCCTCTCATACAAATACCCGACCTGATTTTTTGTGTTCTCACCCTCTCCTACATTTACCCGACCTGACTCTTCGTGTTCCCAACCTCTCCTACATGTACCCGACCTGACTATTCGTGTTCCCATCCTCTCCTACATGTACCCAACCTGACTCTTCGTGTTCCCATCCTCTCCCACATGTACCCAACCTGACTCTTCGTGTTCGCATCCTCTCCCTCATGTATTCAACCAGACTCTTTGTGTTCCCACAATCTCCTACATGTACCCGACCTGACTCTTCCTGTTCCCACCCACACTTCCATGTACCCGACCTGACTCTTCAGGTTCCCACCCCCTGCCACATGTACCTGACCTGATTGTTCGTGATCCAACCACCTCCTGTATGTACCCGACCTGACTCTTCATGTTCCCACCCTCTCTCTCATGTACCCGACCTGACTCTCCGTGTTCCCACCTTCTCCTACATGTACCTGACCTGACTCTTCGTGATCCAACCACTTCCTACATGTACCTGACCTGACTCTTCGTGATCCAACCACCTCCTGCATGTACCTGACCTGACTCTTTGTGTTCCCACTCCCTCCCACATGTACCCGACCTGACTCTTCATGTTCCCACCCTCTCTCTCATGTACCCGACCTGACTCTTCGTGTTCCCACCCCCTCCCACATGTACCTGACCTGACTCTTCGTGATCCCACCACCTCCTGCATGTACCTGACCTGACATTCCTGTTCCCACCCACTCTTCCATGTACCCGACTTGACTCTTCCTGTTCCCACCCTCTACCTCATGTACCCGACCTGACTCTTCGTGTTCCCACCCTCGCCCTCATGTACCCAACCTGACTCTTCATGTTCCCATCCTCCCCCACATGTACCCAACCTGACTCTTCGTGTTCCCACCCTCTCCCTCATGTATTCAACCAGACTCTTCGAGTTCCCACAATCTCCTACATGTACCCAACCAGACTCTTCATCTTCCCACCCTCTCATACAAATACCCGACCTGATTTTTTGTGTTCTCACCCTCTCCTACATTTACCCGATATGAGTCTTCGTGTTCCCAACCTCTCCTACATGTACCCGACCTGACTCTTCGTGTTCCCATCCTCTCCTACATGTACCCGACCTGACTCTTCGTGTTCCCACCTTGTTCTAAATGTACCCGACCTGCCTATCCATATTCTCACCCTCTCTCTCATGTATACGACCTGACTCGGTGTTCCCACCTTCTACATGTACCTGACCTGACTCTTCGTGATCCCACCGCCTCCTGCATGTACCCGACCTGACTCTTCGTGTTCCCAACCTCTCCTTCATGTACCCGACTTGACTCTTCGTGTTTTCACCCTCTCCTACATTTACCTGACCTGACTTCGTGTTCTCACAATCTCCTCCATTCAACCGACCTGTCTCTTTGTGTTCCCACCCTCTCCTCCATGTACCTGACCTGAATCTTCGTGCTCCCATCCTCTCCTACATGTACCCGACCTGACTCTTCCTGTTCCCACCTTGTTCTACATGTACCCGACCTGACTCTTCGTGTTCTCACCCCCTCCCACATGTACCCGACCTGACTCTTCATGTTCCCACCCTCTCTCTCATGTACCCGACCTGACTCTTAGTAATCCCCCCACCTCCTGCCTGTACCCGACCTGACTCTTCATGTTCCCACCCACTCTTCCATGTACCCGACCTAACTCTTGGTGTTCCCACCTTTTCCTACATGTACCTTACCTGACTCTTCGTGTTTCCACCCCCTCTTACATGTACCCGACTTGACTCTTCCTGTTCCCACCCTCTACCTCATGTACCTGACCTGACTCTTCGTGTTCCCACCCCCTCCCACATGTACCCGACCTGACTCTTCATGTTCCCACCCTCACTCTCATGTACCTGACCTGACTCTCCGTGTTCCCACCTCCTACATGTACAAGACCTGACTCTTCGTGATCCCACCACCTCCTCCATGTACTCGACCTGACTCTTCCTGTTCCCACCCACTCTTCCATGTACCCGACCTGACTCTTCATGTTCCCACCCTCTCTCTCATGTACCCAACCTGACTCTTCATGTTCCCATCCTCCCCCACATGTACCCAACCTGACTCTTCGTGTTCCCACCCTTTCCCTCATGTATTCAACCAGACTCTTCGAGTTCCCACAATCTCCTACATGTACCCAACCAGACTCTTCATCTTCCCACCCTCTCATACAAATACCCGACCTGATTTTTTGTGTTCTCACCCTCTCCTACATGTACCCGTCCTGACTCTTCGTGTTCCCACCTTGTTCTACATGTGCCCGACCAGACTCTTCGTTTTCTCACCCACTCCTACATGTACCCGACCTGACTCTTCATAATCCCACCCTCTCTCTCATGTGCCCGACCTGACTCTTCGTGTTCCCATCCTCTCCTACATGTACCCGACCTGACTCTTCGTATTCCCACCTTATTCTACATGTACCCGACCTGGCTATTCATATTCCCACCCTCTCTCTCATGTACCCGACCTGACTCTTCGTGTTCCCACCTTCTCCTACATGTACCCGACCTGACTCTTCGTGTTCCCACCTCGTTCTACATGTACCCGACCTGACTCTTCGCGTTCTCACCCCCTCCCACATGTACCCGACCTGACTCTGCATGTTCCCACCCTCTCTCTCATGTACCCGACCTGACTCTCCGTGTTCCCACCTTCTCCTACATGTACAAGACCTGACTCTTCGTGATCCCACCCTCTCTCTCATGTACCCGACCTGACTCTCCGTGTTCCCACCTTCTCCTACATGTACCCGACCTGACTCTTAGTGATCCCACCCCCTCCTGCATGTACCCGACCTGACTCTTCCTGTTCCCACCCACTCTTCCATGTACCCGACTTGACTCTTCCTGTTCCCACCCTCTACCTCATGTACCCAACCTGATTCTTCATGTTCCCATCCTCCCCCACATGCACCCAACCTGACTCTTCGTGTTCCCACCCTCTCCCTCATGTATTCAACCAGACTCTTCGAGTTCCCACAATCTCCTACATGTACCCAACCAGACTCTTCATCTTCCCACCCTCTCATACAAATACCCGACCTGATTTTTTGTGTTCTCACCCTCTCCTACATTTACCCGACCTGACTCTTCGTGTTCCCAACCTCTCCTACATGTACCCGACCTGACTATTCGTGTTCCCATCCTCTCCTACATGTACCCAACCTGACTCTTCGTGTTCCCACCTTGTTCTACATGTACCCGACCTGCCTATCCATATTCTCACCCTCTCTCTCATGTATACGACCTGACTCCGTGTTCCCACCTTCTCCTACATGTACCTGACCTGAATCTTCGTGTTCCCACCCTCTCCCTCATGTACCCGACCTGACTCTTCATGTTCCAACCCTCTCCTTCATGTACCCGATCTGATTCTTCGTGTTCTCACCCTCTCCTATATTTACCCAACCTGACTCTTCGTGTTCCCACCCTCTCTTCTATGTACAAAACCTGACTCTTCGTGTTCCCACCCTCTCCTACATGTACCTGACCTGACTCTTCATGTTCCCTCCCTCTCCTGTATGTACCCGACCTGACTTTGTGTTCCCACCCACTCTTCCATGTACAAAACCTGACTCTCCGTGTTCCCTCCCTCTCCTACATGGTACCTGACCTGACTCTTCATGTTCCCACCCTCTCCTGTATGTACCCGACCTGACTTTGTGTTCCCACCCTCTCCTACATGTACCCGACCTGACTTCATTTTCCCACCCTCTCCTGTATGTACCCGACCTGACTTTGTGTTCCCACCCTCTCTTCTATGTACAAAACCTGACTCTTCGTGTTCCCACCCTCTCCTACATGTACCTGACCTGACTCTTCATGTTCCCTCCCTCTCCTGTATGTACCCGACCTGACTTTGTGTTCCCACCCTCTCTTCCATGTACAAAACCTGACTCTCCGTGTTCCCTCCCTCTCCTACATGGTACCTGACCTGACTCTTCATGTTCCCACCCTCTCCTGTATGTACCCGACCTGACTTTGTGTTCCCACCCTCTCTTCCATGTACAAAACCTGACTCTTCGTGTTCCCTCCCTCTCCTACATGGTACCCGACCTGACTCTTCGTGTTCCCACCCTCTCCTACATGTACCTGACCTGACTCTTCATGTTCCCACCCTCTCCTATATGTACCCGACCTGACTTGGTGTTCCCACCCTCTCTTCCATGTACAAAACCTGACTCTTCGTGTTCCCTCCCTCTCCTACATGGCACCCGACCTGACTCTTCGTGTTCCCACCCTCTCCTGCATGTACCCGAACTGACTCTTCGTGTTCCCATCCTCTTCTACATGTACCTGACCTGACCATGCGTGTTCCTGTTTGTTCCCACCCTTCATTTCATGTACCCGACCTGTCTCTTCGTGTGTCCACCCTCTCCTCCATATACACGATCTGTCAGTACATTTCCCCCCACTATCGTACATGTATCCGACCTTTCCTTCATTTCTCCAATCCTCTCCTTCATGTACCCGACCTGACCCTTCGTGTTCGCACCCTCTCCCTCATGCACCGACCTGTCCCTTCATGTTCCCACCCTCTCCTACATGTACCCACCCTCTCCCATATGTACCCGACCTGTCCTTTCGTGTTTCCGCACTGTCCTTCATGTACCCGACCCTCTCCTTCATGTTCCCGACCTGACCCTTCTTTTCTTTGTGTATCCGACCTGTGACTTCATCTTCCCATCCTCTCTGTCATGTATCCGACCTGACCTCCCGTGTTTCCACACTTTTCTTTGTGTATCCGACCTGTGACTTCATGTTCCCACCCTCTCCTTCATGTTACCAAACTGTCCTTTCATGTTCTTACCCTCTCCTTCATGTACCCGACCTGTTTCTCCGTGTTCCCACCTTCTCCTTCATGTACCTGACCTGTCCCTTCATGTTCCCACCCTCTCCTTCATGTACCCGACCTGACCCTTCGTGTTTCCACACTTTCCTTACCCGACCTGACTTCATCTTCCCATCCTCTCTGTCATGTATCCGACCTGACCTTCCGTGTTTCCACACTTTTCTTTGTGTATCCGACCTGTGACTTCATGTTCCCACCCTCTCCTTCATGTTACCAAACTGTCCCTGCATGTTCCCACCCTCTCCTTCATGTACCCGACCTGTTTCTCCGTGTTCCCACCCTCTCCTTAATGTATCCAATGTGTTCCTTCTTGTTCCACCATCTCCTTCTGTACCTGACCTGACCCTTCTATTCCCAACTGCTCCTGCGTGTACCCGGTCTGTCTCTTCGAGTTCTCGCCCTCTCTCGAGTGTGTGAGACCTCTCTTCTCATGTTCCCGCTCCCTCCTACTTGTACCGGACCTGTCGGGTCAAGTAAACACCCTTATTTACATGTATCCGACCTGTCCCTCTGTGTTCCTGCGCTGTCTGTTCCCTCGTGTTCCCGCCCTCTCCCAGGTGTGCCCGCATGACCGGTCTTCGAATGTTCCCACCCTCGCCTGCATGCCCCAGACTCCTCACTCCTTGTTACCACACCGTCTACTTCATGTACCCAACTATCATACTTAGATGTTTAATTCTGAAGACAACACACAAATGCTTCAAATGTATTTATTCGAATGACTTGGATTTTAAATACACCAGCAACACGACGCCAACAGGCATACGAGAAAATATCACTTTTTTTCAGAATTCAGAATAAAAAGGTTAATCTTACTCATACACAAATTACCATTATCAAAATTAGTCAGCATTTGTATATGAACACAATAAATTAAAACTGGACGATTCGGTCGCCGACAACCGCATGAGTGTATCCCCCTGGGGCCCCATCGTCCCTGTTGCCCAAAATATGTTAATTAACACAAAATATTATTACTGCCAGGCCAGTGTGTTTCAACGTTGTCAGAAATGTATTAAGTTCCGGACCTTAACTATTTAATTCCATGCAACAACACTCTTAGAACTAAAATATTCATTAACTTGTTGTTTCTAACCAAACAATTTTCAGAGAAACTTGTCACAGGAATACTCATTCCCCCAACACTATGGGTGATTTTAATATTTACATTTGCTGAATACATAATGAATATACTATGATTTTGCAATAACTGAGCAAAATAAGTTATCAATATCAACAGTACAGTTTCAAAATATCTACCAAACAAAAGCTTCGCCTATATCAGTCCAAAAATACAGGTTTTTCATCTTAATTATTTTGATTGCATGCAGAATCATCAGACAATATACATGTATGTACTTGAAACCACAATTGGTATGATTTATTTACAGATGTCAAACGAATGGATGATCACAGACCTCAAACTGTATATTTCACATCGTTGTAATGAGTTAACTCATTAACTTATTATTTTCACTCCATCTTTCAAAAAAAAACCAATAGGTTTCGTGTATGAGTATTGATCAACATGCCTGCTCAATATTGCATTGATTCCTGTAAAATTACCACAGGTCTGCAGAGCATTCACAAGCCACGTGTGTCGAAATAGCTGATTTTGTCACAAAATGTGTAGCCAATCGGCCATTTTGGTTGCTGTGGCAATCAAAATCGATATGTGTCCTGATCTTTCCACAAAACATGTCAATTCAAAATATTAGTAGAATCTGTTCAGATTTGCAACCTGAAGTGTTCATAAGACAGTTTCTGTGGCAGCGGCGGGGCAACGATCGCAAATACAAAAGGTTCAGGAGATACAATAACACATAAATCATGATGCTAACCAGAAGTGCAAATAAAAACGTCATCACGATATTAAATTTTAGAGATAGATCAGTTCAGACGAGATGCTCATGTTGCTTGGTCTCGGTCCTGACAGGTCCGGAGGGGACTTGACCTCAGTCCTGACAAGCCGCACAGGGGGCTTGGCTTTGGTCAGGGGGATCAGCCTCGGTCCAGTAAGGGTACTCAGTCTTGGTTCGGATGGGGTGCACAGGGGGCTCGGCCTCAGTCCGAACCGAGTGCTCAGTGTTCCAGACCTTGAAAAAAAACATCATTGACCAATCAATTATTAAATTGATCAATTTCACAACATGATTTAAAACATCCAGGAATAATTCATCACTGACCTCAGCAACAGGACTCTCGGCCTCGGTATTGCATGTGTGCTGAAGGGGCTCAGCCCGGTTCCGCAGGGATGCTCAAGAGGCTCCGCCTTGGTTCGTTGCGTCACAAGGCTCGGTCTCAGTTGCGACGAGCTGCTCAGGGGCCTCGGCCTTGGTCAGGATATGGGTGCTCAGGGGGTTCGGCTGACGACAGGCTCACGAGGCTTGACCTTGGTCCGGATATCGGCATCACAAGGCGCAGCCCCTGTTCCGACGTGGTGCTCAGGGGATTCAGCCTTGGTCTGGATCTGAGTGCTCACGAGGTTCTGCCTTGGTCCCAACAAGGTGCTCAGGGGCCTCGGTCTCGGTTCTCAAGAGGTACTCAGAGCTCCGCCTCTGTTCCGCAGAGGTGCTCAGACGAGGTTCGACAGGAAGCTCATGGGGCTCGGTCTCTGTCCCGACGGCATGCTTAGTTGCATGGTGTCGGTCTCGACAGGGCGCTGAGGGGACTTGACCTTGGTCTTGACAGGCCGCACAGGGGGCTCGGCTTCGGTCCCATCGGGATACCCATCGGGGGATTATCCTCGGTCCAGACAGGGTACTTGGTCTCGATTCCGACGAAATGCTAAGGGGGCTAGGCCTCAGTTCCAACACGGTGCTCAGGAGGCTCGGCCACATTTCGGACAAGGTGCTCAGGTGGCCTTGGCCTCAGTTCCGATGAGATGCTCAGTATCCTGCACCTTTGAAAAAAATGTCATCATCAATTAATCAGGTTAGTTGTTTTCATAAGGCAAATAGAAATATCCTGAAACTAGACACTTTCCAGTTGCTGATGACCACTGGCGCCTATCCCCCGTAAAACTATCATTCCTATCGAACCAAATATATCAATGCAGAAATAATATCATGACTTCCCAATCAGTGTCTTTTCATCAATGTCCAAAATACACTGTAAATGTTTCGGAAGTCATCAATTTTTATTGAACTTATTATTTATTACCTAATAATTTTCTGAAAAATTCGTCACAAGATTGGGATATGAATCCTTGAAAATTTACAAAGCGTGATTCTGAAATCGTCCACATTTGCAAATCGCGCGTTACATATATGTTACTGTAATTGCATATGTTACTGTAATTGCAATTGAAAACATGAATCAAGCGTTTTCACACATACACCGCTAGACTCGTGTATATAGTATCATATTGTCACAGTCAAAACGTTCATGTGTGCACGTTTTCCTACATACACGGGCCGCGTATGAGTTTTCTGTGTACAGCGCTTTATCATCGGATTGCTGAAAATGCGTGATCCTGATTGGTCGATTCCCCGACAATACCACGCCGTATTTGGAGAGCTGTGATGCAATCCCACGATATTTTCTGTATCGTGGGCTTCAGGCGGGTAATACGGAATGACGTTTTGGAGAGATCCATATAATCCAATGATAAAATCGTTACCATGGACTTCAGACCCCAGTACGGCATGATATCTGCCTTCAGTCAGCATATCCCACTCGGCCTGCGGCCTCGTGGTATATGGTGACTTCAGGCAGATATCACGCCGTATTGGGGTCTGAAGCCCATGATAACTTATATTATCATCGGATTGCTGCGAATGCGCGATTTTGATTGGTCAATTCTCCGACAATACCACGCCGTATTTGGAGAGCTGTGACGCAACCCCACGATATTTTCTGTATCGTGGGCTTCAGGCGGGTAATACGGAATGACGTTTTGGAAAGCTCCATATAATCCAATGATAAAATCGTTACCATGGACTTCAGACCCCAATACGGCAGGATATCTGCCTTCAGTCAGCATATCCCACTCGGCCTGCAGCCTCGTGGTATATGGTGACTTCAGGCAGATATCACGCCGTATTGGGGTCTGAAGCCCATGATAACTTATAGTATTGAGTGTATACACTCAATACAGCGCTGTACACAGTAACGTATGAGTCTAATCATGCATGCAGAAGCACCACATGACTGCCATTCGCGCTCGGTCGATTTCGCACATACATGAGTCAGGCATGTGCTCGATCAACCATGGCAGCCATTTTCCGGTGGGGGCTGTTTTCCGGTTAGGCCTACACCGCATAGATAGGGGGAGTCTATGACTTGTTACGGGTTTGCTTGTCCCAGGCACTGCAGGCCTATGCCTTGCCACACACATAACTACATGTAGGCCTATACCAGTGGCAGTGATCAGACACCTTCTGCGTGATGTCCACAAGTATACTTATTTCGAACGATTTATGAATACTCCCATCCTAACCAGCTGACAGCCGCCATTGTTGTTGTTGTTGTTGTTGTTGCGTAGTTTCCTCCCAGGTGGGAGCACCCGATTAAAATCGGTGGCGTGTATCCTTGATACAGTTCCAGTAAAAATTATCAGTGCACTGTAAGATCCGATCCATAAAATACACACGTGCTCTCGTTAATCCTCACTAGTTTTGCGAGCGTCAGCTGGCTAAAACTGGCTGAAGCTAGTTGACTGGAGCCGGCCACAATAAACCCGCCTCCAAATTTTACCTAACTCGTTTACGCTCGCGTAAACCCGTTTGCAATTATGTCCGCGCGTTTTTGCTAGCCAACATTTTCAAAGCTCGTTTTCGCTAGCATGAAATCTGTCGGCGAGCGTAAGTGCGCCGAAGCCAGTTTGCAAAACCACGTCTTCATGATTCAGTCTTTTGACCATCGATAAATAGGATTCTTCATTCTGTTTTAGTCGTATTAGTTTCAACTTTTTTTATTGAGAAAACTTCTTGTGACCAGTCAGTCCATGACATCAAGCAAACTCGAAACCGGAAGTGACGTATTTCACAGCCTAATTGAAGGTCAAGGCCATTTATATGCGCATAAAACAGACTGGTGTCTTGCGGGAAATTCAGAGCCCAAATGTTTTCCTTCGAGTCAAACGCGCTTACAAATGTGTCACTTTTAGTCCAGCGGCTTAGCAACATAATCGTTCAAATTGTGATACAAGCATGAAATTTAACACACACGTTGACATTAGGTCACTTTTCAAAATTGAACGTTTAGCCACTCCGAAAAAACAAAATGGCCGCCATTTTCCAAGATGGCCGCCATTTTGTCTAAGTCAAAACTTTTCACACAATAAACTCCATAAGTTTGTATTTATGGTATATCAGGTGATTTTTAAAACGTTTTTATCATTACTAAATCTTTCCAAATGTACCTCCGATGGGCGCCACTCTGGATTTTTCCGAAAACGCTGTAAATATGCAAATAAGGGGCCGCCATTACTGAAATATTTATTTTTGTTGATATCTTGAGAATTAAGTATCCAATCTCATTGAATGAAGTGTCTATACCTATGTTTTCATGGTCAAAGAAGATGATTATGTCATTCAAAAGTGCCATTTATGTAAATTTATTCATTAATATGCAAATTAGGAGCCACCATTACTGAAATATTTGTTTTTGTTGATATCTTGAGAACTGAGTATCCAAGCTCAATGAATGAAGGGTCTATACCTATGTTTTTATGGTCAAAGAAGATGACTATGCCATTTAAAGGTGCAATTTATGTAAATTTATTCATAAATATGCAAAAGGAACCGCCATTACTGAAATATTTGTTTTTGTTGATATCTTGAGAACTAAGCATCCAATCTCGATGAATGGATGGTCTATACCTATGTTTTCATGGTCAAAGAAGACGACTATGCCTTTCAAAGGTGCAATTTATGTAAATTCATGTATTAATATGCAAATAAGCAGCCGCCAATACTGAAATATTAGTTTTTGTTGATATTTTGAGAACTAAGCGTCCAAGCAGAAAGATTGAAATGTCTATACTTATGTTTTTATGGTAAAAGAAGATGACTATGCCATTCATTTGATGCAGTTTATGTGATTTTTTTTCATTAATATGCAAATTAGGAGCTGTCCGACTGAAATATTTGCTTTTATTGATACATGTATCTTGAGAACTAAGCGTCCAAACACAAAGATTGAAGTGTTTACACCTATGTTTTGATGGTCAGAGAAGATGATTACGCCATCCAAAGCTGTAATTTATTTAAATTTATTCAATATTATGCAAACAAGGAGCCACCATCACTGAAATATGTTTTTGTCAATATCTTGAGAACTATAGCATCCAGTCACAATGATTGAAGTGTCTGTACCATGTTTTTATGGTCAAAGAAGATGACTATGCCATTCAAAGGTGTGGTTTAGCTACAGAATACGAAATAGTTGAAGAAAATGTTGGTACCACTTTAAGTTATGTAACGTTGTATGTGTGCGAGTGGAGGGCTCTGCGTACAATACTTCCAGCAATTGCCTCAATCTGCCAGGAACTCACCAAATGTGGCTGCAAAAATCCGTGTGGGAGCCAGTGCAAGTGCCATCATGATTGCACTACACTATGCAACTGTACTTGTGGCGAGTCATGAATTCCAACACACATCAGCCTAACAAACTAGTGTGGTACCAGTGTGGTACTACCGGTAGTAGACATGTATGTCACATTATATGTGTGGACATACACATACACATTGGGGCTCAAATCTGATACCATTTCCATTCACTCCACTCGTGAAACTACAGTCACAAGAAGTTGAATATTGTACATAAAAAAAGTGAAGTAAAGTGTTTTTTTATTATAGTGTCACCCCTATTGAAAGGGCCAGCCACAATTGGGCTTATGAGACACTTTGTTCTCTTGTACAGCTTTACCCCGATTCCTATCCTATATGCCAGGCGCCCGGCAGGGAGGCAATCGGTAACCAGTCTTTAACTAGCTGGCGGCTCACCAACCGGCCACATCAGAACAAGCCCCTGGCGAGGCTCGAACCTTCGACCTCCCGCACCAGTGGCGGACGCCTTACCCCTAGATCACTGGTTCGGTACATAAGTCCTTGCACACCCACGACCGCGTGTCTCCTGATGTCGTATCATCACTGTTGCCCAAAATCTGTCACATGTAATTAAAAAAAATATCATTACAGTCAAAATAGTAATTAATTAAATATTATTTCTTAACGAATACTTGTCACAAGATTGGAATATGAAACTTTGCTTAAACTAAATAGTATGGGTAAATTCAATAATTTGGATTTGCTGATAATGAATATTTTATAATTGTTATAATGATTTAGCAATATTAACCAGTTAATAATATCATTACAGAGATGAACTTTCTACAGGCCAAAACGTTTGCCGTGTTCAGTCCTATACCGGTAATAAATGTTTACTCACCTTAAGTATTTCTATTGTGGTCAATAATAGGCCTTTGATATTAACCGGTGAAAATTATGTTGAATTTTTCAATGATAGTAAACCACAATCAGTGTGATTTGTTTTCAAACTACATTCAAATGGATTGATCACACACCACGAGCTGGATATCCCACATTGTTGTAATAAGTTAACTTATTAAGTCTATTGAAAATTTATTCAATATTTCCGAAAACCAATAGGTTTTGTTTTTAGAACACAGCATCTCCAGTGAAAATGCCACCCCAAAAGTGCTCACAAGCTATGTGTGTCAAAGGGCCTGATTTCATAATAAAATCTGTCGCTAATTGGCCATTTTGATCGCTATGGCAACCAAAATCGACGAGTTTCGCAGCTTCACCATATCTTTGTTCATACAAAAAATTATCAAAATCAGGTGAGAAATGCGAGTGATGAGTGCTCATAATAAAGTGTTTGTGGCAAATGCAGCAACGGACGCGGCGCAACGCTAGCAAATCCATAGTATCCGCTGATCTTCGTTCGGGAGATACAATTATAACTATTTACTGTAGTTCCGTCCACCTCACCTCATTTAATACCTTAGTCACATAATGTGTATATTGCATGTAAACTAGACGTCAAGGCCTGATGCCTTGGAGCATTTCGACTCAAATTTATACACGTATCTCCACCCTCAACATGAATTGTTTGTCAATGCTTATGAGTCGATTTCACTCTACGGCGCACATCTTCCGAGATATTGGCGAAGATGGCGATTCAGCGGAAAACTTTTTGTCCAGGGCGACGAGTCCGAAATGCATGTCAATGTGAAAAATTGTGACGCATCATTTGCACCATATCACAGTAAGATTAATGCATAAGATTGCTGCCTCAGCACGGAAAATGTTTGATCCGGGGCCAAATTCACTCAGCATACCCCTAAGACATGTTTGTTACGGGCAAGGAGTCCAAAAAATAATGTCCGTTTCACTTCATGATCACCATTTCCAAGATATCAACAAAAATTAAACATGCTAACTCAGGAAAAAAAGCCCAGGGCCAAGTTCACCCAACATACCCCTAAGATATGTTTGTCTAGGAAGAAGAGTCCGAAAAAAATGGCTGTTTCGCTATAAGATGCACCGTTTCCAAGATATTGCTGACAATGAAAATTGCTGACTCAGCAAAAAATGGCCCAGGGCCAAGTTCACCCAACATACCCTTAAAACATGCTCGTCTAGAGTGACGAGTATGAAAATAACGTCCGTTTCACTCTACGATGCACTGTTTCCGAGATAGGGCTGAAAATGAAAATTGCTGACTCAGCACAAAAAAATTTGGCCGAGGGCCAAGTTTACCCCAAAGACATTTTCGTCCAAGGCCATGAGTCCGTTTCGCTGTATGACACACGGTTTTCGAGATATCGACGGAAATGAAAAATAAATACTCAGCGGAACAATCTTAGGCCGAGGTCAAACATATCCCTTAGACATGCCAGTCTAGTGTGACGAGTCCGAAAAATTACGTTTGTTTAGCCCTATGACACACCATCTCTGAATTATTGTAACTTATTGGTTAAATTCCATTTATTTTTAGTATTTTGGTCACAATATTATGTTGCATATTGTATACAAAGTTACCTGCATAATACTGTATATGAATAGATGGTTCCTTTATTTTCACTTGTCATAAGAAGCTGTATATTGCATGTAAATAGTTGTATGTAATTATAAATGGTTGACTGGATGGCTGAGTTACTATTTGAATGAATGTAGTGTTTCATCAATTTTTTAATGAAATATTTTGATTCTTTTTCACACTGAAAAAAATTGACGAATGATTTCTTCTACTATACATATTAATGAATAAATTTGTATGAATAACTTTTAAAGACATCGCCATATTGACTTTTCTAACACGTTTTTACCGCGATCCCAAATGGTTTCGTATCAGCACTTGACATACCGAATGTTAAATTCAGCCCTATCATTGAATTCCTAGATCCACATACGATTTTGTACATTTGCTCGCTTCTGTAGCGGTGCATCTTTCAAAATCAGCATCTTCGTGTAGAATTCATCCCTAATGTGTCTTCTCTTCCAAAATTAAAATACTTTATAATAATCCTGAAGGACGTAAACAAGACCAAGATTCCCGAATAGGCTCGTTTTAGTGATATCCCATTTTTTGCGCTGAAATTTAACGTTGGTGTAGATTGTCAGCTTTTTTAATTTTTGGGATAGAAATGTGAGATTTGGTCAATTTGACTGCCAGGTGAAGTATGCCAAGTTATAATACGATGCCAAACAGGATCGCACAACTATCAGCAACAAAAAGGGTGTAAACACGTTAAAAAGCAGGGTATATATAGACACTTCAATCATTACGATTGGATGACAATAAACTTTTCACACTGACTAGTTATCAGTGCTCGCTTGCCCCATGAAGTATACTATTTTAAACTAGCCAGTGTCAATTGCCTCACGCGGGTGCCCAATTCTCTCGATTACTCGATATGTGACTGAAACAAGCGGGCATTCTCGATTTGAACAAGAAAGATAGGAGTATACGTGTTTGTCATAACAATCAGTTGTATATTTATGAAGTTTATCATATAAATATAGAACTTTCGATGATGTAAGTGGCTTCTAACTTGCATATTGATGAATGAATATGCATAATTGGCATTTTTGGATGGCATAGTCGTGTTCCTTGACCATAATAACATAGGTATAGACACTTCAACCATTATGATTGGTGTTTAGTTATCGAGATATTGCCAAAAATAGATATTTCATTAATGGCGGTTCCTGATTTGCATTTTTATGCCGTTTTTGGAAAAAAAATCTTCTCCCTAGTGACAAAACGTACACTATAGGGGCCAAACGTTGGTTTTAAATTGGATATTGTTTGATTATCGAAAAAAAACATGTCAAGAATTATTGTGCGGACTGATGTGCGCTGATGATTTTCGTTGAATGAAAAGCCCTGGTACAGACACTATGGCGGCCATCTTGGAAAATGGCGGCCATTTTGTTTTTTCAGAGTGGCTAAACATTCAATTTTGAAAAGTGGCGTATGGTGAACGTTTGTGTGAAATTTCATGCTTGTATCACAATCTGAACGATTCGACCTAAAAATGGCCCTAAGCTGCCCCACTATTTATAAAAACGGGCCGAAGAGAGTTTTGAAATCACTGGCGAGTTTAAGCTCGCTGGCCTGTGAGTCCGCGGGTTTGTGCGCGTTATGACTTCGCCAAGAAATATCTAGCGAGCGGGAGCGCGCCGACTCCATTGTCAGCCAGCTTTTGCTAGCCGACGAAAAAACGCAAAATTGATTAGCGAGCCGGCTGGTGAGGATTAACGAGAGCACGTGTGTAGTTCCGTTAAAATCCACGTCCTTTCTAAAATAATTGTAGTAAGAACAACCGGTCGTGTAGTGGTGTCTATTCAAAGCAGCTAAGTTTTAATGGGGGTTGGGGAAGCTGAGCAATTTGGCTCGGAGCACATGCAGGCTGTACACCCAGTCCAAGGAGATCTTCTCTGCTCTGGATACCACAACAGTGTCTCTGCAGAGGCGTGGGCAGGCCAGAGCTTCAGGGATGTGGTTCGGGTCCAGCAGGGCTCGCATCTTGTCCTCCTTGTTCAGCTGGTCCCAGGAAACGCCGACTTCACTGAGGCATGCAGAGAGCAATCCTTCGTGGATTTGCCGTTGTTGGTGAAGTGCTTGGCAACTCAGCAGGAAGTGAGCCCTGTCCTCTATACCCTGGCTGCACAGATAGCAGGCTGAAGGCATGTTGGCATACCCCTTGTTGTATGTTGCCTCGTGCGCTTGTAGTCGATAGGTGCCGGTGAGGACTTTGACCTTGATGTATGCCTTGACTGTGTCTCTGTGAGAGGGCTGGCTGTTCGACCACAGAAGTGCAGGGAATCCCAACTTGAGACTGACTGGGGAGACATAACGCATCGAGGATTGGGAGGAGGCAGTTTCTATGATGTTCTTCTCGCAGATCTCGTCGATTTTTCTTGTGATGAAGATCTTCCATGCTGTTTTCGTTGGAGGACTAGCCAGGATGTTGTGGGCCGATGGGAGGTCGTACTTCTGGAGGGTGCTTGCCACTCTGGCGAACCAACTTCCGGATGCTAGAGGCTTGACTGCCAGCTGTCTCAGTCCGACCCGATGTTCTATGGAGTGTGGAGCATCTGCGATGTTTCTGAATGCAGTCAGTAAACGCCGATCAATTTCAGCCTGGATCGGACGGACACCAATGAGTCCTAGTACCGCAGCACTGGACGTCCGGGCGGCTAGGCCCTGTAGCTGCTTGAGTTTTTGTCTCTGGAACTCTTCCAACTTGGAGACATGCTTGGTTTCCAGAAGCCATAACTCCGAGCCGTCCCATTCAATCTCTAAATGGCCAATCTCATTTCTGTTTATATCTTGTAACATATCTGCAGTATTAGGTACTGTATTTTCGCCCAAAACAGAATTATCGTACTCAGTTTTACATGTACGATAACACAGTTTTGAATTGTCATGGGGGAAAAAATGACTAAATATCGACTGGATCGCCCTAAGAATCGGCCACAGTAAGGCAGTGATTGGGAGGGGGCTGCACCCTGCGCCATATAGTCCCATTCAATCTCTAAATGGCCCATTTACTTTCTATCCTGTGCGCCATTCAGGCGAATAGGGGTAGGCTAATCACAATATAATAAAATTATCGTAGCTGGCCACAGCATCGAAAAAAAATTGTGGAACTGATCCCAAAACAATGATAGTGTGAATGTATGTATAGGCCTAGTGTAAAAACTTGTTGTTCGTGAGCGCATTTTGACTATGACATAATTTTTATGGCTCATTGATATTCCCTGATGTCCCATTAGAGATGTCTCATCGACTTCGAAAGCATGGGGCATAGTCCCATCAGTGGAAAAGTCCATCCCTGTCACTGGTAGGGTGATATTTTTTTCTCAATTTATGCAAAAGTACCAGTATGGATCTATCCAGATGTATTTTGATCTCTCAACGATTGCCACCTTTCCAGTTTTTGCGACAGAAGTCTGAAATTTGGTACAAAAATGCCGCTTGATTGCCAGGTAAAGTATCACAAGTTATATATCATCGCGAAAAAGCGTCGAAAGTATCGTTAAAAAATGGGGTAAACAAGTTTATAAAATCAGAGTAGATCTAGATTCTATACGTCTGTCATTTTCAGGAAGTGTCAGTCAATAGATCTACTCGTGGATGATTCTAAACAAAACCAATAAAACAATGTTTCAAAAACATTTTGCAGGCCTATATAATAGATCTTAGGGCACGGACGAGTCGAATATTTCTGACCCGGGTACCCGTGTGGTCTGACCCGACCCGCCCCGGGTAACCCGTCCAAATATAGATCAAAATTTGAACGGGAATCATTGGAGCAAATACGAGGATTTGTGACACGTAAACGCGAGTCATCGATCTTTGATACATATAATGTGATATTATTTGTTTCGTTGGTGTTTATTTTCAAGTTTGAAAGAGATCACAAGATCTCATTAAACTGCTTCCGATTTTTTCCCCATGAATTTCTTGTCATGATCGTGATTTTACTAGCGATTATCGCAAATTTTCAAGACAAAAACTATATCATTATTCGTTCTCGGGTACGGGTATTGAAATTCCGACCCGGGTAATTGTTTGACCCGCCCCGAATTCGGGTAGATCTAGATCTATGTGATCAAGATTTCTTTATTGTGAATTAGATTTTCGTAGACTATAAAATGTAAAATTTGTGATTTTCTCCGTATTCACAAACTTCACAAGTCTGTATTTCTGTCCAGGCCGGACTGGCCAAAGCCAGCCGGCCTGGGTTCTGTGTTTGGAGACAGACAACAACGATGTGGATAGTTTGAAATCAAATCCAAAACTGACTTTATTGAAAGCCTTGCCGGCATATATGAACAAGGTAGAGCACATTAATTGGATCCTGACTCCTCCCCTGTACATGTACATTGAATAAACACAGACTAGCTGTGATTACAGTCCCCTGGCGGGACTTGGCATCTTAATCAGTATCCGGAACAGCAGGGGTTGGAGTCACTTAATGAAACACCTAGCTTCATGTGTACATGACATGCAAGGGCAGATGGCCCATCCAGATTACATTTTCTGATAATAATTAACGAACATTTTGAACTGATTTAATTACTGTAATGTGGATCTTACACACGCCCTCTCTCAATAAGTAAAAATTAAATTTTTACTCAAACATTAAAAAGATATAAGATACACATTACTCAGTTATATGTGGATTATCACAATATCTATGTAGGACCATATCATGTATATGGCATTACTCAATGACAGTGAAGAGACAATAAATCTCATTACATTTCAGCAATGGAAATTGGACAAAATAGCAGAAACCATACAAAATAATTCTCGGAATCGTCGAAAATATAAACAGTATATTTTTTCACAAAGAAATTGGTAGGTTTCTGATGTCACCATTCAACAAAATTAATATAATTGAACATAAAAAGTTACGCATATAATAGACAGTACAAAGTGTTTGAATAACGTCTCGGCTGCACCACTGCAACCGTCAAGTTTTCGGCACAAATCCATCACATGTTGTGAGTCATGACCCCGGCAATCCCTGCGTGCGTCTGTCAGTGCTTAACGTCGATGGGTAATATCTCAATCGCGATGATGTACAATCGGACTGTATCAATCAGTGAAAACAGTTGTCTTTATTAACCTGATATTTCTGGACTGGCAGACGACATCAGGCAGCGTCCATCTCCACATCTATGTCCTGCGAAAACCACACAGTTTTGTCGGAGCTCTGTGGCGTCTCCGTGCTCTCTGTGGTCATATAGGTCGAACCATGTTGATTCGGTGTGCGCAGTGATGTCCCCCCGTCATTGAACATCAGTTGCGCCGTCTCGCTCGGTACTGTATCGGTTTAGTTGATCGGATTTCGCCGTAAACGCAGTGATGTCCCTCTGTAGACATCAGATGCGCCTTCATCTGTACCTCGGTTCCTGTAGTTTCTGTAGATGCGGTGACACGCAAAATCAGTCGTGCCAACGCAGAATTTCGCAGGTATATTAATTCACCTCGCCATATCCAGTCATGCCTGGAAGTGTCGCAGAAAAGTTGTGATGCTGGAGATACCCAGTGCCGATGTCGCCTGTCAGTGTTCTGTTTGTTCACATTCTGTAATCATTCATTGCTCGCCAACCAGAGGAACACGTACATCTCTGGATTTCTGTTGGGCGTGAGAAACTTCTGATCTGCCTGCGTTTAATCCAGAAGAGTCCAATTTGAAATATTCAGTCCTGGCCAAACGCGACGCCAATGTAAAATTTGTGATTTTCTCCGTATTCACAAACTTCACAAGTCTGTATTTCTGTCCAGGCCGGACTGGCCAAAGCCAGCCGGCCTGGGTTCTGTGTTTGGAGACAGACAACAACGATGTGGATAGTTTGAAATCAAATCCAAAACTGACTTTATTGAAAGCCTTGCCGGCATATATGAACAAGGTAGAGCACATTAATTGGATCCTGACTCCTCCCCTGTACATGTACATTGAATAAACACAGACTAGCTGTGATTACAGTCCCCTGGCGGGACTTGGCATCTTAATCAGTATCCGGAACAGCAGGGGTTGGAGTCACTTAATGAAACACCTAGCTTCATGTGTACATGACATGCAAGGGCAGATGGCCCATCCAGATTACATTTTCTGATAATAATTAACGAACATTTTGAACTGATTTAATTACTGTAATGTGGATCTTACAAAAATAGGTCAGGGTGATGATACTGCCGCAGCAAATGCCGAAGGCGGAGTGCTGCAGACCGCAGCACAGTGTCACTGTGACTGTGTCTGTGACTGTCTGTCACTCTGTGAGTGTGACCACTGAGTCACTGAGTCACCACTGAGTGACTGACCAGACTTTCACTTCAGCAGGTCAGTGCCGTAGCATTTTGCCCTTCAAACTTCAAAGTCACGACCCCGATAGATTCATCATATTATGTTGGTATGTTTAATAAGTTTACTTACCATGCTGTCCGTGCAGTTCAGGCAACAACTTGATCAAGACGTCCTGTTTTTGAACGGCATTGACAACTAACAAGGTCGAGGTCGCTCCGCATAATCTCCTGACAGGTGGCGCTCTCGCATTCAAGCCAAGACGACACTCGGTCGCTTGTGGTGAAAAATATGCCGACAAGGAGTAATATTCCGTTTCATGCAGTAGGCAGAGTTCTTACCATTTGAACGTGTGCTGTTTGTTTATCGTTGTTTGAAATGCGCGATACGAGAATAAAACCTCAAACATTACCATTCAATTGTAGAATATTTATGACTGTTATGGCCCGAAACCCGCCCCTGACACATTCTCCCACTCGACATACACGGCACAGATTCATCACATGACTTCATACTTACTTACCTTACGTCACCGGGCATGCACCGTCCTCGCACCACATCTAGGCCTACATGTAAACAACACTGCTCACGTTAACACTTCCTACAATCCCACCAATCACCACATTCCCAGACACATGACTCCGCCCACACAGACATGACATCACTTTTCCGCCATTTCACATGAACACCTGCCACATTACGCGGGAAAAACCCACACACATCATGGACTTAGCCCCGCGCTTTCCCACGGACAATGTAGTTGGGTAGAATCTGTTGAAGAGAGAAGTTGTATTGAGAGGTACTAAGCCAAAGATTGTGATTAGAGGATATCAAATTTATACAGGACTATTCATACTTCGGACTATTGTGGGGATTACGATTGTGTGAGTGACCGTGATCGTACATCGAACTTAATCATCCAAATAAACATCGGATATTGTTGCAATTGACGTCGGACTTCCTGTTGGTGTGTTCACGCACAACATACATCGTACTATTCGATCAGTGGGCGTAATAGCCGCCCGAAGAACTCCGCTATTCCGTCACATTGGTGCCGTGACCAGGATAGCGAAGGCCAGTTCTCGGCTTACGAACTATCCCGACGTACGAACTTTTGATGAATACCCGATCTACGACTCGGAACCCGATCGGACCAAGCCCGGAAGATGAGGTGACGATGAATCCGGTCCCAGCGAACCAGCGAACTGCACGACCAAGGTCAGTGGCGATGAGCGATACTATTACGCTATCGCAAGTACAACCGCCAAACGAACTGTACGAACTATCGTCGGCGGCATCCGTAGAGTACATGCCGGACTGGATGCGAGCCGATAGTAACCTCGAAGAACTGTTGGACGGTGACCCATACCAGCCGTCGCGCACGGTGACAGAAATCCTTGACGCGCATGCGCGGTCATACCACGCGACACCTGCCGGACCGCCAAGGTTGCGACCAAGCGACGGAAGTGAAACGGACTATGCGCGCTTCCAGCGCCAACCCAATACCGACCCGCTACCTAAGTCGGTGAGTGTACGACCAACGAACTATGACAATTCCATGTTAACGCACCTGCCGAGTCGGTCGCGTGTCCAACAATGGTCGCATGAATCGGATACGCGTGCTGAACTGTATCCGCGACACGACAATGTAATGTCGCGCCCATCGGTAACGATCCACACACTGACGCGACCCGACCGAACCCCGCCGGTGTACTCCAGAGTACCGGCCGACCCAGTTGTCACGGGAGAGCTGCCGGATGTCCACCTGCCGAACCGGAGAAGGGCCGCCACCGAGAGTACCCCAGCGGCCGACCCCAGGTTCAACGCCGCCCAGACGAACGACCCGCCGACACGATTCCACTATCCCGCGCCGAGATCAGAGGTCCGATACGCCAGCGACACCATCGATCGCCGACCGCGCAACATCGGAGTACCGATCTCCGACACCACGGAAACCCGCACCCCGCGCATCTACCACCACCGGTAGTCAACATCGGACCATCGCACGGCGAACCGTCGCTACCAGCGGAACATTCCGCCTCACACGGCTACGTGCCCAACCATGGAAATGCGGTGCCCATGCACAATCATGGGGGAGTAGCAGTATCGAACTATGGAAATGCGGTGCCCATGCACAATCATGGGGGAATAGCTGTACCAAACCATGGAGTACCAGCGTACGGTGTTGCCGCGTACAATCACGGAATAGTGCCCAATTTGGGAATTGTGCCGCAAAACCCTGGAGTAGCAGTTCCAAGTGTGTACGCTCCTGGTTCGGGATATCAGTTCCCGCAAATGCCACACCCAACTCCGTCATACGGAATGCCGGAAATGTCGCCGCCATACGGACCGGTCTCCCAAACCGCGCCGTTGTTAAATCACGCTGGCTACCCGCCCGCACCCGACGCCACGCCATACGTCGTACCGGTCATCACGACCACTGCCGCACCGACCACGGAGGTCGCGCTGCCAACTCCCGCCGTTTCTGCGACGACTGCCCACGCTACGACAGCGGCATCACAAGCGCCCATCATCCCGACGCTAGCGCTGAGTACTGCCAAACCAGCACAGTGGCGAGCCACGTTTAAGGAGGGTAATCTAAATCAGTACCTCCGCAGCTTCGAACAGTTTACGGCTGCATTCACGTACACGGACCTGAACAAAACTACGACATTCCGTAGTACGTTACGCGGACGAGCGGAAGCAATCGCTCTGAACATTCCGTTCAACACGCCTTGGGATGAATTCAGGCGTCGTCTCCTGGAAGGATGGGAACCCGCCGCCCGCCGGCAATCGAAACGAGACGACTTCCCGTTCTTGAAGCGTGAACGGAAAGAAGATGCCGAACATTTCCTTGAACGGCTACAAGCCATAGCAGAACAGGTGTTCGATGACGTCACACCTGAGTTTCTCCAACGAACTGTTATTTCGCAATTTGTCAATGGTCAGCCTGACCATATTGCGGATAGACTTTGTGTAATGACATTCACTTCGTACAGCGACGCACTCACGGCTGTACTGAAAGCAGAGAGTCGCCAGCAGCGGACCAAGAGAGATCGTCCCCACGGTACCCGCCGAGCGGACGCCACCTACCACGGGTATGCCGACGACACGGAAGCGAACGACGAACTTTCATGTGCGATCGGACAGTTTCACCATTGGGATACACTGACTTCCGATCAGATCGCTGCGTACTACGACCCTGCAGATAGCGACACGACCGGACTGCAAGGGTGTGAAGAACATTCCGTCCCTTCCTGCTCTCGCGAATGGGTCGCGGAAGCGTTCCAGTGTGTTGTTAGTGATGAGTGCGGACAATACGGTGAGGACGCACTATACGCTGTTCTACGGGCTATCGCTCAGGCTCGTGGCGACCGTCCTACGCCTCAAGGTCGAACTGAAATATGTTTCTTCTGCAAGAAACCGGGACACAGGTGGATACGGTGTTACCGTTTGAAGGACATATTGGTACGAAACGGAATGAAACCGTTCCCGCCACGCCCTGGCGCAAATCGGAATAACGGACAGATCGGTATACCGAACTCGAACTCTCAGCCAATGGCTACGACACCACCGGCTCAGCCACCACCACAGGCCAGGCCGTCAAACTAAGGGAGGAAGGAACTGTGGAGCAAGAACCTTCCGTTAAATCGAGCTACGCTCAAAGCTCCAAACCAGTGGTTGTGTCCACAGCTACGAACACGACACCGCTCAAGTTGGCGCCGACACCACGGGCCCTTCCGCTCCGCGAAGGGGTGTGCGACAAGTGTGCTTCGTCGACTTCAGGTACGAAATCCCTCCACGAAGGGGTGTCGGAACCATTGCCACGCAGGCCATCACGGACTAATCGTCACGAAGGGGTGTCGTCACGCACCGTCAGACGGATTAAGGTGGTTCCCGTCGGACCCGAGAAATACTCCCTGGACAGTGATACCATGACATCACCGGTCTTATCTCGGATGATCTCCATACGCCAAGCTGCACGTGTGTGAGCATTGGATGTGAAATTGAACGGACAGGAATGGCTGTCGGACTATTCCAGCGCCGATATTGTTGCCGCACAGCAAGCCGACCCGAGCGTCGGATTCGTACGACAGTGGGTATTGAACGGAACGAAACCCACGTCAAAGGAAGTCGCCCGCTACGGTGAGGAAGTGAAAACTTTGGTTTCACGATGGACTTTGTTAGCGCTACAGGATGGAGTCCTCATACGTACTACTAAGCCGGACCCAGCTGGTCGGACTGTTGTACAAACTGTGTTACCAGCGGCATTACGAACGGTGGTTCTACACCAACTCCACGACCTCAAGGTCGTAGGCCACCTCGGAATACAACGGACTGTTGAGAGAGTGAAGCGCCGGTTTTACTGGCCAGGTCTCGCCTTGGATGTTGCCCGCTGGTGCGCCCGCTGCCCGCAGTGTGTGTCACGGAAAGGAAAACCAGCGCCCAAGAAATCGCCTCTAACGCAACTACCAACTGGGGCGCCATTTGATCGTATTGCCATGGATATCCTAGATACCCATAAAATTACCGGACGAGGTCACAGGTACATTCTTGTCATATCGGACTACTTTTCAAAGTACACGGACGCATTCCCGCTCCGCCGCCATACGGCCAAAAATGTCGCCGATGTTCTGGTGAATCGTTGGATCGTGTACCACGGGGTACCGAAAGCCATACACAGCGACCAAGGAACGGAATTTGAGTCGTCGTTATTTCGGAGCGTTGTACGCCTTTTGGGCGCCAAGAAAATTCGGACCACGCCCTACCGCCCACAAAGTGACGGTCAAGTCGAACGATTCAATCGGACTTTGTTGAATATGTTGAGTGCATTCGTCAGTGATCGTGGGAATGACTGGGATCTGCACTTACCATATGTACTCATGGCGTACCGCACCTCGGTGCACTCTTCTACCGGGTGTACACCACACCTGATGGTATACGGACATGAGTGCAATTTGCCTGTTGACTTGATGTTTCCTACGTATGACCCGGAACCGCTACCTCCATGCGGACCCGAATACGTCGAGTATCTCCGAACTGCCATCAGAGCTGCCCATGGGTTTGCGCAAGACCATCTGCAAAAAGCTGCAACCCGCCAGAAAATGGGGTATGACGCACATGCGAAATCTCGCCCTCAGTTCCAGCCGGGAGAATTGGTACGGTACTACTACCTGCCCCTCACTCAGAACAACAAATTCGCCCGACCCTGGACCGGACCCTGGAGAGTCCTGGAACGCGTTACTGAGGTAGACTATCGAATTGCTCTAGTCTCCAATCTACGAAATACTAGAGTCGTCCATCTGGATGTCATCAAACCGTACGAAGGCGACGCACAGTTGCTGAACCTTCAACCTCAAGTCGGATCGCCACCTGAGTCGTCAAGTAGCACAGACTCCAAGACCGAACCATCGAACGATCCCCTGGAGCTCCTCAAGGAATTCCTCTACCCTTGGGACGTCACCGTACAAGACAAGTCGTCAGATACAGATCGGACTACCGAGACTGATACTTCGTCATCACCCGCCAGTCGGAGAAGTCCCGCAATCGGACCGCGACGCCGTCGCCAGAAGCGAAAATCGCGCAAGACGAACTCTAGCGCTTTACAGAGAGCGCCAAAACCCCGCGGACCCAAACCCGCGATTGTTACGGACTCATCAACAAGCGAGGCTACGCCCCAGCCTGCTCCGTACAATCGACCCAGACGCACGATTCGCCGCCCAGCCCGGTTCAGATAACCACGGCTGTGCCAAGGGACTGATCTCTATGATGATGAATAAATGCCTGTCTATTGGACTATAATGTCATATCACCCCAAAATATATTTATAATATAACAATATTATGTACATATTCATTTCAATAACCATTTTTATGTACTGATGTCAGTGAGGCAATTTTCATATATAATCTTGATATGGCGTTATAATATTGATGCTGGTTACGATGCTATAATGTGGTATATGTGTGTTATGCATTGCATATAACTTCGTACTTCTCCATACCATCTCGCGCCTGTTGCGCACTACCTAAATATTGCATGACTAACAATTCCACCCATGTGTCAGCCGTCATGTCCTGCCGTGAGTAAGATCACTTTGTCGCGGACGAGGTGAGAGGATAGCCGTCTTCCGAGCAAGCGTCTGATAAGAGCCTCTGCTCCCCCTACGCACAATTCAGGGGAATGCCCTCAGGAGCAGAATTCAGCTATGAACCAACCTCTGCATTCCAACGCGCGATCTGTCATCACATTCATTAAAAAAATTATGCAACGCGCCACGGCAGGGCCGCCCAGATCACCCCATCACCCCTCATGATAATATCAGCGGTTCCATTATCTACGGCACTAGATGACAATGAACGGACTGAGCAAACTTCTGTGAGCTTGGTATTTATACCTCAGCATACGTACGGACAGTGATCATCTGTTATAAACAAGTTGGTCAAAAGTTTATTGTGTGCTAATTGTGCAGATAAGGAACGGACTAATTGTAAGAGTTCACACGGAAAAGCATGAAGCACGAATAAACACTGAAGCCGCCCGCGGCACCCCCATAAACATTCCCAGTTAACTTCAATAGAGAGTGGAAGCACGCAAAAGGTGCAGTAATTTTGACTGTATGCTAGACGGACAGTGAAATGGTTGGATTGCGTTATCCAGAAGTTTGTGTCGGACTATGGGAAAATAGAGCAGCTGTGTGCTAACCTACTGCCCCGCCTGACTGGTGTGATGAACCAGAGCTTTGATGTACACGCGTTGCCTAGGTGATGGACCGCCCCCTCTTCGCACGACTGAGAGCCGAGATGGATCAAGCGAACGTAAAAAGACGTATAAGACAATAGACCGAGCGCACCCCCCGATTGTGGAAAACCGCAAAAGACACTGTCAGCACTTTGTGTGTGTACGGATGCCAGATAAGCAGGAAAGTTTTAGAAGTGGGTCATTCTGGCTGCGGACACTGGAGAGTGAACATCTAGCGGAAAAGTGTTGAATATCAACAGTGTTCTTATAAGACAATTGACTGTATCTTGTGGATATTTCGTACGGCAATTGCACGGACTTTTGCCTAGTATTTCACGGACTGTGTGAATAATCCTGATACGCACCTTGCATTAGGATAAAAGTCGGACTAGTGAGTGTGGGCTCACGCCAGTGAGCGAAATTCGAACTATGTCGTCTTCCGACAAGGAAAGAGACAAGCCACCGGACAAGAAGACGGCATCTGATGCCGATAATAACGAACTGCCACTTGCCGTGAGGATAGTAGAGGCTGGGGATGAGCCGGAACATCCCATCGTACTTGGAGAATCGGCGACAGCCGACAGCGCACCGGGAACAGTTTCCCCTACCTCGGACCCGATCACGATATCGGATACAGAAACGGCCTCTGGGGCCGAAACGGACATTCGGAAGAAAGTGATGGCGAAACTCGTTCAACGTGGAGAGCGTCATACGCCGAGTCCATCATCGGACTCTATGTCGGACTTAAGTGCGCCTGATTTCCAGCGTCTGGAAGAAGGCGGAAAAATCGTCGAACAAGCCATGGCTGCTAGAGACGCAGCTAAAGCCACGGCTAGTGTTACTTCGGACTCTGGACCAAAACAAATGATGGCTACTCCGCCAGTGACAGCCGCACGACCGACCGCCGTGTCGGCTACTTCGCCTGTTTCAGCCAAACCGGCCAAACCCGTACGACCTCTCGCGTTGCTCCCGCACGCGACGACATCGCGAGGATATTCCTCGGCATATACGGACTTATTCCGGACTCAGGGAAATCATGAGTCACGGGATCTACGACAACGGACTTATCGCCGTCAAGTTGACGAGTTGATGGAGCTCGTACCTCGTCCTCCCACACCCCACGGGACGAGTCCAATCGACTGGAACGCGGTTCCACTCTACGACCGGAACCGGCACGCAGGATATGGACATGTCCATGATTTTTCTGTACCGTCGACACTGACAGAGAGTCAGTACTTGACTCTGATGCCGCTACGCCTCGGAACAGGAGGATTCGACTGCCCCTTCTGTACCAGTGAGGAGGAGTCGGAACGTGAACGGACCTGGCCCACGGTGCCTCGCCGGGCCCCACTTCGGACCCCACAGGAGCTGGATGCTCATGTTCTGGTGTATCATATGCCATTTGTACGTTTCTTTGTGTGCCCCGCACGGGACGGGTACATGACCCTAACGCTTTCGGACATGATACAACATATCTCGATGCCCACGGCGAGTCACACGGACCGGTTCCCCATTTTCCAACGGGGATCACTAATGGCCACCGAGAATATGGTAACTCGTTTCGCCAAGCGATGTGGGGTTGACATGCAACCCAATCCGAACTATCGGCCACCACGCGTACCATCGCACGTACCCATCTTCCGACGGACGCCGGAATCGGTACTTACTTTCGGCATCTGGGCGATGGCGCCCGCGGTGATGTCACAGTACCCGCCAAATACCGCACCGGAGGTCCAACTGGTACTGGATCGTATCGAGTTTGCCCAACTGAAAACGAGGGCCGACGAAGCCAAGGTCGAACGGATGGTACGGGACATCCAACTGATTAATCGTCACGTCCGCTACCGAAAGCCTGGGGCTTTCTATTTCGACCGCCCTGTTGTATATCGGACCTCGGCCATGAAGGCCGCTGAATCTCGGACCTCGGCCATGAAGACCGCCGAACCTCGGACCTCGGCTTCGCCAGCCACAGGAGTTTCAACTCCCGCACGGAGTTCGCCCTCGGGGGCGATACCCAAGAGTCGGACTGTTGAGAGGCCTACAGCGCCTAACGTTACGGACTATAGAGTTCGGGAGGGACTTGTGCCACCCCCGGACGAATATCCGCCCCTGCCAAGTCGACCTAAGGTCGAGACAGACGCGGCTGAATCCTCGGACTCAGTTAAAACTTCGGACCCAGCCGAACCTATGGAAACGGCTAAGACTACGGACTCTGTGGATAGAGAGCCTTCCCCAAGGACGGCTTTTCAAGCCCCAACTACGGACACTAAGTCGCCGATGGAGTGCGACCAGCCGCCACCACTTCGGACTATCGAGGATGAACCAGAACCTCGACAACGTCGGACACCCGACAGCAGGCCGGACTCTCCCATGGAGCCGTCTCGCGGCCTGATCACCTTCGGACCACCTCCTCCGTACCTGGATTACGAGGAGGAGTTGTTGCCCCCAACGACCACCTTGGTTACACGAGCCAACGATCCGGATAGGCCTCGGTTAAGGATGGAAGTCCTGGAGGACCAGGATCCATTACCTCGCGACCTGGAGGTCAATTTCGGACTTCACGGATCTGGTGAGTTCGGTGCGGACTACCAGCTACTTCGCCAGCACGGGCAAAGGTTGCTCGAACGGACTTTACCCGGACTACAAGTCCTCCCCGGAATTAACCCGGATTTCGCCGAACTCTACCAGGACGACAACACACGTCGTCTTCCCGCCGGACTCGGACCGCATCAGTCATACTGGATGGAACAATTCACCCAGGCTGCAACGGATGCGGACCCTCTATTGCTTGCGGAAGATGCTGAGCATCACCTCCCGTCGTTGGCACTGGCCAGCGCGGACGACCTGGCGCTTCAACATCTGCGAGCTATCCGCCGCGGATACGTACTCGCCATGGACGCGCACATCCGCCAGGCGGAGTATAACGCCATGTCTCTAGGATTCGGGATGGGATCGCTACACGAGCGACAAACCCCGACAGCCCCGCACCCTCTCCTGGAGGAGAATCGACGACTCCGGGAGGAACTTCGTACTGCGGAGCAAAATAATTCGAACTTACGAGAAGAGGTACAGGAGCTTAGAGCCCGCCTCTCTACTACTTCGTCCTCGTCTTCGTCTCCGGAACCTCAGGGAATCCCTGACGAACTTTGGACGACGATTGTGGCGGTTCTACCGCACTTGCCGGCCGACGACCAGAGGCGGCTGATGCAACAGGCATCGCCAGCCGCCCGGCCTCCCGCGTCACGGAGAAGCGACCGTCAGTCGGACTAAATTTCGGACCCCAGGGCACAGCACCAGGATAGCTGTGTCCTGTATATATCGTACTAACCATACCATATGATATATATGTGTGTAATTCGAACCAATTAATCCTGGTCATTTTCAGGTGTTCCGGACTTTAAAATGATTCCGTTCTATTAGGGAACGTAGAGGAGTATTTTCACATTCCAATGATATAATATGTATATACATTTGTGATTCTTTTAACTGTGATTTATGTGTTGATTTATGTGTTTCATCGTCACCTGTCGTTGTTTTAAATGTATTTGTCAAATGTGTTCATATCATCTTAGTGACTGTTGACTGACCGACTAATGACTTTATTTTGACAGTTAGAATTTTTATTGTACTCATTGCTTTACCATTGTCTCGCGCGGTGAATGTGTTTCCCTTTAGGACTTCTAGCTTATCATGTTTAGATTTTTGGACAGTTAGGTTTCGGGGAGGGTAAATTCCCAGGGGGTAATTTGACGAAGGGGTGTTTTGTAGAATATTTATGACTGTTATGGCCCGAAACCCGCCCCTGACACATTCTCCCACTCGACATACACGGCACAGATTCATCACATGACTTCATACTTACTTACCTTACGTCACCGGGCATGCACCGTCCTCGCACCACATCTACATGTAAACAACACTGCTCACGTTAACACTTCCTACAATCCCACCAATCACCACATTCCCAGACACATGACTCCGCCCACACAGACATGACATCACTTTTCCGCCATTTCACATGAACACCTGCCACATTACGCGGGAAAAACACACACACATCATGGACTTAGCCCCGCGCTTTCCCACGGACAATGTAGTTGGGTAGAATCTGTTGAAGAGAGAAGTTGTATTGAGAGGTACTAAGCCAAAGATTGTGATTAGAGGATATCAAATTTATACAGGACTATTCATACTTCGGACTATTGTGGGGATTACGATTGTGTGAGTGACCGTGATCGTACATCGAACTTAATCATCCAAATAAACATCGGATATTGTTGCAATTGACGTCGGACTTCCTGTTGGTGTGTTCACGCACAACATACATCGTACTATTCGATCAGTGGGCGTAATAGCCGCCCGAAGAACTCCGCTATTCCGTCACACAATAAAATAAAATCAACGAAAGAAAATTATGCTATGAAAAGTATTACTTTTTGGCTGGGAGCTATTTTACAACCTCGGCTTCGCCTCCAGCTTAAAATATTTAAACCAAACTGCATACCATATCAAAGATCTAGTATAATAGATGAATGACAGCTGTGAACATTAAAATGTAAAACTGTTTTTATATGGATACCGAGGGCTCGGACATATGTCGACACAATTTGCGTCAACATATTTCCGGCATAGGCAAAAAGCGGACATATGTTGACACAACGTCAACATAAGTCCTGTTGCATAGATATTATTATTATTATTATTATTATTTTCAACATTGTTCAACCTTACACCTATTCAAACGTTGTGATAGGTGTGTTCTATAATGTTCTTTCCATGTACTATTTTGTTTTACTCCCAAACTGTCAACTCATTGTGTTTATCGTTTTCGATTCATCATTTAAAGAGCAGCGTGAAAAGGTGTGCCATGAATAGAGGATTTGGTGAATCCGCCATTGAGGGCTTGTTGAAGAGTGACAACTTGTCTCGGGTGATTCTTGGGGATCAGCAAGAGCTGAACCTGTACTATCCGAAAATATGTGCCTGGTAATATGTGCCACCAGGTGTGAGTCTCATCAACCTCTCCAATGATTCTTATGTATAGACTTCCACATCGTCATTCATGTTATAGTGTAATCAATTCTCCTCAACCTCTCCAATGATTCTTATGTATAGACTTCCACATCGTCATTCATGTTATAGTGTAATCAATTCTCCTCAACCTCTCCAATGATTCTTATGTATAGACTTCCACATCGTCATTCATGTTATAGCGTAATCGACGCAACAAATCTGGACTTAGAATGGATAATCTAAATGTACTCATTTACTGATATTGCTGTGCGATCGACTAGAGTGACTAAGTTGGCCAGTAAGATAATGGCCAAACTAAATCTGACACTATGAGTATTTTATTATCGAATTCTTGTAGTGGCCTATCATGAGTGACGCTTCACTGTTCTGACCATCACTGCCGTGTACAAACGGCAATAGATTGAGTCATACAATCTCCTAAAAGGCACGAAGTCATAACTGTTCTTGTTCAGACTATTTTGGGGCTCTAAACATTCAGTTCTTGCGAAGACCCGGCCAGTACCAATTTCCGCTCGAGTCATCGGCCATAGAATCATCCCAATATCCAACCAGAACTCAATGCTTCTGCTGTACATTGCGAAATGAGGAGCTATTTGTTTGAGAGAACAACACATTTTCAATGTACCCGAATTATATGCTGGTTTAATCTTCATTGAATCGAATCTCGTTGAGAAAATTGCAATAGGTTCCTCTGTTCTCTTCCCTAGAAGTCGAACATCATTTCCAGTACGAAATCCAAGTATGAATCAGTTATATCTGTGAGAAAAATAAAATACATCAGATGATGTATTATTTTGTTACTTGATACCTACTGGTGGACCGACTGGTGGTCACAAATACCTTTTTAAAAATAGTAAAATTCCACAAGATGGGTACATCTGTGAATCGACCATATCAAATGTTCAGGCCACGTTCGAGCAGATCCAGATTTACCTAGCGGCGAGCCCCAGCCCGGTCTCAGCAAGCCCCAGAAGTCGTAGAGGAGCCAGTTGTAGTGGTCGATCATCTCCTGTGTGTGTTGGAGCGTGACGGGAGTCGGGGTCTCCAGCAGATATTCCCGAGTCGTCAGGTCATACTCAGGCCAGTCAATCGGCACAGCGTGCGGCCCAACGTTTGGGTTCCTGTTGTTTGAGTATTACTGTTCTAGGTTAACTTCAGACTATATCGAATTCGGACACTAAACGAACTAAGTCACTCTCTGATTTCATATGCATATTATAATATTATGAAACTGTACAGTACTGTATGACATTCACATGAAAAGTACACAGTATTCACACACCCACTGTAAGCGAAATTTGAGTAGAACTTCATGATGATCTCGCTGAGCAGATAATCCTCCTCACTATACTCGCTATCAACGAGCCACGTCTCCCTGTACACCTTGAAGAAAGGATCGCCCAGGATCGAGTAGATGTCGTCCAGGTGTGAACCGTTCACCCAGGCCGGGTACGCATCAAGAAAATTTTGGCGGTGACGGAACTCGTAGTGGTAGAGGGATCCTGAACCTTGAGCCCTGAAACCATTCAACGGCTTTTATAATCTGAACATAACAACACCCCCACATACCCCTAAGACATGTTATTTTCTATCAAAGGCAGACCAATCAGCTGGTATTTAAAAGTGATTGCATCTGGAGAGTCTGATCTTAGCCGGAAAATCTAGATTCTTTCACAGTTCACCCAAGAACAGGCTGGTTCGATATATATCCGTGATCGAGAAAAACCTAACGTTTACTGATGTGAGAAGGTGCGCCTTTTGTAAGTGGAGGCTCGAATTCCTTCATATCAACAAATGCAACACCCCACAACGAGGTATATCTTAAATGGTTAGTCCACCAGCTCTGACTTGAGTTGTTTCGGCAGTTGTTATGGCTTCAGTTAAATCTCCCTTTGCATGAAATGCAATAGAATAAGGTTCTACGGTTGGCCTTCATCAATATCGGACTGTGTAACTTTAGGGTCGCATTAGCAACTGAATCTTGATGACACCCAATTGCTTGAATGTGACAAATGACTTTTCTTCCTAGTACAAAATCATTGATTAAACTATGCAAACAGAGCCTCACTCAGCATGTTTTTCCACCTCGTAGAAGCTCTCTGATGCAAAGTCCAGGTCTGTGAGGACCCGACTGACCCACTGAGTGGCTGTGGCAGGGTCCGAGTCGTTCATGCCTGGAAACCGGTCGTACAGGGTCTGGAACATCCGGGTTTATGCGATTAGGGAGACCTGTACATAGATATTGCCTTGTTACTCAGATTTGATATAAATGGAGATCGTTATCTGATATTCTAAACACCAGAAAATTTCTACTGACAGTAGTAGATGATCCTATCAAAAAAATGGATTACATAACACGTTTTTTGGAACAAGGTATTTCTCACATTTTTGTGTGTGACGATGTATAACAATCATACCGTGATAATTTCATCGACGTTATCGTAGAAGCGGAACTGGTTGAATATGTAGTCGTAGAGCTCCTGGTTATCTTTGTTACCGTCGTCACTGCGGTTGAGAGGCAGGGCCAGGAAGTTGTTGATGACGAACCCGGCGCTGTCATGGAACGTGTAACCGCTCATCATGTCAATGTCTGCAGCTACCCCCTGCTTCCAACTCTCACGGGTATCCTTCATAGGTACGGGAACAATTTCAAACAGTTTTAATTAGGAGAGCTAGACATGCTACAACATCAGGGAAAATTGATTTTGGCCCACTTTCCATTTCTACATTTGTTTCTGTATAAAACTCAGAAAAAGTTTCCCTAGTCAGTTGCATTGTCTTTTCAATCACAAAAGACATTCAGGCCTACCTGTGTGACAAAAGTTCCGTCTATAACAGTTCCCCACACTGGCACGTACTCATCTTGGCGGCCGTCTCCAATTAATCCAATGTAGAAGCGATTGTCCAAGTCTTTGCCGTCCTCCTCCATCAGACAGTCCACCATCTCCTGTGTGCTGTTCGTGGTGCAGTTGAAGAGGTTCGCCAAGTGCTCCGCTGAACTGAATAAAGATTGATAATGATGAAACATGAATTCCAGTTTGGATCATAGCATCAGTGGCCAAAGGGAGTAAGTGAAACAAATATTCCTATAATCCTATATTTACTAATTTATTGTGACTGCCATAGTCGTAGCTATGAGTATCATAACTACTAGGTACTTGCTCGATTATTAGTAAAATACTATGAACATCGAATAGGCAACGCGAATTTTCTGAAGTATCTCTTGAAAATCAAGGAAAAGAATCTCTTGAAACAAATATCTGAACACGCCCCATTTCATTGAGCACTAGAAGATGTCTCTGGTCTCTATTGTGGGCTTACATGGTGGGGTCTTCCTGATACCCGGCAGCTCCACTCATTGGTATAGCGCGCTGGAAGAGTTGGTTAGTCTGTGGCGAGAGCATCAGGTGCGATACCAAGGCGCCACCTGCCGACTGGCCGAAAATCGTAATCTTGCTGGAATCTCCGCCGAAGTAAGCGATGTTAGAATTCACCCACTCCAGAGCCAGCTTGGCGTCCCACAGACCGTAGTTACCAGGAGCTGAGGAGTCGCCTTCAACACAAATGTATGATAGCGGAACATCGCAAGTAACCATAACCTATTAGTCCAATATCATTTTATAACACTAACTGGGCAGAACTTCTATTCAAATGCATGAACACTGTATTGAGATGGTATTCGGCTTTTCGAAAATCAACCTTCTGGCAGGCGGTTGGATTCGAATAACGCCTCATGAGCGACAAACATTGGAAATGATGATCATGAATGAGACTACATTACAATGACCTGTGGAGAAAAAGCCCATGGTGCTGACTCTGTAGTTCGGCGACACGACGATGACTTGTCCTGTGGTTGCCAGTTCCTCTCCTGGGTACATCTCTGTTGTTCCCACGGCGAAACCTCCCCCATAGTACCACACCATCACAGGCAGCGGGTTATCGCTGTAGATACAAATGGGTAGTAGTAACTTACTGTGTTTTGGGAACCCTCACTTGCCTTATTCACAATTTAGTTATACGAGTTGTATAAACATATGATTTGACGGCGAGTACAAGATTATTTTTAATATGGTCTATACACCTGATAGACTAATACGGAATAGGTATTTTCTTGAAACTGTTACCTTGAATACGAAGGTGCTTAATTTTTAGTGCACGAGTCGTTTGCACATTGTTTTCGGGCGTGGAAGTGTGCAGACAAGTGTACATGTCTTCACTGGAAGTTTACCTCGGCAACGAAAGAAACGTGCCCCATAAAAAGCCGATGTACGGCGACGATTGGTGCTCAGGCATTTGTACTTTGTGTGCAAAAATCAAGCTATAGTCCTATATAGAGGCCGATGAAACATGTTTCATCCCGGAGGAACAACGTGATTGATTGGCTGTTGGATGGCGTTTACACCGGCATGAGCACTGCATGTTGTTCCTTTGTGACCTCCATGGTTCAACAGCTTGAGTCGTGTTGGCTCCCGACATTTAACGTGGCTCCACCCCGATTTGTGTTGTCGTATTGCCGAGAACTGCATTTGCATGCAACCCGGACCATCACAGCCGCATAATGTCCACAATTCGGAGAATCGCCCTGTAACAAATCGGAGCAGCATCTTGTTGTTGATTGTAAAAAAGCCCATCTTGTCCCGACGCAAACACGGCTTCTGAATTCTACATGGTGTACAAACCGTACAGCCTCATAGTTCCACCCAAAGAGCCTAAAATACCAAGAGGCGGCACTTCCATTCGACCACATGGTGACAAATCAAACAAAAGACCAACATCTCCAGAGAAGGAGCGACCTGCTCACTCACTGCTCACGACGGCACTGCCGGGCAATATCTTGTGAGTTATATTTTGAATCGCCACTGGAGGAGTGGTCTGTTCGGGAATACGACTGAGTGCCCGCTCTTGGTATTTTAGGCTCTTTGGTTCCTCCGGTATGCAACGTGCTTCATCGGCCCTTTTATAGGATCACAGCTTAAGTGCCCACTCACAGTGCCTCCTCGACACTGCCGGGGACCCAGACGTTTAGATAGAGACAGTCCTCGCTGTCATTGCCAGCCATACCCGCCAGCTGATAGACGCGAGCTATGGGCTGTATGCAGTGCATGCTGAACTTTGTAGCATTGATGACGTCATCCCACGGTTGTGGAGGCAGGGATGGCTGCCATCGTAAAGGCCCGACTGGAGGTTCAGCGAAAGGCACGCCTAGAAACCCATCATATGTTCGGTCTGTTGAGTAGAATTTTTAAGGTTACATTTTTTTGATGACTCAAATAATGTAAGCTTACACAAATGATATGTTGAAATAGTTGGCGTCAGTTGGAAAAATAGCATGAGAACTTCACCCAACTGAGTCTGTCCATGGCAGGATAGCCCATGACGGGGCCATAATCCGTGACAACCAGTGGTCCGTCCGACTGACCATGAACGGTCAATATCAGGCACTGGACGGCAAGAAAACCAAATATAGCTCGAACCATTCCAACTGACATGAAATAACTGAAACTCGGCCACACTCTATTGCTGTGTGATTTTGTTTTCGATAGCCATGTGACAACAAAATCTTGATATAAAAGAAAGATAAACTGTGAGCTATATAAAATTTATGTATAAAATTATTTTGCTCAGCTTCAACTGGAGCAACCCTATTATCGCATCGCTATCTACGTTGGGAAAATTTCACAAGATAGCAGATTGTGGTTGAGTGGCAGTTTGCTCATTTCAGTAGAAAGTATATTAGGTTACCAGACCATAAAATGCCTAAAATATTTCGAAGGAGATACTTTTTAGTTTTTTGATCTTCGCAATTTTTTCAAAATGGTGGACGAAAAACGACCAATTTTGGACGGTCGTTTTCTCAAAATCTGTTCAGTAACTTTTTTTCTTATTGATGCATAGGACTCCTCTTATGTACCGCTGTGACATGTATAAGTTTTGTGCCCCTTTAATTGCTCGAAGTGGGCCATCTTGGGCCCAAACTCGGGCCAAATGGGACTTTCCCATGTTAAATTCTCCTATGCTGGGAAACATTTTTACTGATCTCACTTAATATTGATATTAGAGGTTAGGAATCAATTGTGAACTCAAAGGAAATGATATATGCCGAATATTCTCGTGACCTTGAATTTGACCAAATTTACAAGGTCACAGCCCAAAATGGCTAATATGTCGCTTATTATCGACTTTACAGCTTAGGAATCAATTGTGGACCTAGGGAACGATACATGCTGAATATTGCCATGACCTTGAATTTGACCTTTGACTTCACTTTCAAGGTCAGAGTGCAAAATGACTAATATCTCGCTTAATATTGACTTTTCAGCTTAGGAATCAAATTTGAACATATAGCAAATGGTATACGCTGTATATTTTGGTAACCTTGAGTTTGACCTTTGACCTCATTTTCAAGGTCGGAGAACAAAATGGTTAATATCTTGCCTATTATTTACCGCTTGGGAATCCATAATGAACATATAGCAAATGATATATGTTGAATATTCTGGTGACCTTGAAGTTGAGCTTTGACCTCATTCTCAAGGTCAGAGAACAAAATGTGTAACATCTAGCTCATAATTGACTTTACAGCTTAGGAATCTATAGTGAACATATAGGGAATGATATATGTTGAACATTTGACCTTATAATATATCGCTTATTATTGATTTCACAGCTTAGGAATCAATTGCAATCATATTGGAAATGATATATATGCTGAATATTCTCATGACTTTGAATTGACCTTTTCAAGGTCAGATCACAAAATTGCTAATATCTCACTTATCATCGGCTTTACAGCTCAGGAATCAATCGTGGACATGCTAGGAATGATATGGGATAAATATTCTCGTGACCTTGAATTGACCAATGCCCTTATTTTCAAGGTCATGGGACAAAAGGCTAATATTTAAAACATACTGTAACGGGTTTGAACCCTTCTGTGACGTCTTGATGAACCGGTTTTCTAGGGAGGTGGGTGAGTTGTTGTTTAACCGGAGCTGAAACGGTAAAACTCCGGGAAACTGCTACTGTTGTACGGTTGAACTCCGGCTAGAAGTCTCTAAGGTTGGTAGCGTGGTCTGGAATGGACCTCTTAACCGTTGCCCGACTGCTAATCTGCAACTGCACCTGTAAAGTAAGGATCCGGAGGCGTTTCCGTCTCCGGGTACTGCAACTGCTCCGTCGGGAAACCGCTTTACTGCAACAGCTCCGTCGTTTTCCGTCTTACTGCAAACTGCGACTGCGCCTGGAATAAAGAATCCGGGAACGTTGCCGTTTCCGAATACTGCAACCGCTCTGCCAGGTTCCGCCGCACTGCAATCTGCTCCGGTTGGCTCCGCCTCACCGCAACCTGCGACTGCACCTGAAATGGAGTATCTCGGAAGTGTTCCTACTTCCGGTTACCGCAACCGCTCCGTCAGGTACCGCCTCTGCAACTGCTTCGTCCGGTACCGCCTCTGCAACTGCTCCGTCCGATACCGCCTCCGTAGTTGCTCCGTTGATTTCCACCTCCGTCTCCGTCTCCGACTCCTTCCTCGGTGATCTGGGTTCTTAGATCACCCTAAGACGTCGTTACAACTTGGTCTTAACCGACTGTAGTCTTATCTCCCTTTACTCCGTATAACTGTCTTTTCCGGGAAACTAACTTTATTATAACTTCCAGTTCCCTAACGAACACGGAAAAACAACTCGGTTGAAGTTTTCATGTTTATTTTCCAAGTTCACAGTCGGAAGACTTAACTGCTATCATCTGGATGACTCTATCCGGAACAAGGGAGTACTCTGCTATGGGAGAAGGGGTCTGCACAGGTCGACGTCAGGACACCAACTCCGCCGTCCGCTGTGAAGCGGGGGCTTTTATAGACCTGAGACCCACGTCACGTGACCAACCTATTGTGACGTCATAGTCCGCCAAAACACTGATATTTTCCGGATTTCTAAAAACACTCTAGAACCAATCAGTGGCTGACACGTCACCTTTTAAACCGAAAATGAGGCTGATCACATGACCTTCCGGAAATAACGTCATTACGTTTTTGTACTCCATTGTTCCGGCTCCGTGTCCGGTTCCGTCTCCGTCTCCGGATCCGTCTCCGGCTTTACCGACATCATAAATTACTAAGTTGCGAGACGGAAAACCTTTAAAACATTAACAATACGGAACCGTATGAACCTTTAAACACATATACACCCTAATAAACGGTTATTTAACCATAATATCACAAAACACTAACAGAATTACCTAGGGGAAACCTTTGGGTACGCCCCAAAACCGTTACACTCCCCCTTCCTTAGACTCTGTTCGTCCCGAACAGAACAATATCACATATATACAAATTGTCAACCGTTAAACTGTCCGTAAAATCAAACACAACTTGTCTCCGTGATCCGGGTACTGGTATCTCTTAACTAGTTTACCGTCACTGTACCCGGATATCTTGCTTGTTCCGTTTCCCACTTTTTAACTCTTAATTATACTAGAATCCGGGAAACGGTTCTTCTTTCTTCTCCTTGCGCCGACTTGACTTGCGACGACTTGCGACGACTTGCGACGACTACTGCCCACCAGTATCACGGCGCGAACTGCTCCCCGACGGCGGACGCGGTGGAAAGGTCTGTGGTACCAACGGTCGTCCGAAGCTTGTCCCTCTGGCATCAACCGGGAGAAGATCCGGATCATGGAGGCTCCACTGGGGCGGGACGTAGAATCCATTCCTGAGGCGTTCGTCCCGGATGGACCAATCTGGAATCCGGACGATCTGACGGGTCGGGACGAGACCAAACGGTGACTCTCTCTGCTCCATGATCTCCACGTAGACGCCGGAGTCTCTCATCTCGGCTGGCCCCCACTGCTCCGGTCCCCAACGTACTGCATAGTATCTGGCGTGCTCCGGGACTGCGGGTGCAAAGACGGAAGCGCTCCGTCCCCCAATATTCACCGGGAAACAATGGGACGGACACGGTTGAGTTGAAGGACCGCCAAACGGGTAGAAGGTGTAGGGTGGACTCTGGGTTGGTGCTCGGACTTGGCTCCTTCCGGACCGCTCACTGGAAGACTGTCGAGGTCGGGTTTCCACCGGAGACAGGATTCCGGGTGTAGCTCTGGCTTGGTCTACCAGGATACTCCTCCGGGCTCTCTGCACGTCCGCATGGCTTCGTTCGGACGCGGAAGACTCCATTCCGTCATCTCTAGCCGCTGAACTGGTTCTGCTTCCTGCTACTGCTTGAATGGTTGCCGGCAAAGTTCGCTCCGTGGATCCTCGGGTCTCCGTCTCACTGCCAGCTCTGCTCCGGTTTCCGCCTTCCGTTTTGGTCTCCGGTCTGCCTCCCGATCTGCCAATGGGTCTGCTGTCCGCTCGGCTATCTGCTCTGCTATCTGCTCTATCTGCTCTGCTATCGACTCGGCTATCTGCTCTGCTATCGGCTCGGCCGCTGGATCTGATTTCTGCTCCGCCTCCGGGCCGGACAATCACACTGCTCACTGCTCTGCCACTGCTAGTTGTTCTCGGAGGTGGACTCCGGAAAAGGTCTTCCTCATCGTCTCGGCTCTGCATTTCCGCAATGTCTGCCACTCCCACTTCTGCCGTTGCTCCGCCGGAACCTTCCTCCAACAGCCGGAACTTGTAGTCATACACCCCCTTGCCTTTTCCTTTGACGCTGCCTCCGGAAGACTTGGGTGGGGTGTGTCGTTTCTCCTCTCGACCACGTTCTCCGCCTCGGTCCTTGGCTCGCTCCGGGCTCTCCTTCCTATATTCTCGGCGTTGATGGCGTCCGGAATTATCCGGCGAACGGCTGCGACTCCGCTTCTTTCCACGGTCTCGATCTGCTCCGGTACCTCGAGATGAGTCAGGGCTGTTTTTCCGGGAGGTGTTCCGGGAAGAACTCCGGGTCACAGGCGGCTTAACCGGCTTCGGGTCTCCTGGTTCCTGCAACTCGTCTTCACTTGCCATGATTTTCAGCTCCGCTTCCTCTTCCGAACTGCTCTCCGCCTCCGTGGACGAAACGTCGGCTGCTAGTGCGGCCACCGACTGGGTACCGGAACGGTACCGGGTCCGGGACGAAACCGAACCTCCCGACTCCGACTCCGTATCCGACAACTGGTCATGCCGTGTTACCGGCTTCTTGCTTTTCCGTGGGGTCATCTTGGACCGGAGGCTTTTCTCCTCAAACTGCTCTCTGCCCACCCTCAGTCGAATCGGGTTTGCGTCCATTGCGTGCCGGGACTGCAGATGCTTCTGTGTTCCTTCTTTCCGCCTGCTCCAATGGTCACACTGCGGACAGGCGAAGACGGTGACTTCACTTGTGTGCTGCTCCGTGACATGCCGGAGCAACGTGTGCTTGCTCTTGAACTCTAGGTTGCAGTCTCCACACCGGTGAGGGCGGGGCTTGCGGGGTGTTGTCTTTACTTTCGGCATTCTGATTCTCTGCTTTGTGTCGATGTTGACTCAGCTACAGCAAACTGCCTTCTGCATCCGGTAACAGCTAACTGCCCCTTTTATAGTCTCTGGAAGTCACGTGACCGGCTTATCTGCTTGATGATTGGCTGCTCAGCAAACTGCAACTCCTCCTGGTGGTCTTCTTGGATAAATAATTTTTTTTTTTTTTTTTTTTTTTTTTTTTTTTTTTTTTTTTTTTTTTCCGTGTTGTTGCTGCTAACTGCCACCGCTTCTTCCGTCTCCGCCAAACTGCCAACCGCCTCCGTCAACCGCTATACTGCCAACCGCCTCCGTCTACTTTTCACACTGCCTTCGCTTCCGTCCAGGAGTCCTCCTCTGCCGTCTCATACTCCGACTCATCCGTCTCCGGCTCCGAAGTGGGAGAAGGTGGTCGATATTCCCACACCCGGATCTCTGCCTCCCAGTCTTCCACCGGCTGATCTTCTTCTTCGGGTTTCTCTGCTTGATCCGGCATAACTGCTCTGACCGCCTCTGCAATCAGCTCCATCTCCTGATCCCAGCTTTCCGGAGGAGCGTCGTCGGCGGCCCGGAGACAGCCTTGTGGATCCGGAACCCATTCCGGGAGATCTAACTGCTCCGGTTGTCCGATGGGGGCGGCTGCTCCGGCATCCCAGTCAGGGCCAAACGGAAGCTGGTCCGCATAAGTTCCCGGAACTGTATTCTCCCTTGGTGACCGGGTGCAGTATCGCCGGAAACGCTTATGCCGGGACTGCGTTGCTGTTCCCCGCCAGGCCGAATCAAAGGTTCCCACATGGTTGAGGGTGGCCTCGTCCTGAGGAGGACGGTTCCCGGAAGGGTACTTCCACCCGTGCATCTCCCGGAGATGCCTCCTAAGGTCGTTCGCCCGGTTGGCATAGAAGGCACACAAACAGCAATGAAATCTCTGGGCTGGGCACACATGCCGTCTCCGGTCCCTCGCACTCTCAAACATCCGGTCACACCGCTTACACAGCCGGCTATAATCCAGTGGCAGCCGGCTATAATCCGGTGGCTGCGGGGTTGCCCAATCTCTGCTCCGGCCGCGATCTTGTCTATCAAGGAACGCCGAGTAGGCCATTCCGGAAGGCCGGGAAACTGAAATTGTCGATCTACTGCACCGCTTTTACTGCACCGCTTCTGCGCCGCCTCTGCACCGCTTCTCCGGACTGGTGGTCTTCCGGGAAACACTTAGTCGTTTTTTACTGCAAAATCTGTTGCTACCGGAAAATGCTGGACTTGATTCGATTCCGCCAAACTTTGTCTGCGATGTGCACAGCTCGAGGTCTGCTCTCCAACTGCTGTCAGAGCCCGATTTCAAGGCCCTTATATACCCTTTCTGTTCACGTGATTTGAAAAGCTCCATGCTGATTGGCTGCCTCAGGAGTGACGTCACAATTATGCAAAAACTCAACCGTTAACCGAGAGGTGTCCGTCTCCGGCTCAACCGGCTTCTCCGGGTTTTTCCGGCTCCCTTTCAACTGCTTCTCCGAGCGAAGTATCTGCAATTTTGAAGTATCTCTGCCATCAGGAGGGTTGAATAGAGTCTCAGCCAGTTGAATCTGCCTCTCAGACGAACATCTAGACTGCAAGTTGGGCGTTTCCGCCATCTGTACTGCTTCGTCAACTGCATATCTGCTCACTGGTATTACTGCTTGTCGACACTGGAAACTGCATACATTCTTGTCCAGAAGGAGGGCCCTTCCTATCTGGAATGATGTTTCACCGCTTCTGTCGATCTGCAGCCGGTTTGCTGTCTCTGCTAAGTGGAAACTCCGGTTGGATGTCTACAGCCGGAAAACTTTTCCGTCTTAATTCTCTGAATACGGAAGACGTGTAGCTGCTTCTCTGGAGATACTAGACCGCTAACCCAGGTTCTTCTGGACCCCTGGCCGCTACCCTGGACTGGTTGACTATGCGCTCAAACCAGTCAGAACCTCAAGGATGTCTCTATCCGGTCTCTGCACCGCTTTCCGCTCTGCTTCCTTTCTCCGCCCTGTTTCCGGAACCAGCACTTGCTCACTGCTCCGACTTCTTGCGGTCGCTCTCTGCCGGAACTCAACGTTTTACCAGGGTCTCAGCTATCTCCTTCTCCTGCTCTACAGCTCACTCCGTCTTCTAATATTTCTGCGTCCTCTGCGGCTTTACTCCGAGTCCGTATCCGACTCAGAGACCGTCGGTTCCGTCTCCGGAACACTACTCTGCTTCGGCGGCTCCGTCTGCCTCCAGGAATCCGCCATTCTCCGCTTCATCCATCTCGGATGCTTGACGCCATTATACGGTTTCAGCAAATCGAAGTGAACCACCTTCTGTCGAGTTTCACTCTCTGCAATCTCGTAGGTCACGTCGGTAAATCTGCTCAGCACTAGCTTTGGACCGCTCCACTTCCTCTGCAACTTGGGAGCTTTGCCCTTCTTCCGTGTTTTGACCGCCATCCACACTCGGTCTCCTGGCTGGAACTGATTGTTGACCTTCCTCCGGTCGTACAGCTTCTTCTGCCGTTCCATTTCTCTGCCAGATTTCGCTCGAACCGCCTTGTATACCGCCTCTAGTCGCTCCCGGAGCTGACTGCCATACTCTGTTACTTCTGCCGTTGATTCTCCCGGCGGTCTGCCAATCAGTAACTCTACCGGAGTGTTGACTTCTCTGCCCAGCATCAGCAAGTTGGGACTCTGCCCGGTTGTCTCCTGCGGGGTACTCCGGTAAGCTGCCATCGCCAACGGAACTAGCTGATCCCAGTTGGTCTGCCGCTCGCTTACGTACAGGCTCAAGATCTGCTGCAGCGTCCGGTTGAATCGCTCGATGAAACCGTCCGACTGAGGTCGGAAAGCGGTTGTCCGTGTCTTGTGAATCCCCAGGATTCTGCAAACATTTCTCAGCAAGTCGGACTCGAAATTTCTGCCTTGGTCGGTGTGTATCTCCATCGGGATACCGTACCGCGCTGCAAACTGGTTGACGAATATGTCCGCAACCGTCACCGCTTCCTGATTCGGCATCGGGTAAGCCTCTACCCACTTGGTGAAGTAATCGCCGATTACTAAGATGTACCGGTTCCCCCGGGTGGATTTAGGTAACGGACCCATCACGTCCATTGCCACCCTCTCCATGGGCGCTCCAACCCGGTATTTCTGCATCGGAGATCGTTTCAAGTTCTGCATACTTCTTGACGCACATTCGTCACAGCTCAGCACCCACTGCTTTATGTCCCGCATCATAGCCGGCCAGAAATACCGCCTCCGAATGCTAGCCGCCATCCTTCTGCTTCCGAGGTGTCCTCCCGTCCGGCTCTGGTGGGCCAGACGGAAAATCTCCTGTCTCAGCTCCTTCGGGGTTATTAACTGCATTCGGCTGGTTCCTTCTGCCGTTCTCCATTTCCGGTAGACTACTCCGTCGACTTTCAGCAAGGTCTTCCGCATCCCGTACAGCACTTTCTCCTCGCTGCTCATGCTGGAAAAGTCTGCACTGCCAGCTGTACCGCTCCCGTCGATCAGCGACGTCACCAGTGAGTACCAAGGTTCTGCTTGCTGCATTCTCCGCAAATCATCTGGTCGATATTTCTGCCCCAGCACAGTATCCTGGTCCGCATTTTCCGCCAGCCTAATCTGCTCTGCAACCGCATCCGCTTTTCCTGGAACTGCCTTCTCCGTCACCGCAACCGCAACCGGCTTCCGGGACACTGCTTTCTCCGTCACCGCAACCGCAACCGGCTTCCGGGACGCTGCTTTCTCCGTCACCGCAACCGCAACCGGCTTCCGGGACGCTGCTTCCTCCGTCACCGCAACCGCAACCGGCTTCCGGGACGCTGCTTTCTCCGCTATTGCAACCGCCTTCCTTGGGACTGCTTCCTCTGTCACCGCAACCGCAACCGGCTTCCGGGACGCTGCTTTCTCCGCTACTGCAACCGCCTTCCTTGGGACTGCTTCCTCTGTCATCGCAACCGCAACCGGCTTCCGGGACGCTGCTTTCTCCGCTACTGCAACCGCCTTCCTTGGGACTGCTTCCTCCGTCAGTTCTGCTTCTCCGCCCGATCTCCTTGACCGCTTCCGGCGTCCCCCCTTCTTTGGCTTGGGCTGAGGAGTTTCTTCACTTCGTGTCTGCCGGATTCTTTCTCCGTAGTTCCAGGCATCTATCTTGGCTTGTTTCCAGTCGATTTTTCCGCATTGGCTGCATGGGGATCTGGACAAGGCGTCCGCATTATTATGGATTCGCCCCGGACGATGTTCGATGTCGAAATGAAACTCACTCAGGAGCTCAATCCACCGGGCTACCTGCCCCTGGGGCTCCTTGAAATTCATAAGCCAGGTCAGACTGCCATGATCCGTGCGAAGAAGGAAGTGTCGTCCCAGCAAGTACTGCTTATTCTTCTGTACCGCAAACACAACCGCCAGGAGCTCCTTCCGGGTGACACAGTATCTCCGTTCTTCTTTGGTTAGGCTGCGGCTCAAGTAGGTTATCACCCGCTCCTGGTTGCCCTGCTTCTGTGACAGTACTGCTCCCAGCCCGGTGTCACTGGCGTCCGTGTCCAGGATATATCGGCCTTGCTCCTTTGGGTACCCGAGTATCGGTGCCGATACTAGGCGGTTCTTCAGCTCTGCAAATGCCTGTTCTTGCTCCGTCTGCCACCGGAACGGCACCCCTTTTTCCGTCAAGTGATTCAGCGGCGCTGCAATCTCGGAGAACTTCGGCACGAACTTCCGGTAATAGGAGCAAAGTCCCAGAAAACTGCGCAGCTCCGTCAGGTTGGTGGGTGTCCGCCACTTCCGTACTGCCTCCGTTTTTGCCGGGTCGGTGCGGATACCGTCTCTGCCGACTATGTGACCTAGGAAAGACACCTCCGGCTGGAAGAACTTGCATTTTGACGGTTTGACTTTTAGGTCTGCCTCTCTCAGCTTGCTGAACACCTCCTGAAGATCACGGATGTGATCCTCCAGGGTCTTGCTGTAGACTATGATGTCGTCCAGATATATGAGGCAGGTCTTCCAGGACAAACCGCCTAGCACCTTCTCCATCAACCGCTCGAACGTACCCGGAGCATTGCACAAGCCGAAACTCATCACTTTGAACTGGTAAAGGCCGCCAGGAACACAGAAGGCCGACTTTTTCCGGGCGTCTTCATCCATCCCGACCTGCCAGTAGCCACTGGTCAGGTCGAGAGTGGAGAACCATTTAGCGTCTGCACAGGCTGCTATGGTGTCGTCTATTCTCGGCAACGGATAAGCATCTTTCTCCGTGACTGCATTTAACCGCCGGTAATCGACGCAGAACCGGGTGGTCCCATCCTTTTTCTTCACAAGGACAATCGGTGAAGCCCACGGACTGCTACTTTCTTCAATGACGTTCTTGTCTTTCATCTCCTGAATCAGACTGCTCACCAGCTCTCTCTTGTCTGGCGGAATTCGTCTGGTTGGCTGCTTAATCGGCCGGTAACTGCCCGTGTTTATCTGATGTTGTACCTCGTTGGTCTGCCCCAGTTCTCCGGCATCATTACTGAAGGTCAGCTTATTCCGAAATAGGAGGTCGGTTACTCTCTCGCGGAAATGACTCGGCACTGCATCCTGGGTCTGCTCTGCTAACTGCCGCAGCTTCTCGTACCCGCTCCAATTCCGCCCGGACTCCGACTCCGTGGAAATCTGCACCTTCCTGCTCCGCTCCCCCAACGGCACAACACTGCAACCGGCTGCTAAGGTGGTCATCGTCGCCAACTGCGCTCCTTTCTTGATGATTACCGGCTCTGCCATCACGTTGATCACTCGAACCGGGACTGTTCCTTGCTTTATCCGGGATAAAGTTCTCCCGATCAGCCAAGGTCTTTTCTCCGTAGGCTCCTGCGGCATTTCTAGTACTCCTTCTGCTTCACGGACACTCTCTGCTTGTCCTATAATCAGCTGTTCCGTTTCCGGCGGAATTTGGTAATCTGCTACAGCGTTGATCGGAAACGGCTCCCTGGTCTGCTCGAACATGGTGAGGAACACCTCCTGGCTGCCCATCTGCATGGTCATCCGGTCGAAGTTTATGCCGGATACTCGGGAACGGATGAAATCCATCCCCAGTATTCCTTCGTCTTCACAGTCTGCAATCTCGAACGTCACGGTCTCAGCTACTCCTGCGATGTTGAGTGGAAGTTCTTTCCGGCCATGTGTCCGTATGTTACTTCCGTCAACCATTGAAAGACGAATCGGCGACCGCTTCAGCTTCATTCCGGGTTTCCGGATCCGTTCCCAGGTTTGTAGGTTGAGCATTGTGACAGTGCTGCCGGTGTCGATTATCAGCGTTACTGGCTCTCCGCATACTCTGGCTGTCACACACATGCCCACCTCGCCCCTGGGACCGGGTCCGTGAACCACCTGCCGGTTATGGGGGTGTCCTCTCTTCCGGGTCCCGGATTTCCCCTTTTCCGCGACCCGCTCTAGTTTTCCGGCTGCTGCTGCTGCTGTCGTGGCTGCTGCAATTGTTGCTGCTGCTGCTGCTGCTGCTGCTGCTGCTGCTGCTGTCGCGGCGACTGCTGCTGTTGTGGTTGACGCCGCTGCTGCTGCTGCTTCGGCTGCCTACAGTCTCGGGCAAAATGCCCTTTCCGGCCACAGTTGAAACATTCTAAATCCGCTCGGGAACTGCGCTGCTGCTGCTGCCGGCTAACCGCTTCCTTGACCTGAGTCATCAGATCCGCCATCTGCTGCTGAGTCTGCTCGGCTTGTTTCCGCAATTCGTTCACCTGCTGGCTCCACTCCGGCTCCGTGTTCAGCTGCCTCGTCCGGTGTCGCTCCGCTGGTCTGCTGTTGTCCGTTTTCATGATACTCTCATACTCGGTAGCGAAAGCCAGGGCCTGCGACAGCGTTTCCGGGTGGCTTTTCAATACCGACAACCGCATATCTCGGTTAGTCAGGCTGTTGCAGAAATGCATCTTCATGAGCACTTCTGTTGTTGCCGGATCTGCTTTTGGGTAAGCTAGCCGCGTCTTGCTCCGTATGTCTCTGGCCAGCTCGGACAGCTCTTCCTCCGGCTGCAATTTCCGTGTCTGCAATTCTGCCTGGAAAACGAATGTTTTCTCCCCCGGACAAAACTGCTGTTTTAATGCCGCCACAACCGTATCGAAGCTGCGTCTCTGCTCCGCGGACAGATCCAGTAGTATGCTGCGGGCGTTACCCCTCAAACTGACACATAAGTTCAGCGCCTTTTCCTCTGCTGTCCAACGGTAGTACCGAGCGTATTCAAGGAGGTGAGCCTCATATTCCGGCCACGGATCAGTTCCGTCGTATGTCATTAATCTGGCTACTCCTGCCCTTGGTGCTGGCTGTTGTACTGCTTCTGCCTGCTGCTGCTTTCCGGTTACTGCCAGGTGCTGCTGAAACACCTCCATTTGGGTCGCCAATAATCTGGTCAGGTTGTCGACTAAGTTCTCTCCGCCTTCCGGGTCCGCATCCGGTTCCCGATCGCCAGCCTGGTCCGGAAAGTTAATTTCCGCCTCTGCTAACTGCTCTGCAGGCTGTTCTCCTTGAGGAACCCGGAGGGGCTCGTCTGCAACTGCTTTCTGCATTTCCGGCTGCAACAGCTTCCGCTCGGCAGGACGAACCGCTTCTTTTTCCGCAACCGGCATCTGCAACGGCTCAGCTCCTACTGCTCCTACAGGCTGCTCCGTGTCCGACACGGCTGCCTTCAGCTGCTGTTCCGCCAATTTGCCCCGTCTAGTAGTCATACTGCAGATGATCCCACCGCTGCCACCAAAAAGTTGTAACGGGTTTGAACCCTTCTGTGACGTCTTGATGAACCGGTTTTCTAGGGAGGTGGGTGAGTTGTTGTTTAACCGGAGCTGAAACGGTAAAACTCCGGGAAACTGCTACTGTTGTACGGTTGAACTCCGGCTAGAAGTCTCTAAGGTTGGTAGCGTGGTCTGGAATGGACCTCTTAACCGTTGCCCGACTGCTAATCTGCAACTGCACCTGTAAAGTAAGGATCCGGAGGCGTTTCCGTCTCCGGGTACTGCAACTGCTCCGTCGGGAAACCGCTTTACTGCAACAGCTCCGTCGTTTTCCGTCTTACTGCAAACTGCGACTGCGCCTGGAATAAAGAATCCGGGAACGTTGCCGTTTCCGAATACTGCAACCGCTCTGCCAGGTTCCGCCGCACTGCAATCTGCTCCGGTTGGCTCCGCCTCACCGCAACCTGCGACTGCACCTGAAATGGAGTATCTCGGAAGTGTTCCTACTTCCGGTTACCGCAACCGCTCCGTCAGGTACCGCCTCTGCAACTGCTTCGTCCGGTACCGCCTCTGCAACTGCTCCGTCCGATACCGCCTCCGTAGTTGCTCCGTTGATTTCCACCTCCGTCTCCGTCTCCGACTCCTTCCTCGGTGATCTGGGTTCTTAGATCACCCTAAGACGTCGTTACAACTTGGTCTTAACCGACTGTAGTCTTATCTCCCTTTACTCCGTATAACTGTCTTTTCCGGGAAACTAACTTTATTATAACTTCCAGTTCCCTAACGAACACGGAAAAACAACTCGGTTGAAGTTTTCATGTTTATTTTCCAAGTTCACAGTCGGAAGACTTAACTGCTATCATCTGGATGACTCTATCCGGAACAAGGGAGTACTCTGCTATGGGAGAAGGGGTCTGCACAGGTCGACGTCAGGACACCAACTCCGCCGTCCGCTGTGAAGCGGGGGCTTTTATAGACCTGAGACCCACGTCACGTGACCAACCTATTGTGACGTCATAGTCCGCCAAAACACTGATATTTTCCGGATTTCTAAAAACACTCTAGAACCAATCAGTGGCTGACACGTCACCTTTTAAACCGAAAATGAGGCTGATCACATGACCTTCCGGAAATAACGTCATTACGTTTTTGTACTCCATTGTTCCGGCTCCGTGTCCGGTTCCGTCTCCGTCTCCGGATCCGTCTCCGGCTTTACCGACATCATAAATTACTAAGTTGCGAGACGGAAAACCTTTAAAACATTAACAATACGGAACCGTATGAACCTTTAAACACATATACACCCTAATAAACGGTTATTTAACCATAATATCACAAAACACTAACAGAATTACCTAGGGGAAACCTTTGGGTACGCCCCAAAACCGTTACAATACATTGTCCGGTAACCTTTCTGAGCCCTTTTTAGTTTCCCTTGCATCCCAGTGAATGATGTTGGCCAGTTAAGATCAGTCGGATGGCCAACGGGTTTCATATATCATGGCCCCGTCAGCCTTCCGGGGGCAAACATAGCTCGGGTTTATCAGTTGGCAGGTATGGCTGGCAACGATAGCGAGGACTGTCTCTATCTGAACGTCTGGGATCCCGGCAGTGCCGAGGAGGCACTGCAAATGAGCACCATCATATCATGTCCAAATAACGTTCCAATCCCATCCAAAATGGCGAAAGCTGACACGGATTGAATGCCCACAGGCGATCCAAAAAGGATGTCAGAGGTCCTCCTTGGTTACTATGACCATGAATCATACAACAATCTAATGCTCTGCTTTGAAACAGGCCGAACAGTTCGCGTGCTGTCTGGTCCTGATTTCCCATTCAGTTAATTTCACATGTTTAACATGATTTTCTGATTTATATCATAAAATATTGCCAATTTCGTACAGTCCCTTTAATGGCAATTTCAGTACTCTACATTGTCGTTTCTTCCACATCATGCTATGAGACACCGGGGTTTTTTTTATCTCTGTTGTGATGTAAGAACAAATGTGTAACTTCAATCGATGTTTTTGAAGTGTCGTTTCCCATTGAATAAATGACAGATTTTCTCCACTTTATTTATTTCATTTTGTCCAGCTACAAACGACTTGTTCATAGAACCTGGGGGTGATTCTATGGTCGATATCTTTCTCGGTCGAGCAGTGCTGGAAACATGATAAGCATACATTTCACCCAAGAATTTCAAACAAACTTCGAGTGCTAGATGAATTCTTGTCATTTGATTTTGTCAACTTCCCATTTTGTACGCACCTTCCAAGATTCTTTCATCAATGGCTTCCATGATGTCCTCATTGAATCCGACATACTGGTAAAGTAGGAATCTTGTTTGTTCCACGTTAGACAAAAACTCTTGAATAAGAAGTAAATAACAGATAAGGCAATAAATGACAAAATTCATAAGAAGTTCACAAAATTTGCAATTCACATAATGTTATCGTGTTGCAAATAAGTGACCCGAACTGGATTCAACTTGTACATTTCCCACAGCAGGCAAACATATTTTCACGTAAACATTTAACCGACGCTAGTGAAGCAGCACTAATTGCATTATCACCTTCCTCGTCGATGGGCCGCCTCTCCGGACTCTCCTCCCGGACCACAGCCTCGCCCCGTCCCCACGTGTCGGGTTTGAGGAGCGGCCACCACACGTTCAAGTACCAGTCGATCTCCTCCAACTCGGCAGCGCTCAGCGAGTCCAGTCGCTCCTCTGTGGCCTGCACCAGGAACTGACCACTGTCATAGTCCGGCCACATTGTGGAAACAGGCGATGGTCCCAAGTTCGGATCTCTGATGGACATGTGATTTACATAATGCAGTGATTAAAAGAATGATTGAGTGCATTATTTTGTTCTAGATATGCTGAGGAATTACAGAGAAAACTAAGTGAATATGGCAAATCAATGCAATATTATATTATTGCAGTTGTATACCCAGTGTAAGCGAAGTTGCTAAATCTCCCGCGGACATTGCTTCCAACAAGCTCATCCTCAGCCGAGAAGTCCACCTTGTCTAGGAAGCTTTCTCTGAAGGGCTTCATGAAAGGATCTCCCAGGACACAGTATATGTCGTCCATGTGGGATCCGTTTAACCAGTGTGGGTAGCCAGTCAGGAAGCTCTGGCGGTGCTCAAAGCGGTACACGTATGTTCCTGAATCTCCTGCCCTGGTGGCAATGAAAGCATAACATTTTAGAAATTGATTGGGCTCAGCTGTATTAATGGGTTGGCTAGAGTATTCATTCCTAAAGCTGGTTAACTTGTGTGTTGAGATTTGCCAAGTCAGAAGCAAATCATAGTCATATGGGAGGTAATTGCTGCATGAACAATCATTGGTGATCGACATACCTGGAGAGGTACTCGGCCTCATAATGCACTGCTGATGAGAAGAACCAGTAGGTCACGATATCTGTAGCCACTCGAGAGCAAACCTCAGGATCTGAACTGTTCAAATCCGGGTACCGCTCCAGCAGCATCTGAAGTAGAGTGGTTATAAAGCGTAATTAGTTTTCATTTGGTATCGTATTTAACTGTGGAGTAACCTATTATTGTAGAAGCTGTGTGAAAGGACCGACGTGCCGAGCTGTACAACTCACATACTTCATTCCTATTACCAAGCAATTGATGTTAATAGCTCCTAAAGGCCACTATATTCACACACCTCGTACATGCCCTCCGGGCCACTGTATTCACGCACCTCGTACATGCCCTCCCAGCCACTATATTCACACACCTCGTACATGCCCTCCGGGCCACTATATTCACACACCTCGTACATGCCCTCCGGGCCACTATATTCACACACCTCGTACATGCCCTCCGGGCCACTATATTCACACACCTCGTACATGTCCTTCAGGCCACTATATTCACACACCTCGTACATGCCCTCTGGGCCACTATATTCACACACCTCGTACATGCCCTCTGGGCCACTATATTCACACACCTCGTACATGCCCTCTAGGCCACTATATTCACACACCTCGTACATGTCCTTCAGGCCACTATATTCACACACCTCGTACATGCCCTCCGGGCCACTATATTCACACACCTCGTACATGTCCTTCAGGCCACTATATTCACACACCTCGTACATGCCCTCTGGGCCACTATATTCACACACCTCGTACATGCCCTCTGGGCCACTATATTCACACACCTCGTACATGCCCTCTAGGCCACTATATTCACACACCTCGTACATGTCCTCCAGGCCACTATATTCACACACCTCGTACATGCCCTCTAGGCCACTATATTCACACACCTTGTACATGCCCTCTGGGCCACTATATTCACACACCTCGTACATGCCCTCTAGGCCACTATATTCACACACCTCGTACATGTCCTCCAGGCCACTATATTCACACACCTCGTACATGTCCTTCAGGCCACTATATTCACACACCTCGTACATGCCCTCCGGGCCACTATATTCACACACCTCGTACATGCCCTCCGGGCCACTATATTCACACACCTCGTACATGCCCTCCAGGCCACTATATTCACACACCTCGTACATGCCCTCTGGGCCACTATATTCACACACCTCGTACATGCCCTCTGGGCCACTATATTCACACACCTCGTACATGTCCTTCAGGCCACTATATTCACACACCTCGTACATGCCCTCTGGGCCACTATATTCACACACCTCGTACATGTCCTCCAGGCCACTATATTCACACACCTCGTACATGCCCTCCGGGCCACTATATTCACACACCTCGTACATGTCCTTCAGGCCACTATATTCACACACCTCGTACATGCCCTCTGGGCCACTATATTCACACACCTCGTACATGCCCTCCGGGCCACTATATTCACACACCTCGTACATGTCCTTCAGGCCACTATATTCACACACCTCGTACATGCCCTCCAGGCCACTATATTCACACACCTCGTACATGCCCTCCAGGCCACTATATTCACACACCTCGTACATGTCCTTCAGGCCACTATATTCACACACCTCGTACATGTCCTTCAGGCCACTATATTCACACACCTCGTACATGCCCTCCAGGCCACTATATTCACACACCTCGTACATGTCCTTCAGGCCACTATATTCACACACCTCGTACATGCCCTCCGGGCCACTATATTCACACACCTCGTACATGCCCTTCAGGCCACTATATTCACACACCTTGTACATGCCCTAGGGGCCACTTTATTCACACACCTCGTACATGTCCTTCAGGCCACTATATTCACACACCTCGTACATGCCCTCTGGGCCACTATATTCACGCACCTCGTACATGCCCTCCGGGCCACTATATTCACACACCTCGTACATGTCCTCCAGGCCACTATATTCACACACCTCGTACATGTCCTTCAGGCCACTATATTCACACACCTCGTACATGTCCTCCAGGATACTATATTCACACACCTCGTACATGCCCTCCAGGCCACTATATTCACACACCTCGTACATGCCCTCCAGGCCACTATATTCACACACCTCGTACATGTCCTCCAGGCCACTATATTCACACACCTCGTACATGCCCTCCAGGCCACTATATTCACACACCTCGTACATGCCCTCTGGGCCACTATATTCACACACCTCGTACATGCCCTCTGGGCCACTATATTCACACACCTCGTACATGCCCTCCAGGCCACTATATTCACACACCTCGTACATGCCCTCTGGGCCACTATATTCACGCACCTCGTACATGCCCTCTGGGCCACTATATTCACACACCTCGTACATGCCCTCCAGGCCACTATATTCACACACCTCGTACATGTCCTCCAGGCCACTATATTCACACACCTCGTACATGCCCTCCGGGCCACTATATTCACACACCTCGTACATGCCCTCCGGGCCACTATATTCACACACCTCGTACATGTCCTTCAGGCCACTATATTCACACACCTCGTACATGCCCTAGGGGCCACTATATTCACACACCTCGTACATGCCCTCCAGGCCACTATATTCACACACCTCGTACATGTCCTTCAGGCCACTATATTCACACACCTCGTACATGCCCTCTGGGCCACTATATTCACACACCTCGTACATGCCCTCCAGGCCACTATATTCACACACCTCGTACATGCCCTCTGGGCCACTATATTCACACACCTCGTACATGCCCTCCGGGCCACTATATTCACACACCTCGTACATGTCCTTCAGGCCACTATATTCACACACCTCGTACATGCCCTCCAGGCCACTATATTCACACACCTCGTACATGCCCTCCAGGCCACTATATTCACACACCTCGTACATGTCCTTCAGGCCACTATATTCACACACCTCGTACATGTCCTTCAGGCCACTATATTCACACACCTCGTACATGCCCTCCAGGCCACTATATTCACACACCTCGTACATGTCCTTCAGGCCACTATATTCACACACCTCGTACATGCCCTCCGGGCCACTATATTCACACACCTCGTACATGCCCTTCAGGCCACTATATTCACACACCTTGTACATGCCCTAGGGGCCACTTTATTCACACACCTCGTACATGTCCTTCAGGCCACTATATTCACACACCTCGTACATGCCCTCTGGGCCACTATATTCACGCACCTCGTACATGCCCTCCGGGCCACTATATTCACACACCTCGTACATGTCCTCCAGGCCACTATATTCACACACCTCGTACATGTCCTTCAGGCCACTATATTCACACACCTCGTACATGCCCTCTGGGCCACTATATTCACACACCTCGTACATGTCCTCCAGGCCACTATATTCACACACCTCGTACATGCCCTCCAGGCCACTATATTCACACACCTCGTACATGCCCTCTGGGCCACTATATTCACACACCTCGTACATGCCCTCCAGGCCACTATATTCACACACCTCGTACATGCCCTCTGGGCCACTATATTCACACACCTCGTACATGCCCTCCAGGCCACTATATTCACACACCTCGTACATGCCCTCTGGGCCACTATATTCACGCACCTCGTACATGCCCTCTGGGCCACTATATTCACACACCTCGTACATGCCCTCCAGGCCACTATATTCACACACCTCGTACATGCCCTCCAGGCCACTATATTCACACACCTCGTACATGTCCTCCAGGCCACTATATTCACACACCTCGTACATGTCCTTCAGGCCACTATATTCACACACCTCGTACATGCCCTCTGGGCCACTATATTCACACACCTCGTACATGCCCTCCAGGCCACTATATTCACACACCTCGTACATGCCCTCTGGGCCACTATATTCACGCACCTCGTACATGCCCTCTGGGCCACTATATTCACACACCTCGTACATGCCCTCCAGGCCACTGTATTCACACACCTCGTACATGTCCTTCAGGCCACTATATTCACACACCTCGTACATGTCCTTCAGGCCACTATATTCACACACCTCGTACATGCCCTCTGGGCCACTATATTCACACACCTCGTACATGCCCTCTGGGCCACTATATTCACACACCTCGTACATGTCCTTCAGGCCACTATATTCACACACCTCGTACATGCCCTCCAGGCCACTATATTCACACACCTCGTACATGTCCTTCAGGCCACTATATTCACACACCTCGTACATGCCCTAGGGGCCACTTTATTCACACACCTCGTACATGTCCTTCAGGCCACTATATTCACACACCTCGTACATGCCCTCTGGGCCACTATATTCACGCACCTCGTACATGCCCTCCGGGCCACTATATTCACACACCTCGTACATGTCCTTCAGGCCACTATATTCACACACCTCGTACATGCCCTAGGGGCCACTATATTCACACACCTCGTACATGTCCTTCAGGCCACTATATTCACGCACCTCGTACATGCCCTCCAGGCCACTATATTCACACACCTCGTACATGCCCTCCGGGCCACTATATTCACACACCTCGTACATGTCCTTCAGGCCACTATATTCACGCACCTCGCACATGCCCTCCAGGCCACTATATTCACACACCTCGTACATGCCCTCCGGGCCACTATATTCACACACCTCGTACATGTCCTCCAGGCCACTATATTCACACACCTCGTACATGCCCTCCGGGCCACTATATTCACACACCTCGTACATGTCCTCCGGGCCACTATATTGACGCACCTCGTACATGTCCTCCGGGCCACTATATTCACACACCTCGTACATGCCCTAGGGGCCACTATATTCACACACCTCGTACATGTCCTTCAGGCCACTATATTCACACACCTCGTACATGCCCTCTGGGCCACTATATTCACACACCTCGTACATGCCCTCCAGGCCACTATATTCACACACCTCGTACATGCCCTCCAGGCCACTATATTCACACACCTCGTACATGCCCTCCAGGCCACTATATTCACACACCTCGTACATGCCCTCCAGGCCACTATATTCACACACCTCGTAAATGCCCTCCGGGCCACTATATTCACACACCTCGTACATGTCCTTCAGGCCACTATATTCACACACCTCGTACATGCCCTAGGGGCCACTATATTCACACACCTCGTACATGTCCTCCGGGCCACTATATTGACGCACCTCGTACATGTCCTCCGGGCCACTATATTCACACACCTCGTACATGCCCTAGGGGCCACTATATTCACACACCTCGTACATGTCCTCCGGGCCACTATATTCACACACCTCGTAAATGCCCTCCGGGCCACTATATTGACGCACCTCGTACATGCCCTCCGGGCCACTATGTTCACACACCTCGTACATGCCCTCCAGGCCACTATATTCACGCATGTCGTACATGTCCTCCAGGCCACTATATTCACACACCTCGTACATGCCCTCCAGGCCACTATTTTCGCGCATGTCGTACATGCCCTCCAGGCCACTATATTCACACACCTCGTACATGCCCTCTGGGCCACTATATTGACGCACCTCGTAAATGCCCTCCGGGCCACTATATTCACACACCTCGTACATGCCCTCCGGGCCACTATATTCACACACCTCGTACATGCCCTCCAGGCCAATATATTCACACACCTCGTACATGCCCTCTGGGCCACTATATTGACGCACCTCGTAAATGCCCTCCGGGCCACTATATTCACACACCTCGTACATGCCCCCCGGCCAATATATTCACACACCTCGTACATGTTCTCTGGACCACTATATTGACGCACCTCGTACATGCCCTCCGGGCCACTATATTCACACACCTCGTACATGTCCTCCGGGCCACTATATTCACACACCTCGTACATGCCCTCCGGGCCACTATATTCACACACCTCGTACATGCCCCCTGGACCACTTTATTCACGCACCTCGTACATACCCTCCGGGCCACTATATTCACACACCTTGAACATGCCCTCCGGGCCACTATATTCATGCACTTTGAACATGCCCTCTGGGCCATTATATTCACACACCTCCTACATGCCCTCCAGGCCACTATATTCACACACCTTGAACATGCCCTCCGGGCCACTATATTCACACACCTCGTACATGTCCTCCGGGCCACTATATTCACACACCTCGTACATGTCCTCTGGACCACTTTATTCACGCACCTCGTAAATGCCCTCCGGGCCACTATATTCACGCACCTCGTACATACCCTCCGGGCCACTATATTCACACACCTTGAACATGCCCTCCGGGCCACTATATTCACGCACTTTGAACATGCCCTCTGGGCCATTAAATTCACACACCTCCTACATGCCCTCCAGGCCACTATATTCACACACCTTGAACATGCCCTAAGGGCCACTATATTCACACACCTCGTACATGTCCTCCAGGACACTATATTCACACACCTCGTACATGTCCTTCAGGCCACTATATTCACACACCTCGTACATGCCCTCCAGGCCACTATATTCACACACCTCGTACATGCCCTCCAGGCCACTATATTCACACACCTCGTACATGTCCTTCAGGCCACTATATTCACACACCTCGTACATGCCCTCTGGGCCACTATATTCACACACCTCGTACATGTCCTCCAGGCCACTATATTCACACACCTCGTACATGCCCTCCGGGCCACTATATTCACACACCTCGTACATGTCCTTCAGGCCACTATATTCACACACCTCGTACATGCCCTCTGGGCCACTATATTCACACACCTCGTACATGCCCTCCGGGCCACTATATTCACACACCTCGTACATGTCCTTCAGGCCACTATATTCACACACCTCGTACATGCCCTCCAGGCCACTATATTCACACACCTCGTACATGCCCTCCAGGCCACTATATTCACACACCTCGTACATGTCCTTCAGGCCACTATATTCACACACCTCGTACATATCCTTCAGGCCACTATATTCACACACCTCGTACATGCCCTCCAGGCCACTATATTCACACACCTCGTACATGTCCTTCAGGCCACTATATTCACACACCTCGTACATGCCCTCCGGGCCACTATATTCACACACCTCGTACATGCCCTTCAGGCCACTATATTCACACACCTTGTACATGCCCTAGGGGCCACTTTATTCACACACCTCGTACATGTCCTTCAGGCCACTATATTCACACACCTCGTACATGCCCTCTGGGCCACTATATTCACGCACCTCGTACATGCCCTCCGGGCCACTATATTCACACACCTCGTACATGTCCTCCAGGCCACTATATTCACACACCTCGTACATGTCCTTCAGGCCACTATATTCACACACCTCGTACATGTCCTCCAGGATACTATATTCACACACCTCGTACATGCCCTCCAGGCCACTATATTCACACACCTCGTACATGCCCTCCAGGCCACTATATTCACACACCTCGTACATGTCCTCCAGGCCACTATATTCACACACCTCGTACATGCCCTCCAGGCCACTATATTCACACACCTCGTACATGCCCTCTGGGCCACTATATTCACACACCTCGTACATGCCCTCTGGGCCACTATATTCACACACCTCGTACATGCCCTCCAGGCCACTATATTCACACACCTCGTACATGCCCTCTGGGCCACTATATTCACGCACCTCGTACATGCCCTCTGGGCCACTATATTCACACACCTCGTACATGCCCTCCAGGCCACTATATTCACACACCTCGTACATGTCCTCCAGGCCACTATATTCACACACCTCGTACATGCCCTCCGGGCCACTATATTCACACACCTCGTACATGCCCTCCGGGCCACTATATTCACACACCTCGTACATGTCCTTCAGGCCACTATATTCACACACCTCGTACATGCCCTAGGGGCCACTATATTCACACACCTCGTACATGCCCTCCAGGCCACTATATTCACACACCTCGTACATGTCCTTCAGGCCACTATATTCACACACCTCGTACATGCCCTCTGGGCCACTATATTCACACACCTCGTACATGCCCTCCAGGCCACTATATTCACACACCTCGTACATGCCCTCTGGGCCACTATATTCACACACCTCGTACATGCCCTCCGGGCCACTATATTCACACACCTCGTACATGTCCTTCAGGCCACTATATTCACACACCTCGTACATGCCCTCCAGGCCACTATATTCACACACCTCGTACATGCCCTCCAGGCCACTATATTCACACACCTCGTACATGTCCTTCAGGCCACTATATTCACACACCTCGTACATGTCCTTCAGGCCACTATATTCACACACCTCGTACATGCCCTCCAGGCCACTATATTCACACACCTCGTACATGTCCTTCAGGCCACTATATTCACACACCTCGTACATGCCCTCCGGGCCACTATATTCACACACCTCGTACATGCCCTTCAGGCCACTATATTCACACACCTTGTACATGCCCTAGGGGCCACTTTATTCACACACCTCGTACATGTCCTTCAGGCCACTATATTCACACACCTCGTACATGCCCTCTGGGCCACTATATTCACGCACCTCGTACATGCCCTCCGGGCCACTATATTCACACACCTCGTACATGTCCTCCAGGCCACTATATTCACACACCTCGTACATGTCCTTCAGGCCACTATATTCACACACCTCGTACATGCCCTCTGGGCCACTATATTCACACACCTCGTACATGTCCTCCAGGCCACTATATTCACACACCTCGTACATGCCCTCCAGGCCACTATATTCACACACCTCGTACATGCCCTCTGGGCCACTATATTCACACACCTCGTACATGCCCTCCAGGCCACTATATTCACACACCTCGTACATGCCCTCTGGGCCACTATATTCACACACCTCGTACATGCCCTCCAGGCCACTATATTCACACACCTCGTACATGCCCTCTGGGCCACTATATTCACGCACCTCGTACATGCCCTCTGGGCCACTATATTCACACACCTCGTACATGCCCTCCAGGCCACTATATTCACACACCTCGTACATGCCCTCCAGGCCACTATATTCACACACCTCGTACATGTCCTCCAGGCCACTATATTCACACACCTCGTACATGTCCTTCAGGCCACTATATTCACACACCTCGTACATGCCCTCTGGGCCACTATATTCACACACCTCGTACATGCCCTCCAGGCCACTATATTCACACACCTCGTACATGCCCTCTGGGCCACTATATTCACGCACCTCGTACATGCCCTCTGGGCCACTATATTCACACACCTCGTACATGCCCTCCAGGCCACTGTATTCACACACCTCGTACATGTCCTTCAGGCCACTATATTCACACACCTCGTACATGTCCTTCAGGCCACTATATTCACACACCTCGTACATGCCCTCTGGGCCACTATATTCACACACCTCGTACATGCCCTCTGGGCCACTATATTCACACACCTCGTACATGTCCTTCAGGCCACTATATTCACACACCTCGTACATGCCCTCCAGGCCACTATATTCACACACCTCGTACATGTCCTTCAGGCCACTATATTCACACACCTCGTACATGCCCTAGGGGCCACTTTATTCACACACCTCGTACATGTCCTTCAGGCCACTATATTCACACACCTCGTACATGCCCTCTGGGCCACTATATTCACGCACCTCGTACATGCCCTCCGGGCCACTATATTCACACACCTCGTACATGTCCTTCAGGCCACTATATTCACACACCTCGTACATGCCCTAGGGGCCACTATATTCACACACCTCGTACATGTCCTTCAGGCCACTATATTCACGCACCTCGTACATGCCCTCCAGGCCACTATATTCACACACCTCGTACATGCCCTCCGGGCCACTATATTCACACACCTCGTACATGTCCTTCAGGCCACTATATTCACGCACCTCGCACATGCCCTCCAGGCCACTATATTCACACACCTCGTACATGCCCTCCGGGCCACTATATTCACACACCTCGTACATGTCCTCCAGGCCACTATATTCACACACCTCGTACATGCCCTCCGGGCCACTATATTCACACACCTCGTACATGTCCTCCGGGCCACTATATTGACGCACCTCGTACATGTCCTCCGGGCCACTATATTCACACACCTCGTACATGCCCTAGGGGCCACTATATTCACACACCTCGTACATGTCCTTCAGGCCACTATATTCACACACCTCGTACATGCCCTCTGGGCCACTATATTCACACACCTCGTACATGCCCTCCAGGCCACTATATTCACACACCTCGTACATGCCCTCCAGGCCACTATATTCACACACCTCGTACATGCCCTCCAGGCCACTATATTCACACACCTCGTACATGCCCTCCAGGCCACTATATTCACACACCTCGTAAATGCCCTCCGGGCCACTATATTCACACACCTCGTACATGTCCTTCAGGCCACTATATTCACACACCTCGTACATGCCCTAGGGGCCACTATATTCACACACCTCGTACATGTCCTCCGGGCCACTATATTGACGCACCTCGTACATGTCCTCCGGGCCACTATATTCACACACCTCGTACATGCCCTAGGGGCCACTATATTCACACACCTCGTACATGTCCTCCGGGCCACTATATTCACACACCTCGTAAATGCCCTCCGGGCCACTATATTGACGCACCTCGTACATGCCCTCCGGGCCACTATGTTCACACACCTCGTACATGCCCTCCAGGCCACTATATTCACGCATGTCGTACATGTCCTCCAGGCCACTATATTCACACACCTCGTACATGCCCTCCAGGCCACTATTTTCGCGCATGTCGTACATGCCCTCCAGGCCACTATATTCACACACCTCGTACATGCCCTCTGGGCCACTATATTGACGCACCTCGTAAATGCCCTCCGGGCCACTATATTCACACACCTCGTACATGCCCTCCGGGCCACTATATTCACACACCTCGTACATGCCCTCCAGGCCAATATATTCACACACCTCGTACATGCCCTCTGGGCCACTATATTGACGCACCTCGTAAATGCCCTCCGGGCCACTATATTCACACACCTCGTACATGCCCCCCGGCCAATATATTCACACACCTCGTACATGTTCTCTGGACCACTATATTGACGCACCTCGTACATGCCCTCCGGGCCACTATATTCACAAAACCTCGTACATGTCCTCCGGGCCACTATATTCACACACCTCGTACATGCCCTCCGGGCCACTATATTCACACACCTCGTACATGCCCCCTGGACCACTTTATTCACGCACCTCGTACATACCCTCCGGGCCACTATATTCACACACCTTGAACATGCCCTCCGGGCCACTATATTCATGCACTTTGAACATGCCCTCTGGGCCATTATATTCACACACCTCCTACATGCCCTCCAGGCCACTATATTCACACACCTTGAACATGCCCTCCGGGCCACTATATTCACACACCTCGTACATGTCCTCCGGGCCACTATATTCACACACCTCGTACATGTCCTCTGGACCACTTTATTCACGCACCTCGTAAATGCCCTCCGGGCCACTATATTCACGCACCTCGTACATACCCTCCGGGCCACTATATTCACACACCTTGAACATGCCCTCCGGGCCACTATATTCACGCACTTTGAACATGCCCTCTGGGCCATTAAATTCACACACCTCCTACATGCCCTCCAGGCCACTATATTCACACACCTTGAACATGCCCTAAGGGCCACTATATTCACACACCTCGTACATGTCCTCCAGGACACTATATTCACACACCTCGTACATGTCCTTCAGGCCACTATATTCACACACCTCGTACATGCCCTCCAGGCCACTATATTCACACACCTCGTACATGCCCTCCAGGCCACTATATTCACACACCTCGTACATGCCCTCCAGGCCACTATATTCACACACCTCGTACGTGTCCTCCAGGCCACTATATTCACACACCTCGTACATACACTCCAAGCAAGTATATTCACACACCTCGTACATGCCCTCCGGGCCACTATATTCACGCACCTTGTACATGCCCTCCGGGCCACTATATTCACACACTTCGTAAATGCCCTCCGGGCCACCATATTCACGCACCTCGTACATGCCCTCCGGGCCACTATATTCACACACCTCGTACATGCCCTCCGGGCCACCATATTCACGCACCTCGTACATGCCCTCCGGGCCACTATATTCACGCACCTCGTACATGTCCTCCGGGTCACTATATTCACACACCTCGTACATGTCCTCCGGACCACTATATTCACACACCTCGTACATGCCCTCTGGGCCACTATATTCACCACCTTGTACATGTCCTCCGGACCACTATATTCACACACCTCGTACATGTCCTCCGGACCACTATATTCACACACCTCGTACATGCCCTCCAGGCCACTATATTCACACACCTCGTACATGCCCTCCGGGCCACTATATTCACACACCTCGTACATGCCCTCCAGGCCACTATATTCATACACCTCGTACATGCCCTCTGGGCCACTATATTGACGCACCTCGTACATGCCCTCTGGGCCACTATATTCACACACCTCGTACATGTCCTCCGGGCCACTATATTCACACACCTCGTACATGCCCTCCATGCCACTATATTCACGCACCTCGTACATGCCCTAGGGGCCACTATATTCATACACCTCGTACATGCCCTCTGGGCCACTATATTGACGCACCTCGTACATGCCCTCCGGGCCACTATATTCATACACCTCGTACATGCCCTCTGGGCCACTATATTGACGCACCTCGTACATGCCCTCCGGGCCACTATATTCACACACCTCGTACATGCCCTCCAGGCCACTATATTCATACACCTCGTACATGCCCTCTGGGCCACTATATTCACGCACCTTGTACATGCCCTCCAGGCCACTATATTCACGCACCTTGTACATGCCCTCCAGGCCACTATATTTACGCACCTTGTACATGCCCTCCAGGCCACTATATTCACACACCTCGTACATGCCCTCCAGGCCACTATATTCACGCACCTTGTACATGCCCTCCAGGCCACTATATTCACACACCTCGTACATGCCCTCCAGGCCACTATATTCACACACCTCGTACATGTCCTTCAGGCCACTATATTCACACAGCTCATACATGCCCTCCAGGCCACTATATTCACACACCTCGTACATGTCCACCAGGCCACTATATTGATGCACCTCGTACATGCCCTCCAGGCCACTATATTCACACACCTCGTACATGCCCTCTGGGCCACTATATTGACGCACCTCGTACATGCCCTCCAGGCCACTATATTCACACACCTCGTACATGTCCACCAGGCCACTATATTCACACACCTCTTACATGCCCTCCGGGCCACTATATTCACACACCTCGTACATGCCCTCTGGGCCACTATATTGACGCACCTCGTACATGCCCTCCGGGCCACTATATTCACACACCTCTTACATGCCCTCCAGGCCACTATATTCACGCACCTCGTACATGCCCTCTGGGCCACTATATTCACACACCTCTTACATGCCCTCCAGGCCACTATATTCACACACCTCGTACATGCCCTCCAGGCCACTATATTCATACACCTCGTACATGCCCTCTGGGCCACTATATTGACGCACCTCGTACATGCCCTCTGGGCCACTATATTGACGAACCTCGTACATGCCCTCCGGGCCACTATATTCACACACCTCGTACATGTCTTCCAGGCCACTATATTCACACACCTCGTACATGCCCTCCGGGCCACCATATTCACACACCTCGTACATGTCCTCCGGGCCACTATATTCACACACCTCGTACATGCCCTCCAGGCCACTATATTCACACACCTCGTACATGCCCTCCAGGCCACTATATTCACACACCTCGTACATGCCCTCCAGGCCACTATATTCACACACCTCGTACAAGCCCTCCAGGCCACTATATTCACACACCTCGTACATGCCCTCCAGGCCATTATATTCACACACCTCGTACATGCCCTCCAGGCCACTATATTCACACACCTCGTACATGCCCTCTGAGCCACTATATTCACACACCTCGTACATGCCCTCCGGGCCACTATATTCACACACCTCGTACATGTCCTCCGGGCCACTATATTCACACACCTCGTACATGTCCTCCGGGCCACTATATTCACACACCTCGTACATGCCCTCCAGGCCACTATATTCACACACCTCGTACATGCCCTCCAGGCCACTATATTCACACACCTCGTACATGTCCTCCGGGCCACTATATTCACACACCTCGTACATGTCCTCCAGGCCACTATATTCACACACCTTGTACATGCCCTCCAGGCCACTATATTCACACACCTCGTACATGCCCTCCAGGCCACTATATTCACACACCTCGTACATGCCCTCCAGGCCACTATATTCACACACCTCTTACCTGCCCTCCAGGCCACTATATTCACACACCTCGTACATGCCCTCCAGGCCACTATATTCATACACCTCGTACATGCCCTCTGGGCCACTATATTGACGCACCTCGTACATGCCCTCTGGGCCACTATATTGACGCACCTCGTACATGCCCTCCGGGCCACTATATTCACACACCTCGTACATGTCCTCCGGGCCACTATATTCACACACCTCGTACATGTCCTCCGGGCCACTATATTCACACACCTCGTACATGCCCTCCAGGCCACTATATTCACACACCTCGTACATGTCCTCCAGGCCACTATATTCACACACCTCGTACATGCCCTCTGAGCCACTATATTCACACACCTCGTACATGCCCTCCGGGCCACCATATTCACGCACCTCGTACATGTCTTCCAGGCCACTATATTCACACACCTCGTACATGCCCTCCGGGCCACCATATTCACACACCTCGTACATGTCCTCCGGGCCACTATATTCACACACCTCGTACATGCCCTCCAGGCCACTATATTCACACACCTCGTACATGCCCTCCAGGCCACTATATTCACACACCTCGTACATGCCCTCCAGGCCACTATATTCACACACATCATACATGTCCTCCGGGCCACTATATTGACGCACCTCGTACATGCCCTCTGGGCCACTATATTCACACACCTCGTACATGCCCTCCAGGCCACTATATTCACACACCTTGTACTTGTCCTCCGGGCCACTATATTCACACACCTCGTACATGCCCTCCGGGCCACTATATTCACACACCTCGTACATGTCCTCCGGGCCACTATATTCACACACTTCGTACATGTCCTCCGGGCCACTATATTCACACACTTCGTACATGTCCTCCGGGCCACTATATTCACACACCTCGTACATGTCCTCCGGGCCACTATATTCACACACCTCGTACATGCCCTCCAGGCCACTATATTCACACACCTCGTACATGTCCACCAGGCCACTATATTCACAGACCTCTTACATGCCCTCCGGGTCACTATATTCACACACCTCGTACATGCCCTCCGGGTCACTATATTCACACACCTCGTACATGCCCTCCGGGCCACTATATTCACACACCTCGTACATGCCCTCCAGGCCACTATATTCACACACCTCGTACATGCCCTCTGGGCCACTATATTGACGCACCTCGTACATGTCCTTCAGGCCACTATATTCACACACCTCATAAATGCCCTCCAGGCCACTATATTCACACACCTCGTACATGCCCTCTGGGCCACTATATTGACGCACCTCGTACATGCCCTCCGGGCCACTATATTCACACACCTCTTACATGCCCTCCAGGCCACTATATTCACACACCTCGTACATGCCCTCTGGGCCACTATATTGACGCACCTCGTACATGCCCTCTGGGCCACTATATTGACGCACCTCGTACATGCCCTCCGGGCCACTATATTCACACACCTCGTACATGTCCACCAGGCCACTATATTCATATACCTCCTACATGCCCTCTGGGCCACTATATTCACACACCTCTTACATGCCCTCCAGGCCACTATATTCACACACCTCGTACATGCCCTCCAGGCCACTATATTCATACACCTCGTACATGCCCTCTGGGCCACTATATTGACGCACCTCGTACATGCCCTCTGGGCCACTATATTGACGCGCCTCGTACATGCCCTCCGGGCCACTATATTCACACACCTCGTACATGTCCTCCGGGCCACTATATTCACACACTTCGTACATGTCCTCCGGGCCACTATATTCACACACCTCGTACATGCCCTCCAGGCCACTATATTCACACACCTCGTACATGCCCTCCAGGCCACTATATTCACACACCTCGTACATGCCCTCTGAGCCACTATATTCACACACCTCGTACATGCCCTCCGGGCCACCATATTCACGCACCTCGTACATGTCCTCCAGGCCACTATATTCACACACCTCGTACATGTCCTTCAGGCCACTATATTCACACACCTCGTACATGCCCTCCAGGCCACTATATTCACACACCTCGTACATGCCCTCCAGGCCACTATATTCACACACCTCGTACATGCCCTCTGGGCCACTATATTCACACACCTCGTACATGCCCTCCAGGCCACTATATTCACACACATCATACATGTCCTCCGGGCCACTATATTGACGCACCTCGTACATGCCCTCTGGGCCACTATATTCACACACCTCGTACATGCCCTCCAGGCCACTATATTCACACACCTTGTACATGTCCTCCGGGCCACTATATTCACACACCTCGTACATGTCCTCCATGCCACTATATTCACACACTTCGTACATGTCCTCCGGGCCACTATATTCACACACCTCGTACATGTCCTCCAGGCCACTATATTCACACACCTCGTACATGTCCTCCGGGCCACTATATTCACACACCTCGTACATGCCCTCCAGGCCACTATATTCACACACCTCGTACATGCCCTCTGGGCCACTATATTGACGCACCTCGTACATGTCCTCCAGGCCACTATATTCACACACCTCGTACATGTCCTCCGGGCCACTATATTCACACACCTCGTACATGCCCTCCAGGCCACTATATTCATACACCTCGTACATGTCCACCAGGCCACTATATTGACGCACCTCGTACATGCCCTCTGGGCCACTATATTGACGCACCTCGTACATGCCCTCTGGGCCACTATATTCACACATCTCGTACCTCCGGGCCACTATATTCACGCACCCCGTACATGCCCTCCGGGTCACTATATTCACACACCTCGTACATGCCCTCCGGGCCATTATATTCACACACCTCGTACATGCCCTCCGGGCCACTGTATTCACGCACCTCGTACATGCCCTCCGGGCCACTATATTCACGCACCTCGTACATGCCCTCCGGGCCACTATATTCACGCACCTCGTACATGCCCTCCGGGCCACTATATTCACGCATGTCGTACATGCCCTCCGGGCCACTATATTCACACATCTCGTACCTCCGGGCCACTATATTCACGCACCTCGTACATGCCCTCCGGGCCACTATATTCACGCACCTCGTACATGCCCTCCGGGCCACTATATTCACGCATGTCGTACATGCCCTCTGGGCCACTATATTGACGCACCTCGTACATGCCCTCTGGGCCACTATATTCACACATCTCGTACCTCCGGGCCATTATATTCACACATCTCGTACCTCCGGGCCACTATATTCACGCACCTCGTACATGCCCTCCGGGCCACTATATTCACGCACCTCGTACATGCCCTCCAGGCCACTATATTCACACACCTCGTACATGCCCTTCAGGCCACTATATTCACACACCTCGTACATGTCCTCCAGGCCACTATATTCACACACCTCGTACATGTCCTTCAGGCCACTATATTCACACACCTCGTACATGCCCTCCAGGCCACTATATTCACACACCTCGTACATGCCCTCCGGGCCATTATATTAACACACCTCGTACATGCCCTCCGGGCCACTGTATTCACGCACCTCGTACATGCCCTCCGGGCCACTATATTCACGCACCTCGTACATGCCCTCCGGGCCACTATATTCACGCATGTCGTACATGCCCTCCGGGCCACTATATTCACGCACCTCGTACATGCCCTCCGGGCCACTATATTCACGCACCTCGTACATGCCCTCCGGGCCACTATATTCACGCACCTCGTACATGCCCTCCGGGCCACTATATTCACGCACCTCGTACATGCCCTCCGGGCCACTATATTCACGCACCTCGTACATGCCCTCTGGGCCACTATATTCACGCATGTCGTACATGTCCTCCAGGCCACTATATTCACGCACCTCGTACATGCCCTCCGGGCCACTATATTCACGCACCTCGTACATGCCCTCTGGGCCACTATATTCACGCATGTCGTACATGTCCTCAAGGCCACTATATTCACGCACCTCGTACATGCCCTCCGGGCCACTATATTCACGCATGTCGTACATGTCCTCCATGCCACTATATTCACACACTTCGTACATGTCCTCCGGGCCACTATATTCACACACCTCGTACATGTCCTCCAGGCCACTATATTCACACACCTCGTACATGTCCTCCGGGCCACTATATTCACACACCTCGTACATGCCCTCCAGGCCACTATATTCACACACCTCGTACATGCCCTCTGGGCCACTATATTGACGCACCTCGTACATGTCCTCCAGGCCACTATATTCACACACCTCGTACATGTCCTCCGGGCCACTATATTCACACACCTCGTACATGCCCTCCAGGCCACTATATTCATACACCTCGTACATGTCCACCAGGCCACTATATTGACGCACCTCGTACATGCCCTCTGGGCCACTATATTGACGCACCTCGTACATGCCCTCTGGGCCACTATATTCACACATCTCGTACCTCCGGGCCACTATATTCACACACCTCGTACCTCCGGGCCATTATATTCACACACCTCGTACCTCCAGGCCACTATATTCACGCACCCCGTACCTCCCGGCCACTATATTCACACACCTCGTACCTCCAGGCCACTATATTCACGCACCCCGTACCTCCCGGCCACTATATTCACACACCTCGTACCTCCGGGCCACTATATTCACACACCTCGTACATGTCCTCCAGGCCACTATATTCACACACCCCGTACATGCCCTCCGAGCCACTATATTCACACACCTCGTACCTCCCGGCCACTATATTCACACACCTCGTATATGCCCTCCGAGCCACTAAATTCACACACCTCGTACCTCCGGGCCACTATATTCACACACCTCGTACCTCCGGGCCACTATATTCACGCACCCCGTACATGCCCTCCGGGTCACTATATTCACACACCTCGTACATGCCCTCCGGGCCATTATATTCACACACCTCGTACATGCCCTCCGGGCCACTGTATTCACGCACCTCGTACATGCCCTCCGGGCCACTATATTCACGCACCTCGTACATGCCCTCCGGGCCACTATATTCACGCACCTCGTACATGCCCTCCGGGCCACTATATTCACGCATGTCGTACATGCCCTCCGGGCCACTATATTCACACATCTCGTACCTCCGGGCCACTATATTCACGCACCTCGTACATGCCCTCCGGGCCACTATATTCACGCACCTCGTACATGCCCTCCGGGCCACTATATTCACGCATGTCGTACATGCCCTCTGGGCCACTATATTGACGCACCTCGTACATGCCCTCTGGGCCACTATATTCACACATCTCGTACCTCCGGGCCATTATATTCACACATCTCGTACCTCCGGGCCACTATATTCACGCACCTCGTACATGCCCTCCGGGCCACTATATTCACGCACCTCGTACATGCCCTCCAGGCCACTATATTCACACACCTCGTACATGCCCTTCAGGCCACTATATTCACACACCTCGTACATGTCCTCCAGGCCACTATATTCACACACCTCGTACATGTCCTTCAGGCCACTATATTCACACACCTCGTACATGCCCTCCAGGCCACTATATTCACACACCTCGTACATGCCCTCCGGGCCATTATATTAACACACCTCGTACATGCCCTCCGGGCCACTGTATTCACGCACCTCGTACATGCCCTCCGGGCCACTATATTCACGCACCTCGTACATGCCCTCCGGGCCACTATATTCACGCATGTCGTACATGCCCTCCGGGCCACTATATTCACGCACCTCGTACATGCCCTCCGGGCCACTATATTCACGCACCTCGTACATGCCCTCCGGGCCACTATATTCACGCACCTCGTACATGCCCTCCGGGCCACTATATTCACGCACCTCGTACATGCCCTCCGGGCCACTATATTCACGCACCTCGTACATGCCCTCTGGGCCACTATATTCACGTATGTCGTACATGTCCTCCAGGCCACTATATTCACGCACCTCGTACATGCCCTCCGGGCCACTATATTCACGCACCTCGTACATGCCCTCTGGGCCACTATATTCACGCATGTCGTACATGTCCTCAAGGCCACTATATTCACGCACCTCGTACATGCCCTCCGGGCCACTATATTCACGCATGTCGTACATGCCCTCCGGGCCACTATATTCACGCACCTCGTACATGCCCTCCGGGCCACTATATTCACGCACCTCGTACATGCCCTCCGGGCCACTATATTCACGCACCTCGTACATGCCCTCCGGGCCACTATATTCACGCACCTCGTACATGCCCTCCGGGCCACTATATTCACGCACCTCGTACATGCCCTCCGGGCCACTATATTCACGCACCTCGTACATGTCCTCCAGGCCACTATATTCACGCACCTCGTACATGCCCTCCGGGCCACTATATTCACGCACCTCGTACATGCCCTCCAGGCCACTATATTCACACACCTCGTACATGCCCTCCAGGCCACTATATTCACACACCTCGTACATGCCCTCCGGGCCACTATATTCACACACCTCGTACATGCCCTCCGGGCCACTATATTCACGCACCTCGTACATGCCCTCCGGGCCACTATATTCACGCACCTCGTACATGCCCTCCAGGCCACTATATTCACGCACCTCGTACATGCCCTCCGGGCCACTATATTCACACATCTCGTACATGCCCTCCAGGCCACTATATTCACACACCTCGTACATGCCCTCAAGGCCACTATATTCACACACCTCGTACATGCCCTCCGGGCCACTATATTCACACACCTCGTACATGTCCTTCAGGCCACTATATTCACACACCTCGTACATGCCCTCCGGGCCACTATATTCACACACCTCGTACATGCCCTCCAGGCCACTATATTCACACACCTCGTACATGCCCTCCGGGCCACTGTATTCACGCACCTCGTACATGCCCTCCGGGCCACTATATTCACACACCTCGTACATGTCCTTCAGGCCACTATAGTCACACACCTCGTACATGCCCTCCAAGCCACTATATTCACACACCTCATACATGCAATCCAGGCCACTATATTCACACATCTCGTACATGCCCTCCGGGCCACTATATTCACACACCTCGTACATGTCCTTCAGGCCACTATATTCACACACCTCGTACATGCCCTCCAGGCCACTATATTCACGCACCTTGTACATGCCCTCCGGACCACTATATTCACACACCTCGTACATACCCTCCGGGCCACTATATTCACACATCTCGTACCTCCGGGCCACTATATTCACACATCTCGTACATGCCCTCCGGGCCACTATATTCACACATCTCGTACATGCCCTCCGGGCCACTATATTCACACATCTCGTACATGCCCTCCGGGCCACTATATTCACACACCTCGTACATGTCCTTCAGGCCACTATATTCACACACCTCGTACATGCCCTCTGGGCCACTATATTCGCACACCTCGTACATGCCCTCCGGGCCACTATATTCGCACACCTCGTACATGCCCTCCGGGCCACTATATTCACACATCTCGTACCTCCGGGCCACTATATTCACACACCTCGTACATGTCCTTCAGGCCACTATATTCTCACACCTCGTACATACCCTCCGGGCCACTATATTCACACACCTCGTACATGCCCTCCGGGTCGTCCGTGTTGCCAGTCATCAGGATGAAGAATTCCCGCAGCTCCTCGCTGTCCCGGTTGCCATCACTAGTGCGGTTGAGGCGGGTGAAGTTCCACTGGGCCGGGGCTCCCAGGGGCATAGAGAGGGCGAAGGCGGCCCCGTCGTGCACAGTGTGCCCTGTGATCAGTGGGATGTGGCTCCCGGCTCCCTGCTGCACGCTCACACGTGTGTCCTGGTCAGCAATTAGGATTTTCTGTTCTATCAGAGCTCAATTTGGGTTGGTACATGTCCGAGATTTAGGAAATTGAGTGGCACTTTCGTCACAGTAAACAGTTTGCATTTACTCATGAATTCTGAAACAAATATACGTCATACATTGTTCATACATTGTTCAAGATTTTGAGTTTCACCTGGACTACGAAATCACCGTCGATGACTGGCATGAAGTTTGGTATTCTGGACTCGTTGCCCAAGATGGAAAACAGACTTAGTGTGTCGAGCGTCTTGGCATCTTTCCCCATCAGACAATCTCGAATTTCTTGCGAGTCCGTCGTGTTGCAGAAAAACAAGTCAGCCACATGTTGTGTTGATCTACAAGTTTCAGACCGAAATGAATGTTGAATAAAGATGTCACAGAGGAAATAACGACTTGGGGGGGGGGGGGGGCTGACAGAGGAAATAACGACTTGGGGGGGGGGGGGCGATTATTAGGAGTCGAAGCAGTTTACCGCATCGGATCTTCGTTGAATGACGTCACGCCTGTGCCGCTGCCACTGATGGCAATCGCTTTCTGGAAGAGGTTGTTGGTTTGGGAAGATATTACACTGTGCATGGTCATGCCCGCCCCGGCCGAGTGACCAAAGACCGTGATGTTGCCGGGGTTGCCCCCGAAGGCTGCTATGTTCTCGATGGTCCACTCCAGCCCGGCCTTCCCATCCCACAGGCCGTAGTTCCCTGGAGCTACACTGTCTCCTGAAATCACGTAGACGTCTTCTGATTATTTTGCTTGTGTTCAGACAAAGAACAAATAAATTTCATGATGTAAACTGCTCAGTCCAATAAAGCGAAATGTTGTGGAAGTCAAAATAATACTCCCGCGTGGAACTGAAGTCACTATATGCCCACCATAACTCATTCAAGTCAGTACTCTGGTAGTAGATTAAGTTCATGTTCACGTTGATGAACCGCACCAACCTGTTGAGAGGAAGCCCATGACACTGGTCCTGTACGTGGTGGTGACCACGATGACGTTCGTGTCGGTGGCCAGCTCCTGACCCGGGTACATCTCCGTGGTCCCCAGCAGGTACGCTCCGCCATAGAAGTAAAACATCACAGGCAAACTTTTCGTCCTGAAAAGTGTAAATTAGCCAATTAGAAGAGAATCCTTTTGCATAAGGAGAGTGACAGAAACAGTACAAAAATATAGAATTAGCGTTGCATGATGTATAGATCCCCTTGTGAATCAACTTCGGCTAAACTGTTGTGCACTTCACTATATCTAAATGAAGATTCCCCACAGTAAAGAAAAATGGCACCCACAGAGCGTCATCCACGCTGACTGGGACGTAGACGTTCAAGTAGAGACAGTCCTCGCTGTCAACGTCCCCCATCCCTAGGAACCTGTAGGCCGAGGTCGGGAACTGGATACAGTGCGGAGCGAACTCCGTGGCATTCCGGATCCCTTCCCATGATTCCTCGGGGCGCTGTGCCGGCTGCCACCGGAGATTACCGACCGGCGGCCGAGCGAACGGCACACCCAGAAACGCGTCGTACGTCCGATCTATAATTATACATAAAATGTGATAATGTTAGATTAAATTGATAATGTCTTCATTGATATTCAAGCTTGTGTAGTTGAAGCCTACCCTAGGACATCCCCACCCTCACAGTTGTAATATTATCCTTTGACAATGAATGAATGAATGAATGAATGAATGAATGAATGAATGACTTTATTTCCTAATTTCAACAGCACATTGTTACACAAATGTTATTATACATAAATCAGAGAAAAATTGGGCAGACCAAAATAGTTCAAAATTGTACTGTCTTCCTTCTGGCCTGTTATGTGTAGACATAAATTTACTACATAAAACATTTACTGATTATATCTCACAATGATACTATTAAATAATACTATAATAATACTATAAACTATTTCACAAAATTGTTACTCAAAACCATATGGAAAATATTAATTCGGCTGATTAAATCCTATGTAATGAAATTGACATTTTATATTTTAGAAAAATGAATTTGGAACTGTAGATACATTATTGCAAAGTTAACACTAGATGGGAAAAGTGTACTCTGTCGATGATCTTACCGAATCTATCAAAAGCCGAGAAGCCCTGGAGCATTCCAGAGGAGACAGTGACGATAGGGCCCTCATCCTGACACAAGACAACTGTCACTGTCACCAGACTCAAACATACACACAAAACCCACTCTAGTCTCATCTCGGAAACAGGCTCGCACACTTTGCAATGCAAATCACACTTTCTGAACTAGTTTCGAAGAAGTAGCGATAACGGTTTTGTGATGAAAGATAATATGGCCTCCTGTTTGAGAGATGTAATTAATACATTCACTGTATGTACAAGGCCGTTTATGTGAGAGGCAAAGCAGATGGTGGAATGCAGTGCAAGATACTAAATTGTATGTGTTCTCAATGTGGTGTGATTCACCTTTTTAGCTCACCGTTGTGATCAGGAAAGTGTAACTATCAGCCGTACTCTTCCAAGCTTGCCCCGCAAACCTCCTGTAGACTCACGCATACTTTGTTTAAAATCAATATTATCCCTGCCAACATTAATAACTGAGGATTTCGTAATCAACGTGATTCAACAAAGAGCGTGAAATATTCACAATTCCCGCTGGTGCGCAAATGACTTACCCCATTGTAGATTAGGCCTACTGCATGTAATGTACTTGGCGGTGCGCGGAGGTTGACACGCTATGACTATGTCTGCCATGTTCACACAAATCACAAATGTGCCTGATACCAAATTATCATCATGTTGTCAACAAAGACCCCACTACAGACATCAGCGATCTTAACACATATAGGCCTGCAGATTTGGCCGCAGATCTTGCAGTTTCTTAGGATGCCCTAATTGCAGCGTTTGGGTTCCACATAATGGTATGTAAGGATTTTTCTTGTTTACACCGATTTTTGACGATATTCTCGCGATGCTGAATGTTATCGTTCTATGAATTGGCATACTTCACCTGGACGGCAAACGGCAATTCTCTACCGAATTTCAGACTTCTATCGCAAAATATTGAAGAAGTTGGCTATCTACACCAATGTTGAATTTCAGGTCTCGAGAATCTGAGCATATTCGAGGATTTGGTCCTGTTTACATCCACCAGGATTCGAATTATTATTGTTGTTTCGGACCAGAATACACATTGGAATGTATTTCACATGGACAAGTCGATTTCGGAAGATTACACTGCTACAACAGCATCCAAATGCACAAAAACAGATGAGGACCCAGAAATTCAATGATGGGCTGAATTTAACATTGAGGTAGATTGCCAACTTTTTCAATATTAGCGATAGAAGTCTGAAATTCGGTAGGAATTTGCCGTTTGACTGATGATATTCTAGGTAACTTTTGTGCACATAAGAGGCTAAATTGAGCAATGGAATGCCTAACCAAAAGAGACTGTATATAGTGCTATATACATGTACGTTCTTTGAGATTGCATACTCTCAGGCACACATATGTTGTTCCTGCGTCTGTACGGGCAAATGTGTGTTTGCATCATGATTACCTCACGAAAACGTGATGACGTCTTGAAACAGGAATCACACGGAATACCGAATATTGTTTTTGATGAATATCATGCTGAGTTCGGAGTAGATGATGAGTGTAGATATCAGGGGTCATGCAAATATTTTATATTTGAATTGAATTCGTTTATTATAAAGTCACATACACATCATAACATAGTCATAATACAATAGCATACATATTGTGTCCAGCCCTTGGAGGGCTTATAAGTGACTCTGAGCAATAACAGTGAACATGAGGACAGAAACAACAACATTATGTTGGGGTCTTATATACCAATGATTTCCTTTCACATCAAAGGTTATTTATAAAATGCATAGTATATTTCCATTGTGTTGTCATTAGATAAACTAGTTTGTCAACAGTGTTAAAGTTTAGAAAATCATCACATTCTTCAAGACAATTTTTTATAAAACTATTTCTAATTTCCTTATAGGCATTACACTCAAACAAAAAATGCATTTCATCCTCGATTTCATTGTTATTACAAATTTTACATAATCGTTCTTCTGGTAGTAATTTTCTAAATTGGCCTGTATCTGGTTCTTTAACATTGACATATCTACCCGTTTCTATATGGAGTGGCAAGATGCCACTTCGGAATTGTGCAAAGACTGAGCGAGCATGCTTATTCAAATTTCTTAATACATAAAGTTCTACAGTAAATTCTTGCTTAAACAGTGCATATGTTCTAAGTTTAGGTTTCAACATAACTTTTTGTTTCCATTCTATACACATTTGTTCCTTACATTTCTCTTCCACTGTTTTTATATGAAATACAGTTCGATTTACAAAACATTCATACAATCCGAGACTCTGTGCAATTCCGCGAACATCTTTACACCAATTACTAACATTGAGGTTCAGACTCCATAAAAATATTCTCTTGGTCAGCCTATTATCATCCATTTTAATCAATCGGTTCCAGTAATTTAAGATTATAATATATCGTCTATATTTCAAGGACAGCCATCCCATATCCCCTTGAATTGCACAAATAGGGGCAAATCGATGAACACCTAGAAAAAATCTCATTGCTCTATTCATAATCTTTTCACATTTTTGAAAATCTCCAAATCCCCATATTTCAGCACCATAATGTAATACTGGAAGTACAATTGTATCGAAAAGTTTGGTGAATGTACGGTATCCAACATCTTTGAGACATTTAAATTTAGATATAACGCCACCCAAAGCTCTGCCTGCAGAGTCAGTTAAGGTCTCAGTACAAATATCAAACTTAAGTTTGTTATCTAGAAATACACCTAAATACTTATAATTGGTAACAGTTTCAAGTTCATTGCCAGCATACATAAATATCCTATTACAACCAGATTTATACTTTGGAACAAATTGCACTATTTTGGACTTTTCCACATTCAGACACAATCTCCATTGCTTATTCCATTCATACAAGGTATCTAAAGTAAATTGTAAATCAGTCTCATTCTCAGCTAGTATTGCCACATCATCAGCATACAATAACAGACTTACATTCTCACACCCAAATCGTATACCTCTATTGAAACTTTTAATGTAGATTGCCAGATTGTTGATAAAAAGACCGAATAAGGTTGGTGACAAATTATCACCCTGCTTAACACCACACGTTACGTCGAACCAATCTGTATAACAATGATTAATTTTCACACAGGATTTTGTGTTCTTATACATACTTTTTATCAGATTGTACAAATGTCCATCAATGTGATAGCTTAACAACATATAACACATCAAATACCTATCAACTGAATCAAATGCTTTTTTAAAGTCAATAAATGCCACAAACGTAGATCTACCAATACCCTGTCTATATCTAATAATACTTGTCAAATTAAACAAATGGTCTTGACATGATCTCCCTTTTCTAAAGCCATTTTGCTCATCAACCATGAGATTCAATGTTTCGTAATGGTAACAAAGTCTATTGATAAGAACACTTGACATTAGTTTTGCCATACAACATAAAATAGAAATGCCTCTATAGTTCATCGGGATGGTTGGATCCTTATCCACTCCTTTTGGTATTGGGCTAATAATTGCATTTGACCAGATCCCGGGTAAAATATTATATTCAAACATCAAATTGAACAGATTACACAACAGATCTTTCATGCTTTCTCTTCTCAAGATTTCATTTGGAATATTATCAACACCCGTTGCTTTTTTATCTTTCAGCTTAGACAGAGCTTTGGTCAATTCATCAATCGTTATGGTACAGTTCATATAATCATTTTCCACACCGCATGAATAATACATATCATATTCAACCATTTCCAAATTCGATATTGCCATCTTATAAAATTCCTCATCATATTCAATATCTACATTCGATGCAGGATTGTACAGCAGCATAAAATCATTTTTCCACTTACTCTTTACTACATCAAAGTCACAAACAGTTTCATTGTCAAGCGTTACTTTCGAGGGAATTGTACATTCTTTCCTTGGTCCCAGTCTTTTAATATATCTCCAAAATTCAGTAGGATTTTTTGAGCAAATATTTTCAATATGGTTAACAGTTTGACGGCTATGTGTTCGTTTTCGTTTACGTAGTTCATGATCAAATTTTTTTCTCGCTTCCTTAAAACATAAACGTAAATAGGTTTTCACATTTCTAGAACCCTTATACTTCACAAACTTTTTTTCACAGGCACGCATTTGACGCCATAGCAATGATAGATCCTCACACCAGTATGGTTTTGAAAAATTTGCATTTTTACTCTGTGTCACAACTTTGGTCTTTGAAACCTTGAATTTACACATTTCTTCATATATTTTAGTACACATAGATTCATATAGACAATCAATATTGGCCTGAGTAGGTATCATATGATCAAGTTCATCAATTAAGACATTGACATTTGTTTTCCAAAACTCATTATTCATGAACTCATCTGAACACCCGTCAAATACAAACTTGTTAACGGTAACATTAGTTTGTGGACAAGTATGACTTTTACCCTGTCATTTAACTTTTATAAGTTCTGAATAATGGGATACATTATCAAGTTACAAATTAATTGTACATTTGTCTATGTATACTTTGATATATGATTCTAACTTGTTCACATCGTTTTTGCTGATATTTTTTTGATGCTAAATAGTATCGTATTATACCTTGACACACTTTACCTGGAAGTCAAAAGGCAAAACTTCTGTCACAAAAATTGAACAAGTTGGCAATCTACATCAGTGTCAAATTTGAGCTTAAAATGAGATCTCGAGAATCGTCTTTGATGATTTTGTCCTGCTTACGTCAATCAGGATTTGAAGTAATATTGTAAGTTTGAACCAGACGGGGTGTATCCTACACATGCAAGTTGATTTGCGAAAGATTTCACATTTGCACTGCTACGAAAGCGATCAAATGCAGAAAATCATGTGCTGGCCCAGAAATTCTAGGCTAATATAAATAATATAAATTAAACATAGCGTAGATTGACAACTTTATCAATTCTTGCGATAGAAATCTGACGAGGCTAATATAAATTAAACATAGCGTAGATTGACAACTTTATCAATTCTTGCGATAGAAATCTGAAGTTCGTTAGCAATTTTTCCCATTTGACTCCCAGATGAAGAATACCAAGTTATAATATGATATCATTTAGCATCGCAATAATATCGGCCAAAAAAGGTGTAAATGAGTTAGAAAAATCAGCGTATAGATTTGACTTGTCATATAGGGATTTTTTGGACTTGACGTATATATACACATTGTGGCGATTTTGCCCAAAGATCGCGGCAGGAGTCTTTGCAAAACACTAGCAAGTATTACGGCCTGTTTTTAGACCGTTCGAGTTTGGAGCGTGCGCTGCCTAGCAACGCACTGCACTTGATCGCGCCCAGTAAACTATAACAATGGTTTGACCTAGTCTCTCCCCCCGCCTCTTGGCTCGATATATACGCGAGCATTTTGCTTGGTCTGTGAGATTGTCCCAAAGCAAGCCGAGAGGCAGGACGAGAGGCTCGCCATGAGCTTTACGTCCCTGTGTCTTGGGTAAGGCCCTCGCGGGCCCTGGGGACGATTTCCATTGGGGGCCCGGGCTGGGGTAGAGACAGTTGCTGACTCGGGGGCGCAAGCCCTGTGGATCGCCAGTTCTCTTCTCCACCCGGGGTGGTGTGACACAGGCTCTTGCAGACCGTCGGGCTGGCTCAGAGTTCCATCTCTGTGACAGTGCCTTCGGCGAGGCCGGCCAGCAACATGCCCACGTGTACGGGTTCCGTGGTGCCGCTCCCATGGCATCTCGGGCTCTACACACGGCTACATTACCATAACTATGTAATATGTATGTTGTAGTTAAGGAGTTGGTGAGATGCATGTGTTATGTCGTAGTGTATGACGGCCGGACTCGTTTCGGGCTGACTGTACCTGGTTGAAGTATTCCGTAGAGTAGTGCCGGACGCCCTGTAGCGGGCGCCCGCCGAACTTTACACACATTTTCAAAATGACTTTTAACTGTCAATCAGGCAAGCCTGAAACCAATCAATTTTCATCAGAGTTGATCAGCGCTGACCAGTAGGGTGACCGAAACACTAACTTTGCTATGCATGAATCATTTCTCCCGAAGAAGGCGTGAAATGCAAGTCGGGTCTTTTTTTAACGATACCCTTTTCATCACCCCTTTCGTCGCCGATACCCCTTTCATCACAAAGTGCCCTACCACAGTGAATGTCTGAAAACATTTGTCATTACAAGACCAAAACCTCTTGTTGTATTGGTGGGTATTGGTGCTCAGCCGGTGTCACATTCAGCCGGTGTCACTGCTGGCGGACATTAAATCTGTCACCGAGGATACAATTAAATCAGTAGCCTTTTGGCTTGTGATTAGGTTCCTATGTATTTGTCATACATCTATCCCATGGGGTCTGTTTCGGATTTCTAAATTATTCTCAGCAGACTACAGGGCGGTTGTATACAAATTACATCAGATGTACAGTAGAAACAACTACATTTCACACACTGTCTGTCCCTGATTACGCCAGTCTATCGTTGGATATACTATTTGGTCGGGCTTTGTTTCTATTCCAAAATGTTGTATTTTACATTGGTTATTGATATCATCAAAATCTGGTTGTAATAGTGGTGATAGATTGATATTTAATTTCATACCACTGAGCCGGTCAAAAACTCGTCTGTCTACAATTTTATCTTTAAAGTTTACGGTCGAATCTTTCTGAAATTTTGCACAAAAATGCCCAAAAATATTTTGAGAAGGACTTATTTTTTCCATTTTTCCCATTTTCACAATTTTTTCAAAATTTTTGACGAAAAACAGCCACTTTTGGACTTTGACGGTCGTTTTCTCAAAATCTGTTCAGTAACTGTGTTTTCATTGTTGCATAACACTCCTCATATGTACCCCTGTGACATGTATAAGTTTCGTTGCCCTCGAATCGCTCGAAGTGGGCCGTTTTGGGCCCAAACGGGACTTTCCCATGTTAAATTCTCCTATGTTTTATAATGGGGGCACATTTGTCCAAATATCTCACTTAATATTGAGATTAGAGATTATGAATCCATAGTGAACATATAGTAAATGATATACATGTATGCTGAATATTTTGGTGACTTTAAATTTGACATTCGACCTCATTTTCAAGGTCACATGATAAAATCACCAATATTTCGCTAATTAAATAGACTTTACAGGTTAGGAATCAATTGGGAACATATAGGAAAATTATATATTCTGAATATTATCGTGACCTTGAATTTGACCTTTGACCTAATTTTCAAGGTCACAGGACAAAAAGGTTAATAGTTCGCTTATTATCGATTTGACAGCTTAGGAATCAATTATGAACATATAGGAAATGATATATACAGATAATTCTGGTGACCTTGAATTTGACCTTTGACCTAAATTTCAATGTCACAGGACAAAATTACTGATATCACGCTCATTATCGACTTTAAAGCTTAGGAATCAATTGTGAACATATAGAAAATGATAAATGATGAAGACTGCCATGATCTTGAATTCAACCTTTGACCTCATTTTCAAGGTCGAAGGACAAAATGGCTGATGTCTTGCTTCTCTATTGACTTTATAGCTTGGGAACCAATTGTGGACATATAGAAAATGATGTACACTGATGTACACTGAATATTATGATGACTTTGAATTTGACCTTGACCTTATGTTCAAGGTCAGAGCACAAAATGGCTAATATCTCGCTTATTATCGACTTCACAGCTTAAGAATCCAGAGTGATCATACAGTAAATGATATATGCTGAATATTTTGGTGACCTTAAAATTGACCTTTGACCTCATTTTCAAGGTCACATGACAAAATGGCTAATATCTCGCTCATTATCGATTTTACAGCTTAGGAATCAAATGCTAAGTTAGAGGAAATGATATATGCTGAATATTTTGGTGACCTTAAAATTGACCTTTGACCTCATTTTCAAGGTCACATGACAAAATGGCTAATATCTCGCTCATTATCGATTTTACAGCTTAGGAATCAAATGCTAAGTTAGAGGAAATGATATATGCTGAATATTCTTGTGACCTTGAATTGACCAATGACCTTATTTTCGAGGTCAAGGGATAAAAGACTAATATCTAAACTATGTATTGTCCAGTAACTTTTCTTAGCTCTAAGGAAGCCCTAAGAAAACGGCCAATTTCGAGTTTTGACGGTCGTTTTCTCCAAATCTGTCCAGTAACTGTTTCTTATTGATGCATAAGATTCCTAATATGTATCCCTGTCATGCGTATAAGTTTCGTTGCCCTTAAATCGCTCGAAGTGGGCCATTTTGACCCAAATCGGACTTTCCCATGTTAAATTCCTATGATTATAATGAGGCAAATTATTGCTAATATCTCAGTTAATATTAAAAATCAGGAATCAATTGGGAACATATAGAAAATGATATATGCTGAGTATTCTGGTGATCTTGAATTTGACCTTTGACTTCATTCCCAGGATTGGAGAACAAAATGGCAAATATCTCGCTTATCATCAATTTTAGAGATTAGAAATCAATTGCGGATCTCATTACCTCAAACTTGACCTTTGACCTTACTTTCAAGGTCAGATTACAAAATGGCTAATATCTCGCTTATTATCGACTTTACAGCTTAGAAATCAAATGTGCACATATGAGAAATGATATATGCTGGATATTCTGGTGACCTTGAATTTGATCATTGACTTCATTTTCCAGGTCAAATAACAAAATGGCTTATATCTCGCTTTTTATAGATATACATATAGAAATTGATATATGTTGGATATTCTCGTGACCTTGAGTTTGACCAGTGACCTTATTTTTAGTGTCACGTGACAAAATAGCTAATATCTAAAATATAAAACCTCTATAGTCCGGTGGCGTGTTATGTCATTTTTATCGACTTTACAGTTTTGGAATCAATTGTGAACATGTAGATAATGATATATGCTCAATATTCTCATGCCCTTAACTTGACCTTATTTTCAAGGTCAGAGCTAAAAATGGTAATATCTCTCTTACTTTCGACTTTACAGCTTAGGAATCAATTGTGGACATATAGAAATTGATATATGTTGAATATTCTCGTGACCTTGAATTTGACCAGTGACCTTATTTTTAGTGTCACGTGACAAAATAGCCAATATCTAAAATATAAAACCTCTATAGTCCGTTAACCTTCCTTAGTCATTGGGCTAATTTGACACTTTACAGGTGGCATGTTATGTCATTCTTGTGGAGAATAGGAAAAAAAATGTAACTAAACATTTTCTGGGGAAAAAATTGCCTTTCGGTCGGAAATGGCCATCATTTTGAAGAAAAAAATGCGAAAATAAATAAAATAAAAGTACATTCCTCTTGAAATATTTTTTCGTATTTTGTGTGGAATTCCAGGAAGATATGTCTGTGAACTTTAAAGCTCAAAACGTGGACGACGATGAAGGACTGACGGACAGAAGGGTGAACGGACGGACCTTACGGGCTATCTCAATGTTAAATTTCCTATCTTACCCCCCCCCCCCCCCCGTAAAACTGAACTTTTGGCCTGAACCATGGTTGGGGCTATTTTCAGCTGTTTCCCCCCCCCCCCCAAAACCTCCCCCCTAAACCCTCTGTGTTTACACAACGTCATGACAATAGCTGATTGGACCAGAGATATGTTATTATGTACCTTCGTGATGTGTATGAGTTTCGTTGCCTTTGAGCCGGTCTGGCGTGACGGCCATTTTCATTTTGGGATAGGTCGGTGAGAAATTTTGTATTGGTTGAAAATCTGTTTTGAGCCATCTAATTTCCATCAAAACAATTGTTTTGGTCATTGAAACAATTTTAGGCTTTCATCCACCTTTTCCTTCATAAATAGGAGATGTTGGAGATAAACTGCTAAAATGCTTCAAGATAGATTGTAAAAATTCGCACATTCAAGTGGGAAATCATATATATATATGGCGGTTCCGGTGGTGTATTTGAATTTGACCTTCAGTGGCCATGAGAAGTCAGAACGGCAATTTTGGTAGAACAAAACACATAACATTACACATAACATTTCACTCTCCTTTCTCAGCCTTTGTATTGATACCCTGTAAGTCGACTAACTCCCTAGACTGTAAATCGATCGACCACAGGTCGACGGTGATAATAATTGCATCAGTCATACTTTGTAATCAGCAAATCGACAACATCTACATCCCCACCCCCTCCCCAGCCCCCCGAGCCCTCTACCCTCGAGTCGACTGTCAAACGTGTCTCACCTAACCTCAATCTGGTGATGTGTGTGGTGGAGAAAATACTTGGGAATATGTAATGATATATGTGTAGGCCCTACAAACGTTTGTTCCTTATGCAACACGATGTTATCTTAACTTGAAACGTTTGCTTATTATATCATTCATTTGTCAACGGTGCACTAATCATTGATCCTCTCATTGGTAGGATAATCGATGTCAGTGGAAGGTATATAATTACAGTAAATGTATATATGATAACTGATGGATTTACGTCTCGAAGTAGCACGGTTCCGACAAACGAGTTGAGTGTCATCGATCTGCAGCACCCAGTGAACACTACTGATCCGTACAGAAAATCTGAACCTTTTGTTATCTGAACTCCGTCGCCAAAGACAATAATAAAAGGACGCTGTTGATTTTTTTACTTATTTTTATGGACTGAGCCTCACTGTAGTCATAGATGCAAGCAAACAAATACGTTGAGACCCATTCATGTGAGCTATTGCTTGTTTGGGGATCGTTAAATAAAGATTATATATGTATATAAATACAATTTATACAAACAACATTCACAGAGCAGGAGAAGTAGAAAACCTCGCTTCGCCATATGTATATTTAGTTGATTTCTAGTGTTGTTCTGGTTGTATTTTATTTCTTGATATCGAAATATTCATCCAACCCTTGTGCAGTATGTATTTGTTCAATACCTTGGATATTTTTAAATAGAGATTCAGAAGATCTCTCATTGGGTGTCTTTAAGTCCTAGGCTATCAAGGTTAAAACTAGGATGTTGTCAATATGCCCGAGGACGTGACTGCCTAAGAAATATTTGGCAATGGCGATTCGTCTTCGATTATATGAATTTTACATGACAAGATTACGGTGCAAGGAATCAATAGTGAAACAAAAGTATTTTCTCTGAATATGTCGATGTGATGTGAAATATGCTGTATTGTGAGCCAGTGCTACATCTACCATTTTCAATGGAACGATCTGACTGCATCTCAAATTCTTTTGATATTTTGGGGAAGTTCGAGGCGAAGTGAAAACAGGAAGACCCAACCCGCGAGAAACGGTGCCTCTGACATGCATCTGTATCTTTAATGGTAGTTTTGATGGCTCCATGATTAATTGATCCACTGAGGTTTACGTTTGGTTTCTTGATATCCATCAACCTATATATAAAAACGCATCTTGTTTTTGGGTAAATTCCAGGTCAAGAGAATATTCAGCATATATAATATTAAGCATATAGCATGTCCACAGTTGCTTGCTAAGCTGTAAATTCAATAATCAGAGAGATATTAGCAATTTGGTCCTGTGACATTGAAAATGAAGGCAAAGGTCAAATTCAAGGTCATCAGAATATTTGGCGTATGATATTTCGCATATGTACTTCATTGATTCCCACACTATGAAGTCAATAAGTGAGATATTAGTCATTTTGTCCTGTCACCTTGAAAATCATGTCAAATTAAACATCAAAATAAGGTAATTGGTCAAGTCAAGGTCACGACTTCAGCATATATCATTTAGAATTTGACCACAATTGATTCCTAAGCTGTAAAGCTCATAATAATAAGTGAGATATTAGCCGTTTGTGATCTGACCTTGAAAATGAGGTCACAAATCAAGTTCAAGGACATGAGAATATTCAGCATATATCATTTCCTCTTCGCAGTTGATTCCTAAGCTGTGAAGTCGATAATAAGAGAGATATTTTCCATTTTGATATTTGACCTAGAAAATGAGGGTAAGGGTAAAATTCAAGGTCACCAAAACATTCAGCATATATCATTTACTATATTTTCACTATCGAATCCTGAGCTGTAAAGTTGATAATAAGCGAAATAATAACCATTTTGTGCTCTGACCTTGAAAATAAATTCAAGGTCAAATTCAAGGTCATCAAAATATTCAATGTATATTATATTCTATATGTCCACAATTGGTCCCCAAAATATAAAGTCAATAGAGGAGCAAGATATTAGCCATTTTGTCCTTTGATCTTGAAAATGAGGTCAAAGGTCGAATTCAAGGTCAAGGCAATATTCAGCATATATCATTTTCTATATGTTCACAAATTGATTCCTCAGCAGTAATATCGATAATAAAGGAGATATTAGCCGCCAAATTCCAAAATCAGGCATTTTTTGTCGAAAATGGCCGCCATTTTGAAAAAAATGCGAAAATAAAATACTAACAAAAAAATACCTGCTCCTTGGATTATTTTTAAGCATTTTTGTGCAAATTGTCAGAAAAATTCGCCCGTAAACAAAAAAGATAAAAATGTGGACGCCGACGGACGCAACGCCATGCCAATAGGTTATTGGACCATAAGTCCGGTAACCCAAAAAAGGTAATCTATCGGCCGTGTTTACTGATGCTGTGACATTGGTATCAGATCGTGTAATCGTTTTTGATAATCGCATGGACTGTACCGAATCTTGCGAATTTCTGAAACATACTATTGTATTGCTGGTCTTAGTTATGACATAAAATATGGAATCTCAAAGCAGAACCGTGAACAAACTTTATTTGGCACTTTAGCACTCGCTAAATTTTGTCCCCTTACTTCTAATTATTATACTTCTGAAATGGAATTCTAAACTCTGACTAATACCTCGGGGCATGTCTCGACGTCATTGTTGCTGTCGGGTTTAGAATCCCAAAACGTTTGTTCCGACGTCATGACCATGGCGACTTTCGGCAAGCGGTGTATTTTGTTTGAAGTGATTGAACAAGCTGGGGTAATAACCCCACTATTTAATAGTCTTCCACACACTGAAAACCTTATAGGTCATTGTTATAGACGGAAGTCGGACTAAAGCCTCCTGTGTGACTATTAAATTCCAGACACATGTCAATCCCTAACTTCCACGTCAGAGTGCACATGTCTAATGCTGTTAACTAAACTCCAATACCACCGACTAACGTTTGACATAACGTGTTTGTGATCAATCCGACGAGATTGCCATTGACAACAGTGTCGCTTCTGGTTAGACAACATCGAGCAAATTGCTTTGCCTAATTAGAATCCTGCGTCAAATGCTTCGATCCCATTGATCCAGCATAATAAAGTATGCTATATGCAGTCTTCCATGAGGACGACTTCCGTCTAGATTGTTTAGACAAGATAGATTGTACATATCAATTGTGACATCTGATGATCTGGTCCATTGATTCAAACATAAGTAGTAACAGAGTTGCCATTTACCATTACAGAAAGGAGGAAAGAAATGACAAAAGCCAAGAGTTTATTCTACAGGGCGACCTGCTGGGTACGAATGATTAAGTAACCATACTCGACATTATTCACTCTCAACAAATAATTATCATTCACCATACTTCTCAATGCACCGAACGCTCGACCAAAAACCAACTTATGTCCCTAGAGGGGGACATTCTTTCGGGTCGGTTCCCGTGATGCGTGAGGTGGGCGCCCTGGAACGGCGTCCGATCGATAATTTCAACAGTCGTCGACATAAATATATATTCATAAAAATTGATAGACAGCTAGAATATGGAAATAGGAAGGCCTTTTTTATATTTTCAGCTAACATGCCTAATCAAGATGGCCGCTGCAACGATTTCACACTTTTGATGTATTGGCACCCTGTCTGATCGGCAACTTGGAAACTTTTTGACATATCGTCGCCACACTTGATACGCCGTAGAATATGGCAGTATGGAGGCCGGTTTTTTTAACAATTTGCATCAACAAGATGGTCGCCTAAGTGATTTCCTCATCTCTCCTTCTTGCCATTTATGATCATGTTCTATGCACTTAATATATCAGCACCTATAATGATGTTGGTGCACTGGGGGACACCAATTTCGGATGCGGGTGACCGACTGCGTCTAGTTTTCTTCAGGATGGTAGTCGGGATTGTTGATATCAACTGGGTTGTCTCATAATACATCCATTGCACCTTTGCAATTCGGTATTATCGCCCCATTGTTTTTCCCCTTCAGCCTTGATATTGCTCAGAGATCACTTTCTACTCATGTCAGCAACTTAACGAAATTGACTCACCAGGCGCTTAGCTCACTTTTGGGAAAACGTTTGTTATTCCTCTCAGTCTTCTATATCTAATAAGGCTTAAAAGGCGAGAACACAAACTCAATTAGGGTCTCGTTATAGACGAATTAAATATGGTATTCATTCAGTGGGTGAGTAGTATTAGCAGAGTAAGGTGCGCTACTTGGGCCAGCAAAGTCAAGGCCATAGGGGGAAACAATAGGGCGATAATACCGAATTTCCAATAGTGCAATGAGTGCATATTTGTGTTCTCGCCTTTTAAATGTGCTGGGAATTTATTTTGATCTAAAAAAAAGCATTTGACACAGTTGATCATGGTATTCTTAAAAATAAACTATCATATTATGGTTTAAGGGGTGAATGCTGTGAATTGTTATCAAGTTATTTGTCTGGTAGGGAACATTTTATGTACGTTAAGGATGCTTATCAGTCAAGATCCATGCCTTATCAGCAGAAATCTGGTCTGTTTTGTTTGGGCTATAACTCTGCAGTTTGGTGATGGATTGCGCTGAAATTTTTTGGCTAAGTTCTGACCATGACTACAAGGCTTGTCCAATGGCCAGATTGAAGACCCAGTCGATATTCATACAGATCCTGAACGTTATACACCGCCAATCAAATGTAACTTACATAGAAAGCTGACAGCGTTTCAGGGTACAGTTTATTGACTGTGGTTATATTACATAGCATAGAACAAAAACCTACTGCCTGTTTTGGGATTAACCTCAACACTTGATGGGAATTTGATGATCACAATAGCATGCCACATATCATCCACATTGAAAATACACTGGGTAAAAGAAATTGATTGTCAGTCACATTAATAACATGTATATATCATTGCCATTGTAAACTCAACCTCAAACTATATCAAGAATTCAGCGAATCAAATAATTTCTAAGAGTAGTATAGAACCAAAATCACAACAACATCTCACACTTGAGTACAACGTTCTGAACAGCTGAGCATTGACGGTATTTGCCATACGAATAATCCGCTGATCTGTACTTAGCGCTTCACTGACCAGCGGCACAAGACATTTTCAGGGGATCGCAATAGATATACACATTTGCACATCAATTTAACATGATTATCAATGGGATACCTAAAGTTTAAGGGTAGGTTATTGATCACGGATATGTGCACTCGCTGCAGTTAAGAAACTACACCATGTAATGCTTCGTGTACGCAACGTAAGTTACATTTTGTCACACAGTGACAATTTGTATAATATTTTGAGAACATATCCTTCTCATAATTTTGCACCACACTGTAGTACTGTTGTATAGCTGTTTGTGGTCTCGCTTGAGTGAAGCATTGGCGGTCGCTGGTGAGTCCCGTATCTGAGAACGGCTGATCATGTGAGCTGGTTTAGGTATTGTGTCGACGGTAAAGTGGCATTTCTTGTTGCTATTTTTAGATATTGTTTAGCTCATGTTTGACGCGGCGCGGGTCAGGCGGTTGATATATAACTTCGGGCATTCAGGTAGTGGGTATGAGATACTATTGGGAGCAGCATGCAGCATTATGGACTGGCTGTGAGACATTGAATATTTTTGCCGTGCATGGGCACGTTGTTTATATTGGAAGATATGTGAAAGTTTGCGTCGATTCGGGACACGCATTATATTGAGAAATTTGAGACATGTGGAATGTGGAAATATTTTGTGCGACCAGTGTGGTCGAGATGTGGGTATTATTTGCTGCTGCTGTGTTTATATTGGAAGTGTGCAGTCTGAAGACGCACTTACGTTGAAATTGTTGTGAACTGAGTGCCTGATGTTTATATCGTCCGACCTGTGACCAGTGGCCGTGAGTACTCCTTTTCATCATTCATTTTCATCATATTTCTCGTATTATATATCTTACTATTTTCACAATTGCTGTCACGGTAAAACCGGTTGCTGAACTGTAATATCGGTCTAGTTATAATTCAGTAATACTGTAGTTCCTTGTGAGTATATTGTTCATAACGTAGATACACGTCTGTTCATTTGGTGCATAAATGGACACATGCTGAGTTCTATAATATACCAGTAGCTAAATAATGTTTCCATTTGATTCCTAGTTTTAACGTATGTCTGTACACGTGACGCTGAGCTGATGTCCAAGTCCTTACCTAGCGTCCAATGTAGTGTGATGTGAGACATCTGTGCTGTCTGGATACCTTACGTCTACGCACGTCTTTCGAGTCCGGATATTTCTCCATGGAATCCACTCCTGGCACTTCGTGGGATCTGCTACGGAACTGCACGTCGTGGGATCTGTAACGTGCTTCGTGGGATAACGCTTGGCCTGGGACCACCGTCTGTGTGTGTGTGTGTGGGAGTGTGTGTGTAGTGCGTGTGTGTATTGTTTTCAAATCTCCAATATATATATTGTAAATCTTTCAAAATTGATATGTGGTTACTGAATTACTGAATTTGCATTGTGTATTGACACAATTGTTGTGTCGGATTTGAACTCTGTATTGACGATTGTAACTATTGAATTGGTGATTAATGTGAATGTACTGGTGTATTGATTAGAACTTGTATCACTTGCTTGAGTATTTGAGAAACTTAAATCGTAATCCATTCCATTTTCACCTGTACTATATCATTCATGTAAATACATCATTATCATTTTATTCCATTGTTGTTGTTGGTTCCTGCATACATAGTTCGGGATCGTACTCCTTGACAACTTGGGGGCTCGTCCGGGAAAATCCAGATCAACTTTATTCCTTTCCAGATTTTCCAGTCGTTTATTGTGTTGCAGGTACACACATGTGCACGGGACTGGGTGCACCAGTTTGATGTGTGATCTAATCATAACCTGAGTTTGAAATAACACTTGTATGGTGTGTATGAACGAGTGAAAGGTCACTGGTCTTAGAGTATTTGATTTCTATGAGTATATGATTTCTATGTGATTATTTCAGGTATATATTATGGTCGTATTTTGATATTTGAGATATTTATCTGTTTGAAGTATGTCTACCAATTTTGACAAATGGATGGCCATCGCAGAGAAGATGGGCTATCAGGGGAAAGAGATGAGAGAGTTTGTTTTAGCACAGCAAGCTGCAGAGAGAGATGAGCGTGCAGCTGAAAGACAAATGGAGAGAGAGGGACAAGAAAGAGAGGAGCAATTGGAGAAAGAGAGGTATGAGAGAGAGAGCTACTCAAGGTAAGGGAAGAAAGAGAGTTTGAAATCAGGAAGCTTGAGTTATCTCATGATGAATCGTCTCTAAATGAATCGGGTAGTACACGTGGCAGTTCAGCCAAAACTCCTAAATTACCTGCATTCCGTGAAAATACTGATGAACTTGATTCTTATCTTGAACGTTTTGAGCGTTATGCCCGAGCACAGTCATGGCCTGTATCAACCTGAGCCACCAACCTGAGTGCCTTGCTATCAGGAAAAGCATTAGAGGTATACGCAAGAATGGATTCTCATGACGCATTAGATTATGATGCTTTGAAACAAGCAATCCTCAACCGATACGACTTGAACGAGGAGGGCTTCAGAAAGAAGTTTCGAGAAGGCCGACCAGAGATAGGTGAAACTCCATCCCAGTATGTGGTGCGACTGTCGTCATATCTAAGCAGGTGGGTGGAACTTTCAGATACAGATAAGGAATACGATGATCTTTTCAATCTAATGGTAAAAGAACAGTTTTTGTCACAATGTGATCGAGAATTGTCCTCATATTTGAAAGAGAAGCCTCAACTATCTCTACATGATCTGGCAATACAAGCTGAGCGATACAACATTGCTCACAACAAATCATTTGGTGTGCGTAAGTCTTCAATTCCACAACAAAAAGACGTTAAGTGCTACGTGTGTGGTGAAACGGGTCACAAATCCGTAGATTGTAAACAAAAGAAGTTTAAATCCACTTTCATTCCCACATGTCATAGGTGTGGAGAGAAGGGACACATTGCCCCTAAATGTCATGGACGATCATCCCAGGACCGACCAATGAGAGAGTGCTTTATCTGTGGCTCTAAGGCGCACATAGCACGAGACTGCAACCGGAAACAAACAGGGTTTGCTGCTGCAGGAGGTAGTGAAATTGATGAAATTCATGAAAATGTTGAGCATGTTGTTAATGCATGCATTGAACGATCCTTCGAGTCTCCAACAGGTGCCGGGTGTTCATGTATAGGTACTGAGAGCATAACTCTTGCCTGTGGGAAACAACTACCTTACATGATGGGAGCATGTCAGAAGCCGGATAGGAGAGACTTGCCAGTTACTGTTGGTATTGCAAATGACCAACAGGTAGAGGTACTGAGAGACACTGGTTGTACAGGTGTCGTCATAAAGAAATCACTAGTAAAACCAGAACAATTCCTTGATGAACACATGTTGTGTATGTTAATGGATGGCTCTGTCTTGAAGGTCCAGTTGGCAGATGTAGAGGTCGACACGCCATACTACACAGGAAAGGTACAAGCGATGTGTATGGAGAAGCCAGTTTACGAATTGGTGATCGGCAACATCCCTGGAGCCAGACCAGTTGAATCTCCAAACCCTGACTGGAGATTACCTGACACCACAGCAGTGATGACAAGAGCAGATGCCCAGAAGGTGAACAAGGTATTGAAGCCGTTAAAAGTGTCTGAGGGAAGTACAGACAAACACCTTGATGTCCAATCCTTCATTTCCCTCCAGCAAAATGATGCAGATGTCGCAAAGTTGAAAGTGAAACAGGAAAAACGTAAACATGGTAACAAGTTTGTTTGGTTTGACATGCACAAGGATCTCTTATATCGGTACACAGAAGGTGCCGGTGGCAAGAATACTAGACAGTTGGTGGTACCTAGATCTTTACGTGATTCTGTTCTCCATACTGCTCATGCATCTATCCTAGCAGGTCACATGGGAATCAGAAAGACCCTCAACAGGATTCTAGCTTGCTTCTATTGGCCAGGAATCGAAGGAGACGTCACGAGATTTTGTAGGTCTTGTGACATTTGTCAAAGAACCATCCCAAAAGGTAGAGTGACTAAGATTCCTCTAGGTGATACACCTATCATAACTACTCCGTTCAAAAGGGTTGCTGTAGATTTAGTCGGCCCAATTCACCCTCTATCAGATTCAGGTTTCAGATACATTCTTACCCTTGTCGACATGGCCACAAGGTATCCTGAAGCCGTACCTTTGAAGTCCATCACCACGGAGTCAGTTGCTGAAGCATTGATATCGATATTTAGTCGCGTTGGAGTTCCGGAAGAAATGCTGAGCGATCTCGGTACCCAGTTTACCTCTGATCTCATGAAGGAGATAACCCGTTTATTGTCCATTCACAGGCTAACAACAACCCCTTACCATCCGATAGCCAATGGATTGGTTGAACGAATGAACGGCACAATCAAGTCGATGCTGCGTAAACTTACAGCTGAGAAGCCAAAAGACTGGGACCGCTACTTAACACCGCTTTTGTTTGCCTACAGGGAAGTACCAAATGAATCGACCGGGTTTTCCCCATTTGAACTTTTGTATGGCAGGTCAGTCCGTGGTCCAATGCAAGTTCTGAAGGAATGTTGGACAAAAGAAGACATCGAACCGGACACCAAACATGTGTACTATTATGTGTTAGATTTGCAGGATAGGTTAGCAGAAACGTGCAAGCTAGCCCAGAAGGAAGTGCAAGCTTCGAAGACCAAATATGCCCGGTACTATAATGCAAAAGCTCGTGATCGTTCATTTCAAACAGGTGATGAAGTACTTGTGATGCTGCCAACTGATCACAACAAACTAGTACTCCAATGGCGTGGTCCTTTCAAGGTCCTAGAAAAGCGGTCGAAGTATGACTACCTGATTGACGTGCTGGGAAAGCACAAACTTTTCCATGCAAACATGTTGAAGCTTTATGTTCGCAGAAAGTCAACAGATCAAACGGATCCTAATCCTCCATCTCAGTCAGTTCTGCAGGGAGTGTGCGCTACAGCTTTTCAAGACATACCAGATGATCCGACAGACGATCAACCAGAGTTCTTCTGTGGTCAGAAGGAACCCGAGAGTCATTGCAACATCGGAGACACGCTAACAAGTGAGCAGAAACAGGAGCTCAATAAGGTAATTGATTCGTTTCAGGAAGTTTTGTCAGGACTTCCAGGCTGCACAAATCTCATGGAACATAAAATCCACTTGACAACCTCAGAACCAGTCCGAGTTAAACCCTATCCTGTACCATATGCTGTCCGTGAGACGATAAACAAAGAGATTGACAATATGTTGGAACTTGGTGTGGTCGAGCCGTCAGAGTCCCCATATTCCGCACCTATTGTCCTGGTGAAGAAACCAGATGGATCGAATAGATTCTGTGTGGATTTTAGACGTCTAAACCAGATTACTGTCTTTGATCCTGAACCTATGAATAACTGTCAAGTTATTTTTTCCCAGCTAACAAATGATCGGTATTTCAGTAAGCTTGACCTTAGTAAGGGTTACTGGCAGATCCAAATGCGGCCGGAGAACAAGGAGAAGACTGCCTTTGTGGCGCCAGATCGTGGATGCTACCACTTCGTCAGAATGCCTTTTGGGTTAGTCAACTCGGGTGCAACTTTCGTCCGAATGATGCGTAAGCTACTGTCAGGTATCAAACATGTCCATAGCTATATTGATGATATACTTATCCATACCCAAACGTGGTCTGAACATGTACAGACTGTAAAGGAGTTGCTACAAAGGTTACGAGAAGCTGGCCTTACCATTAAGCCAGCTAAATGTTTGTTTGGTTTTGAAACTATCGAGTATGTTGGCCATAAACTCGGCTACAACAGCGTCACACCGATGGATAGCAATGTAGAAAAGGTTCGCAACGCAAAACGTCCGACAACACGGAAAGAGTTGCAATCTTTCATCGGTTTGGTAACTTACTACTCTAATCATATTGGCAATTTTTCAAATGTGATCGCTCCTCTCACAAATCTAACAGGGAAGGCTATGCCAAAGAATCTTGAGTGGACAGATGAGCATGAAGCTTGTTTCATGCAGTTGAAGGATCTCATTACACATAAACCCATACTGCAAGTTCCAGATTTCGGTAAGCCGTTTATTTTACAGGTTGACGCTTCAGATACTGGAATCGGAGGTGCACTGCTGCAGAGATATGATGCGGAATTGAGGCCTGTGGCATTCACGAGCCGCAAACTACTGCCAAGAGAAAGGTCGTATGCGACTATTGAAAAAGAATGTTTGGCAGTGGTCCACTCGGTTAAGAAATTTCATGTGTATTTATTTGGTAAACAGTTTCTGTTGCAGACTGATCACCTACCGTTGGTGTGCATGAATAAGAACAAGGTGGCCAATGATAGAATCATGCGCTGGGCTTTAATGCTGCAGCCGTATTCAATGCAGATTGAGTATATTCGTGGTAGCGACAATGTTTTCGCAGACTTTTTGAGTCGGTATGCGTGAATCTTGGTATGAATGAGTCGTGTGTCTTAACACATAACCTGTGTGATAATCTTAGTTAAGTAACTTTCTTTTTTAGGAAAGGGGGTGTTGTCACACAGTGACAATTTGTATAATATTTTGAGAACATATCCTTCTCATAATTTTGCACCACACTGTAGTACTGTTGTATAGCTGTTTGTGGTCTCGCTTGAGTGAAGCATTGGCGGTCGCTGGTGAGTCCCGTATCTGAGAACGGCTGATCATGTGAGCTGGTTTAGGTATTGTGTCGACGGTAAAGTGGCATTTCTTGTTGCTATTTTTAGATATTGTTTAGCTCATGTTTGATGCGGCGCGGGTCAGGCGGTTGATATATAACTTCGGGCATTCAGGTAGTGGGTATGAGATACTATTGGGAGCAGCATGCAGCATTATGGACTGGCTGTGAGACATTGAATATTTTTGCCGTGCATGGGCACGTTGTTTATATTGGAAGATATGTGAAAGTTTGCGTCGATTCGGGACACGCATTATATTGAGAAATTTGAGACATGTGGAATGTGGAAATATTTTGTGCGACCAGTGTGGTCGAGATGTGGGTATTATTTGCTGCTGCTGTGTTTATATTGGAAGTGTGCAGTCTGAAGACGCACTTACGTTGAAATTGTTGTGAACTGAGTGCCTGATGTTTATATCGTCCGACCTGTGACCAGTGGCCGTGAGTACTCATTTTCATCATTCATTTTCATCATATTTCTCGTATTATATATATCTTACTATTTTCACAATTGCTGTCACGGTAAAACCGGTTGCTGAACTGTAATATCGGTCTAGTTATAATTCAGTAATACTGTAGTTCCTTGTGAGTATATTGTTCATAACGTAGATACACGTCTGTTCATTTGGTGCATAAATGGACACATGCTGAGTTATATAATATACCAGTAGCTAAATAATGTTTCCATTTGATTCCTAGTTTTAACGTATGTCTGTACACGTGACGCTGAGCTGATGTCCAAGTCCTTACCTAGCGTCCAATGTAGTGTGATGTGAGACATCTGTGCTGTCTGGATACCTTACGTCTACGCACGTCTTTCGAGTCCGGATATTTCTCCATGGAATCCACTCCTGGCACTTCGTGGGATCTGCTACGGAACTGCACGTCGTGGGATCTGTAACGTGCTTCGTGGGATAACGCTTGGCCTGGGACCACCGTCAGTGTGTGTGTGTGTGTGTGAGTGTGTGTGTAGTGCGTGTGTGTATTGTTTTCAAATCTCCAATATATATATTGTAAATCTTTCAAAATTGATATGTGGTTACTGAATTACTGAATTTGCATTGTGTATTGACACAATTGTTGTGTCGGATTTGAACTCTGTATTGACGATTGTAACTATTGAATTGGTGATTAATGTGAATGTACTGGTGTATTGATTAGAACTTGTATCACTTGCTTGAGTATTTGAGAAACTTAAATCGTAATCCATTCCATTTTCACCTGTACTATATCATTCATGTAAATACATCATTATCATTTTATTCCATTGTTGTTGTTGGTTCCTGCATACATAGTTCGGGATCGTACTCCTTGACACATTTGTTCAAGCAACATTCAACTCCATTTATATACTAATTCATCAATGAAATCTTCAGTCTTTTATTCCCGTCAGCTTCATAGATATATATACAGAATATATATTCCAAATTTCATGTGGGTTTGTTATGAAACGGCCGAGATATAAACCAAAATTGCATGTGGTATGAAACCATTGAAATTACGTGGATCGTACCTGATACGCAATCCTAATGGTGTCTATTCTAGTGCAATGACAGTGGAAACAGGTGTTCCCCAGGGGTCTGTGTTAGGCCCATTGATTTTTCTACTTTATCTCAATGATATACACATTGCTGTACCTAACATATCAGTTCGTTTATTTGCCGATGACACGAATGTATTTTTGCACAACTCCTCGTGTTCCAGTCTTGTGAAAGATGCAAAAATTACAATTTTCAGAATGAAACAATGGTTTGATATCAATATATTAACTCTGAACTTAGGCAAAACGAATTACACTATATTTCATTGTGAAAACAAAATCTGCCAGGAGTGTACAGATGAAATTCTTGCTGATAATGTACATATTGCTAAAACGCAGTCTACATCTTATTTGGGTATTGTAATTGATTCTTTGAAAAAGTTACTGGAATATGTGGGTATATTTTATAGAACAAAGAATCGTGTCACGAAAACCCTTAAACTTCAAATGTATCATGCTTTTGTGTACTCTAGACTGTTTTATGGTTTAGAAATATTTGGTCAAGCGAGTCGTAATGTTCTTCAGCCTCTGCAAGTCATGCAGAATCGGATTCTCAAAATTGTACTTGATAAACATGAACGATTTCCAACTAATGATTTGTACAAAAATGGTGATTTGCTTAAAATTAACGAAACTCATTTGTTTAAAATGTATTTTTTTTACATAATTACACCAGAGGAAAACTCTCTGCAGTATTTGATAAAGCATTAAATCCAAATGTAAACAAATCTAAATACACAACTAGACAAAACGTGTTCTTTACTGTAACTAGGCATCAATCTACTTATGGAAAAATGTTGCTGAATAATTACTGTTACAAACTGTGGCATGTACTCCCAGGAGATATTAAAAGTAGTAACTCATCCTCCACTTTCAAACAAAGATTGAAGCAGCATTTAATGTCTAGATATATGTGTTCTGTTTAGTAACTATCATTAAAATATATGCAAAACCCTTATACATATTTCGATGTTTATACATAGTATGAATGACATTTTGTGATATTTGTCCGTGTTATCCTTGTAAATATTTCACATTGTGTCCTTTTTGTGTTTGTGTGTGTTTTTTCTCCTGGTCACCAGCTTGATGAGTTTACTCCTCTGGTGCCCAGCATGTGTATTTTGTGTGCTTTCTCATTGTTATGTTACGTTTTACACATGCGAAATAAACTTCTATTCTATTCTATTTGTTCCGTAGAGTACATCCCGTTGACACACACACACATATTCCCTCAACACACAGGCGACGGGTATAGTCAGAGATAACGAATATTTATGTAGAGCGGCAGTGTTGTGACCAAACAAATGAATACCCGACACATGCCTGATGCCTCCGTACGTTCTGCCACCGTTTATAACCAGGATCCATCATCAGATACTGACGTAATGTTTGCAATGTTAATCGGTTGTTGTCGACAGCAGTTTCCACACCATATCCATGTTAAAAATAGACCTTGGATTATGGATTTACCATGTACACACAATAGTCATTATTATTTCCCTTGGGGTGACAGACAGTAATAACAATACTGGCATGTTATATGAATCATTCGACTTGTGTCATCTGTCGGGTTGACTTCTTTATATTCCTCGCCGGACAGCTTTTAGCCATAATCCCAGTAGCTATATTGAGCTACACTGATGACGTATAATGTCACATCTCAACAATCCCCTTGGGTTGTCTACGGAATGTACGTCCTTACAAGATGATTTGAATTCTTCGTCAAATGAACCAATTTCAATTTAGAAAAAAAAAGTATTCAGCATGCACGATAAACTTGAAAGCTGATGTTTTGACCGAGCTTATTTTCAAGTCACAGGATGTGCCACGATAATTTGCATCACGAGCTCTTGTGGCGAGTAAGTACAGATCATCAGAATTTCCAGACCATGACACGGCACTATGCCACGTCCTTGACGGTGAGTAGGACAACACACAGGTGGTGCTGCGTGCAGGTGTCAATACAAAAACATCATAAAACTCCACGTCCTAGACCGTGCTCAAATCGGTCACAGAGAAAGGCCAGGCATTTATCTCAATACCTCCGCGTGCAAGGCTGGTACTCTATCGATTCGCAGTTGTTGACCTTTCGTTAGGTAGGCCTACTGTCAATGACGATGGTGGTAAGACCAACAACGCAAGAATGTGTTCAATGGTAGCCACGCGCAACATTGGTTTGTTTGGTCGCCATTTTTCATGTGACGCGTTAAAAATATGATATGGATGATATAGAATGCTCGTACTTTCATATGTATCCACTATATATCCACTATATGGAATTTGCTCCCAACCGTCTGGATCGTCTGAACAGTACATCCACGCAAACACAGACATACAACACAAGCTTGTTCGCAATATATATATGTTACTGTTACTCTTACTCGACTGACTTACATATCTAATAGACCAACTGTTGGCAGCATTGGCGGCTATACAGTTTGGATCAATACGTAATGGGTGAATTGCTGTAAACATGTATGTTTTGTTATTTATTTTGCGTGTACACCTCTGTATGCAATGTATTTTCACTTTTTGTTTTTATCCATTTATTGCATTTTTTCCATTGTACTTGTTTCTAAGGTCACCAGCCCGATGAACTAACAGTTCTTCTGGTGTCCTGCACTTTGTGATACACAGTTATTTCGGTGTTGTAAAAAAATTGTTGTGCGAAATAAATTACTTACTTACTTACTTACTTACTCGTGCACTTGAGCCAATTCTTTCTCACTGCACCAGCCGTCTACAATATTGCTGGCGATGGCCGTTCACCAGTTCACTGAAAACATTTACGATGCACGACATAATAACTTTTTCTACATATAAACTAATTGCAATACGGGACAAACTTCTGGAACCATCCAACAGAAATGACATTGACAAAATACTTAAAAAAAATACTTGATTAGTTAGTACCAAATTCAAGGTATGCAGTCGTATAGTATACCTACATTTACAACACATGTCAAATTGTCACACAGAGCATATGTCACGAAAATTGGGTATTGTTTTTTGCGGTGTATGTAGAAGCACTATTTGAACTGAACAAAACGGTCGTCACAGCGTATTTATTTTCGTGACATATGCTCTTCAAGCTTCGTACCCGATTCATGTACCATTGTATACAGTACAGTTATCACGACCCGAAATTTATTTGTCCCTATACTTCTACAACATGGTTTTATAAAATTAGCTTTCGTTGTCACTAGACAGTAGTGTTATCAACCAACAGACATGCTGAAACATCAGTTAGCAGTGTATGGAACCTTTCTACTCGCGTCTTATGCAATGTTATAACTGATTGTCAATAGTACCAAAATAAACTTGTTGAGCAATCCTAGGTAAATAGCAGCACTGGTGTATCAATTGGTGAGAACTGTTGTCTCCATCTTCTTCCATCGATTGGCGTCGTGTCGTGTGTAACTCGTGAGAATACACATGTGAAAATATACTATGTTTGGTGAGTTCTGAGCGGGTATGGTTGCAGAGAAAGTCACCGAATTCCAAAGGTATACAACCTTGGGTTGATAATAATTGCTAGCGCTTAATTTATTTGTCAGTAATAGACAAGCTTGCTTCTTAAAAGAGTATTGTATATATAATACTATGTATACACAGTGTGTATAATCGATATCATGAGCTGATCTATTGGATAGCCGCGTACAACAAAACTACTGAAGCAAAAACCTTTTTTATATCTGCGTCGGGGTCGAGCTTAGAGAGTGGTGTGAACCAACAACTGGCCTGAGTGATACTGTTTCAAAAGGACCTCTTCCCGTTAGAACATTGGAAACCAATGCCAAAATTATATCTAGTAGTAATATCGTGAGAAGCGAGCATTAATTTTACACGTCCGTTGTGAGATTTTTCCTCTGGGGACACCTGTAAATACTATTGGGGTTCACGTAATCTCATTGTATAGACGTAGGAACGTTAACAATGGCCGGGAAAGGAGTGACACAGAAACACGTTACACCCCCTTCTACAATAAAATATAGATGTTGAGAAATTATTGACAACCGGGTGTTCTCCAAACACACGCGGACAGTTGGCATCATTTTCTCGTCTTCTTGTTGAGAAACACTAGTTTTTCACTCACCGTCTTGGCACACATATTCATGTTACCAGACACAGGTATGATATGGTGATTACTCCGTGGAATACAATGTTTATGAATCAATATATTTCAGAGCAAGTAATTCTGATACTTGTTTGATAAAGGCTGCTCGTGATAATGCTAAATATCACCCGACAAAATGCGTACAGAATTCCTGTCTGCGACACCAAAAACGACGGAATTTGGGGCGTGCACTCACCTGTTGGAAATATTCGACATAATATATGATATACATAATAATATACATCGAGTGACATAGAATCAGATTTCCCTTGTTCATATATTGAGGTCATACGTTGACAAATTGTATATTTTCCGTTTACTTTCTCCGGGCTTTATTTGTCAAGATGTGTCTGTGGTTTGGCGATATTTTGTTGTATTATTTGCGAGTTTATCTGATGTATGCACCGTTTGTTTATACCTATTTGCAATTATACTTGTATAAATCTGTTCTGATTAACTGAAAACGAACTTTGTCTGACGCCACTTTGTCTACAGGAACACGTCCGCTGTGTACAATCAGTTCATATGAAATAAGGATAGAGTTGAGGTGTGATTCACATGGAAGAGTTTAAGTAAAGTACCATGTGCTTTCAAGGCCTAAAACTATGGTGTGATATTGAGTTGTAATGTCTGGATGTCACTTAGTACGTCGAAAAAATAATTCATTGTTTGCGGTTATTGTATGAATAACCGCAAACAGGGAATTATCTGTTTTCTCTCAATAAAGGAAACAGTAGGGTCATTTCAGGGGCTATGACCCGCACATAACGAATGCCTGTGACGCACGTCATCAGAGCGCTCCGCATGCTGTAAAACAGGTTGCCAAGGATCGTGCCAAAAACAGAAACACAAACAGTCTTTTGTTGATTATCAAGAGAAAAGCATAGATTTTCACAACGTGGCTTGTGAATGTCGTCAATTACCAACACGACAGAACCTTGATTATCAGTTGGATCTATACGACTGGCGAACGCATCTATAATTCCGAGATGTTATTCCCATTTCATTCAAACATTCAGACTAACAGTGATTCAGTGTTCTGAATATCAGACTTTGTAACATTTGTGCTGACACAGATGAGCATATATATTTTACGAAGTGGGTTGCGGTGGTCATCAAGTGTCCATACATCATGACTACAACTATCAGTTGTTACTGTTGGTGAACGTTAAATTTGTCCTCGATGTTACATAAATCAGTTCCCATTTGACTTTTGATTATGCACTTGTCATACACCAATTGCTTCGCGTTTACTTTGGATTTCTTTATTGTTTTAGGAGGTTGTTGGCCAGTTGTATACAGATTCCATCTAGTGTACAGTAGAAACACCTATAATTCACATACTATCTACCCCTGATGACGCCAGTGTTTAATATACATGTAGACACACATATACATGCACATACCAAAACACAGTTTAATTTGACTTAGAAACAAACACAAGGGTATTGTTGGATCTAACATTTATTAAAGCGCCAATTAATCAGAGAAACAAACAAACGGTTGCAATAACAATGGCATTGCAATAATAGTGTTAACATACTGTGTTCTTATTACACTGCAAAAACGCCAGGGATTCAGACTCTGGAACCTTGCCATATTTCCACAGCATATAACACAAGTAGTATACACACATTCCAACACTCATGATAATCATCACAGAATCGCTTTCCATCAACAACACAAGTCTTGTTTTCATCAAACCACATAGCAACGATAACAAGCATACGTGTAACACAATACACGAGATAGAAACGCTTTGGCAACAACCAGAATTATACAATATGTTCATTCTAGTACGGCAATCGTTGTGGAACGAACAGAGGATCCAGGTTTTTGTTGCCCGGAAACCATAAAGTTTCCGTCGCCCGATGTTCGCAAATTACATAATTCATATGTTTCAAGATCATCTGGACATATGCTGGGTAAACGTTTGTTTGTGTTACATACACTCTGTATCGAGATATGTATTGTTCGTACTAGATTAACTGAATACGAATCGCTAGAATTAATAGGTTGTGCATACGCCTCAACGTCAGCAGAACAGTCCAAGTGTCATAATGTTTGGTTATGTTATATTGCATAAATTAACATTGAGTGTGACTCTCATGTTGAGATTCACCTGGTGGCCTACGCACGATAGTTCCTCCCCCCCCCCCCCCTCGTTGTGTCATAAAAATCTGCAGCTTCTAATCGTGAATACCAGTGTCTTTATGTACAGTTTATCGCAGACTAGGCGTCCTCCAGTATAACGCCGACAGACGGCGCCACTTTGCTCGAAGCGTGAGTTCCTCCATTGCTCGACACGTCGACCTTCTCGGGACTATGCCTGGTCCCGTCTGTTATGTTTTCAAGAACTTTTTGGCGATTCTGAAATTATCAGAATTTTAATTGTAATTAGACACTTCTCCATGGTGCTTACAGTGCTCAATGAAACAATCTGTGATCGCTAATAAGCATTGTTATTGATAACACTCACCTCGTGTTCTTCCTCTTTTCTTCCCAGACTTTTGTGAGTCATCTTATTCTGCAATAGTACGTACATGCCCAATTATGTCACCAGTATATTTGCATGATAAAGGAATGTTAAAAAATTACCATGTCTTAATATAGTACAAACTTTGTGTCACAGTGAGAACGATACGTCTATGTACATGACTTGTTGTTCAAATCAGCCTTAATAATTGACACCAAAACCTACCACGACGATGATCCACATTATAAAGACGAAGTGAAACCCGATGAATATGGCCCCCAGTACGATCAGAACAATCCTGTCGGCGAATTCTGCAGTCTCTTCATCGGTTTTTGACTGAACAAAGGTCACTATTGAATGCCAGGCACAAACCGTACACAGTATCGTCATCGTGATCAGAATGTATTTATCCTGTTGCAATAAATAGATATGCGAATGGGTGTTGCGAAGAATAGATGCAAGAATAGCAAACAAATTACGTAAATATTTCCCACATATTTAATGCAGGAACATGACTATTACGTCAAATGAGACGTGGAGGAAAAAAACTCATGTCTCGGGAAAACTGTATTGGCACAAAAGATCGAAGAACCGAGGCAATAGGATCGACTGCATACAGAAGGATTCCTTGTGACTTCCAGCAACGTGACATTTCACTTTATCTGTGTTTGTCATAATAAAAAATCCAAGCCACCTAGATGTAAACCCAGATATTTATCTGAATTTACACAAAAAATTCTGGAATTGCCTCGTTTCCCATTCGATATTGAAATGTTCCTTTGTATATGTTTGAAACAAATATTTTCTGATTTTTATTTCTCAACTGGTTGGATCTGATCTATAACTAGGTTTGTGAAATATTATCCCTCTTCAGATTCTGGATCAGTTTTCAAGGAGGGATGGGGGAGGGGGGGGGGGTACGTACCAGATATGTGAGATATGATATCCTGGGCAGGTTCTGGTTGACGATGAACTTGAATGTGACAGTGGTCAGAAGAAGGATGAACGAGAGCTGGAGTCTGTTCTGGGGCAGGTTTAGTTCAACTGAGAATGTCGAGAAAGCTAGACTAGCAATGAATAGCTGCAAAAGATCAACATTGCAATAGTTAATATTGCATGCTATCATCCTTTGCCGCCACCGTCGGATAATCAAGTATGTACACTACACTACTATGTGAATCATGACACATATCACAAACGTGCTGTCTTATACAAAAAAACAATTATTCATGTTCGAACGTACCATAACAAAGAATATATTCCATACGAAAAATCCCGGTCTCCTGCTTGCCTTGCAAGCTACTGATAGTGCAGGATGTTTAAATTTGGCATTCTGATACACCTGCAAGTAAATCGATAAATGGCTATATCACTAAAGCAAACTGCATATTCGTATATAAGCTGATTGAGCAACGTTTCATTGTCCCTGCAAGGGCATATTCTGCGATTGTTATCTGTTATCGTATCATGAACGAATCCGTGGATAAATTGTATTCTGATGTGTTGAGACACCATCGTATCAGAGAACGGTATTTTCATTTTTAATAGGTATATATGAGACTGACTTTTGAAAGCGAATTTGTCCAAATATGTTCAGCACCTTGCATTTCAGTCATTCCACACGATACACAATTCATGTTAATTTGCTATAAATATCAGTCAGTTAGACTCAGACTTCAGATGCCAACCTTTGTGGCGACTTTGCGCCAAGTTTCAACGTGTCTGTGCAGGCGCCATTCCTGCTCGTCCTTGAAGGATTGAACATTAACTCCACATAGTTCCAACTCATCCTCGACCAGGTCAACCTCCAACTCAGACCGTTCTGACGTCACAGTGATCGTCAGGTCCTATAAATAGAACATTGCAATATCTCTCGAGTTGAGTTACTGCCAGTGATGCCAGCTCGCAAAATGTCATGTGATCCGAACTGGTATCACCGATGCAGAAAAAAATTGATGATGTTAATACAGAACCTAGCAAGGAAAACAAAGCTCGACCGGAGATTCATATCCGAAACTACACCGGCATCACTAGGGGCTTACAATTTATTAGATATAGCTGTTGAGTTGAAGTGATATAACCGAAAAGACGTGACAAACAGCCCGGTTATGTATGATGCTCTAGTTTATCTCTTCTATGTATGTCGTTGGTAAGATATTATAAAAATCATTCCAGTTACAATGAAATAATCATATTGCAGAGAAAGCATACGGTTTTGTTTTATCAATGATGTTATCAGTCAGTGTGGAGGCATATCTTTACCTGTAAGTTGCACTACTGCTTTTTGTGCGCTAGATGGCAACGGTGCAGGTTAGTTTCACGTCGATAAACATATACATGATATATAACCCGTGTAATTGCATTGCAAATGTCTGTGTTTACCTCCCCAGAGACGATAAATTAATGACATGTCTCCATGGACAATGCTTGATAGTCGGTCTCAAAACTTTTTTCCAGTCAACCACACTTTTTAGGTTACCGTACCTATGGTCCGATAACCTATTGCCGTGGCGTTGCGTCCGGCGTCCGTCCGTCGTCGTCGTCTGTCCACATTTTTATCTTTAAAGTTTACGGTCCAATCTTTCTGAAAATTTGGGAAAGGATACCTTAATATAATTCGAGAAGGAGGTATTTTTTATTTTTTTTTATTTTTCAATTTTTTTCAAAATGGCGGCCGTTTTCATCGAAAAACGGTCAATTTTGGACTTTGGCGGCCAATTTCTCAAAACTGTGATCAGATTTATTTCAAAAGGTTCCCCTTATACACTTGTGATGTGTATAAGTTTGGTTTCCCTTGAATCGCCGGCTTGCTTATGGCGGCCATTTTGAATTTTTGACGTGTTGACGAAAAAAAAATGTTTCGGCCCAAATCGCGTTACTATCCATTTCGGGCCATTTCTAGGCAAAAAAAAAAAATTCACCCTTTGAAAAAAATTTAGGAATTTTCAGCACTTTTTTCCTTCATAATGGGAGCTGCCCAGACTGTACTCATTGAACGCTTGAAGATAGAGCTTAGATATTGGCACTTTCAAATGGAAAGTCATATATGGCGACTTGAATTTGACCTTGGATGACCTTGAAAGGTCAAAACAGCCATTTTTGGGTCGAAAAATGCTCAAATTTGCACCTGGTCTGTCTTTTCTCGAAAACTATGTGATCAGTTTTGAGATTATTGTTTCAAAAGATTCCCCTTATGTACCTTCATGATGTTTATAAGTTTTGTTGCCCTTGAATCGCCGGTCTCCGTGTGGCGGCCATTTTGAATTTTTGGCGGGTCAGCGAAAAAAAATATTTCGCCCCAAATCACATTGTCACATTACTATCCATTTTGGGTCATTTCTAGGCAACAACAAAATTTGACCCTTTAAAAAAATTTTGGAATTTTCAGCACCTTTTTCCTTCAAAATTGGAGCTGCCAAGACTGTCCTCATAGAATGCTTGAAGATAGAGCTTAGATACTGGCACTTTCAAATGTGAAGTCATATATGGCGATTTGGGAGGTGACCTTGAATTTGACCTTTGATGACCTTGAAAGGTCAAAACAGCCATTTTTGGGTAAAAAAGCCCAAATTCGCCTCTACAGATGAAATGCATGTAGATAGAGCTTCAGTTTGCAATATGAACATATAGGATGTCATATACGGAACAACTAATGATGACCTTGGTCTTGACCTTGGATGACCTTGGTCCTAATGATGACCTTGGTCTTGACCTTGGATGAAATCTTTAAAGTGGCCTCTGAAGTTTAAGCTTTTGCACATACAGGTTAGGATTGTGTATAAGCCTATAAAAAGTCATGTATATATGGCACATCTTTTGGTGACTTTGAACTTGACCTTAAACGACCTTGAATGGCAAATCTCAAATTCTACAAACGAAATACTTGTTAATAAAGCTTATATGTTTGTATTATGAACATATATGAAGTCATATGCAGCATACCTAATGGTGACATTGAAATTCACAAAGATGACCTTGACTGGTAAATCTCAAAGTCATATGTCACCTACAATGCTTAAAACCAAAATTGTCGGGTAACCTATCTTAGCCCTTGGGCTAATTTTTTTAGTTGCGAGAGGAAAATATATCCAATGAATGCATCTAAATATATCTAATGCATGCAAGGTATATCGTCATTTTCAGTTCATAATTCATATAGTAAAACTGTCGAAGATATTTGAATACATACCTTTCCAGAGACTCGCCACAAATCAATAATATTGTAAGCAAACATGTTCTGTGCATCAAGCTATCAATCAAGTCTCAACCATTGCAAATGGTGCATATAAATATAATATTAGAGATGTCATAATATATGTATATCTGGTGATGAATTACGTAGGCTTGCTACACCACAATAATTTCTATAACGACACATTTGATCATTTACACCCAGTGTGTTTGATGGTACAATGGTTAGCATTCAAACTACTATTGGAGATATATTGATGCCAGACTTTGCACGGATCCAACAAACGATCCTCAGCAACGAGTGAGAAACTAATTGGTACAAAAATCGAACCTCTTTGTTTCCTCAACTCTAGCGCCAGGACCAGATAATATGATAACGCTGGTAATTGGTGAATATTATAGACTCAGCCTCACTCTAGTCATAAGCATAACCAAACCAATTACACAAACACGTCTTCATGCATCAGGTTTCAAATCCATAAACAGGCAGTAATAAACAGGTATCAGTGGGAAATACAGAGTAATGTCTATGCTTTCATGAAGTCCATGAGGTTGGTGTATTTATCCAGTGGAATAGAGAAACAAATATAAATATATAATAGCTTTCGTGTGGAAAGACAAAACAAAACACACACAAATGATTCATGACGATTATATATCAAACACCCACAACGAGCAACCATATTATCAATGCAAGATCCACAAAAGTACCAATACACTGTGAGTGAGTGAATGAAACAAGGAGGTATCGGGGAGCTACATGTATCCAATCAATATCGAACATTATGTTATCTGGTCAAATGGGTTGTTTAATATAATATTTGCCTAAATGTAGGTTTTGGTGTTAGGCACGAAAATTATGATTGTTCAATGTACGGTGGCTCCAATATGACATAATAAATATTTTTTTTCTAGAATAATAAAAAATTTTGTTGGGGGCCTTGGGAACAAAATATTAAATAATCTAATTGACGGGGAAAACATTTCTCCCGCGAGGTAAACTATTTTCCCTGCAGGGGAAATGTTTCCCTTGCGAGGAAAACATTTCCCCCGCGAGTTAAACTATTTTCCCTGCAGGGGAAATGTTTCCCTCGCGAGGAAAACATTTCCTCCGCGAATTAAACTATTTTTCCTGCAGGGGAAATGTTTCCCTCGCGAGGAAAACATTTACCTCGCGAGGAAAACTATTTCCCCCGTGAGGAAAACACGGTGCTTTATCACGGACCAAAAACATTTGCTTCATAGCGAGTCAAACTTTTTCCTTGCGAGGGGAACATTCTCCTCACAGGGAAAACATTTCCCTCACGGGGGAAATAGTTTTTCTCGCGGGTAAAACGTTTTCCTCATGAGGGAAACATTTTCCTCACAGGGAAAATAGTTTACCTCGTGGGGAATACATTTTCCTCGCAAGGAAAACATTCCCCTCACGGGGGAAATAGTTTTTCTCGTGGGGTAAACGTTTCCCCCGCCAATTAGATTATTTTAAACCTTCTCGGTAAAGTCCCTCAGAAAATTTTTATTATCGTAAATAAAAAAAAATTATTATGTCATATTGGAGCCACCGTATCAATGCAATAAAAAACATTAAACTATATGCGTAATAAAGTGAAAAAAAGATAGAATGAAGCTAGTTTTATTGTCGACGGAGCATACTAATGCAATGGGATGAGAGTGGTATGAGGTTGCCTTTAGATGTTTTTGGTGACGGTAGGTTGCCTTTTGATGTTTTTGGTGACGGTATGTCTACCAGGGTATTGCGAATGGTAATCCATCAAAAATATTTTGCCCATGTAATTCACAATAAAACATGGAACCCCAAATCATAAACGAAGCTTTTTATAGTAACATCATGATAGCAACATCAGCAATATTCATGTTGTCCTCTCGGCATTGGTTTTAACGGAAACTGTGTACACATGTTTGTTAAAAGCCAGAGAAGATGTGAGGGAAACGGTCCCTAATTAATGTTATTCCACACACCTGAAAGCTAATACATACAGAAGTCTCTCTCCTATGGGACTATAGAATTTCAAATAAAATTCACACACGACCTTCCAGCTAATAGTGAGGTTACCGCTGCCTACTTAAACATGAATACCGTCAGATTCGCTTGACACTACTCGAATTACATGTTTGCGATCAATCTTATGAAAGTGCTGAGGAAACAGTGTCGCTTCTGGTTAGACAACATTGTGCAAATCGCTATGCCTAATCAGAATCCTGCGTCAGATGGTTCGACTCCATTGATCCAGCATAATGAAGTATGCTGTATATAGGTTTCTAGGAGGACGTTTCTTTTAGATTGTTTAGGCACGCATAGATTGTACATATCATTTGTGACATTTGATGATGAGGTAAATTCTTCAAACGGAAACGAATCGATCCAATCAAATAACAGACTTGCCATTATTGACACAGAACGGAGGAGCGAACTAACAAAGCAAATGACACAATTAACATAGCCCTCAGCTCATAACGAATAATCAAGTTTTCGTACTCGATATTTCATTCGCCCAACCATAATTATCCTCTACCAAACTTCCTCAAAATTCCACCAAAGTTACGCCATTAACATGAATAACCTTTTCCTCGGGATTGTCGAGAAAACGTTATGTAGAGACTGAGATATGTTGAACGGAGCATTGTAACGCACTCTCAATGTCAACAAATTCAAATGTTCACCACACAAATGTACAAACTTTAAAAGCCAATACATTGACTACTCTTTTCCATGACAAGATCAATTGTCACTTGAGCTGTAATGCAGTGATAAGGTACATCTCATCGAACCGAAATGCTCATACCACGTCATGCGAATATGTCACGCCCTTGGCTTCAAGTTAGACAGGGTGGTGCAGGTGTCAATATGAGAACAATAGAGGACATTGCGTCGCAACCGCCCACAAATCTGTGCAAGTTTGCTTGGAACACGGTTTAATGATACCCCAAGGTCACAGAAAAGTGCGAGAGATTTTATTCAATACCTCCGCATGCAAGACTGCTACTTTAACGATTATCAGCTGTTAATTGTCTCTTTATGCTCGTGTGGCAATTGTCAGAAACAATAGTGATGGGTTTGTAAAAATGTGTTAAATGGTAGTCACCCGCAATATTGGTTGCTTTAGTCATTCTCGATAACAAAGAACCCTCGTGTACTTGATCCTGAACACATAGCCAATCCGCACTCTGACAACACGGAAAAAACTTTGAAAACACCGAAAGAGACAGAATGTTTAATTACATGGGACCAAAATTAGTGAACACATTGATACTGTAAACCTGACATTTACCGAACATTATCAGAGGATTTATTCTTTATTGTTACCAGGTTCACATTTCATGGTACACAGTATAATTGTGGGTATATTGATATAGTGAAATCATCAACCAGCAGACATGCTGCGAAGTCAGTTACCAGTATATGCCAATATCTGGATGGATCTTTCACTGGCGTTTTTTTTCGCAATGTTAGCTCGAAGATCTGCCAATAACATTACCATGGGGCAAAGTAAATCTGTTGAGAAATGTCTGAGCAAATAGAAGCACATATATATCCTAGACAAATATCAATGCACGGATGATAACGTCATATTTTTGGTATTTTGGTATTGGTATGGATACGAAAAAAGTGATTCATATGAGTTTGGGCTGTTAATACTTACGAACGCTAGGTTTTTCTTCAGTAATCGATGAGCAGGGTTTGTAAAACGATTATTATGTGTCTACATTGGATGTTCGATCTCACTATACCAACTACGTGTATTTGACAGAGAAGTGATGCAAGAATTCTGAAGGAAGAAAGGATTTTTTCACCCGCAATAGGATTTTGGAGTGGTCGTGTGTACCGACAACTGTCCTAGGTGCTAATGTTTCAAGGAACAAGTTCTTGCTGTGAGAGGATCGAAAACCAATGCCAGAAAACCTCGGACACGGGTGCTACTCCCCGAAGAGACAGTCTGTAAAGAATTCCAAACGCTTGAAGGTCGACCCAAATTGTTCTCGTTGAAACTCCAAATCCAAACAATAGAAGATCGGTTTGTTCTCGCTAAAACTCGTCGGATATGCACGTTATGTTTTCAAGCATTGCTCGTTGTTTTCACATTCCTGTTAAGTTTATCTTGACATGGTTACTTATGTATGGTGGGATTTTCTTCATCGAAGTCCTCTATGAATACTAGTGGGATCTGGAATCCATGTAATCTCAGTGTATAGACGTAGCAAATTTAACAATAGCTGGGGAAGGAGTTGCACAAAAACACGGGGCTTCCCCTTATACATTGTTATACAATAAAATATAGATGTTGAGGAATTATTGACATCCGGGTGAGTATTTGTCGAAGAGTTTCTGCCAACCACACGCAGACAGTTTTCTCGCCTTCTTGTGGGAATCACTTGGCATTCACTTACCGTCTTCGAACACATGGGCTTACTTATACTTTCAGACATAGGTAAGATATGATGATTACTTTGTGAGCTGCCATGCTTTCAAAAAATCCGTATAATCCAAAACAAGGTAATGAACGGGACTGAGGTATTACGTTTGACAAACGAGAGAATGGAATCACATAAATGTTGTTATTTCTAGCAAATGGCAGAAAGCTTGAGTACCGTGTTACCATGAAAAGACGCACGTACACACCTGTGTGTCGAAGGGGAAGAGATTCAGCTCCAGGTACTCCAAGAACGAGGTGCTATAGCGGCGCTTCTCATACACCGTACACAGCTCAGAGTCGTCAAACACAAGCGAGTACCACACTGACTCCTTAGAGTCGCCCAGGATGTTGTCGATATAGAGCCGGGGTGTCCACTGCTCCGTCCAGTCCACGTCCTCGACCGTCTGAGGCATAACACCCACAGAAACATCGTCAATTCAAGAGCTTGAATAATAATAGATCGTAGAAGATACGGACAACTTCACATTTCAAAACTGAAACCGTAAACCAATTTTTATAAAATAGTGGGAATGATTGAATCGGAATAGTACTTCTAGTCTGAACTCCACATATTTCACAGGCCTACATGAATACATGAACGATAAAAGGCATGAGATGAAATCCAAAAAAATTTTCATGCAATTCCACCCCTCTGAAATCGAAACATTCAAACTTACTTAGTTGAAATATATGAAATATAATTATGAAAATGAGTGCTCTGAACATGTAACGTAAGTCAATCAGCATATTTCAAGTCATAAGGCACGAACATGACCGCTGCCACGGGTGGGAACGCGAAATGTCGTGTATGTTCTTTGTGAAAATCAACCATTCTGTTGTGTGAGGTGTTTTAATTTTCGACTAAAAATGTTCAGGACAATGTTCAGATTGTTTAGAATTATTGTAGAGCGTCATTTATTTAGTTATTTAGTCTTTTGTTTCTAACACAAATGTATTTTATATTTGTTATTTTGATAATCAAAATCTAGTCTTGGATTGGTGGTATACTTACTTTTATTCAATGGGCCATTACTTGATTGACCAACAACGTACTTTATAGAGAGTGTCTACAACTACTAATCTCATTGATATACAGTAATCATAGAGATAACAATAGACGCTACCTATGACGCTGGACGTGGGTGGTCGCCATTTTAGGGAAATGAAAATGATTCAACACTTCGTATCAATCATATCACAAAACTGTATTAGGATAATATATACAAATGGTGTGTCGATTTTCGATCATAAAAGACAATTGCATAAGTTTTTAATACCAGGTTGTTTTGTATCCCCACAGGTAGTACAAAACTATACGTTTCAAGTAATAGGTACTTGTGTAAGCCTAACTACAGAATTTTATCCGAGATGTCACAAATAGGAACGGCCGCTCTAACATACAGTCATCTATGTAAATCACTTGTTTAATTGAATATTCTCTTTTGTGTGTTTTTTCTCCCTTAATTTTTTGTTTTGTTTTTAAGGTGTGACTATCGATTGGCGATATTGTGCAGTATCATCACCGTGTGTGTCCAATGTATGCTGTATCGCTACTTGACTGATATCTATGCTTTTTAAAATTGTTTTTAAGGATGCCCATAGGAGACATGCGTGGTAAAACAATTAGTGTATTAATGTCCGCATACGTGTCCCCCTACGTGCTTGCGTATGTTCTGATCACCTCAACACTACAAAATCCATGATATTACTGATTGTCCAATACGTGGATGTTCAGTATCTGTAGGCTACTGACCAGGTCTGAGCGGCCGTCGAACTTCGGCTCACGCCACTTGGCCTGCAGAAACACGTCCGCTGTGTACTTCTCCTTCTGTGTGTCAATCTCACCGATCTTCAGGAACACCACGCGCACCTGCACAACCACCTGCTCACGTGACAAGTAACACAATACTGTATGGTCACAGCTACGTAATTGTGGAAGACTGGTGCATTCAATCAATACAGTATATCTAAAATTAGTGGTTGCATTCAATTAGTATACGTAAAATGAGGCTACACCTGGAAGACATGAACATATTTTTGAGTAGTAATGATACAATTCCAACACTACAAAATTTTGAATAGAGCGCTCAATAGATGTGGCAAAATAAATAAATAAATAAATTCCAATGCCTCAAACTGTGGGTTTAGACAGAGTGCAATACTGGTGATAAATGTCTTTACTCTCCCAAATATCCGCTATTATTGTATGAACATCAAATTCAATAAAACACAAGGAAATTGTCTATTTGTTTTCTATCAGAGAACCAACAGTGTCCACAGAAATGGTCTTTCACACAGTTACAGCTTTGTCTCTATTAAATCATGACAAAAGGCTGCTGGTCGTTTCTGGCATGCCATTCCATGGGCCATGACCCGCACAAAACGAATGCCTGTGACGCACGTCATCAGAGCTCTCCGCATGCTGTAAAACAGGCCCGCCTCGGATCTGGCCATTGTCCGCAGTTGTGGAGAAACACATTCACACAAACATTCCTTTGTTCCTTGTAATGTGCGTCGAGATGGCGTTATATCACCGCTAGCATGGATTATTTTACGACGTGCAATTTGATTGTCATCTAGACCGAGACGGCAGAACTGTAATTATCAGTTATATTTATACGACTGTCGCACGCATCTTTGATTCCGAGATGTTCTTCCCGACTTATCAAAACAATCAGACTAACATTGATTCAATGTGCAAATCATCCGACTGCATCCTTATGTTTGTAATTAATAGAGTGTGTCAGCTTCAATCACTAATTTGCCAAGTTGTGGACATTCTGATAATATGATGATATACCAATGACCCGGATTGCGTTTGCTCCCTTAACTATCCTGTCAGCACGTAGGTGTTTCATATTTCCTGGAACGGACCTACCAGGGAGGCAATGTAACCCAGGTAGAGAGTGTAGAACCAGTAGAGCAGTAGACACAACTACATTCATTATTTACAGACACACAACATGGTCCCCTTGCTAGAGATCTGTCTGAATCATTTGTTTAGATGTACCATCAGTGTTTGGCAGACCATTGCAATATGAACGTACCACGGTTGACATGACCGTTTTAAACACAGTGAATGTTCAGACATAGACTCCAATCTATTAGAGTGTTATTGGTGTCACCAGGGCGACACACGCTCGCATTCCAAAGAAATGACCATTACCGAGTCTTCCTAAAGAGAATGTATGCAACATTCGAAGTATTCGTACATTCTATGAGTTACTCTTGAGAATGGAATTAATGTATAAAAGGTGGACATGAATATGTTTTCTCAGTAATAGTTCTGGAGAATTATCAGCACTTAACAAGAATTCCGAGAGAGCAAAACCGAGTTTTCAAGAAATCCAATCTCGAAGTCCTGTGTCGGGCACAACCGAGAAACTTCAAGCAACTTCATGAACCACCAAATATGACCGAAACAAGGTGAAACTAACATTACGAATCCCCCCGCCCCTCCCAAAAAAAAAAAAAAAAAAAAAAAAAATAGCAAACGAACGAGTCCTGTTGCCATGACTTTGGCGCATTTATCACTCAGATCGTGATGACGTCCAGGGACTTTCTTGAAAGCAGCTATTAGTCTTGGGTAAAACTTATCCTTGTTACAGCATTTTAGAGAATAACTGTGTGTTTCGATGAACAATTCCTAATATCTGCAGCCCAGGTTTGTGATAGTGTATAATTTGTGAAATAGATAAATGCATAACATACGATGGCGACACAGTGTTGTGATTAGAAAAACGGAATTTCGACTATGGAATAATTAAAATCATAACTTTGTCATATAATCTAGTTGAGAGCTTAGAATCATTATGAACCTCCAAACTTAGATCTAAACAGATGGAAAAAAACAGAGTCTGTAGTACCTTCTATTTCAAATTCCTTAGGATATATTACCAAATAATCACCAAACTTGGGATTGTCAGGATTATGCTGTGACAATAATCACTTTCATATCGGACAATGAAATTGAAGCGAATTGTTTGTTTTTAAGTTCCTTCTCGTTGCAGATGCAGGATGAAAGCAGATTCATACGTGTATAAAAACATGTCCTCCAAACGTAGTGCATTCAGTACCCGATGAAAATACCTGTAATTTGTTGAACTATTCGACCACCAAATTCCACAAAGATTTGCTCGACAAGAAAAATTAACTATTTTCATAACTTCTTTTCATTAAGATCTACATGATCTATGTAGATCCCAATCGTCTTTCACAAGATATGCTGTAATAAATATGACTTCAAAATATTGATATTAACGGTATCCCTTTTTGTGAGAGAAAAATTATGGATTAGTTTTTTTCTCAAAGTTAGAATAATGCGAGATTTCACTACGAAATTCACTGTACAAGTTGTCATATCTAATTATTGAACCTGAATGAGTGTTTTTTTCTGGTCAATTTGTATATATTTAAGCCTACAATATGGTATATTTCAGCGTCGCTGAACTGTCGAAACAAAGTCAGAGTATTCGCTATTTATCAGTAAACACCATTTATATGGTCACTAGAATATACCTTTTCAGTACGTTTGGATGCCTTGGTGTGAAGATCGTCCAGTGGTGCGGAGGCCGAGCCAGGCAGCTTGACCATGGATGTCCGCCTAGTGGCATGGTTTACGGGTCTCTCCCCCTTGACTGGCGAGGGGTGTCGCTGTCGGATCGTGGCCTCTAATGACCGTATCGCCTCGATCAGCCGCGCTGTGTCGCTCCCGGAGTCCGTTCGACTCATGGTCTCGTTCCGGACATCTGTCGGCCCCAGGGAATCGTGACGTCACTATAGTATCCTGATCTCCCTAACTCATTTACTCATGCGTTAACCGACATCGTGCGCGTATCTTTATTACATTATTTATCAAGGTGTCGTCCTGATCCGTAAAAAAATTCTCACACCAAAATTTCACCACATTAATCGTTCCAGATTTATAAACTCGAGTAGTTATTCTTGACGTGCTTTGGCAGGTTGTCAATCAATTTGATTTTGTCGCGGAATCCGATTCAGTTCCAGTCATGTGTAATTCCTTCCCATGCTTATTTCGTTATACCGCTGTTAGGGATCATCCGACAAAAGGCATTATGTAAAAAGTGATGATATATTTTCTATCGAGTAGAACCCTCTCCAGGGTGTTACGGTTCGTTGTGTCTCTTCAATACATCACTTCTGCTCTGCCTGAGTTACTTAATGTCGTCAATATTCCGCGACGGGAAAAGATGTTTCATGCTCTGCTGACACTTCATCCATTGTCACGCGTAAATTGATAGTGATATCGGCTGCAAGGTTTCGACGCAGTGTGAGCGAGTAGCAGCGTCTCCGGTCGGGCTGCACAGTCACTAGGCAGACAGCGACGCTCAATAGATCAGTGATGGACGCGCTCTGTCGCTGTGTGCGTCGCGCTTTGGAGCACATGCCTCTAACTGCCGCCGTCGCCCTAGTGACAAAGATTTGTTCCACAAATGTCCCGTACAAATGTGCAGAATGCACAGGGAGCCACATAAAGGCTGTTTTGAGGTGATATCACTCGGTATCGGCGAGAAATCGTATGGTGTGAACGAAGGTTCTTGTCACATAATGAACAATTCATAAGCGAAATTGATTAACGCGCAATGCATAGAGCGCATCATTCCACAGAATCGACTTCTATATCTGTACTGAATGACGAAATCATGAATGCTATGAAAAACACTTTTAACTAATTCTGCTGCGCAACGACTCTATTGCTTGTGGCGCTATGCAACAGTAGAACTAGGCTGACTGGTCCCCGGGGACATCTCTGCGTCCCTGGTCTGCCATTGAGTGGATGGAGCAAATGACACCGCTCTCCCACTTGGTTTTAGATGGGGGACGGAGAAAAACAAGCGGATTCGATACTGCTATAGCAAAGAACTTGGAACTATACGTCAGAATTGATAAATTACAACACCTTCACGCCCAGGGAAACACACGTTCTAATGACAATAGATTGACGTCGATAGGATTTGACTCATTGCTCGATCCACTTAATGACCTGGCCCGTCTCGAGTTCTATTGCCTTTAGCTATCTTTTATAGCGAACTATACGTAGAGCACTTTTTTTTCGAAATATGCTTTTCAAGCATTTGTGTCAGTAGATGTTTGATTGACTGAACCTGAGATGTAATTGTCTCTTGATGTGAAATATGTTTAGTCAAATAGATGGTCGGGCCCTAATTGATTAGTAGACGAAGAGAATGCACCCATTCAAATCAGTGTTATTACTTCCACAATGTGGAGATTGACGCAATGGGAAACTCGAGTGACTTTTATATAAATGCATAAATAATATAAAATGGGTTAGTGTGTTATTATTCTGTGACATTGATCCGAAGGATTAAGTTTGAATACATTCATGTCACAAATCAGTGTATAAATATTTCCAGACATACCGGTAATACCTCTTTTATGGATCGACGTGATATCCGTTTCACTTCGCCATTGTCAAAGATCAACTTCATATGTACTTTATCTTCTCAGAATTTTGAAGGCCATTAACCATTTAAAAATCGAAGACCTGCACATCATCACTCGTGTTGGGTGTGTGTCAACCCCGGAAGTCCGGAGTCAAGATCCATGACCTGTCCGTTGTTGTTTTGTTTGACGTCACGGTCTGTTTGCCCAACACAACACGAGGTTACCTTAGAAGCTGACACCGTTTGCATGGAGGTGTTTTTGCACTGAATTAACTGACCTTCACATTTCTTTCCAAGGTTATTATGTAAGTATTATGTAAATTTTAAAGAGTGTACCATGCTTCAAACAGCACTTCAAAGGGCTTCAAATGTGTGACGAGCTTGAATATTATTCACACTCAAATATCAAAACCCTGCCAACTAAATACTTCAGAAAAAAACATGTAATAATATCTTAGAAATCGATGCCTCTCTCAAGAACAGAATGTCGTTGAAATGTGTAAACACGTGAACAACGTGCATCTAAAATAATTCTTGTGATAAACTACCAGATGCCCGACATCTTTATCAACTCCTCCGGGCAAATCCTGAGATAAGTTTCTAGCACTTTAGCGTGCCATCCCAGGTCAATGACTTGAGCTACACAATAGGTGAATATCTCCCTTCGTTTATCCCAAGTAATGCGTCATGGACTTTTATCACCTTACTCTGAAAAATGGATTTATAGAAGCTCAACGAGTTACCCTGATATCATACCTGTGTCTTGAAAAAATCACAGATATTTCATATGCAAATCAAGCTCGGAACGAATCAATCAAAACAACAAAATAGTGCTTCAGTCAGCATTATAATAGCTTGTTCTGAAATATATTGATTTATAAACATGACACCTCACGGAGCAATCATCTTATCATACCTATGTTTTGAAACACAAGTATCTATTCGAAGTCGGTGAGTACTCCACAAGAAAACGAGAAAAAGATGTCAATTGTTTACGTTTGGATGTTGAAAATCCCAGGACAAGCACTCGCCCAGTCATCCATAATTATTAAAAATTGAACGAAGGGCCGATAAAGGCTAGAGGGAAAATGTACAGTGTTAATCTGTAAAAGTCTGAAATGATAATATTTAAAAATAACGACCGTTCAAGGTTACCACCCAAATCGTCATGTATGACTTCCTTATTGATTGTGCCGATAACTAAGCTCTATTGGCATGCATTCTACAGGCAATAGGCAACACTGCTCTTACTATGAAAGAAAAATGTGATTTAATTTTTCCATGCTGAAATGACTTAAAACAGGTAGTGACCTGATATAGGACCAAAAATTGTTTTTTGTTTTGCCGACCCGGCAGAAAATAAAAATGACTGCCGACGCAGACCGACAAGACCAATACATCATTTAGATAAGAAGCTACTAAAAATAGTTCGAGCAAATGACCATTCTGACATTTCAAGGTCATTAAAGATCAAAATCAAGGTCACCACTGAGGCCGCAATATATGGCTTCCAATTTCAATGTGACAATATTTCTTGAACTCTTCCAGATCTGTTGTACTGTTCCACACATTTACTCCAAATAGCTCCCACTTTGCCCGAAAAAAATTGGGTACAATTTTCTGAGTCCCAAAAATATACCAAAGGCCTAAAAACATTTTTTTTGGCTGGGATTTTTTTCTATCAAATTCAAGGTCACCACTGAGACTGCAATATATGGTTTCCAATTTGAATGTGACAATATTTAAGGCCTTGAACTGTTCTAGAACTGTTGTACTGTTCCACACATTTACTCCAGTCCCCAAAAAATTCAATTGGCTGGGATTTGTTTTTTGCAAGGCAGCAAATCCTGTGGCAACGGCAAAGGCTGTGACTGGGAATACAATTTATTTATGAAAGATTGGGTGCATTGTGATTTTTGGAGACTTTTATGGGTACATTTGCCGTTGCCTCAGGATTAGCCGCCTGACGTCACATACCTAGAGGTCATTGAGTGCAACAAACCCTAAACTGCTCCCTCACTACTAGAGGTCATTCTGGCCGAAACGGACGTCTTTTCCTATGTGCTCCTAATACAAACCGAAGCTCTATTCAAGCGTTCTGTCTCCAGAAGCTAATTTGTGCATTTCGGCCCCTTTTGGGCCTACATTTTGGGCTGTTCAAGTGATTCAAGGTCTATTATCTTAAACACATTACGAATCGCCTGAAAGAGCATGCTTGTACAAAATTAGAAACAAATATTGTTATCATGCCAATTTTGAGACAATTATTTGTAAATTTAGAAATTGTGTCCATTTCGGCGTTTTCGGCACTAAAATAGCCGTCAAAACAGCTAAAAACGATTCAATAATTTTTTTTTAATGTAAGTATCAATCTATTACCACCATTACAGCCAAATTTTGATGAATCCAATAACAAACGTAAACACAACATTTTGCAATAGAAACAAAGCCCGACCAAATACTTTATAAAAAATAAAAATATCTAAAATCTTTAGATATTGGGCCCAGGTATGTTATGACAAATCTATAGGAAAATTCATGCTATAGTCATACTATAGTCATATCCCAGACTTGTTTACTTCTGTCACCATGGCTGTGAGCTATTCCAGGAATAAACTCTTTGATATTCGAAAGCTAATCTGTCAGTCATTCAACATACTTCCCACAGAAACTTGGTCCACCCTAAGAGGATTACATCTGACCAAATCACCTCCAACCAGGCGTGGCTGTCCAGCTGGCAAAAGACGGATTAGCACTGTCATCACACCTTCAAGGATTCAATTCAGTTCTTGGTCTTCAGTAAAGGATAATGAGAACAATTAAAAAAAAACACTCAGGAGTTAACTTGGGGAACCTAATTCCTGTGTTGACTGAACATTGCAAGTTGAAAAATCCATGTCACTCACCAGATGAAGATGAACAGAACAATACCCTAATCAGTGTATGTGTTCTGAACTCACAATCTGTGAAAAACAAAGCTTCACCCTTGTGTGAGTATATCAGAGACAATGACATTGACATCATGGCTATCACAGAGACATGGTTGGGTACCAGTGCTGACAACATTGTCATTGCAGAACTATTAGCACCTGGTTATGATATCAAGCATGTTCCACGCAATGGATCTGCGGCTGGACACGGCGGTGTTCGCACCGTTCATAAGACGTCAATCTCAACTGACGTGTCAACCTCGACGCAAACATTTGACACATGTGAATGCATGGAATGTGTGACACGTTGATCGTCCACCACCATCGAGGACAAACGGGCCGAAAACCAGTTTGTTCTTTGTTGAATGGGCGATGTACATGGAAGCATGTGCCCAACTACACCGAGACAAATTGTCGTAGGTGATATCAATCTCCACCTAAATATAAAAACAAACCCTGTCACTCGGCACTTCAATAGCCTCGTTGAAGCCCATGGATTCACACAAAATGTCCATGAGCCAACATACCGGAAAGGACATACGCTTGACATCGTGTTGACACGAGAACATAGAACTGTCTTTGACCACAACTCTCCAGAATAAGCATCAAGTCGGTGACCATCTTGCGGTACATTTCAAACTGTGCTGTTCCAAACCAGTTGTGCTGAAGCAGGATAAAACTTACAGAAAACTACATTCCATCGATGTACATTGTTTTCGTATGGACATCGCCACATCCATCCTCTCAAACACATCTGGTGCCATCGATGAGATGGTGTCGAGATACGATGGTGGCCTCAGATCCCTAGTTGATAAGCATGCACCTCTCTGTCAAAAGACTCTGAAACACGAACACAAGTCACCTTGGTATACTGATAATCTGAGGGCGTCTAACAAAGAGCGTGGACGTCTCGAGAGGAGATGGAAGTCCACAGGCCTAACAGTTGATCGGGAGATCTACAAATAGCAATATGTGGCGACCAATGCTCTTGTCCAGAAAACAAAGACTGATTACTTCACCGGTAAAGTTCTTGATTGTGGAAAAGACCAAAAAGAACTTTTCAGATTGTCGAGTCAGTTGCTTGGAAGAAAGACAAAGCTAGTTCTTCCAAAGCATGGCTGCAGTAAAATACTTTCGAACCACTTCGACACATTTTTTGTGGGCAAAATAGCAAATATTCGTCAGAGGCTCTCTGCAATGGGAACTGTTTTTCACTCAACAAGTGCCGCTGACAATACACCTACACACTCCAATTTTGATACCTTCAAAATGGTGTCGGAAGCAGATGTCATGGAACTCATAGCTTCATCATCCCTAAAATATAGTGCTGCTGATCCTATTCCTGCCTGGCTATTGACGCAATGCAAGGCTGAATTGGCTCCACAAATCACAGCAGTCCTCAACAAGTCGTTATCATCCGGAGTTGTACCTCACTCGATGAAAACGGCCAAGGTAAAACCCTTGTTGAAAAAAAGTGGACTAGATCCAGAAAACCAAAAATTTATAGACCGGTTTCAAATCTACCACTCATCTCCAAAAGGATGGAAAAAGTTGTCGCCACCCAACTTGAACATCACTTTGCTTCTAATGGGCTTGATGAACAGTTCCAATCTGCATATCGTAGGGGTCATTCTACGGAAACTGCACTGACAGTTGTTCAGAATGACATACTTGAGGCAGTGGACAAAGGTCATGTTGTGGTTCTATTGCTTCTGGACTTATCCACAGCATTCGATACGGTGGATCACCACATCTTGCTGGATCGGATGCAATCATATGGCATATCTAGTATAGCATTCTCCTGGTTTGTCTCCTACCTCCGAGAACGGGAACAGACGGTAGCTATCTGTGAAGCCACATCTGAACCAGCCATCCTCGACTGTGGAGTGCTCCAGGGCTCAGTGTTGGGCCCAAAGGCATTCAGCATCTACACCAAACCACTCGGCCCTATCATCCAAAGTCATGGACTATCATACCATATGTACGCCGATGATACTCAGATGTATGTATCTTTCAAGGCCAGACACATATCTCCAGTGTTGAAATCCCTGCACTGGCTCCCCATTACCAGAAGACTGCAGTACAAGTGTATACTACAAACATTCAAGGGTTTGAATGGACTTGCTCCTGCTTACATAACCAGCCTCCTTGAAGTGTATACGCCATCTCGTTACTTAGGTCACAACAACAGTTTCAACTCCGTGTGCCGAAAGTCAAGACCACTACAAATGGACATAGATCTTTCCGGTACTGCGCATCGGATATCTGGAACGGGCTATCTCAAAAATTAAAAAAAAAACTCAACTAACCTCACAAACTTTAAAGCCAATTTAAAAACACGTCTTGTATGTATACATGTATGTGTATGTATGTATGTATGTATGTATGTATGTTTTGGAGAGAATAAAAAATGCACTGGCACAAGATAATTGTAAGAGTAACACATAACATAAAACAGCAATAAAAATTCAATGAGCGACATTGAACAAATTTTGTTGGATTATTTAAGTCCGCTTCTGACTAAAAGTTCTTTAAGGTTTTGATGCTTCTTGTAAGCTGTTGCTATTTTAATATCACCATCAGTATTTTTGTTGAGTTGTTTCATATGCTTTTTAACAATTTGGGCCGAAAGAGCACCTGTTTTTGAGAAGGGTACTATATACACCAGGTCGAATTTATTTTTACTTTTGTTCAAAGGGTCATACTTTGTAAATTTTTGAATGTTGAGGCCATGAGGCTCGAAAGTGCCTAAAGTATCAATCCAACAATATTCCCTTTCAAGTCGCCATTGTTTGTTTAAAAGTTCATCACCAAGATCGGAAACCTGTTCAATTGGTAAAAGAGAAAAACAATCGATGGAAAATTCAGTTTTGCTGTGAAATTTAGATAGATGACTGTATAATGCATTTTCCTCATTGCAGCTAGTTATTGCAGCACGGTGACGATTGTTTCTGAATTTGAGTGATTTACCGGTTTCACCTACATATTGTTTTTCGCAAAGCCTACAAGTGTATAGATAAATTATATTTTCTGAGTTGCAATCCAAAGCTGAGTTGATTGAGTAGGTTTGTTCAAAAACTGATCCTGAGAAATTTTCACAATTTGGAACTAAATGACATGTTTGACATAGTCTAGAATTACAAGGTTTTGAGCCAGATGAACTGGAAGTGGGCAATTGAAAATCAGCACCTAGCCTTTCCTCACTGTTTAGAATTCTCAATGTTTCATTCTTTATTTTGCGAAGCCAACGTTTTGAATAGTTACGTTTCGAAAGTGCCTTGAATAATGTTTGGCAAGCTAATTCAACATCATCTGAATAGGAGCAAATTTGGAAAAATCAAAAAACTTGGGACTTGATTAGTCCTTTATAAGTGTGCTTTGGATGAAAAGAGAGCTTATGCAGCAACTGATGAGTATCCGTTGGTTTGAAGAAAACTTTTGCTTCTAATGTGTTTTCTTTGCTCCTGAACAAAGTAGTATCCAGAAAATTAACTGAATCAGTGCTAATTTCAGCTAATTTTCAGTGCTAATTTCAGGGAACAAATGTCAAACCACGATTTAGAAGAGCGATTTGTGTGTCCGAAAGTGTAAATTTGGAAAGGTTTACAACATTATTAGTCGTACTGGAATTCGGTGGACTCTCAGAATGATTTAGTTTAAATGACTGAGCCAGAATTTCACCATTTCATTGGCCGTTCGTTCAGTCCAATGAATGTTATCTGGCTGTGTATAGAACTTGATTGGATCCAACTGTTTAACAACTGTGAGATTGCTGAAACGTGAACTCATGTCATCCAAAGCCCTGTTAATCATATCCAAGTTGCGTTTCTCTACAGACGGAAGATTGTCTGAGTAGTTAATTTTTGGAATAAGAATTTTGGAGTGGGGGAAGATTCGGAAAGCACTGCTGAGCATATTCCTCAGCTCTGGAATTGAAGTATCACTTGGTTTAGAGCTTCGATTGTTCAGCCCAACACTTAAGATTAAGTTTTTGGGGGCATCAAATGATTTTTTACAGGCCGTGAACATCATTCTGAGATGGTTGAACAAAGCTCCAGGATAAGACACAACTTGGATATCACTGACGGGGGATTTGGTGATGCGAGAGAGGTTAGAAGAGCCGAGGACGACAGTGGAGGAGGTTAGTTTAGGAAGTGCCCAAAGAGTTTTGGGCCCTCTGATAGTAGAAGGAGAGACATGGAAAGTGGGAGAAAGCGAGAGCGTTTGCCTTTAGGTAGAGAGGAGGGTGAGAGTTCAGGAGAAGAAGGAGAGCGCAGACGCCGTTTGGGCGTGGCACTAAGGCGGTTATCAGGAGAAGAGCGAGAGAGAGGTGGCCAATCATCAGATGATGAGAGGCAAGGAGGATTAGAGAGAGTGTCAAGGAGTTGGAAGCGGTTAGAAGTGGACACAGAGGGAAGGGTTTTAGGGAGGGTGTTATTTGAGGATGGAGGTACAGAGCGGGAGGGTTTAGTATTGTTAGTAGGAGAGTTGACACGTTTTAGGTCCATTAGGAGGCGGCCAAAGAAGTTAGAGCCTTGACCATGACGATTAACACCCCAGTGGCTGTCAGGAACTGGATGGACAATGTGACACCCTTCAGGTAGACTCATCAGAGTGTCACGGAACAATTTGCAAGAATTAAACCTAACTTGAAGAAGTTGACGCATGATTCCATTTTTACTTTTATGCCAGAACGGGGACAGGCTAGGAATTTCACTAGCCAAACGTTTAGCCACTCCTGCATGGGGAGCCCTAAGGATCCGATTGGCTAGGTGTTGACAGTCATGGTACCGGGCTTTGTGATACTGATAGATGTGCTCAAGGCTAGGGAATCTCATACCACGATAGGATATATTACATGGAAAGAAATTACTAAGTGGGTGTTTGTGACCTTTAACCTCACAAGTCTGAGGTTTTGATTGAGAGTTAGAATTTGGAATAGGGGAATTTGGAAGAGTGGAGCTTTTGAATTTCTGGATGGTGGAAGCCTGAAGTTTTTTGCCGAAATGAGATTTAGCCTGCTGAATGACGAGAGCTACCGAATTTGCAATGTCCGAATCAGATAAACCTAAAGAGGAAATGTGGGCCAAAAGGTTTTGAATTGAGCTCTCGTAGTGTTCCACCAATTGTTTGGTCACGTTTTGTACCCAATTTTGATTGATTTTGGAGATTTTTTGTTTGATTAGAGGACCAGAACAAGCAGGTTTGATGAAGTCATCCAGGTGTTGTTGTTTTTTACTGAAAGCCCTGGTGACTTGGCCTTGAGACTGCTGGAGCATTAGTGACAGGTGGTGAAAGCATTGAAGGAGAGTGTAAAAAGAACGGAAGTGAGGAGGTTTAGAAAGAGCCATGATACGTTTCAGCAATTAAATTTGAAAGCATTAAAAACCAGAACGCGATTGATTTGGATGACAAAACCGAAGGATAAAATCATAAAAATAAAAACAATTGTATAAAATGGAAACAAAATGTTCGAAGAAGCCTGAATGCAAAGATATGGTCAATAATCTGACCAGATCTAAAACGAAACAAAATAATACAAAACAATATCAAAAAAAGGTTACTCACAATGTACTCTGCCATCGGTCGAAATGGATTAAAAGCTTAAACGGAATTTGTTCTGTGCATATCCTCATCAGGCTATTATTAACTTTGCTATATATATATACACTGATATTGTATTGATTCCAGATACCACTAGTGATTACAGCTGACATCACGAAACATACATAGGCAATTATTATATTAAAGCTACTGCCTTGGAATGTATGCAACGTTTTTTCAAAAAATGATTTTGACCATTACAATTGTCCGAGTTGTCTTTTCATCCGTTTTAATACACATGTTGTACCGGTTTTGTATATAAACAATCGAAAGTGTATATATCAAAACCGAATGTAAACAAATCGCGTTTAAAAGTCCACACCGAGTACATTTTCCAGTTCGTATGTGCATATATAGTGTAGTTGTGACGAAATAATCAGTGATACACTATGATGTATGTGAAATTGTCAGTCTATCTTGCACTCCTATGCTTTGTTTACATCTGCGTGTGATGGATACAGTTCCTGTATTTACGCGAAACCCACCTATTCAAATGAGCAAAATTTCCCAGAGGACTGGTTGTAGTCATTACATTTGATGTGAGTATGTCTCATTCAGTTAATTTAGCATGTTTAATATGAAATATAGTTTTCAAAAAAATATTGACTGGTTATGAAGGCAGTTACTTTAAGACGGTAGGCTACAGGAGTTATATCCGGCAACGGAAGTGCGCTAAGACGACGGGCGAGCAAACATCAATGTGCGTTTGCAAAGATATATTTTGGGCAATGGATTCGATCTTCTGACAGCAGGAATCCTCTAGAAACAGTAACACCTTAGCCAGAGATATATCTGTCATTGATTTTCGATCTTCTAACTCCTCAGAAATTGTTGAGGGTGTTTTGTTGCACGTGGCTATCCAATAGCTCAGGCGATGGTATCGACCATAGTATGTACATGTATGCACGTAGTATTACATACACAAAACCGCTTCATAAATCGAAATTGTACAGTGCTGACGAATAAACTGATGCCTGACAACGAAAGTTATTTTCCTTCGCAGCCAAACCACACAGAAGTTACGAAAAAAAGATATGTTTTCACCATGTTTTTATATGTGAATATTTTATTTATATATTTTCCACTGAGTCGGTGTCACTGCTGGCGGACGTTAAATCTGTCCCCGAGGATACCATCAACTCAGTAGCCTTCTGGCTTGTGATTGGGTACTTTTGTACTTGTCATGTATCTATTCCATGGGGTTAGTTTCGGATTTCTAAATTATTTTCATAGGTTGTTGGGCAGTTGTATACTAATTCCATCAGGTGTACAGTAGAAACAACTACATTTAACAGACTCTCTGCCCCTGATGACGCCAGTGTGTCTTTGGATAAACTATTTGGTCGGGCTTTGTTTCTATTGCAAAATGTTGTATTTTATGTATCTTTTTGACATCATCAAAATCTGATTGTATTGGTGGTAATAGATTGATACTTACATTCACCATGTTTGCATATATATATAATTTTTTTTTAAATTGTTATCATGATTGACAAAGATTTTGTTATTCGAGATCACGCCTTTGTTAAAACATCAATGGATACCGACGGACAGACACATGTTTCATATCCCAAGTCCCAATCCAAGGACGAGGTTTACGACTTCAGCGTAGAGATACAGTAACACAGCCCGCTGAGCTTGTTATAATATTTTTTTCAGATTAAGTCGTCTTGCCTTGAACATTTTCAGATTAAGACGCCTTATTGTACTATATGTTCAAGTTAAAACATTTTGTCGTGATACTTTTCCAGCTGAAGACGTCGTTGTTAAATCGTTTCACGTTAAAACGTCCTGTCATGCTAATTTTTCACAATATGTCTCCTTGTCCTTATAATTTCACCCAACTTTCATAACATAACATCTTGCCATACTTAACATAACACGTCGTCTTACTGTGATAAACAACACGCCAGGTCTTGAAAAATTATGTGGTTCGAGAGCGCATCTCATATTACCATGGAGAGAGTGAGCTTTCCTGAATGAACAAATGATCGAATGAAGGAATGAATATCTTTTATTCATTAAAAGCTTCTGGCCCACATACAAATACAAGAATTCATACGTATGAGCAAAACACAGTCCTGCAACATTTACAGTACGCGGTTTTCATTCTGCATAGTAAAAGCATGGTACAAATATTTACATAGACTAGTGACACATTCTACGGGTCATAGCAATGCGATTTTTAGGATATACATTTTCAGATAAATATAATTCAAAATCCGGGTTTGACTTGAAAATACAATACATATACAATTTCGAACTATTTGTTACCAAGGTATGCCAATCCTGCAAACATGTGTCTGATTTCCTGCCCCGCATGCGACACCCGCTGTGATACACATTACCTAATCTAGATACAAATATATGTAACAAAATTCCGAGGATGGGATGATATTTCCATCAAATGTGTGGATACCTACCCTTCACCCAGACCATGTTGAAAACTCAATGTCAAGACATCGTAATCTGTGAGCACGACTTTATGGTTCAAGATCACAACTTTGTAAATCGTGATCATGACTTTGTAACTAAACTGATGGTAATGTAATTCCTGATACCGAGTTTGTAACTCAGCCACAGTTTTGTAACTCAGCCACAGAGTTTGTAACTCAGCCACAGTTTTGTACCTCGGGATCATGACTTTGCAACTCAGGTCTCTGTAGATACTTTTATCAGGTCCCTAAGAGGGGGTAGGGATTCTCACGAATTGAGATACCCCGTGCTTGCTCAGACAACAAGTTCATTGTGCATTCGCTCAACAATCGGGTTAGAAAAGTTCCATATAAATAGTATACTACCATTATGAATAGTACCCACGAATGGTAATTTTATAACCATTGTAGGAATATAGAACAAATAAGTTACGGGACGTGATATCTGTACCGTGGACCATGGAATGTAAATGGAGGTAGCTCAAATCCTGTGACAAATTTATATTGTAATGTAGGTCTCTAATATGACGTGCTACGTGCTTAAACAATATGTCAATATTATTTTTGTAGGCTTGGAATGGGTCCACAATATTGTTCCGTATTGCCCAGTAAAATGTTATTATGACACACATCATAAATACTTTGAATGCGCGGCCCTCACCAGGCATGGGGTCAAGAGGTACTGCAGTGTGGAAAGGATTGACTGCATGTTTTGAATCAAGTGCACGTGCGTTCTATATTATCCATAGTATGCTTCTAACGCGCACGTGAAACAATGGCGACCAAACAAACCAATGTTGCGGGTGGCTACCATCGAACACATTCTGGCGCTGTTGATCTTACCACCATCGTCAATGACAGCAGGCCTACCTAACGAAGGGTCAACAACTGAGAATCGATAGAGTACCAGGTATTGAGCCGTTTTCACGAAAGGCGGCGCTCCAGCACCCGTCTTTCACACAATTCGTCCTTTGCATTCTGGGATACCGAAAATAGTTCCAACATGGATGCCTCTATGAATCGAAATAAATTTGAATGTTTGGGATATTTTGTTGCTGACAGGACATATTGTCGAAAACTATACAATTTTTTAAGAGATTGTGATAGAATAACTCCAGTAGCGGTGTCCGTGGCAATCTTTAGTGCCTCTGAAAAATCCATGGCTGAGTCATGACTGTCGGGTCGACCCCTGGCCAGCCCTGGGTCGACCCATGCAAAACAAGAAAGCACGTGCTCGTGTTTACAAAACGCGCATTAATACGGACTATTTTGTTACCGCGCATTGACACTGTCCCCTGATTCAGGGGACCAGAGAATCGGTTATTACAAAGACGGGTGCTTCAGAGTGCCGTCTGGTGGACAAAACGGGTATTGAGCAGAATCCCTCGCCCTTCGCTGTGACCTTGGTATGTCATAAAACCATTGGCAGGAATCTTGCAGCGATTTGAGCACGGTTTGGGACGTGGAGTTTTATGATGTTTTTGTATTGACACTTGCACGCAGCACCATTTGTGTGCTGTCCTACTCACCGTCAAAGATGTGAAATAGTCACGTGACGTGGTATGAACATTCTGATAAACTGTACTTGCTCGTCACAAAAGAGCTCAAGTGGTAACTTGTTATAAAAATGATCATTACAGGTTATAAACAGTGTGCGAGGGGTCACCTATCAGTTATGCCTGTGTTCTTTCTTAATATATAAATACTTGTATTTATTATCGCCTAATTATCGATTTAAACGAGAAATTACATTCTTGAGGTTGGCCGTTGTCCCTTCTAGGAACATTATAAGGTGAAATAAATGCTTGCAATGGATTCACAATCCCAGAAAACCCTTAATTTGAACATTCACGAAACACTTTGATCAAAATTTTACATTTTCAATTTTTATCGATGAGGTTCCGGGTAGCCCAACTTTGAGCAGCTCTCACAAAGTTAGCTACAGGAGTTGAGTTTAAAGTAATTGATATATGTTAGTAGATGCCTCCATAAACACCATCGTGAAAACATTTCTTGGTTAGGAATTTGTTTGCAGATTTGCTTGAAAACTGATAATATTCCCTGACTAAGTCGTGGCTTTTGACCCGGAAATATGTGTAGTCAACACATTAACTTTCAAGATTTTAATTTTTATTTTTTAAAAAAAATAAAAAAGCACAATACACTTCTTCATTATTTACAAATTATCTTCAGACGATTTAAGCGTTTGACGATCTGCGTATTGTTGAGATGTGGATATGGGGAGTTTCAACTAATACACGTCAAGTGTGTGGCTCAAGATAGTTACTGTGGCTATAGCTAGAAGCCTACGCATGCGGGGAGTATAAATAATTAAGCCTGGATCAACCCTGTCTAATGGTTCATACAGCATACCATCATAGGGTTGTCATCCCCAAGGGAAATTATAATGTACAATGGTTACACATATTATAAGTGGTAAATCCATAATCTGTTTTGTTCGCTGGACTGTGATGTCGAAACTTATATTCACAACAGCCAAACGATTGACGCTGTGGTTAGAGTGTGTTACACCACTCCTTGCTGTGAACATGACGTCGTTAGCATTGACTGGTTGAATATAGTTAGACACAAATGGTAGATATGGACAAGATTCCATTGGGCGGTTTCACTGGATCAGACACGGATATTTGTCTTGTGACAAAAACTGCCACTTCTGATGAATGTTTATCATCTCCGACTATATAACAGTATTCTGTTTGTTGAGAGCATATGTGTGTGTTTGGCAGTGACCTGTCTAGTACCAAACAAATATTATGAGAACATTTCAATAATAATCATATCGACGACCATCCAGGAAAGAAAACATGCCTGTTATTGATGTTGTTGATGATATTGTTGATAGAATTTGTAGATGATAGGTAATGGAGACAGAAATATGGAGTGGTACTCGGTACCAGCTGAGGGCTGTGTTAGCTAAGTTATTCGCGTTTGTTTGTTCGGTTCTCCGTTTTGTGTACAATCTAAGTATCCTAAACAGTTCTACATGAAAGACTGCGTATAGCATACTTTATTATGCTAAATAAAGTGGGATCGAAGCATCCAACGCTGTATTCCAATTAGCCATAGCGCTTTGCACCATGTTGTCCAAGCAGAAGCCACACTCACGTCAATGGTACTTCCGTTAGCATGATCACATACACGTATAGTGAGTAGAGTCAGTCGTGTTCGATGGTATTCCTGCTCAAACAGGGATTTTGGTGAAATTGAATGTTCTCATTCGCAAAGTAAATAGGATAGCACCGTCCTAGAAATATGAAAACTATGCCAGCGTGTAAAGTATACACTCATTGACAGGAATAGCATCAATAAAATCACGTGTATTATCACACTTTATCAGACATGGGTCGTATTTGTTGGCGTCATGTAGATTAGGTATCAGTGACATGCGTATTGACCAAAAACGGTGATTTCGTAAACTGCTTTGCAGTGACTTGTGGTGGACGGTATTCTGCATTTGATCGGATGTGATCAGTCGAATCTCAATAGAATATGATTATTGGCAAACGTATCACACTTTCTACAAAAGGAATGATTTTTGTGTCTGTACAAGTATGCGCTTGTCTACTGTTGTGCAATTATATTATTATGGAAATAAAACAAAATTATAATAAAGTAGAGAGTCTTGATGATGTCTTGGCCACCTTTTGACAAATGTTTGACAAACTTGAATATTTGGCAAACAATGGATCAGTTATTTTAATTAACTATTTGATTAACTATTTCACCAGGATCAAGCTTTGACAACCCAAAATTTGTTGTTTTCAGATTCGTCAGGTGTGGACCAAATAAAGTGTATATAAGGACGATGACCATTCAAAGAACCAGTAATTCACTAATATTATCAGTGAACAAGAGGCGACGTTCATCCCAATAGACAATAAAGTCCTTTATTTCTAAGGTTAGGCCCCTATATGTAAAAATGTTATTATGACATGCATCAAAATTATTTTGAGTGGACGGTCATCGCCAGCAATGTTGACAATGGCTAGTGCAGTGTGAAAGGGATTGGACTTCGTGTTCAGAATCAAGTTATAGAACGGGCGTTCTATATTAGCCACATCATATTTTAATGCGTCACATGAAACAATGACGACCAAACGAACCAATGTTGCGGGTGGCTCCCATCGAACACATTCTTGCTTTGTTGGTCCTGAAACTATCGTCACTGACAATTGATCCACCAGCATCAAGGTATGGTTAACATCGATATATTAACAGCCTTGCATGTGGAGGTATTGAACCAAATATGTCGCCCTGTTGCGTGACCTTGGTGTATTATAGAAACAATTGCTAGCAAACTGGCAGAGATTTGTGCACATTTTGTGACACGATGCCCTCTTTTGTTCTCCTATTGACACCTGCACCATTTCACACGCATACATCCGTTTCGCCATAAATGCTTGGAACTAGCTCAATGTTACGCCTGGATCCAGTATAGTGTTGATGTTTATGTCAATGTCGGAAACAATCCCTTCTCAGGATATTTTCAGTGAATATCTTGGTTGATCATCGGAACAGAAACAAATGTATCATATTTGAAGCAAAGTTATCTCAGAATGAATGAAATGCAATTTTATATAAAATTTTATGCGTGGTAAGCACCGACATCAAAGAAATAATCACATTTTTATGAATTCCAAGTTTAATAAAATAGTGTTGTATCTTTGTATGTGGGTTCGGAACCAGTCCTAGCTCTTATCTCTCACGAAAATAATAATAAGCACAGGTCAATGGCGGGGGGGGGGGGGTATTGTTTCCTTAACGAACTGTTACCTCTGTTGTCTGGTATCAGTACTGTTAAAGTGCGGATATGGCTGGATTACCATATTCTACCACCATGCTTTTTAAAAAACTGTTTGTAGTTCATTGATAGCGAAAGGTATCATGATGTACCTTGACAGAACGCCATGCCATGAAGGTTATCGAACAATAGGTGAGAAAGTTGGCAATGTACCATAACATGCTAAATATCAGCCCGAAATCTTTGATCTGCATGTGCATACGAAATGTTGATATTCAGTGCAGGTCAGTTTCTTTGAGTCCATACCAACCTCAGTCTTTCGGTAACTGGAAGTTCTACCTGAATATGGCCGTGGAGAAAAATACAAGAGTTGGTTATTTCCGTGAGAGATAATATCCCCCCACATGTAGTATACTACGCCTATCTACCTTTTCCATGACGGGGATTTTACCTCGCTTATCCCCCTCAGGTTTATCCTTATAATGTTCTATTCTGTGAGTTTCAAAGTTACAATACGAATGAGTGAATGTTTGAATGAATTTTTATTTTCTGCATAATGTACAAGTAACAATGTAAGTATCAATCAATTACCACCAATTGGAAATTTCATGCAAAATATAACCATACTATACACAATACGAAGACACAGAGTGAAGTCTCCAGACTGTTAGGCGTCTCAAGATAATATACCCACGTCATTAAAAATATGTGAAGTGAAGTGAAGCTACTTTGTGACTTTACATGTAGGAAATTTAAGAAAAGAAGGATTATATTCGAAAACAGAAGTTGATTACCGAGAAATGTACAGTGTTAAGCTGCTCTAGTGCGAAATGTTTATTTATTTTGACAAAAATGTTTTGACTTCACAAGGTCATCAAAGGTCGGATTCAATTCATTGTATATGGCTTCCTATTTCGATGTGTCAATAACTATATCCAACCCTCGAACAGTCCACGCTGCGCCTATCCTAAAGCAAATATATAGCTAAAATTTTCCAATGTTTTTAAAAGTTTCACTCGAAGGGAACTTTTTCTCTGCTGGATGTGGCTAAAAAGGCGTATCAGCCTGTTTCGGACCAATTTATTTCTTTGTTTTTTCTTTCGGATTAAAAATCAAGTTTTCAAACACATTTTGTCGAATCTAGAGTTGTCATCCATCAGAATGAACTCCGGCCCTGCGTACAGTCGAATCACTTGCGTACAATCGAATAATGAGATGCGGAATCTCGTCTCTGTAACTCAGACCGGTCAGAGTGCCATTCCGGATCAGATACAGCTTGGTGCGTCCATCAAGAGAAATGCCAGCCAAGACCACGACTGACTGGCGGCCGAATTGGTCATATATCGTTTCATTTCGGTCTAGAACAATGAGGTCGAAAATAACATCCGTTTCTCTGTGCGGCACACATGTATCAATGCGGACTCAACAAAAAAATTAAGTTTATCCCTGATACCCCTTAGACATATCTGACCTGGCCGATGAGTCTGGAAATAATGTCTGTTTAGCTCTATGACACATCGTTTCTGAGATATGAAGGAAGCCTCTAGGAGCTGTAGGTCAATGATCGAGTGGCAGATTGACCCCAAAATCAATTTTGTCCTAGTGGTCTATGAACCTATATGCGAAGTTCTACATCCATTGCCTGAATATTTTTTGAGTTATCCTTCAGAAACAAATTCCCAAAACCAAGATCCATTTCATCCTGGTTCACATCGGCTCTTTTGAAAATACAACAGTTTTCTGATACTGGCGCTCTCTCAACACCCATTTGCATTTGCAGGTTTTCAAGCATAATCCCATCAATATAATGCCTTGCAAACCTGGCACCAAACCGTCGTAAAAAAAAGCGTTGGTGGAGTGTCGATGGAACCTACTTGCGTCGTAGAAACGTCCGTCGTGAAATCACCGCCCGTGTGGTGTGTACCAAAAAGTCGCAAATTGGTCGTTGGTCCGACGCGTCGGCGTGCCTACCGACGGATCGGTGCATACTTGTTTGAGCTTTTAAATGTCAAGATTATTTTTTTTAGACAATTTTAACCGTTAAATGCATAGTGTATGGATGGCTGATGTTGAAAATACACGTACAGTATGATTCTTGAAAGCTATTGTGTGGACAATAAATCTTACAAACATTTACTGTAACCACTCTTGTATGTACTGCAGCTGCGAACATAAACCTATTAAAACCTAAAATAAATCTGTCGGAAAAGAATGTACATTTTCCCCTGTGCGAGTCAAATACTTTACTATGTGTACTTTAGCCTGGATTACCACAATATGCATATAATTGCAAAGGATCAAACATAAAATGCCTTTAGTACATAATGAGCAGTGTTATCGTCCCTTGTCATAATTATAATATGTTATATACTATATGTTATATAATATATGTTATATTGGTTTAGTGTATAAGTTTTTGGAAAAAATATGGCTATTAACAGTAAATTTAAAACAAATGATATAGTACAGTTTCATAATTTGAGTTTTCTTCGCGTGCTCAAGCAACTATCATAATAGCGCAGTTGTTAGCATAATTATACTGATACTCTGCAAGCCTTAAAATTTTGATAACAGCTTGTTCCCAACGCTATCAGAAGACTTCACATGCAGACTTCCAGGTCACAAGAATATCCAGTATACATGTATATCATTCACCACATCTCCACAATTGATTGCTAAGCTGTAAATTCAATAACAAGCAAGATATTATTAATATTGTCCTATTACCTTTCAAATGAGGTCAATGGTCAAATTCACGGTCATCAAAATATTCAGCATACATCATTTTTGAACCGTGCAAAACATTTTGAAGGCATAGAAAACATTTTGAAGATGATCAAAATTGTTGAGTTTAATTATTTTTTTTTTTTGCATGCTGCGAAGCGTGTTGCAAAAAAATATATTTATGGTATATATCAGCCACCGTACGAAGGGTAATACGGACATTTAATATATTGTTTACCTTCATATGTTCACATAATATGAATGAATGATTAGATGCTACACGTGTATTTCAGCTCCAGCATCATTACACACACTCCATCGTTAAATTGAAGTTCAAATAAAAAAACTTCCTTCATCGGAACAACTTGAAATATGACTTGTTTCTACTCATCATAAAACATATTTCTCACATGTTTCAGCCTTCTTTCAGCCTCGTCAATCTACCCCGTTCATTTCATATTGACTTCAAATATGGAATCTATGCCTGCTTCTTGTGCTCCTGTTGCTTCAGAAGTCTCACTGCGTTGACCATCTGTTGCAACCGCGCTGCGGCGTTGTTGTATAAGTTGTATTCCATTGAAAGCTTTGACTCCAAATTGTTGAAGTTCGCAGCAGTGAGTTGTACTTTGCCTTTCAACGTCGTCGCGGAGTGCATCGAACGTTCTGTACACCAAGAAGCAAAACATAGCAATAGGATTCGAAATGTATAACGTTCTGGAGACATGATAGGAAAGTGATGGTTTATGCCGTTACATTTATAATTTTGACTGACGTGGGAAAGTATTAGTTATGTTGTGTGAAATATATAGACTGGTATTATTGCATTTGCTCACGTATCGCGTTGAAGATCTTCGAAGCATTAGAGAATAGATGGGGCAAAAGATACTCGAGGACCTCAAAGTAGTCACCGAGCTTCTCCGTAACCCCCACGACCAGGTATTGTTCATGCAGATGTTGACTGGCAAGTTGATAGCTGCCCTCAGTGTGTTGACTGTAACACAAAAATTACTGTTATATCAGCAAATGGTTCTACTGTATGACTATCACACACCTGTATAGACTGTTTGTACCATTCTATTTCATTATTTGACCATTCTATGATCATTATTTACCAAAAAATGCATCACCGTGGGATGAATCGGCTATTGTAAATACACTTTGATGTTTAACAGAAGCTTCACGTCTTCATTTTCGTATGGATATAATAATGTCAATGCTCCTGGAGTTGCCCCGAATTTCTACTGTTACAAGCTTGAAGTGTCTCGTGCTGTATTACCTCCCGTATAGGCACAAGCAATTATGAATGGAGGTGTGTCTAGTATAAGGTATAGGCAAATAAATCGATGTGTTTGAATATGTGGGAGTATTCAGTATCTGAATTGGGTAGCCAAATTTCCCACAACGGCCTGTATATGATACCTGACATTAGTCCATGGTAGGACATTAAATTATTCTGAATGTGTGTTCTATGCCATCTGTCACTGGTCAAACTGGCCTAAGATTTAGAACATAGAACATGACCCAACAAGGTGTACATCTGGACCACCAGAATACAGTGAAGTACTACCAATTCTATAACTGGGCCTCTCACACATCTTTTACTCATAAGCGCATGCGCTTCTAAATGAGGTTGATTGAATGTTTTAAGATTTTTACTCGCCTGCAGATCGGGTCATGTCCGCAGAGGAAGTGAAGAGCGCTATGGTTGTAGAGCTGCCAGCAGCGATCGGACGAAATACAACCGGCCAGCGTGTCCTGGTGAAGTAATGTACAAGTAAGCGTCAGGAAATGTAGTAAAAGACATGTGTCGCCTCTTAGCAGTGCATAGCTCGATTCCAATGTGGGGAATGGGACGTTTATTTGAGTCTGCATCCCTTTGGTTATGACATACTGCAATTATAGTCACAAAGTTTTCACTACTCTGTGAATAACAAGGGACTTTCCAGACTCAAAATGGAAATTTAACATGCTACATAAACTTAACTTGTATGTTTAGGCTCCATTATTCACATCTATACATATAGTATTCGACTTGTAAAACAACATTTTTCAGGGTGAAACATTTCGTTAAATTGCATCGAACGAGAGAATTGTAGCCTGATGGAGGCGACAATAAATGGTGGTGTTGAATATTTTGGGACCGTTACGATTCAAACCCCTACATGGACTCACCATTTACACATAGCCACGCACGATCAATACTCGCTACATACTATCACAACCACACTATTAGTACGCGCACACTTACACAAGTACAAGGGAACTGAAAGATTCACGCTTTCATCGCGTGCACTGAACATGACATGACATCGCACATATCCCATCACATGTACGACTTCCGCAGCACTAGGCGGGAAACCCTACAGACGCGGACTTGTCCTAGCCATATTAACAGTTCTAGAAGATGTTAATATTTCAGATATTGACGTATTTCAGATATCTTGAGATTTGATAGTGAAACATGTGAAGACATTGCATTTAAAGTGGACTATACTCAACGGACTCGGGGTTATACATCAGTAGGATGATAAGTAGTGGTGTGTGAGGGGACGTGAGTCCTATTTCATTCGTGCTGAGAGATTGTCGTGCCAACAAAGAGATTGCGTCGAGCCTTGGAGTGTGATTCACACAAACCAGTTGTCGCAACATGATGATTCACGCTAAAGTTTGTCGCAACATGATAATTCTATTATAAACCAATGATTTGGGTATAAAATACTTTCCACTAATATCCTATGGATGAGGTTGCGGAAAGTGTCAAGAAGTAGACTGCATGAAAAGTAGAAACTGGTTTTCTTGTCAGAATGGTTCGAGTAAATGAACGTATAACTAGTAATGTATTGGTAAAGTCAGTCAAAAATGAATACAGCTCTTTCTTTGATGGTTCCTCAAGGGACATGTGTCATCGTTCCCGCCGATATAGAATCTAATATTTTTTTCTGTAAAAAAATATTGTATCCAGTTCTGATAATACATACAAAGATATTCTTTTATCTAAAATATCTCTTTTCTAATCACTGGTGCATGCTTTTGGTATCACTTTCAAGATCTCTGAAGGTAAAAATATAATCCCATTTGAAAATGCATATATTCAAGCTCTATCTTCAAGCGTACTGGGTTAACAGTGATGGCAGCTCCCATTATGGAGGAAAAAAGTGTCAAAAATTTTGTCCAAATTTTTTTTCCATGGGGCAAATTTTTTGGGCGGTCCTGAAATGACCCAAAACGGATAGTAACGTGATTTTGGAATAAAAAATATTTCACCGACCCGTTGAAAAAAGCACAAGGACTTCCACGCACAGACCGGCAATTCAAGGGCAAAGAAACATATAACATCACACAGCTATACAAAAATCTTAAAACTTGAGTCTAAAATTGGCCGTTTTCAGTAAAAAAGCAAAAATACCCCCGTCTCGAAATATTCTTGGGCATTCGCCTGTAAATTTCAAAGATAGAAAGGTGGACGGACGGAGGACGGCTAGACGGACGGACGGACGACTCTAATTTTTAGGTTAAAGGGCTTTTCCCATGTTAAATTTCCAATCGCGTGTAAACCCCTTAACCCCAAATAAGCACCTAAACTCACTTTTTGTCATAAAAAGGCTTTCTACACGTCCCTAAATCCCAGAAGTTTAGCCAGACGGACGGACGCAACGCCACGACAATAGGCTATCGGACCATAGGTTAGGTAATCTGAGAATACTCTGAAACCATCTATTCCAGGACTGATATCAGACAAATGTGGATATTAAAATTTCAATTCTTTATTAAATATATAATTTACTCACTAGCTTTCAAAATGTATGTTTATTAAAACGTTTGACTATCAAAATTTGTGTCCACCATACCTCATTCAGGATTGAAGTCTCAGCTTCAAAAACTAATCCATTATGTCTTTTTCTCAATATATTGTAGTTAAATATAAGAACTGCACGAGGATGATATAATAAATGTGATAAATATCGTTCTGTGGCCGATATCAGGCCGAAATGTCTGTGATCGCTGTGCAAATCACAAGGCCGGCAGTTCTCTTCAATAGTTTATTCGGGATGATAGCCGACAATGCCGCAAACACACTACAAGGCCGAACACACCAAAGTCCGACGAATCCCTGTCGATTACACTATATCCTAGATATTCAGTCCTTTGGATAATCCAACATATATATATATCACAGTTCAATTATTTGATAGTCCTCGTGTCAGGCAACTTTACAATCACGGCCACATCTTGCAACACGTCTACTCATGAGGACATCTACTTCTCGACTCCCTGAGAATGGCGGGGCCGGCAAAATGTGTTGTAGGTTTTCCCGCCAAATGTCTGCGGTGTTGTGTCATTGGCTGAATGTATGCTGATCTCACCGGGAAAGTGGAATTCCCCGGTGCGTGTCATGACTACTATGGTCTGTATCTGTGCACGTGATGTGAGTGTTATGCATGTCATGTTCTATGTTTAGAAGTAGGTGCTGGTAAAGGTCAAGGCCGAAACTAACTGGGTCGATGTACTGAATGAATGGGGCCGCAAGTGCATGTGGATTGACCTGTGTGTGTAACCATGACTACATGGAGTTTATGCTTGTGATCGTATAGTGTGTACTTGTCCTGTATGTAAGTCATGTAGAATGAATGTTTGTTGTTGAAATATGTATGCGCGGGAGGGACGGGAGTTACAGTCGCTAAAATTACTACATTACACCCCTTCATTAATTCTACGCCCTCGGAATTACCCTCCCCGGACCCTACCGTCGCCAAAAACTAAACAATAAAAAGCTAAGAAGTCCTAGAAGGTCAAACCCCAACACTCACACACACACGCCGCGCGACAATGGGAAAACACTTCATACAATAAAATTTCCTAACCGTCAAAATAAACGTCCTCAGTCAGTCCGTCAATAGTCGCTACGATGATACATTTACACATACATGCACGACAACGAATGATGATAAATGGAATGTATGAACAAAACTCCTCGACGTTTCATAATGAAACGGAAACTATTTAAAGTCTATAAACTGAAAAAGAATTGTCTGGATTAACCTTAACTAAATTACATGGATAAAATGCCGTGACTAGGATAACTATTTACAAATATTTACAGATTTTTGGCCGACATGACAATGAGCCGACAAGTTCCAGGCCCAACCGGACAACCGTGACCAGGATTTTTAGAGTCACTTCCTCTCAACAGGCCGACACAACCAGGGCCGACAGTTGTCCCCTCTTACCACCACTAGGCCGAAACATTTACTCCTTCTGGCCATGCTTACTGGCAGGAGGTGGTGGTGGTGCCGGCGACGCCTGCCGCATTAACTGCTGTTGCTCATCTGGTGGCAGGCGGGGCAAAATTGACACAATAGTGGCGAGCAGGTCGCCCGGGATGGTTGGACCCGAGTCGTTCTGTGTCGCGGCCGTAACTGTTGAGGTCGAAACTGGGGCCGACTGCTCCAACTGGGCCACCCGAGCACGTAGCCGCTCGGTTTCCTGCCGTAACTCCTCGTTTTCGTCCTCGAGCCGATGTAGACGCTGACGCAGATGGTCGGTCTCCTCTTCAAGACGATCCGGAAAGGTCGGTAGGTGCCGCTCGTGGAGGGCACCCATCCCAAATCCGACAGATAGGCCGTTAAACTCGGCTTGCCGAATGTGCTGGTCCATGGCCTCCAAATAGTACCGGCGAACCTCACGGAAATGCTGCCTCGCCATGTCGTCGGCACGGGCCAGGAACAGAGTGGGAAGATGGTCGCTCTTCCGGGCCGGTAGGATCAATGGATCCGCGTTGTGGGCTGCCTGGGCAATATGAGACGCCCAATGTTCCTCGTGGACGCGGGGAATGTTCGGGAGCTGGTTCGCCTCCCGACTTCGTAGAGGGCTGACTAGGTCCGGGTTCTGCCCTGGGAGGGCTTGTAGGCCGGGCAACATCCTGGTTAGAAGCCGCGTTCCATGTTGCCGAACAAATTGTAGGTCTGCCGAAAACTCTCCCGATCCGTGTAGCGGGAGCCGCTCATCCACGTCTCGGTGAAGCGGTTCCAGGCACTCAGGCTCCTCGTACCGGAGTCGAGGCCGATCAGCGGTCGAGTCCTTGGTGATGACAGACTGTATCACCTCCATGCTGTCGTCCAGGTAGGGAGGCGCGTCCGTCTGGAGAACCATCTGTCCGGAGGGTCGAGGTGAATCCTCCCGGTCGCCAATTGAAAGCAAGGCCGAAAATCGGGGAACTTCCTCCGCAGCTAGTTGCAGAGGCGGGGGAGAATCCCGTGGTTGGGCCGTCAACTCTTTCATATCGGCTTCCTGATCTGCCGAACGCTGAGCTGACAAAGGAGGAAATTCCTCTGGCGGAGGAACCAACCCCTCCCTTACACGGTAGTCCGTGACGTTTGTTGCCGTAGGCCGCTCCACCACGATCTTCCGTGGGATAATGTCTGAAGGCCGGGCGCTCACCTGCGTCGTCACGGGAGTCGACGGGTTCGCTGGATCCGTGACCACGGGACTGGCCGTCTTGAGGGTGACGGTCTGGTATGTGATCGGCCGACGGACGCTCACCCAGCGATTCATCGCCATGATGTCGTTCGTCATCCTGGCGAGCCGATCTTCCTCCGCTTGGGTCGTAGGCCGAATGTACTCGATCCGTCGGAGCACTTGCCGAATTTCCAGAGCCGAATTTGGAGGGTATTGGTCGAACAACTCGGGGGCCATATGCCAAATGCCGTAGGTCAGTACTCGACCGACATCTCGCTGAAAGATCGGAATGTCAGCCGGAACACGGGGAGGCCGGTAGTTAGGATTCGGCTGGACGGCAGCGCAGAGCGAATCGCTGTAACATGGAGCCGGAAGCGTTTAGTTGTTCCTTTTCGAACAACGGGAGGATGCCGACATGGGTCTTGGTTGCTTCGCTCAAATGCCGGACCATATCTTCTAACGTGAGAGTGAAGTAATGATCCTTGGCCGGACAGATAAAGTATCTTAGTAGTGGAAAATGGTAGGCCAGAACATGCCCGTACAAATCCGAGGCCGAACGAAAAGGACCACGGCGTGGTACCGTGGGCCATGCCCTCCTCTCCTCGTCATCCTCCTCACCGATGCAGAAAGGGCATAGGTACTGGCCGTCCTCCCTCTGTAGGGGCGCTAGGGTCGCCAAATTCCCTTCTGTTAGCCGAGAAGGTGCGCCGAAGTTATGCTCGTGCGCATAACCGTCGTGCCGATTTCTAAGCCGAAATGGGACGTCACTCCAACAGATCGGCTGAGTGCCGTATGGTGTGATCGGGGCCGGAACAAGAGACATCAGTTCCTCTATCTGTCGCCGATAGGCCGAAGCACGTGTCACAGGGCCGGAATTCGAACGTCGCGAACTTCGCGCCGACGAGTGCGGACTTCTGCCGGACGACGAACTCACTGACGAAGCCGAAGACGGTGCCGGTGACGTGACGGCACGGGGTCGAACTACCGGCGTTGATGGGGCCGAAGATGCTGGGGCAGGCTCGATTGGTGCCATTGCCTGCTGAGCGGGAGCCGACCCAGCCGAACTGGCGGCTTCAGCCGCGCGTTGAGCCTCCAAGGCTCGACGGACGATTTCTCCACCTTCCTCTAACTGCCGAAAACGTTCCGGGTCGTCCTCTGAGGTCGGACTCGGGGTGTGCCGGGCGCCGCGTTGCGCCAGTCTCGCCATGATTTGATATCGTGGCTGCTTGTTTGGGCCGGATGCCGTTGTTGTTTGTTCCGGATTGGATTCGGGGCCGATCGCGGACAGTTCATCGTCCGTCAAGATGATGGGATTGTCTATTTCATCCCCATGGTCGACGATTTCCACCGTCATTTTGCCTCCATCAAGCATGACGGAGCGAGGCCGTTTGTCATTGGAGCCGACACTGTCTTTTTCACCACTCGGCTTATACGCCATGGCGGAAGCCGCGAACACAAATGTCACTCCGAAACAGCTAGGCCGACTGCAATTTTTATTCAACAATATCCGGCAATTGTTCACGATTCTCTGTTATTGTCAATGTTACAAATTGCCGTTTTAGTATTTCACAAGTGTTCCGAATTTCCGTACAGTTTTTCTCTCAATTCAATCGAGCTCCTGCCGCTCCAAAAGTTCAGGCGCAATTGACCTACTTGCCGCTAAATTTCCACTGCCGTACACTGAGATGCTTATCAGTATCCCAATTCCACGAATCGGGCCGGGGGGCGCTCTCTGCCGATATACAAAAACGTCTTTACGCTATATACCATTGTTCCAAGCGTATCTGCAGCAAGGCGGGCCGTCGTCAGGGAAACGCTGGTACGATCTCTCTCTGACCTATCCGGGTCAGTCCATTACGACAGTAGGGGGGTCCTCACATTGTCCATTTTTCCGAATATTCATCTGCCGTCCCCTGGATTACACGTTCCTATACATTGTCTATTTGTGCTAATCGACTGTTCAAATTACTGGGCTCTTTTTGCCCGACGACTCACTATTGTCTTTATCAGGGGAGATTTCATGTGGGTGCTGTGAACAGCTTAAATGTTTATCTGCGCTCGTGCGAACCTTGTGAACTATTCAGTTTATCGTTCCTTCTCTTTACAAATTAGCGCACAATAAACGAACGGCCGAATTGCTGTTTCACAGACGACACACAGTTTTCAAAGGCTGAGATATTAATATCAATCACTCACAGGGGCGGACATCGTTCCATTCATTTTCAGCCAGTTCACGAGACAACGGGGCCGCTATATTGTAGGGGGTCGAAATTGCAATGATCAGGGTCGGTCACACCGTGGCGCTTTGAGTATTTTTGTGATGGATTGGGATACTGATAGGCATCTCAGTGTACGGCAGTGGAAATTTAGCGGCAAGTAGGTCAATTGCGCCTGAACTTTTGGAGCGGCAGGAGCTCGATTGAATTGAGAGAAAAACTGTACGGAAATTCGGAACACTTGTGAAATACTAAAACGGCAATTTGTAACATTGACAATAACAGAGAATCGTGAACAATTGCCGGATATTGCCGGTTCCATTCATTTTCAGCCAGTTCACGAGACAACGGGGCCGCTATATTGTAGGGGGTCGAAATTGCAATGATCAGGGTCGGTCACACCGTGGCGCTTTGAGTATTTTTGTGATGGATTTGATGACAGGCCGCATCTTGGCATGATGTTCCTCCGAATACTACATGGAGTGGGTAGAGGCTCTGTCGACGCATACCCCGGAACGAATCACACTACCACCTCTTCGACAACTAAGTGGCCTTACTCACGGTGTGACATGAATATTATCCTCTTCGGCTGACACATGGATTGAAATTTGACATGATAATTTTAGTTAGTGCGTAACACACGCGGAACAATAGCATAGGTTATACGGGGTCGAAACACATATCATAATGCAATCAATTTTTCACCAGCATCGTAATTATAATATCATATCAAGTGTATATATATCGAATTCGCCTCACTGACATCTTGTACATATTAAATGCATATATTGTTATTGTAATATAATATATTATTATAAGGAATGACATGATATCATAGTCCATTAGACATGCATAATTCATCATCAATGATATCAATCAGATAACAAGGCCGGGGTTATCTGTATCGGGCCGGTCTGCGTGTGTTGCGTCTGGGTCGATTTGGTCGTGCAGGCAGGGGCGTAGCCTCGCTTGTCTCGGGGTCGGATGATATCACAGGCTTTTGCCTGCGTGTCTTGCGGGCCGGTTTTGGAATGTCGGAACTTGATCTGTGCGATCTTTTCCTTTGCCAATGTCGACTTGAGCCGGAAGAAGTCGGAGATCGCGGTTGACGATCCTGGGTCGCTGGCGAGTCAGACTCAGCTGTTTGGTCTGTATCTGTATGCCGATCTTGTACTGTGACCTCCCAGGGGTAGTAAAACTCCTTGAGAAGCCCCAGGGGGTCGGCCGACTGCTCTGAGCCGGATTTGCTTGACGACGTCGAAGGTCGTACAGGGTCGGAATAGATGTGAGCCGCTTGGTTGTCACCTTCGTATGGCTTGAGCACATCCAGATGAACAACACGAGTGTTCCGAGGGTTAGAAACCAAGGCGATTCGGTAATCTACCTCGGTCACACGGTCGACGATCCTCCAGGGACCAGTCCAAGGCCGAGCGAACTTATTATTCTGCGTGAGGGGCAGATAATAATATCGGACCAGTTCTCCTGGTTGAAACTGGGGTCGTGGTTTCGCATGGGCATCGTAACCCATCTTCTGTCGAATTGCTGCTTTCTCAAGATGGTCCTGAGCGAAACCGTGGGCCGTCCTGATGGCTTGCCGCAAATACTCCACATACTCCGGACCACACGGAGGTAGAGGCTCAGGGTCGTAAGTCGGAAACATGAGGTCGACTGGCAAGTTACACTCGTGTCCGTACACCATCAGATACGGGGTGCATCCCGTGGACGAGTGTACTGAGGTTCGATAGGCCATTAACACATATGGCAGGTGCACGTCCCAGTCGGTTGCACGATCGCTGACGAATGCACTCAGCATGTTGAGCAATGTCCTGTTGAATCGCTCAACCTGGCCGTCACTCTGGGGTCGATATGGAGTCGTGCGGATCTTCTTAGCGCCCAGAAGACGCACAACATGCCGAAACAAAGACGACTCGAATTCGGTGCCCTGGTCGCTATGGATCGCCTTAGGAACGCCATGGTAGACTATCCATCGGTTCACCAACGTGTCGGCAACATTTTTGGCAGTATGTCGCCGCAACGGAAAGGCATCCGTATATTTCGTGAAATAGTCCGACACAACGAGGACATACCGATAGCCTCTTCCCGTGACCTTGTGGGTGTCGAGGATGTCCATCGCTATTCGGTCGAAAGGCGCTCCTGTCGGTAACTGTGTCAGGGGCGATCGCTTTGGGGCCGGTTTACCCTTGCGGGTCACACATTGCGGGCAGCGGGCACACCAGCGGGCGACATCCAGTGCCAGGCCGGGCCAGTAAAATCGGCGCCTGACTCTCTCGATGCTTCGCTGAATGCCGAGATGTCCGACAATCTTCAGGTCGTGAAGTTGGTGCAGAACCTGCGTTCTGAGTGCTACGGGGAGCACGGTTTGCACCACAGGCCGTCCAGCGGGGTCGCGTTTTACGTGTCGAACTAGTACTCCGTCTTGTAGCGCCAGGAGGCTCCATCTGGAAACAAGTGTCTTTACCTCCTCCCCATGGTGCGCTACTTCCCGCGTGTCTGGTTTCGTGCCGGCTAGTACCCATTGTCGCACTTTTCCGACGCTCGGGTCGGCTCGCTGTGCCGCGACAATGTCCTGGGTCAAATAGTCCGAAAGCCACTTTTGTCCATCAAGTGTGGCGTCCAAAGCACGGACTCGAACGACTTGGCGTGCCGAAACTAGTTGGGGCAAGACCGGTGATGTTATCGAATCCGATAGCCTCTTTCCGTGACCTTGTGGGTGTCGAGGATGTCCATCGCTATTCGGTCGAAAGGCGCTCCTGTCGGTAACTGTGTCAGGGGCGATCGCTTTGGGGCCGGTTTACCCTTGCGGGTCACACATTGCGGGCAGCGGGCACACCAGCGGGCGACATCCAGTGCCAGGCCGGGCCAGTAAAATCGGCGCCTGACTCTCTCGATGCTTCGCTGAATGCCGAGATGTCCGACAATCTTCAGGTCGTGAAGTTGGTGCAGAACCTGCGTTCTGAGTGCTACGGGGAGCACGGTTTGCACCACAGGCCGTCCAGCGGGGTCGGGTTTTACGTGTCGAACTAGTACTCCGTCTTGTAGCACCAGGAGGCTCCATCTGGAAACAAGTGTCTTTACCTCCTCCCCATGGTGCGCTACTTCCCGCGTGTCTGGTTTCGTGCCGGCTAGTACCCATTGTCGCACTTTTCCGACGCTCGGGTCGGCTCGCTGTGCCGCGACAATGTCCTGGGTCAAATAGTCCGAAAGCCACTTTTGTCCATCAAGTGTGGCGTCCAAAGCACGGACTCGAACGACTTGGCGTGCCGAAACTAGTTGGGGCAAGACCGGTGATGTTATCGAATCACTGTCCAGGAGGTCTGCCCTTGTCTTGGCCGGAACAACAGTGATCCGACGAACTGGAAGTTCTCCTGAACTTGTTTCTGGGTCGGTCGGAGGTGTGACGAGTCGTCTGGGACAGTCCTGGTGTTTACAACTGTGACACCGTGACAGGCCGTCTGCGTTGCCGTGAAGTTTGCCGGGCCGATGCTCTATCTTGAAGTCGTATTGCTGCAACTTAGCGAGCCACCTGGCGAGCATGCCGTCCGCGTCGCTGTAGTTCTTGAGCCACCTCAAGGAGCTGTGGTCGGTCCGGAGGAGGAACTTCCTACCCCAAAGATAATGCCGATAATGTTGTACCATTTCTACCACTGCCAGCAGTTCTCTGTATGTGGTACAATAGTTCCGTTGGGTTCGGGATAGGGTTTTGCTGGCAAACCCGATGGGGATTTCTTTCCCGTTGACCCTTTGTGAGAGCGCGCCTCCCACAGCATAGCCGCTTGCGTCGGTGTCGAGTATGAAATAATCATCCGGACTCTGAGTCTGATGTGCGAGCTTTGGCGCCTGGATGAGGGCGTCACGGAGTTGCCGAAAAGCTCGTCGCTGGGCCGGTCCCCAAGTGAAGTGGCATTCACCTCGGGTGAGCGCTACGAGAGGTTCGACGATCTCAGCGTAGTCCCTGATGAATCGCCTGTGGTAATTGGCGAAACCAAGGAAAGACCTGACATCGGAGATCTCGCACGGGGTCGGCCATTCTCTGATGGCTTTGACTTTGTTGGGGTCGACTCAAATTCCTTGGCCGCTCACTATAAACCCCAGGTACAAGATTTCCCTTTGGAACAACTCGCACTTCTTGGGCTGAAGTTTCAGGCCTGCCGATCTGATCCGATCCAGGACCGCCTCCAGGTTTGCGAGTGCCTGATAGAAAAGTTCTGCCGTAAGCGATGACGTCATCAAGATAGCACATACACCGTGTCCACAAGTACCCACGGAGTATGGTTTCCATCAGTCGTTCAAATGTTGCCGGTGCATTGCTGAGGCCGAATGGCATAACCTTAAACTGATACAGTCCTTTTCTTGTGGCAAAGGCAGTTTTCGGCCTGTCGGTTGGGTCGACTTCGACCTGCCAATAGCCCGAGGCCAGGTCCAGGGCCGAAAAGTATGTAGCGCCCGTCAGGGCGTCATGAGTGTCCTGAATGTTGGGCAAAGGATATGAATCCTTGCGAGTGACATCATTTAGGAGCCGATAATCGACGCAGAATCTTACTTGGCCGTTCTTTTTACGCACGAGCACCACCTGTGCGCTCCAGGGCGAATCTGACGGCTCAATGCACCCCAAGCGAAGCATCTTGTCGACCTCCTCATTTATGATGCTCTGCTGCGCCTGAGGGACGCGTCGTTGACGTTGCCGAATCGGGGCTGAGTTGCCGGTGTTGATCTTGTGTTGGACGACTTGAGTCCGTCCTAACTGTCCATCCGGGTGCATGAAAGTGTCCTGATATTGATGAATCAGGTTAGCGCAACGCCGGTGTTGTTCTGGCGCTAGTCCAGCGCGATCCACCATCTCTTGTAGATGCGGCGGCAGGTCGCGGTAGTGACTGGCGTCTGCCGTGGACAGGTCGGGCTCCTCTCCGGGTCTTGGTAGAGCTCCGACGACACTCTCGATCGGACTGGCTATGGCGACGGGGTCGGATCGAGTGAGTGTAATACCGGTATCTGCTGTATTGACGACAGACACCTTTACACATTGACGGTCCAGGGTCGTTAATGTTCTTCCCATGATGAGGTCGGTGCCCTCGGGAAAGGCCGTCAGTGGTTGAATCATCCGTGGATGTTGTCGAACCTGAACTCTGGAGGTCGGGACCAGTTCAACAATTGCCTCGCTGCGTGCGTGGACGGTGACGGCTCGGCGCACGGCCATTCTGACAACGTTGGCCTCGATGTCTTTGTGCGCGAACAGGATCTCTTTGTGAACTTGTATTGTTCCTTCACCGTAATTCACCACAGCGTGAGCTTGCCGGAAAAAGTTCATACCGAGTATCATGCCGTCGTGGATGTCAGCCACACAAAATGTCACAATCATATGGTTGGTTCTGACCTGAATTGGAAGGTCGATCAGTCCATCGATTGGGCTTGACTGTCCGTTGACGTCACGAATCGTGGCCGAAGTATGCCGTAACTGTCGTTGATCGGCGGGGACGTGTCGGAGCTGATCGCATCGGAGCAAAGAGATTTGCGCTCCGGAGTCGAGCACAGCCTGCATTGTCTTATCCCCAACGCGTACCGATAACTTCCAGCACTCGTGTGCCGCTCTCGAATTGTCTATGACAGCCCGAACTGCGGGGTCGTCTGGTGGTGGCTTGAAGAGCGTGTGCAATGGCGGCAACTTGGGTTCCGGTTCGTATGGGAATGCGTAGAACCCTCCGTCGTCGGAGATCCATTCCACCTCGGACATACTATCTGTTCCGGTGCCGTTGGCGGTCGGGGGCGACACCCCTTCAAGACGACGGTTTCCCCGTGGAGGCCATTGTGGGCGTGACGCGGACACCCCTTCATGAGGGAGAGCCGGCTTTGAGGTCGGAGTCTGACACTTAGTGCACACCCCTTCAAGGAGCTGAGGTGTGGGCTGGGCCGGCTGTGGAGTCGTAACTGTTGGTACTGTCGGTTTAGTAGTTACGACAACCGCAGGTGTGGAGCATGTAACATTGTTCTGTTGCCCGGAAGGTCCTTGCTCCGCAGCACCTTCCACTACTGGTTTAACGACTGGGCCGTTGGCACTGTCGGGGCCGACTTAGTTTGGTTGCCAATTTGGTTAGGTACTGACAATACTTGATCTGTCCTTCGGTCAGTACCAGCGCCTTTAGGTCGAAAAGTTAGTGGCTTCATGCCATTGCGCACTAACACGTCTTTAAGCCGGAAACACCGCATCCAACGATGGCCGGGCTTCTTACAGAAAAAGCACACGGCTGGTCGTCCGGGCTTTGGGGGTCGATCACCTTTAGTCGGGGCCGTAGTTCGCAGGACGGAATAGATGGCTGTCTCCTCACATAGTCCATTCTCGTCACTGAGGACGCACTGAAAAGCTTCCGCTACCCACTCGCGTGAGCACGCTGGCACAGAATGTTCTTCACATCCTTGAAGGCCGGTTGTGTCACTGTCGGCGGGGTCGTAATAAGCCGCAACTTGTTCAAGGGTTGGTGCTTCCCCCTGATTGATCTGCCCCATGGCACAGGACAGTTCTTGGTCGACACAATCATCATCCGTGTATCCGTTCACGGAGATGTCGGCACGTCGTGTGCCCCTATGACGATCTCTGTCCGTTGCTGGCGACTTTCAGCTTTGAGGACGGCCGTCAGCGCTTCACTGTAACTATTGAAAGTGAACACGCACAGTTTGTCGGCAATGTGGTCGGGTTGGCCGTTGACGAACTGAGAGATTACTGTTCGTTGCCGGGACTCTTGCGTGACATCGTCAAACACTTGCTCAGCCAGAGCTTGAAGCCGTTCCAAGTAATGTTCCGCATTCTCCTTCTGTTCTCTTTTTAGAAACGGAAAATCGTCCCGTTTGGACTGCCGACGAGGTGCGGGTTCCCAGCCCTCCAAGAGCTGACAACGGAACTCCTCCCAAGGAGTCTCGACCGGAATGTTCAGAGCTAACGCTTCGGCGCGGCCGCGCAGCGTACTCCGGAAGGTCGTTGTTTTGTTGAGGTCGGAATATGTGAAGGCCGCAGTGAATTGCTCGAAGCTCCGTATGTACTGTGTGAGATTGCCCTCTTTGAAGGTCGCACGCCATTGAGCCGTTTTAGCCATTGCTAACGGTAGGGGCTCAGACGTGAGTCTCTGGGGCGTGGGCGTGTCGACGCTCACCACAGTCGGCGTTGTTGTGACGGGAGCAGTCGCTGGCGTGACAGCTGGAGCAGTTGAGGTCGTAACGATGGGAGTTGTCGGGGCCGGATTAGCGGGTGCGGTCGGTGCTGTTGTCACAGAGACGGCGGGCGAAGTGACGGGTGGTGCCGGGTTGCCTTTGGGGTCGTACACTGTTGGTGCGACAGGGGCCGTTTGACTGTATTGTGGCGTCACCCATGGTATCCCGACTGAGGGTGGGAATATGGCCGGAGGCGGATATCGGTATACCGATCCGTCTGGTGCCACGCCTTGGTACACTATTCCATTTTGCGCACCGTTGTAGCCGATATCTGTTACTCCGTTCGGAACACCACCGTATCCGGTCGGTGGGTTCGAATAGCCGACGTGTGGGTGCTGATATCCGACTGCTACTCCATTTCAAACACCGCTGATTTCGCCAGGGTACCCTACTGGCGGTACACCGTATCCAGTGGTGTAGCCGACTGGTTGAGAGATCGGAGGTCCGATCATGGGCACAACACTTTCTGTCGGAGCAGACACAACTGGGTCTTGCAGCGGGGCGAAGCGCGGCGGTTCTCCATTGGTCGGCGATGGTCGGGAAGCGGTCGGCGCGAGGGGGCGCGTGTCGGAAGCCGACATGTCGGAGTCGTGACGTCGGCGACTTGATGTCCACGGTGGTTGCCGCGGTCGCGCTGGTCGTGTGTGGTCGCGGGATTCCGTTACCGCGTCGCTGGGTCGTCGCAATCGTGGAGATGTCGCGGTCTGGGCAGCAGTTGATGCCGGAACGCTCCTCGGGGTCGATCTTGTCTGACTGGGTCGAACGTACTCCACGACCGTTGGCTCGGTCGGTACACGTGAGTACATCTCTGGCGCGGGGTCGTACTGTCTTGCCGATATCGATGGTGCCGGAGGTCGGGATGCCGAATATGCGCTTGGCGGAACCAGTTCTGGCGCATTGTCAGTCTGACAAACCCACTGTCGTATCCTGGAGTTACTCGGTGGGTGAGTAACCATTGAAGTGTCTATGGTTACTGGCCGAACGTTCACTGATAACTGTTCTGGGTCGATATCACGATATACGCTCGCTCTTTGACGTGATAGTCTCTGTCGGCAAAGTCACTTCTCTGGGTCGCTCTAGCCGGCGTGGCCGAATACGCCCTTGCATGCGCACTTAAAATGTCACTGACCATGTGCAGGGGCGCTAGCGGGTCTTCATCGAGGTACTCCTCAATCATGTTGACAGGCGGCGAAGCCGATCTCAGGGTCGAACGGTCGCCAATAGAGTCGAAAAGGCCGGTCGGTTGTTGTTCCTGTGACAACGGTACTGTGTCGCTCATGACAACTGAGCGAGGGCCGGAAGGTCGGAAGATCGGGTTCGGGTTGAACGTGACCTCTTCATCTGTCTGGTCGGGCGGCTCACCTCGGGACACTCCCGGGGCCAACGCCATCACTGCCGGTAATTCTGGGTCGGTAATCCGAGACTAGCTCAGATCCTGGTCGAACGGCACCAATGTGATAAATATCGTTCTGTGGCCGATATCAGGCCGAAATGTCTGTGATCGCTGTGCAAATCACAAGGCCGGCAGTTCTCTTCAATAGTTTATTCGGGATGATAGCCGACAATGCCGCAAACACACTACAAGGCCGAACACACCAAAGTCCGATGAATCCCTGTCGATTACACTATATCCTAGATATTCAGTCCTTTGGATAATCCAACATATATATATCACAGTTCGATTATTTGATAGTCCTCGTGTCAGGCCTTCACTTTACAATCACGGCCAAACTTTTTGTAACACGTCTACTCCTGAGGACATCCACTTCTCGACTCCCTGAGAATGGCGGGGCCGGCAAAATGTGTTGTAGGTTTTCCCGCCAAATGTCTGCGGTGTTGTGTCATTGGCTGAATGTATGCTGATCTCACCGGGAAAGTGGAATTCCCCGGTGCGTGTCTTGACTACTATGGTATGTATCTGTGCACGTGATGTGAGTGTTATGCATGTCATGTTCTATGTTTAGAAGTAGGTGCTGGTAAAGGTCAAGACCGAAACTAACTGGGTCGATGTACTGAATGAATGGGGCCGCAAGTGCATGTGGATTGACCTGTGTGTGTAACCATGACTACATGGAGTTTATGCTTGTGATCGTATAGTGTGTACTTGTCCTGTATGTAAGTCATGTAGAATGAATGTTTGTTGTGGAAATATGTATGCGCGGGAGGGACGGGAGTTACAGTCGCTAAAATTACTACATAAATAAAATATGTCGCTTTAAGTTCCTTTTCCCATGCACGGTATAAACACTGAATGATCCCAACTTGAAATGAAGATACTGAAAAACCCCTCTGACCTTCCCAACTATTTTAGCTCTAAAGTTGGATACACTTCAAATGAATGGTTTCGATAATTTCGTAGGATACACACACAAGACATAGGTATCTACATAATGTCAATAAACCACTAGAAGTCCATTCTACTTACGTTGAAATCTGGATTATATTGGAGTGCACGGAGTCGGGTTCCCCTTCGGATCTTTGTGTACTGTGACTTGAACCACTCGATTGGGTCCCGAATCACATTGATGTAAAGAACTATGTCTCTGATGGCTCTGTGCAAATCAAAACAACATACATACAGCAGGGGGAGGGTAGTCTATCAGTTCGTAATGTGAATTGCGAGTTCGAGTTTATTTGCGTTTGAATTCGAGTAGAAGTGCTTTTTAATTCGAGTTAAGTTGGATTTTTTTCTTTCGAAACTGTCCGAATTCCCTCTAACCTATTCATGACATATAACACAGTCAGTGCACGAATCAGTATGGAAACTAACATTTGATTTCATTACCATTGGATCCTGATTCAATATATTTATGTTACGTGCAATGAATATTTGTCACATTTCAACATCAAATACACTCCATTCAAGTTAAACTTGTCTTCACATAAAATTTGAAGAGAAAATGTGGTTCGTACCAGTTGTACATGACCCAGAATAAAGATTGCATTTTACTGACTTTTAGCACATTTACAAAAGGCCGTCGTGGGTACACCTGTTGTGACATATGTACTTGCTATGTATCTAGTCTATGGGGTTTGTTTCGGATTTCTAAATCATTTCTATAGGTTGTTGGGCAGTTGTATGCTGATTCCATCAGGTGTACAATAAAAACAACTACAGTTCACACACTGTCGGCCCCTGATGACGCCATTGTGCCTCTGGATAAGCAAATGGTCGGGCTTTGTATATTGCAAAATGTTGTATTTTACGTTTGCTTTTGTCATCATCAAAATCTAGTTGTATTGGTGGTAATAGATTGGCACTTACATTGATACAGTGAATGCATAGTTACACAAGCAATACTATGGTTAGAGTTTCTAGCTGGGGTGTACAGCAAACTGGGTCAGAGGGCTTGATATTAATAAAATTCAGATAGCAGAGGTATGATAGAATGTGATAGCATATGTAAATATTTGCAGGCAATTTGAAGGAGAATTGGCAATTATTGGGCATTAGACATTACAGTAACATGATTCTCGGCTTTGTAGCCCTACTTCTGTCTTGCCAGTTGTGAGTTGATTATTTGTGAGTTGTAAAGTCAAGTTCATCCATCAGTGAAACACAGTAAAAAAGTTCATCCACCAGTGAAAAATTTCAGAATTCTATCTCAAAAATTGAAAAATTTGGCAGTCTAAGTCAATGTTAAATTTCAGTCCAAAATGGGATCAAGTAATTTCAACAAATTCTGGGCTTCTATCGTGTTTATATCCATACAGAATAAGCCTATTGCGCTGATTTAGAGTCGGAAGGGATAGTCGGTGTATATTAGGTAAATAGGTTTATTCTGAAGCAACATATACCTCGTACATCGGATAAATGTTGTTGGTTTTTGTGCAGACTCTGAAATTCCATGTTGGGGCTGAAATTTGAAGCTACTGTCTTCGAATGTATGCAATACTTTTTTCAAAACTAAATTTTTCTGCAGCACATCTAATGCAAGATAACAAAATGTGTGCTCAATGATTTTGACCATTACAATTGTTCGAGTTGTCTTTTCATCCGTTTTATCACACATTTTGTACCGATTTTGTATATAAACAATCGAAAGTGTATCCATCAAACCCGAATGTAAACAAATGCCCAAATTTTCCAGTTCGTTTGTGCATATATAGTGTAGAAAATAATCAGTGATATACCATGATGTACGTGAAATTGTCAGTCCATCTTGTACTTCTATGCTTTATTTACATCTACGTGTGATGGATACAGTTCGTGTATTTACGCGAGAACCGCTTGTTCAAATGAGTAAAGTTTCCCAGAGGACTGGTTATAGTCATTACATTTGATGTGAGTATGTCTCAGTCAGTTAATTTAGCATGATTAATATGAAATATAGTTTCTAAAAAAAATATTGACCGGTTTCGAAGGCAGTAGCTTTACCATTGGGTTAGATTGACAACTTTTTTTTAATTTTTGAGATAGAACCTGGTGGAAAATTACGGCATGATTTGAACTTGGTGGAAAATTACGGCATGATTTCCAATTAATACACACCAAAATTCAGGTTGATCTGATTATTCAAAACAAAACTACAGCCAAAAAGCATGTTTCACTGATGGATGAACTTGAGGGTTTTTTTCAAAGCAGCTGCCTTCGAATGTATGCAATAATTTTTTCAAAACTAAATTTCAGTTCAAATCATCTAATACGATATAACAAAACTTATGCACGTTGATTTTGACGATTACAGCCCGTCCGGGTCGTTTTTCCATCCGTTTTAACACACATTTTATGCCAGGTTTGTATATAAACAAACGAGATTTACCGATCAAGCCCGAATGTCAACAAATGTCCAAGTTGCCTTCAAAAGTCCAAATCGAGCACATTTTGCAGTTTGTATTTGCATATATAGTGTAGTTATGAGAAAATAATCAGTGATATACGATGGTGTGCGTGGAATTGTCAGTCCATTTTGCACTTATATGCTTTGTTTACATCTGCGTGTGAATGATACAGTTCCTGTATTGACGCGTAAACCACCTGCTCAAATGAGCAAAATGCCCCTTAAAAAAACGGTTGTAGCCATAACATTTGATGTGAGTACGTCTCATTCCGTTAATTTCACATGTTTATTATGAAATATAGTTTTCAAAAGAATATTGCCTGTTTTCGAAGGCAGCTGCTTTAACAGGTCTACATTCGCGAAAAACGGAAAGGTTCGTCGATAATATTCCCGGGTTTACAGTAAACTAAATCTTAATGCACCCATGATGATACCATAAAAAACAGAAACAGGAAGCCTACTGAATCAATCAAAGAAACGCCCACAATATAGACAGATAAAGGGAACAGTATATATTCGTTTTAATTTCGTATCTCGATAGACATCACAGCATCATTGCGATGCTGCCTCGGTTAACAAGATCTACTTCGAGAATTTCTGCACTCGAGCGCCCGCACATGGAAGCTGATATAATGATCTCGCCACGCCTATCCCAAAATCCCTCGCGGCAAGATGGCCGTGCGACCGGAAATGCTATTCCACAGACTGATAGATAGTAGTACGGCGGGACGCCGTACAAATATGTAGCACGCCACCTCACCTCAATCCATAATTTTGTATGGAAATCATCTAATTCTGCCACATCTATTGAAAACAAAGTATACTGTAGATTCCAGTATGTTATTATCATTTATATTCAGGAATGGATTACTTCACAGAATCTCCCACCATTTTCCCCGAACGTTCTCGAAAAGACCAGGCAGCCGACCAGTGACTGCTGCGCGCAGTATTTGAACCGAAAGTGTCAACAACGCTAATCACTTCAGTTTCACCTGTACCGAGTACTCACCATATTTTTCTAATTCCAAGCCGATATGATTGCGTGAGCCACACATAGACAGTCTTCACGTCGTATTGTTGTGTTGTTGAAAATAATCGCCGGCGACAACTTTGCACTTTTCAACCGACAACTAGATGCTTTCCGGTCGCCTGCGACCACTGAGGTGTATTCCCCGTAGCCTTATCATTCCCAAAATATATTACCGATAAGGGTGAGAAATTAGAGCAAGCGCTGAAGAAGATTACCAGAATTTTTCACCAAATTTGCTGCTTCGACCTTTCAAGTTTATTGAAGGTCAATTTTTTTCCATTTTGACAATTTTCGATAAGATGATGAAATGTATTGCCAGAACGAACATCTCACTTAAAGTTATAATCCAACTAAGAAAAAAGACAAACTTGGAAATTCCAAGTTAACCGAACCTGCATTTCAAGATGACCAACTTTCCACCATGCGTTATATTTCCACTCAAAATATGTGCCAAACTAGGGTTTCAAGTTGAAATCCCATCGAAAAAATGACCAAAACTGGATTTGAAAATGATAACATTTGAGTCGAATCAAACTTCTCATCAAAAGTTCTCTTTTGAAGCCAAATCCGTTTTACCGAAAAGCTCTATTTTCACCCCCAATATGTTCCAAAATATGTTCAAATGTGTAACAAGCCAATTTTATGTTAACTTATTCAGTAATATATGACACTACAGCCATGAAATCACTACTGATCACAACCTTTTCCTAAGTGAGCACAATAGTATATGTTAATAGCCTTAACTATTTATATTGTGCCCAATAATAGACTCATCTATCAAAATTGATGTTCACTTATTCATGTCAGTAATGTTGCGTTCATTAGAATATGTGAATATGGTGCGTTCACAAGTTGTAACTTGTGAACACAACTCGTGACCGTTCAAGTGGCACATATGACCGAACTCGAAAAGTAGGCCTACATATATACCCCATAACTTCCAACAACTATGATTTTAATCCAAAAAAAATACTACTTTTGAAAACACCTTTGAAATAAGTGTGAAACAATTTGTCATATATAGGCTTTGAGGTTCCGAATCTCCCCCAGAAGATTTAAAATCGGGTGCTCCTGTCCGTCCGCATGAGCACATGCCATTACGAACAGAAGCTTAGCAGGTAGATCGCAAATCCGAACAGGAGAAGTTGGAAAATTTCCGTTGGGCGAAAAATCATAATTATCACGCATTTGAAGAATGGTTTGCCCTGCACGTGTATAACTGATACATAACCTGCTTACTGACGAACATATTCGATATAAAATGAAGTATAATGTTGATTTATTAAACAATTTCATGCAATATGTCAACAAAATATACAGACATTGCATGGTTTAACGATAATTTTATAATACTTGCTAACTACTACTATAGGCCTAGCTTGACAGATATGTACTTTGTTATTTTTAGGTCACCGGACCTTAACTTATTGGCATGGCGTTGCGTCCGGCGTTCGTCCGTCCGGTGTCCATCGTCCGTCCACATTTTATCTTTAAAATTTAGACTTGCATAAAAATAACTAAAAATAGTTTTTTTTTCGTTTTTTGATTTTCGCATTTTCCTCGAAATGGCAGCCATTTTCGTTGAAAAATGTCCAATTTTGGACTTTGACGGCCATTTTCTCAAAAACTGTTCAGACGGTTTTGAGATTTTTGTTCCGAAAGATCCCCCTTATGGACCTCTGTGATGTGTATAAGTTTGGTTGCCCTTGAATCGCTTGTCTCCATGTGGTGGCCATTTTGAATTTTTGATGAGTCGGCGAAAAAAGTTTTTTCGCCTCAAATCGCATTACTATCCATTTTGGCCCATTTCTAGGCAAAACAAAATTTTCACCCTTTGAAAAAAAAATTTGGACTTGAAAATTTTTCTGCACTTTTTTCCTTCATAATGGGAGCTGCCTGGACTGTACTCATATAACGTTTGAAGATGGAGCTTAGATATTGGCACTTTCGAATAGGAAGTCATATATGGCGATTTGTGAGGTGACCTTGAATTTAACCTTTGATTACCTTGAAAGGTCAAAACAGCCATTTTTGGGTCCAAAAATGCCAAAATTCGCCTCTACAGGTGAAATACATGTATGTAGAGCTTTAGTTTGCATTATGAACATATAGGAAGTCATATATGGAACAACTACTGTAGTGATGACCTTGACCTTGGATGACCTTGAGTGTTAAATGTCTGACTTGAAATCTGTAAAGTGCCCTCTGAGATGAAATGCATGTAGATAGAGCTTTAGTTTGCGTTGTGAACATATAGGAAGTCATACCGGTATATCGAACAACTAATGATGACCTTGATCTTGACCTTGGATGACCTTGAGTGCTAAACGTCTGACTAGAAATCTGTAAACACTTGCAGATACAGGTTAGGATTGTGTATAAGCCTATAAAAAGTCATGTATATATGGCATATTTTTTGGTGACCTTGAACTTGACCTTAAATGACCTTGAAGGGCAAATCTCAACGTCTTGCCTGGCCTGGCATGTATATATTTGCCTCTACAGACAAAATACTTGTTGATAAAGCTTATATGTTCGTATTATGAATATATAAGAAATCATATGCAGCATACCTAATGAAGACATTGAAATTCACGAAGATGACCTCGACTGGTAAAGCTCAAAGTCATATGTCAGCTACAGTGCATAAAACCAAAATTTCCGGTAGCCTATCTTAGCCCTTGGGCTAATTTTTTGTCATTGATGCTAATTTAAATTCTGAACATTATGACTAGTTTTTAAACAATGTGCCTCACACACACGGCTGTTCTGGTCGCTTCAGGCTCATAAAAGTGAGAAAATACAATATTCCTCTCATATTTACCGCGAACATTCTCCTGGTTTGCAGCCATCTTGTTCAAGATCCGAGTTCACATGATGTGATCACAGTGAAAATGGCGAAATGAACACAAATCACAACGTGTGAACTGGGAATCACGATATTCACATGTTCTGATGAACGCAGCATAAACATCCATAGTATCTGCCAAATTTCGTTCGGGGATACAAATAGCATGCGCCGTGAGCCACATGTTTAGAATATATTTCCTGGTGATGAAAAACCAAGACAAATCCTGAACAAGACGCGATTTCAGAAGTCACAACATTGTATGATGAATAAAATAAATACGGACAATACCAATAGCAGGTTTGTATGCTGATTCCCGCATGTGTTTGCACTATGAAGATTAGCTCATGGCAGGAAAACTATGTTAACTAGTCCATTCCATCCTTTTTTCTTCCAGGGTTAAACTGTTTGAACCGGGAAGTAGCTTTGGCTTCTGGGCCACATGTCGCGAGCAGTGTATTCACCCTATAGCCAACCCACTTGTTCTCAGTGAAAACACTTTATGGCCTTCAACATCTATAAATGAATTAAAAACATTAAATGGGCAAATGCACAAAATCCTTTGATGGGGTCCAAAACCAAGTAATATTTTATGCCATATTTTTGTTTCAACTACCGTGATTATGCGTTTATGGGTGTAAAGTTATGCTTGATAATCAGACCCAGAAGAGCTCTGGGATGCTCATTAGGCATGCGAATACAGCCAGCTTCTGGGGCCCTTAGGCGGGCCTCAGACCCCCTGCCGACAGGGGCTAGCTAGTTTCAGCTCGCTTAGCAACATTTCTCAACTGGGCCTTCCCTGAAAATCCTAGATCTTCCCCGAGTCAGCCACCTAAAAAATCTTAAGGGGATTGGGAAATGGACCAAAGGAAACCTCTCAAAAACACACCGTCGTGACATTTCACATGTTCGACCTCCTTCAGAACCCTGGATCCACCCAAGATCATACATTCATAATAGTCTACTGTATTTAGGGTTTGGGGTAGACATTTGGGTGTCAAAGCTGAATTTTTGCACAGTGACTCTGGAGACCATATAGATAACCCACAAAAAAGTCCCCATAAATCCCATGGGGGGTTTTCTAAAAAAATCCAAGATGGCCGCCATTTATACGTGAAATAGCTTAAAATTGACCTAGCGAGTTATCTACTGCACCTACGTTGGTGATTTTAGTGTCTATCCCCATGATTTCTGACCCAAGGAATCTGATGGTGATATTGCTGAGTCTCTGTGACTGTTGGTTGTTTCAAAATCCAATATGGCTGCCACGAAAACATGGGAAATTCGTAAAATCACGTTTCCAGCTATATTTCAGCTGCTATGGCAGATGGGAGCGAATTTTTGGTGTCTACCCCCACGTTTTCTGACCTAAGGAATCCAATGGTGATAATGCTGAGTCTATGTGACTGTTGGTTATTTCAAAATCCAAAATGGCTGCCACAAAACCCAGGAAAATTCGTAATATCACGTTTGCAGCTATATTTAAGCTGCTATGGCAGATATAAGCAATATTTTGGTGTTTACTCTCACGTTTTCTGACCATATGGAATCCAATGGTGATAATGCTGAGTCTATGTGACTGTTGGTTATTTCGAAATCCAAAATGGCCACAACAATATAGCTATATTCCAGCTTCTATGGCAGATTGAGGCAACATTTTGGTGTCTACCCCCTTATTTTCTGACCCAAGGAATACAGTGGTGATAATACCGTGTCTCTGTAACTGTTGATTGCCACAGAAATAAATATGGCTGCCATCAAAATCTTGCAAAAAATTGCAAACCCTGTTTCGACTATATATCAGCTTCTGTGGCAGATAAAGGATTTTGGTGTTTATATTTATGTTTTACCCAGTGAAAAAAATAACAGCACCAGTGGACCCATATTCAACTAACAAGTTAAAAATGCCACATAATCTCTGTAAACTCAAAGATTAGAACCAACACAGACATTGGCTTACTACAATTTATTGATGTGACATATTGACAGTGACAATGCCGAATTGCAGGAATGTGGAGGGACTGCATCTTAGCAGAGCCAACTCAGTTTTTCATGACTGGGACTAGCAATCATATGTTCGGTAGTAGTTTGGAATAAGTCTACAATTTTGATGAATAATTGCCTGTCACGATGCAATGTTTTTTTTTATTATTTACAAAGAGGCTTCGTTTTGAATGACAGCCACAGTTGTGTGAATGGTGCCTGCTCAGCACAGCAAAGAGCTTTTGATGATCCCTTGTCATATTCACAAACAGGGAGAGTAAATTATACAGTTGCAGTGGCCGGAGAGAGGTTGATGCTAATTCATGAGAGGCAAAACATGTCAAAAATCTTGAAGTAGCATGCTTACATACAAATCATTGCACAACAAGAACTCCTCCACAATGAATCTCAGGTCATCCACATCCACAACTCTCACGCACAATGAAACCGTAAACAAGTGGCTTTGACAAATCTGGGTTTCCCCTCATCAATATCCCTGTCTTGAGCAGTAATATCGCAACTTCTCCAGCCTATACGTTGTCTAAACATGTTTGTCGCAGTTTTCCAGCTTTGCCAAATAATGCATACATCTCACCAGGAACTCATAGCCGGAGCACAGGTTTCGACTTCCAAACTGCTCAAATATGATTGTATAGTGTTTAGATTTTAAAATGTTTTATGGTAGGCATGGTTGAAGGTTAGTTAAAACCTCTCACATACATGTACATGTATAATTTTATATATTTTTCCATCATTGTGATTTTGTGGATATACTTGCATATAAATTTACAAGTGTGGATATCAGAGCGAATGCCACATGCGGGGCAGGAGATGCTCACTATTCCGGAGCACCTGATCTCACACTCAATTGCTTGGGTATATGTGATGTTTAGATGGCGACGACTTTGTAGCTGATAGTATCATCTGAATTTTACCACTTACATATATTTTGATTTGATGAATTGTGTCTTTGGTCTTCGGATTTGAATATATATGATTGTTGATATACCTATTTGTGCTCATTTAGCTAGAAACCTGGTTTTGAGGTTTCGATTGCACTGAAACTCCCATACTACAACGCATCCCAGAGACTATTATCACCATTCCAACATTACAATTGGACTCCACGGGTCAGAAAACATGGGGGTGAACACCAAAATCTTGTTTCGATCTTCCAGAGAAGCTTACATAATCGAAATTTAATTTTGCGAATTTTGATCACAGGTTTTGATGACATCCATATTGAATTCTGAGGCAACTTTCACCGTTATTGATGGCAGCCATTTTGAATTTCGAGGCAATCAACAGTCACACAGACACAGCATTATCACCATTGGAGTACTTAGGTCAGAAAACGTGGGAGTAGACACCAAAATTTTGCCTCTATTTGCCATAGCAGCTGAACTATACATGGAAACGTGATTTTACGAATTTCCGGGCTTTTCGTGGCAGCCATATTGGATTTTGGAACAACCAACAGTCACAGAGACTCAGCAATATCACCATCAGATTCCTTGGGTCAGAAAACATGGGGATAGACACTAAATTCACCAACGTAGGTGCAGTAGATAACTCGCTAGGTCAATTTCAAGCTATTTCACGTATAAATGGCGGCCATCTTGGATTTTTGGGAAAACCCCCCATGGGATTTATGGGGACTTTTTTGTGGGTCATCTATATGGTCTCCAGAGTCACTGTGCGAAAATTCAGCTTTGACACCCAAATGTCTACCTTATGGACTTTTTTTACCTAATTTTGGTAGACTATAAACTCTCCATGGAAAATGGACCAAGGAGAGCCCTAGGACACACCATTGGTGATGCATAACCTTCAGCATCTGGGGCCCTCCCGCGGGCCCCCAGACCCCCGGCCGAAAGGGGCTCGCTTTGCTCGCCGCTATATCGGTCAACATGGTCAAGGGTTTTGCCTCCCCCTCCCCCCCGCCTCCCAAAAATTTATACCAGCCCCTCAACGAGATCATATACCATATATTAATATTATATAAGTGTTACCCAATTTCTGATCAGTGGGAAATTAAATTGACCGAAAGCGTTTGCATCACTGTGCAAATTGAACTCACGGTGGAAACTGGAAGAAGTAGAGGTGCGCCGTCAGCATAAGTTTCGATCTTGGTTTCTTCACCTGGTCCAGAAAGCTTCGCTGAAAACAACACCAGAGACAGCAATGGTACAAAAAAAGAAAGCTGTGTAAAATGATTATGTATCGAGTATACATGGTCGACGTCATTCACATCTCATATTTTCGTTTGTTCATTAAATATTCAGAGGTTCCGTTCTGCCTCACCATCATTGATTTGCTTTCACATCATTGCATTTATTTGGGGGGGGGGGGGGGGGCGTCAACGAACAATGCCTCGGCTTGAAACAGGAACTATACTCTAATTGGTCAGCTCTTCGCGCTGGTCTTCTCAGTTTGGGTAAAAACAGACCCACGGGGGTAGACAAAGGCGGCCCCGGTCCTGCTATCATTTGTTTTAAACAAAGTAATCTCAAAAAAAGGATCACAGCACTTACAAAAATAATATTTCTGATTGTTTCAATGATGTTTACATTTTAATCTTAATAGGAATAAACGCAAATACTCTGAGAGCTTTGCGATATGGATGATTTACCGTAATACATACGCATACAATAGCGCAACAAAAATATTGAGCTAAATTTCCGATGTTCGCAGAACAATTACGAAAGGTAGCCAACTTTTATAGTTTCCGACATCAAAGTGATAAAGTGTGATGAAAAATATGGTTTTTATACCGAAATAGACGCCATGATCTATCAATTTGATCCAAAACAATGGACAACATTAAAACCATTGATCTATAGACATGTTCTTATGTGTTTATTATAGGGAGAATAATGAGCAATTTAGTCCAATAAATTAAGGTTATTAATCACACAAACTTTCTAATCCCAACATATTTCCGCTGGCCACAAAAATAATTCTCTCCACTGTAGGTTACTTCTATACTACTACAGACTAACCTTTAGAGGAGGTTTCATTTGGTAGCCGAAGTTGGTATCCTGGCTGGCGATGATATGTTTCAGGCGGTGCTGTTTAGCCGCCCTGTCTAGCACACGCAGGGTAGTGGTGCTGGCTGTGGCAGGCTGTCGGTTGTTGAACACGTGTGTACAGCCAGCCAACAACTCCAAAGGTAGGATGGGGGCCACAGGGTCCAAACTCATCCGCTCCCGAAACAGGGTAAAATTACAGACCTTGACGTTTTTGCCACCATTCCTCTGAAATCAAAGCATGTTTTTTTTTTACTATAACTCTCAGAGTTTGTACTGTGCGACACATATAATCCCATTATTATGGTTAGATTCTGATGGGTTGGCATTGAATCAGCTATCTTATGTAGGACGGAGCATGGGGTTGCACATATTATCACAATAACAGGTTTCTGTGGTACTTTGAGATGATTCGAGGTCCGACTTGGATGATTAGAAGCCCAACACCCTGCAGGATGGATTAATAAGGACCAACTTATAAGACAGATTTATGTTTGTCTAGCACTTCTTGATAGAGCATGGTCTTCGTGTATGTTGAATAGCCATATGTACCAAAAATATCCATTTCAATAAATATTGCAAGGATTTGTTGAGTATTAACAACGCATAAACGACGAGATTGCGAAGAATAAACATCTCATTTAAGCCCGCAAACTAAGTTTTGCGTGATTAACTGACCAATCTTACTTGAGCATGCACGTCGATCGGTCTGCACGAGCAGGCCTCGCTGAAGGGCGGTTATATACAAAGGTTATGAAGAACGAAGGTTATAAAGAGCGTTATGATAATGTTAAGACGAACGTTCTAATGAACGTCTAATGGTATGATCATAATTTTTTAGATGTACACATAAAGGTATACGAACACATATAGGATTGCCATTTAACTCCATTATAACGTTTTATGAGAGAAATCACTTTCAAAATGTTTCAATTTTCATAAAATTTCAGTATGTTGAAGCAATATATATAACTTACAAAATATTAAAAAATCAGCACATGTTGTTGGAATAGATCAAACGCTACAAGCATTTGACTGTTAGCTGCTGACACCTGGCGAATTCCTCAGAAAGCAAACTCCCAGAAAGGGCCGGTTTGTTTATATGTATTCCTGCGCACAGTAACAGCTCCAATCAACATGAAAATTCACATGTACATAGAGGAATACCCATGATACCACTATACAAACCAAAACAGAGACATTTTAAAGTGATACATGTCCATTTGGAGGAGAAACTGGGAGTTTTTAAATAATATAGTACTTTGATGCCTCATTTTGACCATATAAGGAAATCAATACAGGTCCATAACCTAAATAATGGCAATTTTCTTCACATTTTACAATTATAACACCCCACATACAGAGGTGATAATCCCCAATTATTGAGCTCTTATGTGAAAAGGGAAGACTTGTAGAGAAGAAATAAAACAGTGATTTTTGCACTTAAGAAAGGAAATATTTTAAACAAAAAAGTGAGATTTTCTTTGGAAATTTTGATTTGACGCCCGATCAAACATGCTCAAGGACAATTTGGGGTTTGTTTCAGATAAATGTATTATTCACCCATATAGTACCATCAGTTTGATTCCCCTTGGACTAAATATGTCAAAATTTTAAAAGAGTTGGTAGTCCTACCCCGCTGCTTAGCACCAAACACTTTCTACCATACTGCTGTCTACACCAATAGTATTCAAATGTCGCAAAATGCTACCACCACACTCTCAATACAGTATATTTCTAAATTAAGCAAAAATTCCAAGGTTTTAATCTTGACAAAACACAAAAACGTAGACAATTTGTTGAAAATATGGTTTCTGTAAGCCAGAGATCACCGACATTAGGTCACATAGGTGCCTTGTACAGGGGACTAATTTATGTGCTGTATGAAATTTATTTATAAAACACATTTATATGATGGACTGCAATCGATCAAACGGCAAGAGACACATATGGGGTCAAAAATGTGGTTCTACGGCAATATCGAAAAAAAAATATGGTAAAAAAATCGGAAAAATGCGTACTTGACCAGATATGGTGCCAAAATTGCAAATAATATACCAAATGCATTCTGCAATGCCTAACCTAGCTTATTTATGATCGACTATATAGGTTGTGGTGATGAATTTCAGAGACACCTAGTATTATCCACCGTTCAATTTTTGGTGGCCATTTCGACACCTTTTTCGGTTAGGCTGTGTCTGAGTCCAGTAGTCCTCAGTGAAAGTGTATAATATTTTACAGTGATTTGAAATATTGGTTACTATATGAAAATAAAGAAAATAAAAAGGCACTAACTCCATGTCTTTAGCATTCAAGGGGGGGGGGATAAACACCGCCGCTATTAGCATGTAGATATAATCCTACATATGTAATAAAAATCCACGTGAACGAAAACTATGGTTGCAATGGTGAAAAATTCATGAATACCGCACACTATCCACACACAAATTAAAGAAATGCCACAAAACCTGCTAAAAATCTATAATACACAAAATTCCATGTCCTCGGTTTAGGTACACGTATACGAACACATATAGGATTGCCATTCAACTCCATTATAACGTTTTATGAGAGAAATCACTTTCAAAATGTTTCAATTTTCATAAAATTTCAGTATGTTGAAGCAATATATATAACTTACAAAATATTAAAAAATCAGCACATGTTGTTGGAATAGATCAAACGCTACGAGCATTTGACTGTTAGCTGCTGACACCTGGCGAATTCCTCAGAAAGCAAACTCCCAGAAAGGGCCGGTTTGTTTATATGTATTCATGCGCACAGTAACAGCTCCAATCAACATGAAAATTCACATGTACATAGAGGAATACCCATGATACCACTATACAAACCAAAACAGAGACATTTTAAAGTGATACATGTCCATTTGGAGGAGAAACTGGGAGTTTTTAAATAATATAGTACTTTGATGCCTCATTTTGACCATATAAGGAAATCAATACAGGTCCATAACCTAAATAATGGCAATTTTCTTCACATTTTACAATTATAACACCCCACATACAGAGGTGATAATCCCCAATTATTGAGCTCTTATGTGAAAAGGGAAGACTTGTAGAGAAGAAATAAAACAGTGATTTTTGCACTTAAGAAAGGAAATATTTTAAACAAAAAAGTGAGATTTTCTTTGGAAATTTTGATTTGACGCCCGATCAAACATGCTCAAGGACAATTTGGGGTTTGTTTCAGATAAATGTATTATTCACCCATATAGTACCATCAGTTTGATTCCCCTTGGACTAAATATGTCAAAATTTTAAAAGAGTTGGTAGTCCTACCCCGCTGCTTAGCACCAAACACTTTCTACCATACTGCTGTCTACACCAATAGTATTCAAATGTCGCAAAATGCTACCACCACACTCTCAATACAGTATATTTCTAAATTAAGCAAAAATTCCAAGGTTTTAATCTTGACAAAACACAAAAACGTAGACAATTTGTTGAAAATATGGTTTCTGTAAGCCAGAGATCACCGACATTAGGTCACATAGGTGCCTTGTACAGGGGACTAATTTATGTGCTGTATGAAATTTATTTATAAAACACATTTATATGATGGACTGCAATCGATCAAACGGCAAGAGACACATATGGGGTCAAAAATGTGGTTCTACGGCAATATCGAAAAAAAAATATGGTAAAAAAATCGGAAAAATGCGTACTTGACCAGATATGGTGCCAAAATTGCAAATAATATACCAAATGCATTCTGCAATGCCTAACCTAGCTTATTTATGATCGACTATATAGGTTGTGGTGATGAATTTCAGAGACACCTAGTATTATCCACCGTTCAATTTTTGGTGGCCATTTCGACACCTTTTTCGGTTAGGCTGTGTCTGAGTCCAGTAGTCCTCAGTGAAAGTGTATAATATTTTACAGTGATTTGAAATATTGGTTACTATATGAAAATAAAGAAAATAAAAAGGCACTAACTCCATGTCTTTAGCATTCAAGGGGGGGGGGGATAAACACCGCCGCTATTAGCATGTAGATATAATCCTACATATGTAATAAAAATCCACGTGAACGAAAACTATGGTTGCAATGGTGAAAAATTCATGAATACCGCACACTATCCACACACAAATTAAAGAAATGCCACAAAACCTGCTAAAAATCTATAATACACAAAATTCCATGTCCTCGGTTTAGGTACACGTATACGAACACATATAGGATTGCCATTCAACTCCATTATAACGTTTTATGAGAGAAATCACTTTCAAAATGTTTCAATTTTCATAAAATTTCAGTATGTTGAAGCAATATATATAACTTACAAAATATTAAAAAATCAGCACATGTTGTTGGAATAGATCAAACGCTACAAGCATTTGACTGTTAGCTGCTGACACCTGGCGAATTCCTCAGAAAGCAAACTCCCAGAAAGGGCCGGTTTGTTTATATGTATTCATGCGCACAGTAACAGCTCCAATCAACATGAAAATTCACACGTACATAGAGGAATACCCATAATACCACTATACAAACCAAAACAGAGACATTTTAAAGTGATACATGTGCATTTGGAGGAGAAACTGGGAGTTTTTAAATAATATAGTACTTTGATGCCTCATTTTGACCATATAAGGAAATCAATACAGGTCCATAACCTAAATGCTTCAAATATCATAATGGACCCATGAAAGTTTTCAATATCATAACGTACCCGTATATGATTTGAATGTTTTGTTATATTTTTTAAAAATTAAAAAAATATATATTAAATTTATTACCTTTATTATTAATTTTATTGATTGTAAAAAATGAAAAATAGTGTTCAAATATTATTGCTTTTCCTTGAGTTTGTATAGATTTTTCATTGAATTTTGTTGTGAGTTTTCCATTTTTAGGTTACCGCACCTATGGTCCAATAACCTATTGGCATGGCGTTGCTGTAGAGGCAAAATTTGGGCGTCCGTCCGTCCGTCCACATTTTTATCTCCAAAGTTTACGGTCGAATCTATCTGAAATTTTGCACAAAAATAGCAAAAAATATTCCCTGGAAAGTTTTTTTTCTTTTTTTAGGTTACCGGACCTATGGTCCGATAACCTATTGGCATGGCGTTGCGTCCGTCGTCCGTCGTCGTCCGTCGTCGTCCGTCGTCGTCGTCCACATTTTATCTTTTTTTTTTACAGGCGAATTTTTCTGAAATTTTGCACAAAAATACTTTAAAATAATTCAAGAAGGAGGTATTTTTTAGTTTTTTGATTTTCGCATTTTTTTCAAAATGGCGGCCGTTTTCGACGAAAAATGCCTGATTTTGGACTTTGGCGGCCATTTTCTCAAAATCTGTTCAGTAACTTTTTTTCTTTTTGATAAATAACACTCCTCATATGTACTCCTATGATGTCTATAAATTTCGTTGCGCTTGAATCGCTCGAAGTGGGCCATTTTGGCCCAAACTCGGCTCAAATGGGACTTTCCCATGTTAAATTCTCCTATGCTTTATAATGGGACACATTATGCCTAATATCTCCCTTGATATTGAGATTAGAGACTAGGAGTCAATTGTGGACCTATAGGAAATGATATATGCTGAATATTCTCGTGACCTTGAATTTGACCTCTGACCTCACTTTCAAGGTCAGAGCACAAAATGGCTTATATCTCGCTTATTATCGACTCTACAGCTTAGGAATCAATTGTGGACATATAGGAAATGATATATTCTGAATATTCTCGTGACCTTGAATTTGACCTCTGACCTCAGTTTCAAGGTCAGAGCACAAAATGGCTTATATCTCGCTTATTATCGACTCGACAGCTTAGGAATCAATTGTGGACATATAGGAAATGATATATGCTGAATATTCTGATGATCTTGAATTTGACCTTCGACCTCATTTTCAAGGTCACAGGACAAAATGGCTAATATCTCGCTTGTTATCGACTTTACAGCTTTAAATTATGAACATATAGGAAATGATATATGCAGATTATTGCCATGACCTTGAATTTGACCTTTGACCTCATTTTCAAGGTCACAGGACAAAATCTCACTTATTATCGATTTTACAGCTTAGGAATCAATTGTGGACATATAGGAAATGATATATGCTGAATATTCTCGTGACCTTGAATTTGACCTCTGACCTCATTTCCAAGGTCCAAGGACAAACTGGCTCATATCTTGCTCTCTATTGACTGTATGGCTTGGGAATCAATTGTGGACATGATATACATGATATAGAAAATGATATACACTGAATATTTTGATGACCTTGAATTTGACCTTTGCCCCTTCATTTTCAAGGCTACAGCATAAAATTGCTAATATCTCTCTGATTATTGAACTTACAGCTTAGCAATCAACTGTGGACATGATATATATGCTTAATGTTATATATGCTGAATATTCTCTTGACCTTGAATTCAACCAGTGACCTGGCTAATACCTAAAATATTAAACATTGTCCGGTAACCTATCTTTATCCCATGGCCTAATTTTTTTTATTTTCGCACTTTCCTCGAAATGGCGGCCATTTTCGTTGGACTTTGACGGCCATTTTCTCGAAAAATATTTAGACAGTTTTGAGATTTTTGTTTCAAAAGATTCCCCTTATGTACCTTTTGACGAGTCAGCGAAAAAAAAAATTTTTTTGCCCCAAATCGCATTATTATCAATTTTGGGCCAGTTCTAGGCAAGAAAAATTTTTCACCCTTTGAAAAAAAATTTGGACTTAGAATTTTTCTGCACTTTTTTCCTTCATAATGGGAGCTGCCAGGACTGTACTCATAGAACGCTTGAAGATAGAGCTTATATATTCGCATTTTCAAATAGGGAGTCATATACAGCAATTTGTGAGGTGACCTTCAATTTGACCTTTGATGACCTCGAAAGGTCAAAACAACCATTTTGGGTAAAAAAAATGCCCAAATTTGCCTCTACAGGTGAAATGCATGTGGATAGAGCTTTAAGTTTGCATTATGAACATATAGGAAGTCATATATGGAACAACTAGTGATGACCTGGATCTTGACCTTGACCCTTGAGTGCTAAATGTCTGACTTCAAATCTGTAAAGTGGCCTCTGAGATGAAATGCATGAAGATAAAGCTTTAGTTTGCATTATGAACATATAGGAAGTCATACCGGTATATGGAACAACTAATGATGACCTCGATCTTGACCTTGAGTTCTGAATGTCTGACTTGAAATCTGTAAGTGGCCTCTGAGGCTTAAACACTTGCACATACAGGTTAGGATTGTTATAAGCCTATAAAAGTCATGTATATATGGCACACTTTTTGGTTACCTTGAACTTGACCTTAAATGACCTTGAAGGGCAAATCTCAAAATCTTGCCTGACCTGGCATGTGTAAATTTGCCTCTACAGACAAAATACTTGTTGATAAAGCTTATATGTTTGTATTATGAAAATATATGAAATCATATGGAGCATTCCTAATGAAGACATTGAAATTCACAAGGATGACCTTGACTGGTAAATCTCAAAGTCATATGTCAGTTAAAATGCTTGAAGGAGGACTTCCCATCAAATTCAAACGTAATTTGGTAACAAATTAGTTTCACATACATGAAGTATTTATTCAGATGACTTCAAAATCGCAGGAATTATATTTTTTAAGCTACTACCAAATGTAAAATCGAAAAGAAACTAAACTAGCGGGCCACACCCTCTAACTGGGGAGAATGAATGAGTAGCAACCAATGACGTCATTGTTTTGATGATGCCTCGGGCAACGGATCACTTCCAGCATCTTTGGTACCAGTGGAATAAGCCGCCTGTCGTGGCATCTCTCAAAACAATGACGTCACAGAAATTTACGTCATGTTTGACGTTTCTGTCAGCCATGCACTTACGTATGGCACATGTACGACAAAACTTGAAGATTTTCTATGTTATATCTTCCGTACGATTTGTTTGTACTAAACAAATATATACATATTTCATATGTGAACGAAGCTTAGAGTCTTCTCCATTCAAATGCATTGAAATCTATTTGTTATACGGAAGTTTCAACCGTAAAATCCTGGGTCGAAGCCAATACACATTGATAGGAAGTCCTCCTTTAAAACCAAAATTTCCGGTGACATATCTTAGCCCTTGGGCTAATTTTGTATCTTTAAAATTTTCTAATTTGTTTTCTATTTTAATATATCAATCATGGGAAGACAAACAAATATGTCATCTTTCTCAGTTTTTTTCCCCAGCACATATCTGCTATGTATACAATTACTACACGTGAAAAGCCTTACTATTGTGACGGAATAGCGGAGTTCTTCGGGCGGCTATTACGCCCACTGATCGAATAGTACGATGTATGTTGTGCGTTAACACACCAACAGGAAGTCCGACGTAAGTTTCAATAATATCCGAGTTTATTTAGATGATTAGTCCGATGTACGATCACGGTCACTCACACAATCGTAATCCCCACAATAGTCCGAAGTATTAATAGTCCAGTATAAATTTGATATCCTCTAATCACAATCTTTGGCTTAGTACCTCTCAATACAACCTTTCTATTCAACAGCCTAGGATCCAGTATGGGAAAGCGCGGGGCTAAGTCCATGATGTGTGTGGGTTTTCTCGCGTAATGTGGCAGGTGTTCATGTGAAATGGCGGGAAAGTGATGTCATGTCTGTGTGGGCGGAGTCATGTGTCTGGGAATGTGGTGATTGGTGGGATTGTAGGAAGTGTTAACGTGAGCAGTGTTGTTTACATGTAGATGTGGTGCGAGGACGGTGCGTGCCCGGTGACGTAAGGTAAGTAAGTATGAAGTCATGTGATGAATCTGTGCCGTGTATGTCGAGTGGGGAGAATGTGTCAGGGACGGGTTTCGGGCCATAACAGTCATAAATATTCTACACTATGTACACTACATATTTGGGCATTTTCAATGTATTTTTTTCTCGATTCATTAAATTGTGCATGCAAGAAGACTATATATAATAATTCATTATACAATGAATAAATATTCAATGTCCTCATCCAGGAGTCCTTTTCTTCCGGCTCAACAATATCATCAAAGGCATTATTGAGTTTCTAGATTGACAAAGTCAGCATTTACTCGAAGTTGGTTCCCTACTCTGTGTACTTCTACATTGCTTTCGTGACCCACATGTGAATCATGCTTTTGTGCAGTAAATGATCCATCTTTACCCTGATCTGGTTATCATTTTCATTTCTACTGCTACTTCATCGGGATGCAATTCAGGTGTATTTTCCATGACACGATACAGCAAGCTCGAAGCCCATTTCATACATGGACTGCACTTCGTTACTCTTTGGTAGGCGTTAAGCAATTCTTTCTTTTTGTTTAATGCGCGACGTCTTCCTCAAGTTCATCTCTACCAATTTCCCCCCTGAGACCTAATAAAATTAATTTTCTGTTTCTCGTTCCCTCCAGTGTTCAAAAGCAGCCTGCCGAATTTTTTTTATTTACAATTTTTTTTGTTGAAAAAAAGTGTTCCCGCCCCTATTTTGATGACAAAATCACAGCATGCAACTTAGGCATATATTTAATTTGCCTCCTTGTTTTTACTCCCCGCCAAATGAGACGAAGACGCTACCAGTTTTCAAAAACAGTTAAAGCAGCTGCCTTCGAAACCAGTCAATATTTTTTGAAAACTATATTTGATATTGAACAGTTAAACTAACTGAATGAAACATACTCGCATCAAATGTAATGAAAATAACCAGTCCTCAGGAAAATTTTGCTCATTTGAACAGGCGGTTCTCGTGTAAATACAGGAACTGTATCCATCACACGCAAATGTAAACAAAGCATAGAAGTGCAAGATAGACTGACAATTCCACGCACATCATGGTGTATCACTGATTATTTTCTCACAACTACACTATATATGCACATACGAACTGGAAAATGTACTCGATGTGGACTCTTGAGAGCGATTTGAGCATTTGTTTACATTCGGGTTTGATGGATACACTTCGTTTGTTCATTTACAAAACCGGTACAAAATGGGCATTAAAACGGACAAAAAGATAACTCGGACGGACTGTTTTCGTCAAAATCATTGAGCACACCTTTTCTTACATTGCATTAGATGTGTTTAACAAAAAATTGGTTTTGAAAAAAAATATTGCATACATTCGAAGGCAGCAGCTTTAATCCATGTGGTTACATGTATATAAAAATATGTATAAAATAGTGATCATGAAGTATACATATTTTCACATGTATACTTCAATAGATGTATGAACTGATAAAAGGGTTTTCCGCAATTACTCTTCATTGAAACAACATAATATCAACTGACAGTTTATGATAACAATACTACTAGTACACATAATCATCCTGTCTGTGCTGACTGCTAGGATGACCGCACACTAGTGGTGCCAAAATGAGCAAGGGCTTTCAAGCCCATATAAATCAAGCCTTTAGAAATGTAATCATCAAAATCATTTCATTTTTAGAGGCTTGATTTATTCGGGCTTGAATGTGCTGGAATGAATCAAGCCTTTAGAAACGAAATCATTAAAGTCATGTGTTACACATTTAAGCTTTAAGGCTTTATTCATTTGTACAAGTGTTTTTATTTCTTACGTATGAAATGTCGTCCCGCCAAAAATAAAAAATAAAAAGTGCATCCCTACCCAATTTTCTCATGAACGGAGGACGGTATTTTTTTGCAAAATAAAGAATGAAAGATAAAAAGTCCCTCCCTACCCAATTTTGAAAAAATAGGAGGACGAGAAACAGAAAATTAATTTTTATAGGCCTTACGATGTGCGTCATAGATGTTTTCAGTGGACGGCCATCGCCAGCAATATTATCGAAGGCTGGCGCAGTGTGAAATGGATTGGCTCAAGTGCACGGGTGTTCTGTATTATCCATATCATATTTTAATGCGTCTCATGAAGCAATGACGACCAAACAAACCAATGTTGCGGGTGGCTACTATTGCACATTCTTGCGTTGTTGGTCTTACGACCATCGTCATTGACGTTAGGCCTACCTAACGAAAGGTCAACAACCGCGAATCGATAGAGTACCAGGCATTGAGCAGAATCTCTCGCCCTTCGCTGTGAACTTGGTATGTCATAAAACCATTGCCAGCAAACTTGCAGAGATTTGAGCACGGTCTGGGACGTGGAGTTTTATGATGTTTTTGTATTGACACCTGCACGCAGCAAGATGTGTGTGCTGTCCTACTCACCGTCATTGACAAAGTTTATATTAAACCTGACCCAAAGAAACGCGCCCATGACTGCACATAGTGTTATTTATTAGTTTAAGTAATATTTTTATCATATTGTTACCTAACTGTTTTATTTAACTGCGACATATCACAGTAATTTTGTTCAGATGAGACAGTGTGTGTGTTTCTTCTCACCTATGTGATTTTTCGACTGTGCGATCGAGTTTGTCACGAAATAAAGTGGTCCTTGATACATGATACACAAACTTTCAGACAGTTCAATTACAGTATGTCATCGGACTTGTATGTAAGTATCAATCTATTACCACCGATACAGCTAAATTTAGGTATCTATTTGACGAGGCGTAGATCTATTTGAGGGATTAAATAAATATAGACATATTAAGGATTTAAGTATTTATTTGATGAGAGATACCAACGCACGCTCTGAATCTATGATAATAATAATTATGATTTAATTAACGACGGTCCATGATGATAGGCAATTCTGCCTGTCATCCTTTGCATTGCTATAATGAAAACTCCACCTGCTTTGTGCCGGTGACGGGGATCGAACCCGCGTCACCTACCGCCTCAGCTTCGTTGCTTCAAAAGCCACCAGTCCCATCCACTCGGCCACAGAGGCGGTACGTGTAGAATCAACGTCGCAATTGTATATATAGTAATTATATAATTTATATAAATTCATTGAGATGAAGGCCTATTGTCTGGATACAATGTATGGAATCCAATATAATTTTTGCTTTGCAATACTCGTCCATTCCCTGGTCTGCCATAGGAGACATTTCTTCTTTGTGGACAACCGGAAATCGATGTCTTCTAAACGCTGGTACACTGGTATGCTGGTACAAGCATTGCAAGGTGCATGAACTCAACAATACTGCTCATTTCGTGTATGCCTCAATAAGCTTCACAATGCTTGTACCAGTATACCAGCGTACCAGCGTTTAGAAGACATCGACTTGAAATAGGTCAGCACTGTAAACAGTTGATTATAATTGTATCCCCGAACAAAGTTCGGCGGATACTATGGATTTGCGATCGTCGTCCGCGCCCGCATCCGCGTCCGCAGAAATTTTCTTGTGAACGCGCTACAGGCCGCAATTCTCATCCGATCACCATTATTCTTTGCAGTCACATATATAATGGTAAGATCCCGACACCAATCGATTTTGGTTGCCATGGCAACGGAATTGGTCGTTTGGAGACACATTTTGCATTGAAAACAGCCTGTGTGAAACACATGGCTTGTGAACGCTCTACAGATGGCAGTTTTTGACAAATCTCAAAAATATTTGGAAGTGTTGTTGGGAAAGGCTGTCACACGAAACCAATCGTTTTTTAGAACGATCATATGAATAGTAATATGTTAACAGCCTAACTTATCACATAATTGTGAAATATCCATTTTGATATGTATAATCATTCCAAAAACATGTAATATGGAAGGTAATGACACTGGTTTCTTGTTCAGAACGGAGAACTGATGTTTTCAATGAAAACAGGACAATATTACTGAATAAGTTAACATTAGTTTTACTAGTTAAGTCTGTTATTGACCACAATAAAATTGGTTAAGATGAGAAACGTTCATTAATAAGCTCAACAAGGTAAAGATTTTGTCCAGTACAGATTGCATGGGTGTAACCAAAGAAGCTAACATTATTTTTACCAGTTTAGTTCATTATTGACCACATTAAAAATAGTTAAGACAAGAAATATTTGTTATTGGGCCCAACAAGGTAAAGGTTCTGTCCAGCAGAGATTTTATGTCTGTAACCAAATAAGTTAACATTTTTTTGCTAGTTGAAAAAGTTAAGACAAGTATTTTTTATTATTAAGCTCAACAAGGTGAAGGTTCCTCCAGTACAAATGTCATGGGTGTAACCGAATAAGTTAACATTGTTTTCACTAGTTAAGTCTATTATTGACCACAATAAAAATAGTTAAGTCTATTATTGACCACAATAAAAATAGTTGAGATAAGAAATATTTATTATTAAGCTCAACAAGGTGAATGTTTTGTCCAGTACAGATTTCATGGGTGTAACCGAATAAGCTAACATTATTTTTACTGGTTTAGTCTATTATTGACCACAATAAAAATAGTTAAGACAAAAAATATTTATTCAACAAGGTAAAGGTTCTGTCCAGTAGAAATTTTATGTCTGTAACCAAATAAGTTAACATTTTTTTTGCTAGTTAAGTCTATTATTGACCTCAAAAAATAGTTAAGATGAGAAACATTTATTATTGAGCTCAACAAGATTGAGGTTTTGTTCGGTAGAAATTTCTGGGTGAAACTTATGGTGAAAAGTTCGATCTGGCTCCAATTTCGTCATCTTGAAATGCAGTTTTGGTCAACTTTTACATTGAATTTCAACTTAAAACCAAGTTTGGCACATATTATGAGTTAAAATATAACTTATGACGAAAAGTTCGAACTGGCTTCAATTTTGTCATTTAGAAATGCAGTTTTGGTCAACTTTTAGTTTCAATTTCAACTTGAAACGAAGTTTGGCACATATTATGAGTCAAAATATAACTTATGGTGAAGAGTTTGATCCGGCTCCAATTTCGTCATCTTGAAATGAGTTTTTTCGACCTTCAATAACCTCGGAATAGACGTGGAATCAATACCCAGTATTAAGTATTCCGAGCAAACAAAACAGGGTCCGTTATCCAATCTCATAGTCCGGGAACAGAAAGTCATATCAGGCATACGAAGTGAAGAAAACAAAAATGACAGGGAAACTCATGAACCCCCAAAAATGGTCATTAGGAGGTGAAATCAGGTGTTCCGGAAAGAGTGAGCATTTCCTGCCCCACTAGTGGCACCCGTCATGAATTCCGCAAAATTAACATGAATATAGATCTAGTTGCATGGCAGACATGGATTTGGTGTATTTATCAACCAGATCATGATGACGTCCATAGAATTTCTCAAACGCAGAAAGACTGGTTGACGGTACCTACCAATGGTGCAATCTGACTAGTTGTTCCCCCTGATACCTGGTCAACTGGCGATTTCCAGGCACTGTTGTGAGATATTTCTATATTTAACCTATTTTTACACCTATATCCATACCTATTTCACGGGGTTTGTTTCGGATTTCTAAATTGTTTTGATAAGTTGTTGGGCAGTTGTACACTAATTCCATCTGGTGTACAGTAGAAACAACTATAATTACACACTGTCTGCCCCTGATGACACCAGTGTGGCTTCAGATATGAATGTTTGGTCGGGCTTTGTTTCTATTCTGAAAGTTTTTGATATTGGTTTTTTCATTGGCATCATAAAAATTTGGTTATCAGCGGTAACCTGAATGAGAAAATCTATGTTAAAAGTATATGTTAAAAGCCAAAGTACATGTTTCATTGTATATAATGCGTTTGAAGTCTTTTTTTTACTATTTTGGACTGAATTTGTAAGCAGCAATATACCTGGGTGAAGTTCTTTCTTGATTCTGATTTCTTTGATATATGCTCCAGCGTCCGTGGTTCCTGAATTTATAGATGACGAAATATTAGGAGATTCATGACAAATTATCACAGTTAGTAAAATAAATGAAATAAAATGTCACATACAAATATATCACGAATAAATAAAGACCTGTATTATACACAATGTAATTGATGTGCAAACAATAATATTTAAAAATTAGGTCAAGGGATAAAAAGGTTACCACAGGACTGTTTAATGTGAAAATGCAGTTGGATTTTTTATGGAAGCGCAGCGAATATTTCTCTACTGAATATCATGCAAAAATCGTTACATAAAATCAGAGTCCCGTCACACATATAGTCAGTTAGTGATAGATTTGTATTGATTTTTAAATGAAGTTCTATGTATGCAATATTTTTACTTTACAGCTTAGGAATCAAGTGTGAACATACAGGAGATAATGTGTACGTTGAATATTTTGATGACCATGATTTTGACCTTTGACCTCATTTTCAAGGTCACTAACAAAGTGGTGAATATCTCGCTTATTATTGACTTTACAGATCAGGAATCAATCGTGCACATGTATGAAATAATATATGCTGAATATTCTCATGACCTTGAACTTGACCTCTGACCTTATTTTCAATATCAGAACATACATTGGCTTATATCTCGCCTAATATTGACTATTATTTAACTTATTTTCAAGCTCAGAGCACAAAATGTTTATTGATATTTTGTTTATTAATACAGCTTACGAATCAATTGTGCACATATAGGAAATGACTTATGCTGAATATTGTCTAGACCTTGAATTTGATCATTGACATCATTAGTCAAAGTCACAGGATGAATGGCTAATGTGTCGTTCATTATTGACTTTACAATTTGATAATTATTTGTGGACATGATAGATGCTGAATATCCTTGTGACCTTGAATTTGACTAATCACCTAAATATGAAGGTGACAAGACAAAAAGGCTTATATCTCAAATATTAAACATATATTGTCAGGTAACCTTCCTTAGTCTTTAGGCTAAGTGGCTAATTGTGATGGAACTCCGAGAAAAATGTGTCATTGTTTCTGCTGATAAAGCGTCTAATAATGCTGTTTTTTTCAGTAACGCATACTATTTCCAGTGCCTATTCAACGAACCAGGTGTTTCAAACAACAACAATTCTGCACATACCAGGAAATTACTATACCTAAACAGGATATATATATATCTAATCACCTGTCAGTATCACTTGTAAAGATACTAAACTATCCAGTTGATACTGGATCCCAACAGTTACATACAAACAAATGTATATTTCAAGCTCGGTATGTTATGTTTTTTAAGATTAAACATGCCCTCCAAAAATACTGCGGAACTATACATTCTGGAGGCGGCATAAACCAAATGTGCGTATTGAAAAAAATCCAAATCTTTGTTGGAATATCTACATGCTCACATATTTCTAAAATGACGTCTATCAGAAAATTCGACTTTTCCACGCTTTACACCACGATGCCTCATTCAGAGGTAAAGTCCAAGCTTCAAAAACTCACATAATCCCCCTTTTTCCAAGAAATGGCAACGTCGTTACTAGCATATTGTAGTCGGAAATAAAGAACTTACATGTATTTTGTTGAAGATGATTCAGATGTTCCATAGAATTTATATAGAAATGGATGTTGTGAATATGGTTAATATTCTGATTGATAATATCCTTGTATTACGTCTTCTTGGTCTTGCTATTGTCACAGCCAGACACCTTACTAAAGCTGTCCGTCTCACTTCACGAAGTATGAAATACATATTGTATATGATTGCCAAAACATTACTTCATTTGCTTTAGGTGCACATACGAATATATGTAATATTACTGAACGTCCAGAAACACATATATGTATATGACACACAATACATCAGTCGTCATGGTTAGTCTATTTGTTCCGGGGTTAAGGCAAAGACGATCGGGCTGCAATTTTTAATTCTGTCAGGAAATGTAAAGCTGATATTACTCTACTTCAAGAAACATACTTTCAAAACACGGATAAGTGGGGAGGGGAGGTTTTTGCTGTTCAGAGCACCACCCATAGCGGGGGAGTAATGATATTATTGCGTCAAGACTTCGAAGTATCAGGTGTAACTGTGTTGGTAACCATGGTAACTGTATATGAGCCGCGTACATTGGCCATTCAGTTCAATCACGAAAATGACAAATACATTGTCTGTAGCGTATACGCTCCCAACCGACACATGGAAACATTATTTTTTTCAGAACGATCTTTGACAGTTTTAGTAGATGTATGAACGAGGATGAGTATTTTATTTTGGGTGGGGATTTCAATTGCACATTGATGGAAGAGGATGCTTTGTCTGGTGCAAAACACTGCGCCAGTGACGTCACTGGAATATGGTCGGATCTTTGGGATTACACAATTTATGGAGCCACCATTATCAACACATACAGGACTTTACATGGTCAAATAAGTCTGGAACCGCTATACGTGTGCTCGATTAATGTTTCGGTGTCTGCCTCTATTGTAGATGTTCCTCTAACTGATCACCGCGGTGCTCTTATTAATCTGCATTTCGATAATGAAAAATTAGCCCAAGGGCTAAGAAAGGTTACCGGACAATATATATTTCAGATATTAGCCTTTTGTCCCATGACTTTGAAAATAAGGCCATTGGTCAATTCAAGGTCACGAGAATATTCAGCATATATCATTTCTAGTACATCCACAATTGATTCCTAAGCTGTAAAGTCGATAATAGGTGAGATATTAGCCATTTATGGTCTGACCTTGAAAGTGAGGTCAAAGGTGAAGTTCAAGGTCATGAGAATATTCAGCATCTTTCATTTCCATTGTGTTCGCAATTGATTCCTAAGCTGTAAAGTCAATAATAAGCAAGACAATAGCCATATTGTGCTCTGACCTTGGAAATAAGGTCAAGGTCAAATTCAAGGTCATCAGAGTATTATCATTTTCCATATGTCCACAATTCCCAAGCTATAAAGTCAATAGAGAAGCACGATATTAGCCATTTTGCCTTTTGACCTTGAAAATGAGGTCAAAGGTCGAATTCAACGTCATGGCAATAATCAGCATATATCATTTTCTATATGTTCACAATTAATTCCTCAGCTGTAAAGTCGATAATAAGTGAGATATTAGTCATTTTGTGCTCTGACCTTGAAACTGAGGTCAGAGGTCAAATTCAAGGTCACGAGAATATTCAGCATATATCATTTCCTATAAGGTCAAATCCAAGATCACGAGAATAATCTGCAATCTGTATATAATCTGTATATCAATTCCTGTATGTTCACAATTGATTCCTAAGCTTTAAAGTCAATAAGAAGCGAGATATTAGCCATTTTGTCCTGTGATCTTGAAAATGAGGTCAAAGGTCAAATTTAAAGTCATCAGAATGTTCGGCGTATTTCATTTCCTAAATGTCCACCACTGATTCCTGTAAAGTCGATAATAAGCAAAATATTAGCCATTTTTTGCTCTTGACCTTGAAAGTGAGGTCGGAATTCAAATTCAAGGTCACGAGAATATTGAGCATATATCATTTCCTATATGTCCACAATTGCTCCCTAAGCTGTAAAATCGATAATAAATGAGATATTAGCCATTTCGTCAAGTTCATGACAATAATCTGCATATCTCATTTCCTTTATGTTCACAATGGATTCCTAAGCTGTAAAGTCGATAAGAAGCGAGATATTAGCCATTTTGTCCTGTGACCTTGAAAATGAGGTCAAAGGTCAAATTCAAGGTCATCAGAATATTCGGCATATATCATTTCCTATTTGCCCACAATTGATTCCAGAGATGTACAGTCAATAATAAGCGAGATATTAGCTATTTTGTGCTCTGACCTTGAAACTGAGGTCAGAGATCAAATTCAAGGTCACGAGAATATTCAGCATATATCATTTCGTATATGTCCACAATTGATCGCTAAGCTGTAAAATCGAAAATAAGCGAGATATTAGCCATTTTGTGCTATGACCTTGAAAATGAGGTCAAAGGTCAGATTCAAGGTCATCAGAATATTCGGCATATATCGTTTCCTATATGTTCACAATTGATCCCTAAGCTGTAAAGTCGATAAGTTTTCCACACTGAAGCTCAATACCAATGAGACGACAGCGATATGGGTAGGCTGCTGGAAATACAGGAGGAAAAATATAGCGAATTTGAATTGGAAACTCTTTCCGGACAACAAAATTAAATTGTTGGGGGTATATGTAAAGTTCGGCGACCCCACGATAAAGAGGTATACCCCATTACTGGAGTGTCACCGATTGTCTTATAAATCCGCCCACACTGCAGCATCATAACCGTGGTGTCACTAATCGAGCACACCACGTCACAACGCTACAGTGCTTTCCCCTTTCGGAGAGACCTCGTCCCCGAGGTCAGCTATATCCCACTTGAGCCACATCACCCTGGTCATCAGGGATCAGGAACCTGCTATTTACATACATGGCTGTGATGTGAGTCAACAGCGGGGGCCGACCGAGGAACGACGCCGAGAGAACCCAATGGTTCGAAAGGTACGGCACCAATGTAAAGTTCGGCGACCCCACGATAAAGAGGTATACCCCATTACTGGAGTGTCACCGATTGTCTTATAAATCCGCCCACACTGCAGCATCATAACCGTGGGCTCACTACTCGAGCATACCACGTCACAACGCTACATATATTTTAAATCGGGATGTGTGGCGCACAAACTTGCTGAAAATATCAATATAAGGTTTGAAAAATGTGAGTCCATAATTAAGTCCTTAATGGGAAGGTATTTGTCAATTATTGGGGGAATCACTATATTGAAATCACTTCTGATGTCACAATTTCTATACCTGCTACAGGGAGTTACATTTCCCGCCCCAATTTTGAAGAGGATAAATAGTTTCTTCTTCAGTTATATTGGTCCAATAAAAGGTATCATCGGGAGGTAGATATCATAAAGCACAACATGGAATGCTTGAAACGTAATATTATACAAATATTGGATGTTGGGGAGTCAAATATACAGTTTACGGGATGAAGAAATGTCATATTGGCCGAGGCGTTAGCCTAGGTCAATATGCCATTTCTGAATCCCGTAAACTGTATATTGTACGACTCTCAACAACCAACATTTGCTATATCATCTACGGAGTCAAAACAAACAAAAACCACGTTCTTTGAAAACCAAAGTGGAGGAAAACCCACATGTAACACGCGCTCTGATTGGCTGATAAGCACTGGATCGTCCAATATTGAATATACATTTTTGCCGTCCAATATAGATTTTCGCCGTCCAACATTGAGTATGTAGAATTGTCACGTGGTACAAATCGTCTAATCAGGAGTGTTCTTACAACGAGAATATCACCGAGTGAATAATATCATGATTTATTTGCTATGCAGCGAGCATTAAATATGAAATGGAAATCGTTATTACAGAAACCTGGAAATGGAGCTTGGCGCATCTTGCCTCAATCATTCAACCGCTTTGGGTAAAATCTTTTTGTATTTAAGATGAATGTTGATTTCGATCGTTTTAGGGGTCTAACTGGTTGAATGCCTCACTTTTATATGACACGTGATTAGTTTTCTATCCATAATTTGAATAGCATACATAATATTGAAAATAGTCACAAAGCCTGTGGAAAAACGAATTCATCACATTTCAAGGGTATGTTCTCTTCTTTAGAAGATGGATAGAAAATTACATTTTATATGTTAGCGACATGTTATGTAGAGGATGCGTGGTATCTTACGATATCATAGCGAACAAATTAGGTGACAATGGGGTAACCTTGATGGAATACAATGTAGTTGTTAATGCTTCACGGTTTGTCGAAAAATACGAGGTATATTCTGATAGGGACGACGTAATTTATCTCAACAATTGCCCGCTGAAAAATTGTCTTCCAAATCAATCCGAATGTTTCTAGTGAAGAATAAAACTTTGGATACAGTCAAGACTAGCCATTGGAATCGGAGATAATGAAAAAGCCCCAACAGAGTTAACCTGGTGTTTACCATTCACAGTTACTAATGACACCAGTTTATGTAACCTGCAGTGGCGAATATTATACAAATATTGGATGTTGAGGAATTCAATTGTTGAGGAATTCAATCAGTTCAGTTGATGACGAAATGTCAAATGTCAATATGACAATTCTGAATCCCGTAAACTGGATATTAGACGACTCTCAACATCCAACATTTGCTATATTATTTACGGAGTCAAAACAAACAAAAGAAATGACGCCTTGGCCAATATGTCATTTCTTCATCCCGTAAACTGTATATTGGAATCCTCAACATCCAATATTTGTACAACATTTATCCAACGCGTCACAGATTGTACAAACTGAAAGTAACAAGATAAGTATTGTCAGTATTGTAATGAAATAGAAACTGTTGAACATTTTTTCGCCAATTGTCAATACATACAAACATTATGGACAGAAGTTGAAAAGACGTGGCTTTGTTAATGGGTATGACTTGTGTTAATATTAATGAAAGGGACAGGTTATTGGGTTTAGGGATGAAATCATAGATGCGGAAGTTTGGGAAAAGGTTAACTATATTATACTAATTGCGAGGAAAAGTATTGTGGCATGTAAATTGAAAACTTCGACTGAGTTAATTTCAAGGTATCATAGAAAAAATATGTTATAAAAAATACAATAATAAATTAGTGATCGATGATTATGTCAAGATACGAATATAATTGGATTGTATATTCTGGTAGGGAATGATTGTATTTGTGGTTATTATGGCGTGTCGTACATGGGACAAAGTTATTTTACATGAATATCTGTATCATGAATGAATGTGTATTACTTGGGTATATAGGAGCTGGTGAAGGGAATTTTAAATGATTGTGGGTGTGATATGTTGTGAATTGATTGTGTGTGTGGTGAGAAAATAAATAAATGCCAAGTAAAAAAAAATTCCTTGTGGTGTCTGGTGGTCAAATATTTCAGCAAATTATTCTCATGGGTACAAACTGTGCACCATAACTGGCAAACCTGTTTTTATACTCATATGAATCAGATTTCATCCAACATCTGCTAACAGAAGGATCTATGAAGCAAACTAGTAGATTCAGTTTCATTATCCAATACTTAGATGATGTATTAGCACTGAATAGTCCTATGCTTGATGATTATTTGGATGCCATATATCCTGAAGGAACTTGAAATTCAGGATACTACAGACTCCTGGCATAATTCTAACTATTCAGATCTAAGGTTAGAAATTGATAAAGATTCTAACTTGTCAACAAGCTTATATGACAAACGTGATAGTTTCGATTTTTCCATGGTCAATTTCCCTTTTGTAAGCAGAAATATTACTATGTCGCCAGCATATGGCGTGTTTGTCTCACAACTGATTCGTTATTCAAGAGGTAGATTACAGATATGAGGACTTTGTTCAACGAAGTTCCCAGTTATTTTCTGAACTTCTGCGACAGGGATATATATGTTTTACCAAGACTAAGAGCTGCTTTCAAGAAATTATATGGACGTAATCATACAGTGGCTCTGAAGGGATCTGTGTGTGAAAAAATATTATCTCGAGCGCTTAACATACCATCACGAGTGCTCGAAATAAGAAAGCAAGCGCTGAAGATAGTATATAGGCGTTCAACATACTCATAGAGAGCGCTCGACTTAACCGACTCGAGTGCTCAACATAATATATATCGAGCGCTCTACAAAACAAACACTCAAATTGTTCATCTCGAGCGCTTGTGATATGTTAAAGATTTATTTCTGCTCTGTCGAGTACGGTCTCGAGAATGTTTATAATTTTGTATTCAGGACTTCAGTTCAAGATCGGTTCACGGTATGCTCTTCAATTAATATTCTCATATAATTATAGGTATCTGACCGTTTCCATTTAGACATTAGTTATACAGCGAAAAGTGCTTGGTTTATGGTGCAGAGTGCTCGCTATATTATGTAGAGCGCTCGTATATTATGTAGAGCGCTCGCTATATTATGTATCATGTGGACAACTCGCTATTTCATGTCAAGCATTTGCTTTATTATTCCGAGCACTCGCAATATTATGTAGAGCACTCGTGATCACGAAGTTGAGAGCTTGATATGAGCATGTTGAGCGCTCGCTATATTATTTCAAGCGCTTGCTTTGTTATTTTGAGAGCTCAAGATAATATGTAGAGCGCTCGACTTAACCAACTCGAGTGCTCAACATAATATAGCCACTACTCCCCTCATCTCCACAGTCATGATATTTGTTGTATATAAAGTTTTGAATTGAACAATTTGTAAAATGTATGTGGTTTTGAGAAATAAATTATCTATCTGACTATAACGCGATATGGATCGATCGTTTTTTTGGCATAATGTCACATGATGATAGATAGTACTATAAGTCTTAAAATTAAAGTATAATCGAAACAAATTTTCAATATCTTATAGCCTAAGTGTCATTCATTTCACACAACAAAAATTAGCTATAAAACTCCATTAGTGGGGTTTTGTATAGGTGTTGAAACTATCTACATGTCCTAATGTTGCAAAAAATAACTTCTTCAATTTTACACTTTCCAGAACCAAATTTTGTGTGAATGAACCTTTAAAAAATCTATCAAAAAATAGAACAAAAAACAATTGAAAAAAATAGTTTGAAATTTCGAGAAATTTGGGTCTTGTCAGAAGGTGCAGGCAATGTTATACCCTGGAGACACGGTTACTGAAATTGAGGTTTCGAAATTTTCAAGTTGACTTTGTAAGTCCAAAAATGTGCAAAATTTCGAAACAAAACTTGAATATGATAGAAACTAACATAGTCTAACATATCTGAGAGTTTCAAGTTTTTTTGTAGACAAAATTGACATATAATATTTTTTTTCAAATCTTTAGAAATACGTGTCCTTTTGCCACATTTTTATGTCCTTTTGTCACATTTCAATAAGTAAATATTAAATAATTCCTGTAAATGTTCACATATTTTCACGAAATTTTTATTGCTGCATGGTAGTGACATACTGCAAAAAATACATAAATTTTACACATTTTGGTTCAAAATTGCAGCCGTTTTTTGTCCAATTGACACATTTTCTTCAATATCTCCAAGAGTATTTATGTCAATAATTTGATTTTTTTTCATAATGTGTATAATTCAGTTCTACGGCACATAAAGAAAACCCAACACTGTTTTTGTCAAAAAAATATATGACTTTTTCCTATTTTCGTCAATTTTCACTCTACAAGCGTGATTTTCACATATGTATACCTCCTACCAGAGAAGTCTTGCGTCAAAAAAATTCAGATTTTTTATACAAAAATAATCATTTATTTCCAAAATATTTTCTGTGAAAATGAGATAGACAGATGGTCAATGAAGCATTTGTACAACATATTGTGTACATTTGTCACGTAATACTTTGCTGCCATCTGGCGAACGTGAAAATATGCTCTCCAGATTCTTGTAGCAAAAGGACAATGGCATGCGACAATAGTACTAGTAACAGAACTATCTATCTATCATGTGTAGCAAAAGTACATGTTATGTGACATTAGTACCAGTTACAAAACTATCTATCTATTACATGTAGCAAAAGTACAATGCTATGTGACATTAGTACTGGCAAACAGAACTATCTATCTATCTATCATGTGTAGCAAAAGTACCATGTTATGCGACATTAGTACTTTCGTGGAATACAATCTATCTATCTGCAGTGGTCTACGATCTATCTACTAAGCATGATGTACTTTTGTCACAGGTAGATGGCAAAAGTGACAATCGGACATTTTGCAACAAAAGGACACTCAAATGAGACAAAAGGACAAGATGTGACAATCGGACTGCAACAAAAGGACACAAATGGGACATTAGGACACTCAAATGTGACATTCGGACACAACATGTACGAAAGTCACAATTGCCTGCAACAAAAGGACACAAATGCGTGACATAAGGACAGATCGCGATACCTATCCATCTATCTACCCATCCATCTATCCATCTATCTATCTCCCCGATGGATAAACAGGATTCACAAACCATTTACTATAGGTCCACCATATATCATTCACACCAATTTGTCTTCAAACTTCATCCCACTGGATTGGTTCCTTTTGTAACAAAATATAGAATTTTCATTGTTTGCAGCAGATACAAAAGCTGATCAGGCCACGAATTCATTGCCAAAAACAACACCTTTTAACCCCACGTCCCATCCATTTATTGCATTTAAAATTATCAAACTTTTCGGTTTCACAAAAAAGATCAAGTCGCTGATAATATTTTCAGTGCATATGCTGTATTTCACAGACAAACAGAATCATCTTGCATTTTGACACAGAAAGTCAACAAAAAATGAAGATATAAGCATGGTTGTTGTTTAATCAAATCCTTTCCTTCTTGCATACGAAGTTTTTAACCACTGCTCGAGGAACTGGAATTCCTAAAAATGTTTTTTGTAATGCATTGTTTGATGTGGTCCTTTTGAGACTTTTTTTGGTCTTTTTGTTACCAAAATTTTATATCAAAGCATTATAAATTATAAACTTTAAGTGATGGACTGATAATATTTCTATGGCAGATAATATGCATCATTTGCCATTTTATGCAAATTTATGAGACCCCTATTATCATAAGTGTGTCTGTTAAATTAAGAAATGTGTTTCATTGTTACAATATTTTACTAATCAAATTCAGGATTTTTTGAGAGACGGACATTTTAATATTCTCTCTCATTGGATACTGCAGATCAGTTTTTTGGAGAGAAAAACCCTGTTGTATAAGAAATTTGATCCACCAAGTACTTATTTCCAACATGGTCCATTGTTGTTGATTACAGGTAAGATGAAGTAAGATGATGCTTGAGTAGAGACGTAGTATAATACCTGATATGTATTTATCAGGCTGACACTTCGCCAACGCCGTGGCACCGTCATCTGATCAGTGAGCATTTTGATATAATCAGGAGATAGTTATCTAACAATCTAGATCTAGATGTAATGAAGTGTGGCTAAAAATCTTACAGCTCCTGAGGCAAATCTTACATGTCTAAATGTACATCTCACAACTCAACATAGACATTTACTAGTTGCATGGGTACAATTATATTGCCAATTAAGAGTAGTACTAGTATAACACAAATCTGGCAGTGCAATAGGTGTAAATGTGCATGTAAATGTATCATGTGCTTAATAACAATCTACAAAATTCAAGCTAAAGCACCTGTAGTTAGCTCTGTCTGGAAATGTAGTGAGCATGAGCATTGTTACAGTGTGTTATTACGTTATAAACTGGATATATTTTCAGATGCCAAAGCGAAAGAGAGTCAAGCCAAAACTTGAAGTTGAGAAACGCAGGAAAATGGAACATCATTATGCCAGTCGGTATCTATTAATTTGAAATGGTTTATGAATCATGTGACAAACACCCAAAATTGGAAATCATTTGAAATGATTTGTGTTATCTAGGACTTTACCTAGTGACTTAGTTGCATATTTGAATCATGAATATTGATTTGTATATGTTTTTTATTTCTGATCAAATGTATTTCAGATGGTGACAAAGTATTAGCAAGACTGGATGGTGGGATCTGGTGGCCAGGTATCATTGATGAAAACAAAATGACCTTCTGTAATGAAAACACAGAATGAGTGTTCAAGTTATGGTGTCAGTATCAAGGTCTGATTATGATCAGAAGCTTTGTTATTTTTCAAGAGTGCTAACTACATGCCAGTTCCTACACCATTCAAGTTGACTTACTAGCATAATCTGCTATGATTATATTTCAAATTGGGAGTCATATGGCGATTTGACTGGTGACCTTGAATTTAACCTTTGATGAACTTTAAAGGTCAAAATGACAATTTTGTGGACGAAAAATGAACAATTTTGGACTCTACCGACAAAATGACTGTAAATGAAACTTAATTTGTACTATGAGCTTATAGGAATCAATGACACCCCTAATGGTGGTCTTAAACTTGATCAGAGAAGAACTTGGGTGCTGTTTGTCTCAAAAAGTAACTATAGTTAAAACTTAGGTTGATATTATGATCATACTATCTTCTGGTGGTAGGGAATTTGACCTCATGTGTGACTGTTGAATTTCAAGTTCATATCTAATCCTGCAATGTCTAAACCAAAATTGTCTGGTAACCTTTCTCAGCCCTTGGGCTAATTTTTTTCTAGGCTCCAAGTCCCATAAATACTGATGTTGTGGTGTCAGCCATGGCAGCTGACGGCCAGGTTGAAGCTCTGACAGAAAACCAACAGTTTGAAATTTCTTCAAATCCAGCCATAAAAAAGTCAAGGTAAGCATACTTTGAGTATCACTAATCATTTACATGTATACAAACATGATATCGGTGAATAACGATAGATAGTAACAAGTGAGCGTAGATACTGGATACCTTCCAGACTCATTTGTTGCGAAGAGCGAAGTTTCACTCGTTTTTATGTTAGCGGGGTCTGGTATCAACATTTATAGTAATACTAGATAGCGTTGTTTGATTGAGGCAGATTAATTTGCATTACGGTGATAATGTTGATGTTATGTGCAGTAGTGACACTTTTTCCAGTACACCGGCAGCAACTGAGAGGAGCAGAAGGAAGTTCTCTTGTCCTCTTTGTGCATCGGAGGTCTTCAACTTGAATAGACATCTGAAGAGCACTCATAAGATCAACACCTCGTATAGAGCTTACCTGCCAGATGTGGTTATATCTAGACATCCTCCAGAGAAGGTGATATAAACGAGATCAAAACTCAATAATATTCAATAAAACTAAATAAAACTCAATATTATTAATAATATTAATAACATGATTGTTGAGCTACATAATAAGCTACATAATGTAGTGTATTAACTATGAAAACGCTTTATCATTTATTCCCAGAGGGCGTATAAAAAATGTCGCTTGTGTCGGAAGTTGGTGGTACGGCTGGACCACCATTTGTCTAGCAAGGCGAACAGAAATTTGACTGATTGTAGACGGAATGAGATTCTGGTTAGAGACTACTCTATAGATCAACAAAATGTTATATTGATACTTGTTACATGTATATGAATACCATATAGTTTAATCACATTATTTAGTAATTTTATTTTGGAAATGTCCTTAAGTTTTAATAACATCTTATATTCAGGAAAAAGTCTAAACCTTATGTGGAAGATGCTTCAGATGATAAAGTGCCTTCGACGTGCAGTTCTGTGTCTCAAGATTTCTCTAACTCCTCACAAGCAGGCCAGGAGGTAGTACTTATTAATCATTTTTGTAGGATGGTATAATTGATTTACACTTTGAGCATGTCACATATTTAGAAATTTAATTTACTTTTTTTTAATCAACTATATTTGAGACATAGTGTAATTTGCTTATTCAAGATTTTTCAATTTCAGCACACCCTGTTGTCTTCAAATGATACAACACATGACGAGGTCTTGTCTGCTTCACAAAATTTCACTCGAAAAACACTTCTTGTTTCTGATCCTGAGCAGCCAGATGTTACAGAAAACATACGAGAAACACACAAAAAGGTGACATTCTGTTTTCTTGTTATTTTCATGAAATTGTGTACAGCTATTTGCAATTTGTATCTTTGTTCCAAATAAATTATGGCCCGAAACAAAGACATGCTGTTGGGTAAATACCTGAAATGATCACCATTGTATATGAAACAATAATTTGCTTGAGCACAATGCATTCAGTTTATTATCGTCTCATTGTGTACAGCCTTTACATAACAGTAGGAATTGCTGTTTTGTACATGATTTGGTTCATTTGCCTCTAATACAGAGAAGACAGGTCCTTTTGTTACTGTTGGTCCGATTGTTACCTGTGGTCCTTTTGTTACTGTTGGTCCGATTGTTACCTGTGGATAGATGGTGAGGATAGTCCTTTTGTGACCATTGCATATGTGGCGATTTTGCCCTAAGCACACGGCAGGTGATTGTAAACATAAAAGCCATTTATGTGGCCTTTCTGTACTTGGCCTTGTTTTGACATGCTCCGTTCGAGCGTGCGTTGCCACGGCGACGTATTGTAATTTACGCTCCAGTAAACTATAACAATGGATCGATTTAACCTCGCGTGCGTCCTACAGTTTGTGGTGTATTATATATACACTGGAAGCGACTCGTTCGAGGAGATTGTCCAAGATCGAGACTAGGACGCACACGAGGCTCGCCATGAGCTTTGTGTTCCCTGGGTCTGAGTAGTGGGCTCCTAGAGCCCTGGGGACGATTTCCGTGGGGAGGCCCGGGCTGGGAGAGACGAGTTGCTGACTCGGGGGCCTTCGGCCCTGTGGATCGCCAGCTCTCTCCCTTCCCGGGACATGTGACAGAGGCTCTGGCCAGCATGTCGGACTGTACGGGGTTCCGTCCCCGAGGCAGACCGCGGCTCGCCAGGCCCCGCCAGTTAACACCGTGGTGATGAACCAGTTTCTGAACGGTGTCCGTAGGCCTGGGAGTGTCGGGTGGGCTGTTACCTGGTTACCGTTAATGATGAAGTAGTTACCGTGTCCGCCGCGACCTCCGGTGAGCGGCCCTGCCGCGAGGATCCGGAATAGCGGATGCGCGTCCGCAAGGACTCGGATGAGAGAGGACTATCCTCGAGGATCCCGAAGAGCGGACGGTAGTCAATAACTTTACATTGGTGCCGTGACCAGGATCAGTCCGACAGTGTTCCATCGCAGCCTACCGTCACAGTGTTGTCGCCTCCTTAGTCCCTGGGGATCGCCCGCTCCTCAAGGACGTCTCGAAAAAATGACGAGAGCGAAAGAGAAGGCCAAAGATAAGGCCGATGAATCCAAGGGGAGGGATAAGGGTGGAAGTGTCGCGGACCACACCCGGTCACGCGACAGCCCCCGTGAGACGTCTCCGGACGACTCCGGCGGCCGGAAGGAACGCGCGGAAACCTCCGTGGACAAGACCCCGTCCGCGGAGACGACTCCGGCGTCCCTGGCTCCGTCTTCGGACGTAGAGTCGGGCCCCGCGGGGCCGCAGCAGGAGTTGCCGTCAAGGCCGGACCTTGACGTGTTAGGCGCGGTGGGTGGAGCTGGCAACGGCTCTACGCCGCGCCCGCCCGCGCCCAGAACAGATCCGTGGCAATCGGTACCCTTCCATAAGACGCCTTCGAGCGTCCGGAATCGAGCGCCGATGCATGCGGGTCCTTCTGGACGAGCGGACCAGTCTTACCAGATGCCGCACCCGGCCGGGTGGGCTCCCTCGCGGGCCTCTGGCATGGGTTCTGGTCGGTCCGCACCGGGCAGTGTGGTGGATCAGCTCACCGACGCACTTGGTGAGCTGGCTCCCCTCGGGCGCTATGACCGCGCCCGGTCGCCCCATCAGGGACGATCAGACCGGCGGAACCGCTCCCCTTCTCCGCTGTCACAAGGCAACTCGGGGCCTTTGACGGAGAGGGAGAGGTGGCTGATTTCCGAGGCGCTTGTACTGTTCAAGCGGAATCAGCTGCATTCGAGCGTTGACCCGTCGGTCACCCTAAGTCCGGGGATGTCTGGGCCAGTAGCCCCTCCCCAAGTCCTGCCGAGTCCGCAGGCGCCAGTGGCCCCCGCAATGGGACCCGCGCCTGCCCCGCGGCTCGGAGGCACCACGTTGGCGACCGCGTCGACCGTTCCGACGGTTGGAGCGCAAGCCGCGTGGTCGACTTACCCTGGCACGTACAGTGTGTCGGACGGGCAGTGGCAACAGGCGGCTTCGGCCCCAAGCTTTGCCGCCCCTTCTGGAGCCTACCCAGTAGGTTCGATGGGAGCCCCGCCCGCACCTAGCCAGAGTGGGTTTTCAGCGGGAATGATCCCGGCGGCAAACGTGAGCTTCCCTGCTCCTATGTCCGCGGCGTCGATGTTTGCTCCGGCAGACTCCGCCGCAGGCGTGGGAAGCGCGCGGAACTTGCCGCAGTACACGGACGACCCCGGAGCCGGGACCGCACGTCGGGCGCGTAACAAACGCGATGACGGGCCCGACCACTCTTCGTGGCGGAAACGGTTCAACGGGGATAACGCCGACTTGGAGGACTACTTGCTCCAGGTATGGCGTACCGCCGTGTACGAAGGATGGTCCCAGCCTGAGGCTGGACACGTCCTCGCGGGGAGCCTGGAAGGGAAAGCTCTCCGCGTGATGCCGTGTCTGCCGGTAGGAACAGTGACGTTCGGCGAGGTTGCTCGTCAACTTCGCCTGCTGTTCCCGCCGACGACCAATCGGCGGCAGTCTGAACGAGAGTTCAAGGCGCGTATCCGCCAGCCGACTGAGTCCGTGACAGACTATGCGTACAGCTTACGCATACTCGGCCGGAAAGCCTTTCCGGACATGGACTCCAGACGGTTCGAGACGATGCTGATCGATCAGTTCATCGATGGCCAGCCTTACCACCTAGCGTACGGGCTGGCCACCCATGAAAAGCGATCGATGGAGGAGGCGATAGACTCCGCGCTTGCGCTTGAGATGGCTGTCCGTCCTAGACAGTTGCCTCCAGCCTCGGCTCCGGCCCCGGCTGTACCCGCGCAGGTGGCGACTCCTCCTCCGGTCAAGGCATCGCAGGTAACCCCGTGGCAGGACCCGGTCGTCCGGGAACCCGCCAGGGAACCTACCCAGCAGTGGGTTAGTGCGCCGGCACCCTCTACAGGGGCGCCCGCACCTGCGGCACCGGTCGCCGCGCCGCACTCGCCTTCGGACGAGTGCGACATAGAGGAATACGACCTCGGCGCCGCGCAGATGATTGCGCACTGCGCCGGGCTCGAAGCTCCGGGAGCCGCAGAATGTTGCGCGTTCACCTCCGGACCAGCTCAGAACCGTCCCTGCTACTTCTGCGGAAAGCAGGGACACTTTTGGCTGAAGTGTCCGGAGTTGTTGGAACGCCTGCGGTCGCGCGGATACCAGGGAGCTCTCCCTGGCCCGCAACGGAGGAATTCCTTCCGGTCTGGTCCTCCGGGACAGCAGAATCGGAACCCGCGGCAGGGAAACTAGATCCGGACGTGGTGGCGACCAACACTGCGTCCGGGGATAGTTGTTCGGTGGCAAACGATGCCGCCCCACCCGCTGATGAGCAGGACGGACCCCAAGTGGATATGACTTCTCCGGAAGTAGTCCTTGGAGACCAGTCTAGCTCCTCCGCGGCTGAGGCGGATGGCGAGGACTCCGTAGATGAGCCCAGCGCGTGCGAAAGGTATCGCCCGACCTGCGCGCTGGTGAGGGACCCCTGCTGGTACCTGCCCCTGTCCTTCGGACGGGAGCCGGTCCGGTTCCTCATAGACTCAGGCTCGGAGGTGACCCTCGTGGCCGCCGGAACGTTTAGGAAGGAGCCCGCACTCCGCAACCTTGAGTTGCGAGATCCCGGACCGTACAAGCTCTACGGAGCGGGAGACAACCGCATCCGTATCCATGGCATCATCGATCTGCCTATTACCCTTGGGGACAAGGTGTATCTGACAGAGGCGATCGTGGCGGATATCGGAGCGGCCGGGATAATTGGGATGAATTTCCTACGGGTCCACCGGGTGATTGCCAACTTTAGCGCTGGCGAGTTCCGGATGGGAGAGGACACACACTTCCTCTTCCGCTCGGGCCCGATGCATTCATTCCAGATGCGGACATCGCGCACTGTAGTAGTGCCGCCGATGAGTGAGATGATCATCGAGACGAGGCCGCGGCGTCCCCGCATGCCCCTCGATGGTCGTCCGTGTATAGTGCAACCCGTGAGCAGTTTCGCCGCAGGAACTGGGCTCGTGCTGGGTGGGGCCCTGGTCATGTCCAACCCCCGCGCGATGCCCATCCTTGTGGTGAATCCTACGGATGCTCCGATTGTACTGAAGCGCGGATGCATAGCAGCTACTGCTATTCCCGCGGCTTCGAGTCGTGTCATCCCCGACGATCCGGTCTGCCGCGCTGCGTGCGCGGCGGCGGCCGCCGGAGATGATCCGTTCACCCTGCCGGACCATTTGGAATCTCGGGTTCCGAAGGACCGGCTGGATGAAGAGCAGCGCCAAGCGCTCCGCAGACTGCTGCGGCAGTATGCGGATGTGTTCATGGGTCCTGATGGTGCGGTTGGCAAGACTGACGTCGCCAAGCACCGCATCGACCTCGTGGACGAGCGTCCTCTCAAGCAGCGTCTTCGTCGGGCAGCAATAGTGCACCAAGAGGTCATAGACCAGGAGGTGCAAAAGATGCTCGACTTGGACATCATCGAACCCAGTGACAGCCCTTGGGCCAGTCCGGTGGTTATGGTGAAGAAGAAGGACGGCTCGTGGAGGTTCTGCGTGGACTATCGGAAACTCAACGATGCCACGCGGAAGGACTCATATCCTCTCCCGCACATTGAGGATACCTTCGATGCCCTGGCCGGGTCGCACTATTTCTGTGCTCTAGATCTGGCCTCCGGGTATTGGCAGGTGGAGATGGAGGAGAGTGATCGGGCGAAGACTGCCTTCGTTACCAAGAACGGGCTCTACCAATTCAAGGTAATGCCGTTCGGGCTCTGTAACGCACCAGCGACGTTCGAGCGCCTCATGGAGATGGTACTCAAAGGGTTCCTCTGGAAGCGATGTATGGTCTACATCGACGATGTCGTCGTGTATGGCCGGTCGTTCGAGGAAACCCTCACCAACCTCCAGATGGTGCTCCATCGCATCCGCGGAGCAGGGCTTAAATTGAAGCCAAGTAAGTGCGAGCTATTCGCGCAGGAAATCCTGTACTTGGGCTTCATGGTAACGGGCACCGGAGTGAGACCAGACCCCGCAAAGGTGGCGGCCGTGCAGAAATGGCCTCCGCCATGTAACGTGGCGGACGTGAGGTCCTTCTTGGGCTTCGCGAGCTACCACCGCAGGTTTATTCGCGGCTTTGCGGAGATCGCGCGCCCCCTTACTATCCTCACGGAAAAGGGCGCCGATTTTGTTTGGTCCGCCGAGCAGGCTAACGCCTTCTCGGGACTCCGGCAGGCCTTGGTAGTGGCCCCGGTGCTGCGGCACCCTCGTCCGGACTGCGAGTTCATCTTGGACACCGACGCGAGTAACTTCGCACTCGGCGGTGTCCTCTCGCAGATCGTGGACGGGCAAGAGCGGGTAGTGGCTTATGCGAGTGTGGCCTTGAGCCGCTCTCAAATGAACTACTGCACCACTCATCGCGAGTTGCTCGCGGTGGTTACGATGACCAAGCGTTTCCGGCACTATTTGTTGGGACGCCATTTCCGCTTGCGGACTGATCATAGTTCGCTGAGATGGCTCCTCAACTATAGTGAGGCCGACGGCTTGGTGGCGCGGTGGCTCGTCAAACTCCAAGAGTATGACATGCAGATAGAGCATCGCGCTGGTAAGTTGCACGGCAACGCGGACGGCCTGTCCCGTTGTCATAAGTGCAAGAATCCGGGTTGTGCAGGGATGGCACCATTCCAGCAAGCCGCGGATTCGTCCTCAGACTCGGAATTGGACGTTCCGGGGAGACCGCAGGCCGCCGCCCCCTCTAACGACACGGCGGCCGGAGCGTCTAGGGCTCATCTCCGCGCGCGGACCCGCCGATATCGGCGAGGGCGTCCCGCATATGAAGCGGAGGTGCGGCTCAGCTCCAGCGAGTCTTCCTCGAGTCCGGCGGTGTACTCCTCGTGGGTACCCTCGTCCTCTGGAGAGTCTGAGTATGAGCGGTCCTTGCCCCCTGTGGTGATGGCCGCTGCGGCGCAGCCGGACGCGACGGATGAGGAGCCTAATTACTTGGGTGGCTACTCTCCGGCGCAGATAGCTGCGACGCAAAGAGCTGACAGAGCTCTGGCACCGGTAATCACAGCCCTTGAGGCCGGCCAGAAGCCCTCGAAGGATGAGCGGAAGACCTACAGGGAGGAGACCTTGTCTCTAGTATCTCAGTGGGAACGACTCTCCTTGAGGGATGGCCTCTTATACCGGCGCTATGAGCCACCGACCCCACTGCCTCCAATATGGCAGTTGGTGCTTCCGGCGGAGCTGCGGAAAGAAGTACTCCACCAGTTGCATGACCTCCGGGTGACCGGTCACTTGGGAATCCGGAGGACCGTCCATAGGCTACAACAGCGCTTTCATTGGCCTGGTAGCGGCTTGGACGTGCAACGGTGGTGCGCAGCCTGCCCTCGGTGTCAAGCTCGCAAAGGAGTCCCGACTCCTGGCCGCCACCCCTTAACCACGGTTAAGGCGGGCGCGCCGTTTGATCGGATAGCTCTGGATATACTGGATACCCACCGGGTCACCCCGCGCGGTTTCCGGTACATCCTGGTGATATCCGACTATTTTACCAAGTATACCGACGCCTACCCACTGCGCCGCCAGACTGCGGACGAGGTAGCTCGGTTATTGGTGAATAGATGGGTGGTGTACCATGGGGTACCTAAACAGGTACATTCGGATCAGGGCACGCAATTTGAGAGCAACCTGTTCCGGAACCTAGCACAGATGCTAGGGAGTACCAAGGTGCGTACCACCCCCTACAGGCCCCAGTCTGATGGCCAGGTCGAACGCTTTAATCGATCGGTCCTCAACATGCTGGCGGCCTTTGTGAATGATCGTGCGAATGATTGGGATGACCACCTCCCGTATGTCTTAATGGCGTACAGGTCGTCGGTCCACTCTTCGACCGGAGTTACTCCGCACGCGATGTTGTACGGCCGGGAGTTAAATTTGCCCGTGGATATTATGTATCCAACTGCGGCAGAGACCGGCGCAGTACCCCAGTGCGGTCCGGAGTACGTGGAGTGGATTCGCCGCGCCCTGGCGAACGCCCATGATTTCGCGCGCGCGCGCCTGGACAAGTCTGCCCTCCGGCAGAAGCGAGGCTATGACGCCCATGCTAAGGGTAGGCCAGCTTTTGCGGAAGGCGACAAGGTGCGCTACTATTATCCGCCGCTTAAGCAAGGCAATAAATTTGCTAAGCCGTGGATAGGCCCGTTTACCGTACTGAAACAGGTGACAGATGTGGACTACCGGATCCGGAGGGATTCCGATCCGGACAGGGTTCTGGTTGTCCATATCGATAATCTGAAGAAGTACGAGGGCCCGCTTGTCATGGATCCGCTAATTCAAGATGCGGAACCGGATGATGCTCCCGTATGGGATCCGTCCGGTCAGCATCCGCGGACTCCGGACGAGCGTGTGCGCCGTATGGTGGGCCTCCCGGACCTCTCTGACCCGTCAGATGATGGGCTGGGTGGCTATCAGCCAGATGACGGCGATCCGCAGGTACCTCCACTCCCTCCAGTACCTGCGGATGACGGGCGGCCACGTCGGAAACCACGTGCGCCAGCCCGGTATGGGTGGGAATAACCTTCCGCCCATGCGGATGCGTCTGCGGTACCCGTCTATCATACTACGGACGGGTTTTAGGTCGTTCCGTGAGAGTCCGCACGACTTACCTCCGCGGGTGGCTACTTTGTGGCCATCTTCGGAGTTGAGGTCCGCGGAGACTTTCATGTCGTAACGCCGCCGCTCCGCATCCGCCCTCCTGTAGTTTCTAGCGCCAGGGACGTGCGGATGGCCGGTCCGCACCTTGTGGACGGCTGTCCGGCGTAATCCGTACAACGGTTACGCTGGCCGGACGAATTTACTGATTCGGCCGGACGCCCCTGGTCCCGGGACAACCTCTTATATGGCCAGACTGAGGTTGGGATTTACGTCCGCTACGGGAGAAGCGTCTTCCCACGGATTTGGGGAACTGGCTCTGGACGCGGGGATAGTGTCCGCCGACGAGGACTGATGTCCGCGGTTCGTCCGCGTGACTCGTCCGGCGTCCGCGGCGCTTTAAGATGACGCACTTCGGTGTAGTTATCCCCCGTGAGCCACTACTGTAATTGCGGTTATAGTAGATTAAGGTTTCTTACGGCAGGAAACCGACTATCCATTATGATAATGGAGCGGTTGTTAAGTCCGCGTGTGCGGACCAGCCGCGGCAGCGGGTGACGCTCGTTCTCGTCCGGATCGTACCTTACAATACGCGGTCCGGCCGGAATGACCGGAACCCCGGCCTCCTTCTAAGAAGGGGGTCGTATATTACATGCGCAACACTTGTGGTGGCTTCTAATTCCAATTTCATCTTCATTGGATAAGGGCAATACGCCGTACAATGGTAGACGTCCGGCCTGGACTCCGTCCGCGGGCAGCCCCGGACGTCCGCCGGCTATTGCTTTCACCATCTTTGGGCGCCTCTAGATTGGGCGCCGGTATGAAGGGTTCGCCCCCTAACCAGTGCGGTTATGGACCATGCCGGCTCCGCGTCTAAATCTATTGGCTCCGCGCTCCGGTAGTCGTTTGAGGAGGCTCTGGGCTGGACCGGGCACCGCTCCGCGGCCGGGCAGTACGTCGGGGATGCTAGTGGGCGCTTTGCAAACGCCCATAGGGCGCCCGATTGTCTGTCCGGACGTCATGGGTATGTCCGATCGCCCTGTAAGCGTGCCAGCGGCTATGGGGAGTGATTTTGTTTATTTTCCATCTCATTTATTATTTATGGGAGGATTATAAGCCACAAGTGTGTGCGTGTTTCCCGTGGAAATGCTATTCTTACTCATTTATCCCATATATGAGAAAGTTTAGTGATATATCTTTTCCCTGGTGCAATAGAGAGTAAGAAATCGGGAGATTTCTGCTTTCGCAAGAGGGGTGTAGGAGATTGTGTACATTGTATCGAAGGCTGTATGCCGTGATCTATGAAAAGCATGCAAGCGGTGGTGGATTTATTTTCATTGCTGCTTGAGCGGTGTTAAATTTTTATTTATCGCTGCTGATAGGGTGACATAATCGTAACACCCACAAGTAGTTTGGCTTTTTGATACATTGTATACAATCTTTAACCTGCGAGGGTGATTAACTTCACGTCATTGATCGCCAGTGCGAAAGCTATTGCTAATGACTGCTGTTAATTACTGTAGTATTTTAGCGGGTTCCCCCGGGATGGCTTGTGTACACAAGCCACCCGTATACATGGCATGAAAGGAGTCACCGGGGGGAGATGCGTGTATGGGAATGCGGGAATGTAAAACGTCCTTTTGTCTGTCGATCGGGTAGATGCAGTGAATAGACGTTTCCACGGGAACGCGTCATACGATGCGTGTGCAGTATAACTGCCAACACTTGATGCCTATAATCGATGTAACTCGACACCTTCTCGTCATTCAAGCGCTCGGCACTGGTGGAGACGGATCTGCGGATCTGACTCCCAGTGTTTAGAGCGATTAGAGCGCTTGAAATGTCGGAAAGTAGCGACGGCTGGGGAGGTGATGAAGGGAGGGAAGAGGGGTCTCTTGAGCGCGGTAATTCGTACTCGAGACCCCAGTCTAGGCCCGAGGAGGATGACCGCGAGGACATCCCTCGGGGAGCCTATGTGGGTTCTGAGGAATCCAGCTCCAGCTCCGGTTCTTACTCAGGAACCGAGTCTGAGAGCGAGGTCGCGGAGGACCGCCCCGCAGAGAGTGACTCGGCCACGGCAGGCGCTGAGTTACTCCTAGATCCGTCGTCTTTTTCTCGTATGGAAGAGATGATGGACTGCGGTGGTGCGGGACTTGCTAGTGTGGACATTGAGTTGCACCCGTCCTCGGAGATGCTTGCGTCTCTGGGCCCGGATGAGAGTACTCGTGCGGAAACCCGTCCGGATGGCCGTAGCCGTCCGGACACCGGTTCCGCCGAGAACTCCTCGGTGTCCGCACCTGCGGAGTCTGGTCCGCACGACCAGAAGGCCCCTGGGACTTGGGCGGAGCAGGTTGACGCGGCTGAGGAAGCCGCATCCCAAGCGCCGCCTCAGGAACAGGAGTCTGGCTCGAAGGAGACCGAGAACCGAGATGACGGGTTTACATCGCCCGTCTCTAGGCGTACTCGCCGTCGAGCCCGGGAGATTGCTCAAAAGCAGTGGAGAGCCCAGCAAGAGCTGGAAGCCGCTGAACATGGGCAATCTGAGGCCGGATCCGACCCGGACCCGGCCTCCTCGCCTCCAAAGAAGAAAAAGAAGAAGCGGCCGCACCGGAAAAAGAAGTCCGGCGGCCCCTCGCCTCAAGCAGGATCGAAGCCTGGAGGACCTCAGCCACTGGCGCCTAAGCCGGGCGGCCAGAAAGGGTCCTCCGCCAAACCCGGAGTCGCCAAGACGCCTAATCCCTCGGGATCTGGTGCGGGCGGCGCCTCCGCGGGATCCGGCTCAGGCGCGGGAGGTTCCGGTAAGCGGGTGCCTATCAAGGCACCGAAAGGAACCTCCTCTTCTTCTTCCTCCGGTACCAAGAAACCTACCGGAGGTGGGGTCTAGTCCAGTGGACAGAGGGCGTCCCGTGCCGAAGGAGGGAGATCTTCGTTTAGAACTCCTCCGGAAGCGCGCGGAGCAAGACGGGGTCCACCTGTCTGACGCCGCACTGGAAGCGGGAGCGCGGGCCTTCGTTGCGCAGCAACGGAGGGCCGCGCCCCCACGCGGGAAGAGTGTGCCCCGACAAACCAGGTCGGAGAATCGTTCGGGGGCGGCCAAAAAGAAGAAACGGTCGTCCTCGGAGCAGCCCTCTATCCAGAGGCTGCGGGCCGAAATGGGCCCCGAACTCCCTGGAGTCCGTCAGGGACACATGTTCCTCCCGCGTTACGGCAGGGATCCGCAGGGACGCCGCACCGCGGCGGCCGGCGCGGCGGCCGACACGCCTTTCACACGGCCTCGTCCACTCACGGACGAGGAGCGTGTCGGATTGCCGCCCGAGCCAGAGGAGGGTGTAATATGCCAACTCTGTCCGAAATCCCTGGACGGGTATGAGGACCCGCACCGTGCGCTCAACCGGGATCGTAGGTATCCTACCTACGACCACTTGAGTCGACACATTGCGGGGTACCACTACCCCTGGATGCAAATGTTCGTTTGCAAGAGGTGCTACTCCGGCACCCCTCAGCAGCGATATTTCGCCAGTTTAGAGGCCCTAAACGATCACCGCTCGGGTGCACACCGCGGTGAGGGACTTCATCTCGTTGGAAATGAAGTGGGGCCTGTATTCAATTATGGATACATACCACCGAGGGTGGCGTCGTTCATGACTACGTCAGGGACGGCGAATCACCGGTTCTATCACTGGGGTCCATGGCGCTTTGCACAGCGCGTCATGGACGATGCCTGGAGGCAGTCTGGCGTTGTGTCCGCGGGCTCGAGCTACACCGCTCGCCTGACGGCTACGATGGGCCAGACCCCGGCGGAGTTCCAGGCGGCGGAAGCCGCCCGGACAGCAGCAGAGGCTGTCCGTGAACCGCCGGTGATCCAGGCCGGTGAAGAACGGCACCGGGTGACCATGATCGTGTCGGAGATGCCGCAGATCGCGGCCAAGACACGAGTGGCTACTCCTAAGCCGCGCCCCCAGCCAAAGACTCAGGGGAAGAGTTCGTCCGCCGGAAAGACTCCGGCCGGGACGACGCCCTTGCAGTCTCCGGGTGCGCTGACTCAGGAGGACTACCCGGGCTTGCTCGAGGTGACGGTACCCGCGGGTCCGTCTGAGGGACGGGTGGTGGCAGACACCTCCGCCTCCTCGAGTACCGCGTCGGCGGTCCCGCCAAGGACTCCACGCGTGACTCCCTCGGTAGCGAGCAGCAGCGGACGTGCGGTACCTCTCACGAGGTCGGCGTCCGCGTCCTCGTTGGTAGTTGAGGGGACGTCCGCAGGGTGGCAAAGCACTGCCTCCCTGGACTTGGACCCCCTCGACGCCACGGCGGACGTACGCCGGAGGCTCGGTCCCACGACCGCCAGCGTCTACGAGACTTTTCGCGAGTCTGTAGGCCAGGCGGTCGGCCATCGTCGCGATGGTATGGACCGGATCCCCGGTGATCCGGCGTTGGTGAACCTGCTGGTGCCCCGAGCCATTCGTGACTTGGGGTCCGCAGGTGTGGCCGCGTTGGTCCGCGCTCGGGAGGAGCACCCCTGGGATCACCCCCAGCGTGGTCGACTCACCCGAGCGGCGGAGTACCTTGTGGCGGAGATGGACAGCTCTCTGGATCGGTTCAGCCGGTGCCGCGCCGAGGCCTCCCGTGTCGCATGCGATCTCGCATACGACCAGGGCCTCATGGAAGGCACCCGGCGGAGCCTAGAGAGCCACCGGACTTTGTCGGCCGTCATTGAGCGGCGCGCGTTCGACCAGGGTCGGACCGCCGCTCTTGCCGAGCAGTCCGGGGCGTCCGCCCCCGCCCCAGAGGTGGCCGCACGGATGGAGCACCTGGAGGCTGAGAATGAGCAGCTACGGCGTCGTCTTGACGAAGCCGAGGCCGCTCGGACTCGCCTAATCCAGGGCGTCGATGACCCCGAGTCGTCCGCCCTGAACCAGGCGGCTCTCCGGCGCGCGGATGCCGCTTTGGAGCTGGCCATCTACCCATACCTAGTCCAGGTGTGGGGAGAGCGGACGGCCGGTCCACAGCGCACCCGCGATACGGTGGAGATGTTCCGCGCCATAGCAGATCTCGGCGCGACATCTCTACCGGCCTCCGTTGTGATGGCTCCGTCAGGACCCGGATTGCAGGGCTCACCACAAAAGCCCGTGCAAGCTCCACCGGGCCTGCCTCATCCGCCCGTGCAGCCGGCTTTCACTCTGCCGGCTCCGCTGCTTCCGCGGCGTAGGGACCCGTCACCGCCGCCAGACCCCAAGACAGGCGGCACGGATGAGGAGCCGATGACGACGGAGGAAGGCTAGGGTGCTAGCCTCGTCGCTGCACGTGTGCGGCGGCGTGCCGGAGTCGCTCCCGCGGCTCCGCCCTGCCTCAGACCCGTTCTGCGGATCTGAGGAGCCGGCCGGCAGGGCGGTCGGCAACATTTTAGAGGTACTATCACTTTTGATCACTCGGTGTGTCGTTTTACAAAATTTCTAAATTTAAAGTCTAACCTTAAAGATATTCCAAAGACTCGACACACCGTCCTTTTATAATGGATGACCTTTCAAGGTCATCACACGGTTTTGGACCACCTCGGTCAAAATTTTAGCTTGTTTATTAGGATTTATTCAAAATTGCAAAGCGCGTTATAGTTTACTCCATAAGTCCGGGGGTAGTTCCCCATTCTTCCAAAAGGGACTCTTAAAGTCCTAGTGTTTGCGCCGTGACTTCCGGGCGTTGCCATCGTGCCTTCTTCCGGCCCCCGCCATGCGAAGCCTTCGTCGGGTTTCGAGCATTTTGGGCGCGGGCGGAACATGTTGGGGACCAACATTGTAAGAAGGGGGTAATGTGGCGATTTTGCCCTAAGCACACGGCAGGTGATTGTAAACATAAAAGCCATTTATGTGGCCTTTCTGTACTTGGCCTTGTTTTGACATGCTCCGTTCGAGCGTGCGTTGCCACGGCGACGTATTGTAATTTACGCTCCAGTAAACTATAACAATGGATCGATTTAACCTCGCGTGCGTCCTACAGTTTGTGGTGTATTATATATACACTGGAAGCGACTCGTTCGAGGAGATTGTCCAAGATCGAGACTAGGACGCACACGAGGCTCGCCATGAGCTTTGTGTTCCCTGGGTCTGAGTAGTGGGCTCCTAGAGCCCTGGGGACGATTTCCGTGGGGAGGCCCGGGCTGGGAGAGACGAGTTGCTGACTCGGGGGCCTTCGGCCCTGTGGATCGCCAGCTCTCTCCCTTCCCGGGACATGTGACAGAGGCTCTGGCCAGCATGTCGGACTGTACGGGGTTCCGTCCCCGAGGCAGACCGCGGCTCGCCAGGCCCCGCCAGTTAACACCGTGGTGATGAACCAGTTTCTGAACGGTGTCCGTAGGCCTGGGAGTGTCGGGTGGGCTGTTACCTGGTTACCGTTAATGATGAAGTAGTTACCGTGTCCGCCGCGACCTCCGGTGAGCGGCCCTGCCGCGAGGATCCGGAATAGCGGATGCGCGTCCGCAAGGACTCGGATGAGAGAGGACTATCCTCGAGGATCCCGAAGAGCGGACGGTAGTCAATAACTTTACACATACATATGTAGATAGATGACTGGTCCTTAAGTTTCTGTTGGTCCAATTATTACCAATGGTCGTCATGTCACTGTTGGTCCAATTGTTACCTGTGGTCCTTTTGTTACTGTTGGTACAGTTGTTACCAATGGATAGATAGTGAGGATAGTCCTTTTGTTCAACTTTAGTCTAGCTGGGACCATTGCTTAGATACATGTTAATGGAGTGATTTGTATGTTACAATTAGTCCAACTCTGACAACGTATGTTTGGTCTGGATATCATGTATATCCTAAGAAAGTATACTTGCAGATATTTTCTGTCTGAAAATACATGTTTGATGATGCACATTAACACTGATGATACATTATACAACCATTCAATCTTTGTTATTTTACTTCAGGATGTCCTGGATATGCGTATTGATGATGACCTGTGGAGTGCATTTCACGATCATATGTTGTCATTCACTGGAGGATCCATGAAAACTGAGCAAGCGATACGTCATGTGAAACAATGCAAAATCCTACTGAGTTTTGTGCAAGGCAAAATTGATGACCCAGCAACAGTAATTGAGCTATCCAAGCTGATCAATGACAAAACAAAATCTGGTGAATGGCAGGCTAACACTTGTCGAACCTATATTGGATTATTGAAGCTATTCCTCAAATTTATCGAAATGATGTCCGGACTTGGGCAAAGAAAGTACACCCTATTCGCTCACAGATCTCCTGAGACACTGAACACGACTTTGTTGAACTGGAACAAAAGCTTGTACAAGAAACAAAAAGGCCAACGGGAACAAAGGGAAAAGATTAAGAACATGACTGCCGAGGATCTGGTCAATCCAGATGACCTGCAAAAGTATTTGCAGTGTAAGAGTGTGAAAATTGTAGTTGAGGAACTAAAATCTGTGGAAGAAAACTCGATCATTAATCAACAAATGCACACAATGACGCGGAATCATGTGATGTTACGTTTTGCACTGTCAAACGCACAGCGAACCGGATGCCTAACAAATCTAACTTTGTCAGAATTCGAATTTGCACACAAAACAATGAATACATATGGAAGTGCAGAAATAGTCCTATGTGAAGTATATTCCGCCAGACAGCGATATCGAGCAGCTTTTTGGCAACTGGACTGGAAAGAAAATGTTGAAACTATCTACATGTCCTGATGTTGCAAAAACACTTCTTCATATTTACACTTTCCAGGACCAAATTTTGTGTGATTGACCCTATAAAGAATCTATCAAAAAAATAGTACAACAAACAGTTCAAAAAATTAGTTTGAAATTTCGAGATATTTGGGTCTTGTCAGAAGGTGCAGGCAATGTTATACCCTGGAGTCACGGTTGCTGAAATTGAGGTTTCGAAATTTTCAAGTTGACTTTGCAAGTCCAAAAATGTGCAAAATTTCGAAACAAAACTTGAATATGATAGAAACCAACATAGTCTAGCATATCTGAGAGTTTCAAGTTTTTTTTGTAGACAAAATTGACATATAATATATATATTCAAATCTTTAGAAATACGTGTCCTTTTGCCACATTTTTATGGCTTTTTGTCACATTTTAATAGGTAAATAGAAAATGTTCACATATTTTCACCAAATTTTTAACTGCTGCATCATAGTGACATAATACAAAACATACACAAATTTTACGCACTTCTGTTCAAAATTGCAGCCGTTTCTAGTCCAATTGACACATTTTCTTCAATATCTCCAAGAGTATTGTTGTCAATAATTAAATTTTTCTTCATAATGTAATTCATTTCTACGGCACATGAAGAAAACCCAACACTGTTTTTGTCAAAAAAATATATGACTTTTTCCTATTTTCGTAAATTTTCACTATACAAGCGTGATTCTCACATATGTATACCTCCCACCAGAGATGTCTCGCGTAAAAAAAAAATTATCCAAAAATAAACATTTTCTCTTCAAAATATTTTGTGTGAAAATGAGATAGATAGATGTAGTCTGTGGGCCATTCTGAAAAAAAAAAATTTCGTCGCCAAATCGGGCATATTAGGTTTCTTGGTGTCATTCAGTAGGTTTTTATATCAGGAAAAATATTAGACTGGGTAACCTTCTCTAAAAGTGTCCAAACAATGGAAAAAATGACTTTTTCCAAGATGGCCGCCGAGTCGGATCAAAAAGTTTGTTTTTGTTTTTTCTCTGCTTCTAGACGTGCTAGAAGTGTAATCTTAGTGTCCTTTCTTAGGTTTTGAGGGTTGAGGAATCCAATGAAATACATTCCAATAACAATTATGCATTATTTCAATTGCGAAAATGCACTTCGACTGGTATTTGAACGTCAGAAATAGCTATTTGCGAAGGAAATCTGTTTTCAAATGTAGTTGCACTATTCATTACCACGTATTACCATTTTGGACAAAACAATATCATGAATACACCATTAAGAGTTTATTGTATTCTCTGAACAAAGTTAAGCAGATACTATGGAATTGCGATCGTCGCGCCGCTACAAGTGCCGTACAGACTTCCTTGTGAACGCTCCACAAGGTGCGAATCTGAATTGTTATGACAATATTCCATATGAATATGCCTTATAGCAGAAACCCATAAGAGATCCTCGTATGGGTTTCTGCTTATAGTAACATCCCAGAACCTATCGATTTTGGTTGCCATGGCGACCAAGATGGCCGATTGGTGACACATTTCGTGACAAAATTAACTGTTTCGACAAACATGGCTTGTGAAGGCTCCAGGGGTGGTCCTTTTACAGGTATCACTAAGATATTGAAGAAGCATATTGAGCAGTGACCAGACACAGAAATATTAAATAATTATAGTTAATGAAAAGACTTATTAAAACCAGCTCGAGATCATTCCGTTTGGTTGCAATTAGGAAACATATCACACTGAATGTGTGTACAAGTATAGAGCTGATGGATTTGTTCAAAATATATACTATTATCGAATACAATAACTTGATGTTCATCAGTTAAGTCTATTATTGCCCACAATAAATCAGCAGCCTATCTACATTATATAAGTGTCTCAATTCTCAAGCTCCGCAATATCTGACGAATATTATTCTGCCTTATTTACGAACTCCAGTCGAAAACATGTTGAGGAATTGCAGAACCATGGCCCTGCTCCGCTGCAAGACCGAACGATTCCGCCGTTCCTTTGTCCCTCGTTCATTGTCCCTGTGGAACTTCCCACCCCCCACCCCCCCCCCCCCCCCCCACCCCCACGATGTGCAAACTGAACCAAGTAAGAATTCATTTGTGAGAAAAATCAAGTTCTATCTATATTGCAGAACACGCTCCCACTTGGTACTCCACTGGTAAACGACTTCCAAATATCCTGCTGACAAGAATACGACTAAAAACAGCAAGTTAAATAATCACCTATTCAAAAATTCCCTTATTGAATCTCCTTCTTGTTCTTGTGGTTTTCCGAATGAAAAGGCTCTTCATTATTTCCTCCAATGCCCTAAGTATTCAGTACAAAGAAATAAACTTCTCAAATCTTTAGATGAAATTCTCGAATCCAAAAACTATCAACCTTTTAATAAAATGCCGTTATTAGAACGTATAGAGGTTCTGACAGCAGGGAACTGTAACTTCGCTTCTCAAACAAACATATATATTATGCATGCTGTCCAAGCTTATATAATAACAACAGGCCGTTTCGCGAACACTCACGCAGTGTAAAATTGTGTCTCATCTTCCTTTCATGTCATCTCATGGATCATTAATATCTTAATAGTATCTTTGTGGATATTTAGTTCGCTTGTATTGTCTTCATGTTTTGTTTAATTTTCATCTCTTCCACTAAAATGTTAAACACCAATTTATGTCAAAATAATGTTTTTCTTTTTCATGTCATCTCATATCATACTCATGGACCATCCATTCGATTCTCTCATGTATTATAACTTTGTTTATATCTAGTTTGTTTGTATTTTACTTGCTTCATTGTTTACGTTCATTTTTTTTTTTCTTTTTTTTCAATTTTGTTCGTTTTTTAGGTTACCGGACCTATGGTCCGTAACCTATTGGCATGGCGATGCGTCCGGCGTCGTCGTCCGTCGTCGTCGTCGTCGTCGTCGTCCGTCAACAATTTTATCTTTAAAGTTTACGATCGAATTTTTCTGAAATTTTGCACAAAAATGCCTAAAAATATTTCGAGAGAGAGGTATTTTTAAATTTTTTTATTTTCGCATTTTTTTCAAAATGGCGGCCGTTTTCGTCGAAAAATGGCCAATTTTGGACTTTGGCGGTCGTTTTCTCAAAATCTGTTCAGTAACTTTTTTTTTATTGATGCATAACACTCGTCATATGTACCCCTGTGACATGTATAAATTTCATTGCCCTTGAATCGCTCGAAGTGGGCCATTTTGGGCCCAAACTCGGCCCAAATGGGACTGTCCCACGTTAAATTCTCCTATGCTTTATAATGGGACACATTAAAGCCTAATATCTCACTTAATATTGAGATTAGAGACTAGGAATCAATTGTGCACATATAGGAAATGATATATGCTGAATATTCTCGTGACCTTGAATTTGACCTCTGACCTTGGTTTCAAAGTTAGAGCGGCCGTTTTCGTCGAAAAATGGCCAATTTTGGACTTTGACGGTCGTTTTCTCAAAATCTGTTCAGTAACTTTTTTTTTCATTGATGACAAACACTCCTCATATGTACCCCTGTGACATGTATAAATTTCGTTTCCCTTGAATCGCTTGAAGTGGGCCATTTTGGGCCCAAACTCGGCCCAAATGGGACTTTCCCATGTTAAATTTTCCTATGCTTTATAATGGGACACATTAAGCCTAATATCTCACTTAATATTGAAATTAGAGACTAGGAATGAATTGTGGACATATATGAAATGATATATGCTGAATATTCTCGTGACCTTGAATTTGACCTTTGACCTCATTTTCAAGGTCACAGGACAAAATGGCTAATATCTCGCTTATTATCGACTTTACAGCTTAGGAATCAATTGTGAACATATATATATATATATCATTTATTTCGCATCGCCTTGATACAATTGTTGAGTATGGAACAGAAAGCACAATACAATTGTTAAATATAATTGATTCAATTGTTTGGAGTGTAGAACATAGAAACTGTATTACGTAATGCATAGAAAATCTATGATTGCCCTGACTTCTTCAGGGTCAAGTACTGAATTCAGCGAACCATCTCTCAATAAACATAGTTCTCGAATTGTTTTACCACAATGTTGACAATCTGCGTCACACATATATTGCTGGGTTATACATTGCTTCAACTTTGACAAAGCATGATCAAACACACAGTCATCATTCACGTTTAATTTATACAACAAAAACCTTCTATTGGCCGCCACCGATGTGGTTGAGAAAGAACATAGATTACAACATAATTTTACAATTGAATTATGGCTGTTACAAGCCTTGCGATAGAAATTAAGGAACCTGTTCATGAGATCAACTTCAATATTTTTGCCGATAAGATGATGCAATATAGACCCATGGCTTCTCCATGGTAATCCCCATATTTTACGAACGCATTTCCTCCACGCAGTATAAAGGCGCTTAATAGTATCACTATCAAGTTTCCATAACACACAGCCGTAATAACTAGTACAATATGTGTTGAACATAAATGATTTATCCTCAGAATTGCAACTGCTAAACCTGGAATTGACGAAGTTTGTTCGATAACAGACATAGGAAATGATATATGCTGAATATTCTCGTGACCTTGAATTTGACCTTTGACCTCATTTTCAAGGTCACATGACAAAATGGCTAATATCTCGCTTATTATCGACTTTACAGTTTAGGAATCAATTGTGAACATATAGGAAATGATATATGCTGAATATTTTCATGACCTTGAATTTGACCCTGACCTCATTTCCAATGTCACAGGACAAAATTGCTAATATCTCGCTTATTATCGACTTTACAGCTTAGGAATCAATTGTGAACATATAGGAAATGATATATGCTGAATATTCTCATGACCTTGAATTTGACCTTTGATTTCATTTTCAAGGTCACAGGACAAATTGGCCAATATCTTGCTTATTAGCGACTTTACAGCTTAGGAATCAATTTTGAACATATAGGAAATGATATATGCTGAAAATTCTCGTGACCTTGAATTTGACCTTTGACCTCATTTTCAAGGTCACAGGACAAAATGGCCAATATCTTGCTTATTAGCGACTTTAATAATAATAATATAATATAATAATAATTTATTCATTTGATACCGCGCCACCTTCCAGCACTCAGTGCTGCTCAGGGGCACCTTACACAAAATGGATAGTAGTGAAAAAAAAAATAGACGAGTATATACAATACACTGTACAATTAAAAATCGGCGTACAGGTGTACCTGAAGGTCGTGGAGACTGACGATGTCGCACAGTGTGGCTGTGTACATAGAAAAAAGGACCGGTCCGAGGACTGATCCCTGGGGCACACTTCCAGGGCAGGCGATATGTGATCATTGAGCCGAACTGATTGTGTACGCCCATGTAGATAGCTGCGTAGCCATTCGAGCACAGTTCCGCCAATACCGAACATGTGGTGAAGCCTGTTGAGCAGTATGTCATGGGAGATACTGTCAAAAGCGGCTGATAGGTCCAGCAGCACGAGGATAACTCCTCGGTGATTATCAATCGCCTGCAAGATGTCGTTGTGCACCCGGAGGAGAGCAGTTTCTACACTGTGGTGTGCACGGTAGGCGGATTGGAATTTTGGGTACAAGTCGTTTTCCTGCAGGTAGCTGGTCAGCTGCTTGGCCACAACCCTCTCCAATACCTTGGAGAGGAATGGGAGGTTTGAGACTGGCCTGTAGTTGGATAGAGCAGTGGGGTCCAGTGTTGGTTTTTTGAGTAGCGGAGTGACTAGGGCCAGCTTCCACTCAGACGGAAACACCCCTGTGGACAGTGAGGTGTGTATGATGTTCACGACAGCAGGGGAGAGGGTGGACAAGTGGGACTTGAGCATCCACGTTGGCCAAGGGTCGAGTGAGGATGACTTGGATGGTGATTTCCTGACCACTGTTTCCACCTCTGTCGGTGTTACTGACGTGAAGCTGTCGATTGTCACTCTACACTTTGACTCAGTATAAGGTCGGTGTGGTGGTGAAATGGTACGTGCATCAAGAATATTGTGGATTTTGTTGATTTTATCGAGGAAGAAATGGTTGAGGTCAGCCGCTGAGTGACTTGCTGATGACGATCTCTGGTCTGTCGATCGTTTCCTGAGGCCCTGTATGATGTTGAACAGGGCCCTTTGATCTTGGTCACACTCGGTGATTTTGTCCTTGTAATAGGCGACCTTGGCCTTCTGGATCAAACTATCAACAGTGTCTCTTTGATGGATATACATCTCCCGGTGGACTTGTGTGAACAGGCTCGACTCGGCTGAGTTTTTAAATTGTTTATTAACAACAAACTATAAAATGTATAAAAATAGTGTAAATATACAGCAACAGAATATACACAAAGTTAATAACAAAATATGAATTGAATCCCACGTTCGGACTTGGGACATCCGTTACTGCAATAATATTTCAATGATGCGGTATTTAATGAATTCCAATCATTAATACATTAAATGGTTACCATAATTCACTTAAATCACAATAATTCACATACCCCGTGAGTACTTCCACTTTTAGTAGAAATAAACATGTCCCGGCGTATACTGCCGTGAAACTACCCACGTGTGTTAATGCCTGACCGGTCCCTGTCCGTCCGTCTGTCTGCGTGGACAGCTGAGATGAGACTGACCACTAGTCCGGTCCATATCATAGTGTTATGGCCCGCCACAGATAGTTAAATCTGATTGGACGGTTACAGTCCGCGTCGATTCGTGATTGGTCAGCAATGATATGAAGTCATGGTGATAATGATAAACAGGTTATTATTACAATTACTTATTACTACATGAGAATATTAGCAGGGAATATTATGTAGAAATTATCGGAATAACAATCGGAACAATTCGACGATTGAACGCAGCGCAAAAGTATAATCACGCATGAACGATATAAACAATACTCGCACTATTAATCGAACCTTTGTAGCGCATAATGATAATCGAATGTATAGACAAGTCATAGCGTTCCCGCATAACGCTCTATTATACTTGTAGCCCGGTTCTCCTCCACGTTGACTCACACTTTCGGCGAAGCCGCTTCTGCTGTAAAATATCCTCGCTGATCCAGGGTGTGTTCGGGCGAAACGTGATGGTAACTGTCTTTTCGGGAGCGTGCTTATCCAAGATACCTCGTAGAGTGGTATCATAGAGGTTGTGCAGATCAGAGGATGGATTTTCAGAGCATGTCAGTATATAGGAGTTTCTTAGGTCATCTCCCACATCAGCGTGGTTGATTGTCTTCAGTTTGCGAAGAGTAAGACACTTTTTAGCCAGTGGCGGTCTGGTCATGTTGAGGCCACAGTGGATGATGTTGTGATCAGAAATCAGAGAGCCCACCTCCACTGAGTGTACGATGTTGTCAGACACCAGACACAACTTGATGCTTGTCGATGTTGAAGTTGCAGTAACCTCCAAACACTCAAACGACCTCACGATGGGCTGGGGGTTGGATACGCTGCATCTGAGTGTGGTGTGGTGTACAAGAGCAATGCCACCTCCCCTACCACGTGGCCTGTTGGCAGTGATGATACTGTATCCCTCGGGGAGTATAGCTGAAGTAGTTCGGTCCTCATTCACTGATGTGAGCCAGGTTTCTGTGAGTGCCAGCATGTCAAGGTTTCTGTCTGATATACAGTCCCTGATGACAGCCTCCTTGTTGCAAACTGACCTTGCATTCAACAATGACAATTGAGTCCTACCTTGATTGCTGGCACTCTGGGGTTGAGCTTGGTTGACATTGTTTACATCGGCGGCCATGATGGGTCTGAGGTTGTTGACATTTAACCCACTTCCTGTTGATCTATTTGGTGTAGTTATCCGTGTAATGAGTCTTACAGGGATTCTCTGCCTGCCAAATCCCTTGGTGCCACGCTTAGTTGGGGCCACTTTGCAAATGTCCAGCTGCCTGAGTAGTTGGTAGGTTGAGCCGGCTAATCTCATTTGGCTGCCACATTTAACTGCACCCAGTGACAATAACACTGACCGAGAAAAGGTGATAATCCCAGTCATGGTGGAATTAGTTCGACTGTGTGCTATAACCAGAAATCAGTCGACCGTGAAAACGTTTGATGATCATTGATAAGATTTGATGTCCAAAACACACTTCCCACAGTAGAACCATCCACAGAACACAGTCAGCTTGTGCTATATGCACTCACAAACACAATAGTCCAGTTTCACAAAGTTAGCTCCACTTTTGAAGATGTATAATAAGGATATTATGGAGACACTGGTCAGGTGCAACCTGCATAGGTGCTACTCTGTAAGCTTTACAGCTTAGGAATCAATTGTGAACATATAGGAAATGATATATGCTGAAAATGCTCGTGACCTTGAATTTGACCTTTGACCTATTTTCAAGATCACAGGACAAAATGGCCAATATCTTGCTTATTAGCGACTTTACAGCTTAGGAATTAATTGTGAACATAGAACATAGGAAATGATATATGCTGAAAATTTTCATGACCTTGAATTTGACCTTTGACCTCATTTTCAAGGTCAACAGGACAAAATGGCTAATATCTTGCTTATTATCGACATTACAGCTTAGGAATCAATTGTGAACATATAGGAAATGATATATTCTGAATATTTTAATGATATTGAATTTGACCTTTGACCTAAATTTCAAGGTCAGTCATTTTATTTTCAAAGTCAGATTACAAAATGGCTTATATCTCGTTTATTATCAAATTTACAGCTTAGGGGTCCATAGTAAGTAAGTAAGTAAGTATGTAAGTTTATTTAGAAAATGTATAATAACAGTCAATCTTACTATCACAAGTACATTTACAAATACATTTCCAAGGACATTACAAGAGACAGAGTCTGTAGCCCATACATATACATTTCAGTACATGATAATACAATTACGCGTTCTGTATAGGTTGTAATACCCAAACAAAGAAAAAAAAAGTGAACATATAGGAAATGATGTATGCTGAATAGTTTGGTGATCTAGAATTTAACCTTTGATCCCATTTTCAAGGTTAGAGATATGGCGATTTCAGTGGTCACCTTGAATTTGACTTTCAACTTTCTCGGCTTAACTCTGTATATTTCTCCGGTAACCTTACTAGCCCATTGGGCTAATTTTTTTTCTCTCTTGGAGAGTACCTAGATTAGTTCCTTCGGGAACAATCCAATTAAAATAAGTATGTTTAAACTAATAAAAATAGTGAAGATGAGAACATTTTATAATATGACTAAATGTAGTAAGTTTTTCCAGTATTATTTTATATCTGCAGTAATAATATTAATTAATTAATATCACTAACTTATTACAACAGTTGAATCATATTCATTATCAGTGAATGTAGATAAAGAAATCATTTGTATTGTAACGGGTTTGCACCCTTCTGTGACGTCTTGATTAACCGGTTTTCTTGGGAGGTGGGTGAGTTGTTATTTAACCGGAGCTGAAACGGTAAAACTCCGGGAAACTGCTACTGCTGTACGGTTGAACTCCGGCTAGAAGTCTCTGAAGGTTGGTAGCGTGGTCTGGAATGGACCTCTTAACCGTTGTCCGACTGCTAATCTGCAACTGCACCTGTAACGTAAGAATCCGGAGGCGTTTCCGTCTCCGGGTACTGCAACTGCTCCGTCGGGATACCGCTTTACTGCAACAGCTCCGTCGTTTTCCGCCTTACTGCAACTGCAACTGCACCTGGAATAGAGAATTCGGGAACGTTGCCGTTTCCGAATACTGCAACCGCTCTGCCAGGTTCCGCCTCACTGCAAACTGCTCCGGTTGGCTCCGCCTCACCGCAACCTGCGACTGCACCTGAAATGGAGTATCTCGGAAGTGTTCTCACTTCCGGTTACCGCAACCGCTCCGTCAGGTACTGCCTCTGCAACTCCGTCGTCCGGTACCGCCTCTGCAACTGCTTCGTCGTTCCCGTCTCTGCAACTGCTCCGTCCGATACCGCCTCCGTAGTTGCTCCGTTGAATACCACCTCCGTCTCCGTCTCCTTCCTTGGTGATCTGGGTTCTTGGATCACCCTAAGACGTCGTTACAACTTGGTCTTAACCGACTGTGGAGCCGGAACCGGAGACGGAACCGGAGACGGAGCCGGAACAATGGAGTACAAAAACGTAATGACGTTATTTCCGGAAGGTCATGTGATCAGCCTCGTTTTCGGTTTAAAAGGTGACGTGTCAGCCACTGATTGGTTCTAGAGTGTTTTTAGAAATCCGGAAAATATCAGTGTTTTGGCGGACTATGACGTCACAATAGGTTGGTCAAGTGACATGGGTCTCAGGTCTATAAAAGCCCCCGCTTCACAGCGGACGGCGGAGTTGGTGTCCTGACGTCGACCTGTGCAGACCCCTTCTCCCATAGCTGAGTACTCCCTTGTTCCGGATAGAGTCATCCAGATGATAGCAGTTAAGTCTTCCGACTGTGCACTTGGAAAATAAACATGAAAACTTCAACCGAGTTGTTTTTCCGTGTTCGTTAGAGAACTGGAATTTATAATAAAGTTAGTTCACCGGAAAAGAAAGTAATACGGAGTAAAGGGAGATAAGACCACAGTCGGTTAAGACCAAGTTGTAACGACGTCTTAGGGTGATCCAAGAACCCAGATCACCAAGGAAGGAGACGGAGACGGAGGTGGAATTCAACAGAGCAACTACGGAGGCGGTATCGGATGGAGCAGGTGCAGAGACGGGAACGACGAAGCAGTTGCAGAGGCGGTACCGGACGACGGAGTTGCAGTGGCAGTACCTGACGGAGCGGTTGCGGTAACCGGAAGTGAGAACACTTCTGAGATTCTCCATTTCAGGTGCAGTCGCAGGTTGCGGTGAGGCGGAGCCAACCGGAGCAGTTTGCAGTGCGGCGGAACCTGGCAGAGCGGTTGCAGTATTCGGAAACGGCAACGTTCCCGGGTTCTCTATTCCAGTTGCAGTCGCAATTGCAGTAAGGCGGAAAACGACGGAGCTGTTGCAGTAAAGCGGTATCCCGACGGAACAGTTGCAGTACCCGGAGACGGAAACGCCTCCGGATTCTTACTTTACAGGTGCAGTTGCAGATTAGCAGTCGGACAACGGTTAAGAGGTCCATTCCAGACCACGCTACCAACCTTAGAGACTTCTAGCCGGAGTTCAACCGTACAGCAGTAGCAGTATCCCGGAGTTTTACCGTTTCAGCTCCGGTTAAATACCCCCTCACCCACCTCCCAAGAAAACCGGTTCATCAAGACGTCACAGAAGGGTGCAAACCCGTTACAATACCAAGTTCCGAGACGGAAAACCTTTTAAACATTAACAATACGGAACCGTATGAACCTTTAAACACATATACATTTTAATAAACGGTTATTTAACCATAATATCACAAAACACTAACAGAATTACCTAGGGGAAACTTTTGGGTACGCCCCAAAACCGTTACAGTATTGTTGGGAATTGGATAAGCTAAATTATCTGGTAAGAAATAATTTGGTGAATATTCCAGTAGTTGAAAGTATTACTGCATGGCATAAAATTAGTTAAGGCTTGGAACTTTTATTGCTGACATTGATGAAAGACACTGGGGCAGCAGTGCTATTTTGATATAAGATAATTTGTCTGAATTAACATAATATATTTTGAGCAACAGAAATGACAGGGCATCACGGGGATACACCGTGGTCGTAGGCGACCGGAAAGCGTTTAGTTTTATGAACATCAAATACATATATTGTAACGGTTCTAAGGTTGATATAGTAGAAGCATAAGTTCGTTGGATTGAAGTTCGCTCCCCAGCCTTGTTTAGCTGACCGGATGTTTATGAGTTTGACTCTTTGCCTCGTCTCAGACTGCATGGGTCACTCCGTCGACTCTGGTTCTCCGGCTGGAGTGGCCGCTTGGCTGACTCTGGTTCTCCTTCTGGAATGGTCACTCGGCTGACTCTGGTTTTCCGACTGCAGGGGTCGTTCATCTGACTCTGGTTCTCTGGCTAGAATGGCCGCTCGGCTGACACTGGTTCTCCGTCTGGAATTGTTATTCAGCTGACTCTGGTTCTCCGGGTGCAAGGGTCATTCGGCCGCTCGACTGACTCTGGTTCTCCATCTGGAATGGTCACTCGGCTGACTCTTGTTCTCTGGCTGCAGGGGTTGTTCAGTTTACTCTGCTTCTCTGGCTGCAGGGGTCGTTCGGCTTACTCTGGTTCTCTGGCTGGAATGGTTGCTCGGCTGACTATAGTTCTCCAGATGCAGGGGTTGCTTGGCGGACTCTGGTTCTCCGGGTGCATGGGTCACTCGGCTGACTCTGGTTCTCCATCTGGAATGGTCACTTGGCCGACTCTGGTTCTCTGGCTGTAGGGGTCGTTTGGCTGACTCTGGTTCTCCAGCTAGAATGCTCACTCGTCTGACTCTGATTCTCCAGCTGGAATGCTCACTCGGCAGACTCTTGTTCTCCAACTGTAGCGGTGTTTCGGGGGACTTTAGTACTCCGGCTGCAGTTTGTCTTGAATGACATCGGCACTCTGGCTTTGGGTTGTTTCGGGTGACGTCGGTTCCCTGGCTGTACGCCGTCTCGGGTGGTAGCGGGTTTGGTCTGCAGTCACTCCTCGCCTGCTCAAAGTAAGGATCGCCAATCATTCGGGTTTTAGTCCTCTTTCCTCATCGACCTCTTCCTCTTCGCCTGGTTGTTCAGTTGATAGCTTGGGTTCTGAGATATCTCAGACGTTATCAGCTTTATTTTACCCAACTAGTCTTCCAATCAATTCTATGTTCAACTTTGGTTGACTTTACTTCTTGAAAGTCTGTAAGTTCGGTTTCATTCTATCTGTATCCCCAAACACGGAGTCGTCTGGGCCGACTCAAAGATCAACTCTCGGCTTGATTTCAATGTTTCTTGACGAATCACACATTCAGATGAAATTGTTGCAGATACATCTAGAGAGGAAGTTGACTATGATTGAACTCAACCACATGTGTTATATATGTTGTACAACAATTGCCAAATTTATTTGTATCACATATACAGTATTGAATATGAAGTAGAAAAAAAAACAAGACAACCTTAGAAACGAATTTTCAGCAAGTAGATAGTGTATGACCTATATGGCCATTGTTCCACTTTTCTTCATATAATTCGCTATTTCTGACGTTCAAATACCAGTCAAAGTGTAGTTTTTCAATTGAAATAATGCACAGATGTTCTTGAAATGTATTTCATTGGATTCCTCAACCTTTAAAACCTAAGAAAGCACACCAAGATTACACTTCTAGCTTGACTAGAAGCAGAGTAAAAACAAAAACAAACTTTTTGATCAGACGCGGTGGCCATCTTGGAAAAAGTCATTTTTTTCCATTGTTTGGACACTTTTTGAAAAGGTTACCTGGTTTAATATTTTTCCTGACATGAAAACCTACAGAATGACACCAAGAAACCTAATATGCCTGATTTGGCGACGAAAACCTATTTTAGAGGTCTCCTGGAAAATGGCCTAAGGACTAATGGTCAATGAAACATTTGTAAAATATATTGTGTACATTTGTCACACACACTTTGCTGCCATCTGGCGAACGTTAATGTTATGCATTCCAGATTCGCGTAGCGAAAGGACGATGGTATGTGACAATAATACTGGTAACAGAACTATCTATCTGTCATGTGTAGCAAAAGTACCTGCTTTGTGACATTACTACTAGCAAACATAACTATCTATCCATCATGTGTAGCAAAAGTACAATGCTATGTGACATGAGTACTAGCAAACAGAACTATCTATTCATCACGTGAAGCAAGAGTACAATGCTATGTGACATGAGTACTAGCAAACAGAACTATCTATCCATCATGTGTAGCAAGAGTACAATGCTTTGTGACATTAGTACTAGCAAACAGAACTATCTATCCATCATGTGTAGCAAAAGTACCTGCTTTGTGACATTAGTACTAGCAAACAGAACTATCTATCCATCATGTGTAGCAAAAGTACAATGCTATGTGACATTAGTACTAGCAAACAGAACTATCTATCCATCATGTGTAGCAAAAATACAATGCTATGTGACATTAGAACTAGCAAACAAAACTATCTATCTATCACTTGTAGCAAAAGTACCATGTTATGCGACATTAGTACTTTCGTGGTATACAAACTATCTATTTGCGGTGATCTACGATCTATCTACTAAGCATGATGTATTTTTGTCACAGGTAGATGGCAAAAGTGACAATCGGACATTTTGCAACAAAAGGACACTCAAATGGGACAAAATGACAAGATGTGACAATCGGACTGCAACAAAAGGACACAAATGGGACATTAGGACACTCAAATGTGACATTCGGACACAACATGTACGAAAGTCACAATTGCCTGCAACTAGTTCACTTTGAAATTGGAATACGATCTCCATCGCGAAATATCAAATATATTTACATAGAACGGCGACTATCCCGGGAAAAGTAAACCCCGTCATACGACTACTTTAAGTCGGAAAATGCTACTATCCCGGTAATCGTGAAATATGATACCGAAAAGATGTTGTGAATCGTTCATTGATAGAACTAACATGCAGTTGTAGTGTACAAATAGACGACAATATATGCCATAGTTTGAGTGCCATCGGAATGGTTTGAGTGCCAAACCTATGGTCCGATAACCTATTGGCATGGCGTTGCGTCCGGCGTCCGGCGTCGGCGTTCACATTTTTATCTTTTTTGTTTACGGACCAATCTTTCCGAAATTTTGCACAAAAATGCACAAAAATAATTCAAGAAGGAGGTATTTTTTAGTTTTTTGATTTTTACAATATTTTCAAAATGGCGGCCGTTTTCGTCGAAAATCGGCCAATTTTGGATTTGGCGGCCATTTTCTCAAAATCTGTTCAGTAACTTTTTTTCGTTTTTTGCACAAGGATGCCTTATTATGTCCTTCATAATGTGTATAAGTTTCGTTGCCCTTGATTCGCTGGTCTGCGTGTGGCGGCCATTTTGAATTTGTCGTTTTCGTCGAAAATCGGTCAATTTTGGGCTTTGGCGGCCATTTTCTCAAAATCTGTTCAGTAACTTTTTTTTCTTATTGATGAAAAACACTCCTCATATGTACCCCTGTGACATGTATAAATTTTGTTGCCCTTGAATCGCTTGAAGTGGGCCATTTTGGGCCCAAACTCGGCCCAAATGTGACTTTCCCATGTTAAATTTTCCTATGCTTTATAATGGGACACATTAAGCCTAATATCTCACTTAATATTGAAATTAGAGACTAGGAATGAATTGTGGACATATAGGAAATGATATATGCTGAATATTCTGGTGACCTTGAATTTGACCTTTGACCTCATTTTCAAGGTCACATGGCAAAATGGCTAATATCTCGCTTATTATCAACTTTACAGTTTAGGAATCAATTGTGAACATACAGGAAATGATATATGCTGAATATTTTTGTGACCTTGAATTTGACCTTTCACCTCATTCCCAAGGTGACAGGACAAAATTGCTAATATCTCGCTTATTATCGACTTCACAGCTTAGGAATCAATTGTGAACATATAGGAAATGATATATGCTGAATATTCTCGTGACCTTGAATTTGACCTTTGACCTCATTTTCAAGGTCACAGGACAAAATGGCCAATATCTTGCTTATTATCAACTTTACAGTTTAGGAATCAATTGTGAACATACAGGAAATGATATATGCTGAATATTTTTGTGACCTTGAATTTGACCTTTCACCTCATTCCCAAGGTGACAGGACAAAATTGCTAATATCTCGCTTATTATCGACTTCACAGCTTAGGAATCAATTGTGAACATATAGGAAATGATATATGCTGAATATTCTCGTGACCTTGAATTTGACCTTTGACCTCATTTTCAAGGTCACAGGACAAAATGGCCAATATCTTGCTTATTAGCGACTTTACAGCTTAGGAATCAATTGTGAACATATAGGAAATGATATATGCTGAATATTCTCGTGACCTTGAATTTGACCTTTGATCTCATTTTCAAGGTCACAGGACAAAATGGCCAATATCTTGCTTATTAGCGCCTTTACAGCTTAGGAATCAATTGTGAACATATAGGAAATGATATACGCCGAATATTCTGATGACCTTGAATTTGACCTTTGACCTAATTTTCAAGGTCACAGGACAAAATGGCTAATATCTCGCTTATTATCGACTTTACAGCTTAGGAATCAATTGTGAACATATAGGAAATGATATATGATGAATATTCTCGTGACCTTGAATTTGACCTTTGACCTCATTTTCAAGGTCACAGGACAACATGGCTAATATCTCGCTTATTATCGACTTTACAGCTTAGAAATCAATTGTGAACATATAGGAAATGATATATGCTGAATATTCTCGTGACCTTGAATTTGACCTTTGACCTCATTTCCAAGGTCACAGGATAAAATGGCTAATATCTCGCTTATTATGGACTTTACAGCTTAGGAATCAATTGTGAACATATGGGAAATGATATATGCTGAATATTCTAGTGACCTTGAATTTGACTTTTGACCTCATTTTCAAGGTCAACAGGACAAAATGGCTAATATCTTGCTTATTTTCGACTTTACAGCTTAGGAATCAATTGTGAACATATAGGAAATGATATATTCTGAATATTTTAATGATATTGAATTTGACCTTTGACCTAAATTTCAAGGTCAGTCATTTTATTTTCAAAGTCAGATTACAAAATGGCTTATATCTCGCTTATTATCAAATTTACAGCTTAGGGGTCCATTGTGAACATATAGGAAATGATGTATGCTGAATAGTTTGGTGATCTAGAATTTAACCTTTGATCCCATTTTCAAGGTTAGAGATATGGCGATTTGAGTGGTCACTTTGAGTTTGACCTTCAACTTTCTCGGCTTAACTCTGTATATTTCTCCGGTAACCTTTCTAGCCCATTGGGCTAATTTTCACATTGCCAACGATCAATACCACGATTCGCAACCTTCCGCACTCTGCGAGCGAATAATTGGCACAGCGAAAAATAAATGCGTATGATTGTTAACAGCAAAGGTGCAGTCAGAAAATCGAACGAAACAAATGCGCTAGTTTTACTCCAAAACAAGGAAAATTAGGCACTGACATAAAGTGTAAGCATGAGAAGTGAGCGATGGCTGGGCAGTAGAGACAAAAGTGATACTCGGTTGACTGAATGCATACCGTAGATATGTATTTATTCTCAAACCCCGCCGACACACAAATGTAAATGACAATCTATTACCACAGATACAGTCAGATTGTGATGATGACAATAACAAACGTAAAATACAACATTTTGCAACAGAAACAAAGCCCGACTAAATAGTTTATCCAAAAACACACTGCTGTCATCAAGGGCAGACGGTGTGTTAAATGTAGTTGTTTTTACTGTACACCTGATGGAATTAGTATACAACTGCCCAACTATCTATGAAAACAATTAAGAATCCGAAACAATCCGCATGGAACAGATATATACGCTGGCTCTGAAGGGACCTATGTGTGAAAAATTATTATCTCGAGTGCTTGACATATTATCACGAGCGCTCGAAATAACAAAGCGAGTGCTCGAGATATTATATCGAGCGCTCAACATACTCATATAGAGCGCTCGACTTAACCAACTCGAGTGCTCAACATAATATAACGAGCGCTTTACATAACAAAGCAAGCGCTCAACTTGTTCATCTCGAGCGCTCGTGATATGATATTTCTTGCATTCTCGAGAACGTTTATAACATTGTATTCAGCACTTCAGTTCAAAATCGGTTCATGGTATGCTCTTCAATTAATATTCTCATATGAATATATAGGCATCTGATCGTTTCCATTTAGACATTAGTTACGCAGCAGAAACGTGCTTTGTTTATGATGTAGAGTGCTCGTATTATTATGTAGAGTGCTCGCTATGTTATGTAGAGTGCTTGCTATATTATGTCAAGCACTTGCTTTAATATTCCGAGCGCTCGCAATACTATGTAGAGCGCTCGTGATGACGAAGTTGAGAGCTCGATATGAGTATGTTGAGCGCTCGCTATATTATGTCAAGCGCTAGCTTTGTTATTTCGAGCGCTCGAGATAATATGTCAAGCGCTCGAGATATTGTTTTCCACATACAGGTCCCTTCAGAGCCACCGTAGATATATGACAAGTACAGTAGTGCCTAATCACAAGCCAGAAGGCTACTGAGTTGATGGTTTTTATAGGTGCCGATATGTCTAACGAAAAAATTGCTCCCCTCGACGAAAATATCCGTCAGGTTATTACTCTACTACAGTGGCTGATAAGTGACACTGCAGAAAAAAACTTATTTATTTTTCGAAATAATCTTGACTTGTTCATAATTAACATATTTTGCGAAGAAATATCGTTATTTCCACATAAATTAGTAAGTAACATTTTTTTACGCTTAAAGAAAGTTTTTGACGCGGGAATAACGTTATTTACCGCCATCGACCAAGGGAAAGATAAATGCACGTGCTGGCAGTATTTGGTTAGTATATCACACACGGCAGGAGTAAATAATGTTATTTCCGCGGGAAAAAAAATTATTTACGCAGAAAAAACGTTACTTACGCGTGGATAACGTTATTTATGCATAAATAACATTATTTACGCGGAAATAACGTTATTCACTCCCATCGACCAAGAGAAAGATAAAAAGCACGTGTAGGCAGTATTTGGTTGCTATCTTACACACGGCAGAAGTAAATAACAATTTACGCATAAATAACGTTATTTCCGTGTAAATAACGTTATTTCCGTGTAAATAGCGTTATTTACGCGTAAATAACGTTACTTCTGCGTGAAAAACTTCATTTACCCAGAATGAACGTTACTTTCACGTTAATAACATTATTTATGCGTAAATAACATTATTTACGCATAAATTATGTTGATTATGTATCAGTCAGGATTACTTCGAGAAATAAATGAGTTTTTTCTACAATGTCATTTATCAGCCACTGTAATTAACTGATTTATTTACTTCGAGTTCTGTAGAACACACGTTCGAAGTATTTTCTCTTCAAAATCAGGTTTTTTCCCCCAGTCGAAGAGTATTTCCCCCATGGGTTTCTGGAAGAGCATTTAAGAAGTCTCCCCTCCGATGAAATAATAATGAAATATAATAAATCGTTTATTTTGTGACACAATTTGAATTCTTCTTCAATACCTTGGCACCGGATGTATGGTGTATTTAACAACATTATTTATATGTTTCTATATGCTGGAATGGGCGTTATTACGGCCATGGCGAATTGGAGTGTAGCACATGTAAATAGTTAAGATATGGATACACTTTCCTGTATCAATGTATTCAGAGACAAAATTAACTTATCACATGACTACGGTGGCTGATATATGCCATTGTTTTATTCTATTTAGTCTTATTATATTTGGCTTTTTTACTAGAAGGATAGAATAAACGTAATATAATATTGACTTTATTTTCATGAAAGGCCTCAGGCCCATATGCACACTTACACAGTATTTCCAGCAGGACACAGCAATTATTCACAATGTAATTAACGTTCATCAATCATATTAAAGCATTATATACAAATATGGATACATCTTTCATACAGTTTGGATTTTTCGATTTCATTAATATTGTGAAATTTGCCGTGAGATTTATGGGTTGTTTTAGACATTTGTCAATTAACGTTTTTCGTAACACATCAAATTGAGTATAAACCAATAAAAAATGAAGTTCGTCTTCAATGACATTAATGTTTTCCCTCTTACTGCAGTATGTACAAAAACGAACATTTTTATAGGTGCCGATATGTCTAAGTTTTTCAATTGCAAGTCTATGGTTTGCACATCTAAATCTAGCCAGGACATTCTTGTATTTCCAGTTCATATCTGAAGATAAATACAATTCGCAATCTAGAACACTTTTATATTTACAATACAAATTAAGTTCAGGATTTTCCAATGTTTTAGCATGCCATTCCAGTGTTGCAATATCAGAGAGGTGTAACTTAAAAGACTGTAAAACAAACCTATATCTCCCACACTTTGTTGTAACCATACATCACGGTAGCCATATATGCATAAAATCTCTCTAATGACACCCAATTTCGTCCACATAGATCATCATATCGTAATAATAATCTTTATACAGTACCACATATAATGTTGCTATTTCCATGTACAACCAGTAACCAGTATTTTATACACTATAACAGATAAAGGCATGCGCCCAAGATCTCCCAAAACCTCAGCGTTGCTGGTATTGTATGACACTGACAATAGAAATTTGCAAAACTTACTTTGAACTAATTCAATTTTATCTCTGAATTTTGTACCCCAGATTTCCGCACCATACATAAGGATAGGAACTAAGCGAGAGCTTAACAGGAATATTTCTGCAAGTTTTAATGAAACTTTTCAACATAAAAACAGCTTTTTCAGCTTGCAGTAGACCACATCAATCTAGATGAGAACACAATTCCGAGATATTTATAATAATTCACAACCTCTAATTTCATGTCATTTAAATAGAACCGTTCATTCCGCCTAAGATACCCTCCGTTTCTAAAAAAAACAACGACCTTGGTTTTAGAAATGTTTAGACTTAAACCATTCTCGCAACGAAATGCATGCAAAGCATTTAGTTGGTTTTGCAATCGGCCAACGGTATCATTTAATAGACATATATCATCAGCGTGAAGTAACATGTTTATATCATTCAGACCAGAATCTATATTTACCCCGGGACATTGGACATTTTGAAATTTGACAACCAGTTCATTTATGTACAGTGCAAATAACATCGGACTTAACATACAGCCTTGTCGAGTACCAATGGTACACTGAAAAAAGTTAGTATTACCATTGAGAGTTCTTACACAAGAACGCATTTGATCATACAGTGAACGTAACACTTTAATAAAACGGCCATGTATACCATTGGTTATCAACATGCACCACAAAACTGAAAGTGGCATCGAATCGAAAGCGCGCGAAAAATCAACGAAGGCAACAGAGCAGCGGCCACCCTTTTTACGGAGGTATTTATGACAGATAGCATATAAAGCAAAAATATGATATTTAGTACGTGTATTTATTATGAATACACGTACTTAATGTTTAATATTTGTGTACTTAGTATTAAATATGGGTACTTAATATCAAATACACGTAATTAATATTAAATATGCGTACTTAATAGTAAATACACGTACATAATATTAAATACGCACATATAATATTAAATACATGTACTCAATATGAAATACGTGTACTTAATGTTAAATACGCGTTCTTTTCTGCAGCACCATGTCGCTTGATATATACCTTGTTTCACGAGACATACACAGCAACAAAATCACATCCATGTTTTGCTAATTTAATATTAAATACGCGTATTTTAACATTACATTAAATATGCATACATAATATTTAGTATGTGTATTTAATGTTCTGTGCACGTATTTAATATATGTATGTGTATTTAATATCAGGTATGCGTATTTAATATTAAGTATGCGTATTTAACGTTATTTTCGCATATTTAATGTTTAATGCGTGTATTTAATATTATGTACGCGTATTTAAAGTGAAATATGCGTATTTAACATTAGGTACATGCATTTAATTATTATTTTATTTTCTTTAGAATATCCTTCAGGAAAAAATATTAAATGAAATCTGAAAAGTAAAACTATGGCATATATCAGCTACCGTATATGACAATTATAAAAATTATGATGGGAATAATGAATAGGGCCTACCTTATACGCTAATAAGGCCGTTTACATCGTCACTATCTCACTTGAAACGGGATATGAAAAGAAGGATAAAAATAATCATTCATCCTTACTGAAACCCCTACTAAAGAGATATTCTGAGGAAAGTGTGATATTGAACGTATGTGCACCAAGTATTTTACATATATTTCCATGATTCAAATCAATGTACACATGTATTATCGCACAGAAGTACTTCGACTGGTAGTATATAGGTATTAGATGGATTTCGTGACTGTATATACCGATTACATGCGATGTTAAATGAATTTCATCTTGTTCTATTATTGAAAGTATGCTGTTTTGGATCACATAATTGACAGCTGTGGGATACTCAAGGATATATGGTATATCTCGCTACCGCTCGAGGATTGACTAGTGTATCCGTCGTACTCTACGGCTGTTCGTCGTCTATTCTATACTAATTCAAATTTATTTTTACAACGTGAGCAACCGCCACTCGCGTGTATCGTGGGAAGCCAAAGTTTTGTAATGTACAGCTTCACATAACGTGACAAATTTTGTACATTAGAATAAATTTGCATGTGCATAATTGTTAATTATACCTCGACTTTTCTAATTGGATAACATCGTTTTTTGTCTAAATTATTGGTATCTTTTTAATAATTGGCACAATCCACCGATCCAAGTATCATACACTGCGCCTTCCTCTATATTCAATAAGGATTAAAAAGGTGACAGACGGATAAAATGGCATTCATTTAGTGGACGAGTAGTATTAAGGCGCAGTGTATGATACTTGGGCCAGCCCAAGTATCATACACTGCGCCTTAATAAACATGGAATCAATACCCAGTATTAAGTATACCGAGCAAACAAAACAGGGTCCGTTATCCAATCTCATAGTCCAGGGACAGAAAGTCATAATACTACTCGTCCACTAAATGAATGCCATTTAATCCGTCTGACACCTTTTCAATCCTCATTGAATATAGAGGAAGGCGCAGGATATGGTACTTGGGCCCATGGGGCCTGGCCCTTAATCGTTTGAGAGCACCGTGCTTGTCGCACCTTCGCAAAAAAACGGCCCAAGTAGCGCACCTTACTCTGTTAATACTACTCACCCACTGAATGCATACCATATTTAATCCGTCTGGCACATTTTTAATCTTCATTGAATTTAGAAGAAATAGTAAGCTGCGCTACATGGGCCAAAAAAACGATGTAAACGAGCTTATAAAAGTATAAGGTAGGCCCTATTAATTATTCCCACCATAACTCAGGAGGCGTAATTAGCATTCGAGTTTTTTTTTCAAAATGAATGATACTTACCCCGCCTTAGGCACTTGGGAACTTTCAAATAAATTAAAACTATACGTACAATCACCGAGATAACAAATCTACACTCGCAAAAATAAGCTCAGAAAAAACAATTTTAATACGTAGTTATTTCATATTCGTGAATATTTAGCATGTATGCCGTTTTGAATATTGCCTCCACGATATTATGGTAATATCTCTTTGGTAATTTAATCATGTAGACAACTCGAGCAAATGTGCATTTATACTTTACCTCTTTCGTTCTCATGGTAACGCCCATCGGTAATGTTGACAGTGGAAAATATGTTCCGCAGATTGCAATTCCAATGATTAAAATAATGACTCCCACAGCTACTTTGTGTATCAATTGATGCATTTCAATCATATAATTTCATTTAATATATATACTTATACTGGATCCTTCACTTGTATAATCGATATGACGCGCCAAACGACTCGACATCTGGCACTGTTCACACTAAAGTCCTGTTACAGTCATCCACCAAGATGTTGAATTTCTTTCACTGATAAGAAGAACAATAGATCTACGACGTTACATAAGGAACAGATCATATATAACCACTGATAAGAACAATAGATCTACGACGTTTTGTAATGAACATATCATATATAACCTAGTACTGCGACGACGAAGAAGGACTTCGTTCAAACACTTATACACTGCAATACCACTTATAGGCCCGGACTTTGGGAATCAAACAAAATATACGAAATATATCTTGACAGGTTTTATCCATTAATGACAAATTCGTTAGCACAACGAACACGTTCCCGTCGCGAAGTGACTCAAATATGGTAATATGGCAATACTGGTTCCATGGCCAGAAAATAGTGGTATACTAAAACCTGACACTGGAACCAGAAAGTAAGAAGTTGAGTCGTATTATGTGTATTATTACATGCTCTGCAGTAATGTAGACCAGTTCTATTGGAACTAAAAACGCATACAATAGACGTTGAATCAATACCCGGGTATTAGGTATTCCGAGCAAACAAAACAGGGTCCGTTATCCAACCTCATAGTCCGGGGACAGAAAGTCATATCAGGCATACGAAGTGAGAGAAAACAAAAATGACAGGGAAACTCATGAACCCCCAAAAATGGCCATTAGGAGGTGAAGTCAGGTGTTCCGGAAATAATGAGCATTTCCTGCCCCACTAGTGGCACCCGTCATGAATTCCCCAAAATTAACGTGAAAATATACCCTTTCAACACTGGGAATTTGTATTTTTCACCAACATATTCGATGCAAGGGTAAATCATGAATTTTTCACCAACATATTCGACGCAAGGGTAAATCATGTGTTACGTTACAAGTGTTACGTAGTCCTACAAGTCTTACAAGTGTTACGTTGACAGTTTATGTTAAATTCGTATGAAAACATGTTGATAATCCCCAATACGTTATTAATGGTACACGTGAATAACTATTGACTGGCCCGATGGTGAAATTTGCTGTTTATTTGCATTATTCACGCAGTTTTTTAGTCAAAATAATCACCATGTCAATACACATGTGTGAGAAGACAGTACATATGTGTGAGGAGATAGTATGTATGTGTGAGTAATGATACGATATTTTGCTGCATGTGTGAGGAATGTCATTCATTCAAATACATTTTTTGACTATTTGCTCGCCGTCGTCCTCTCGCCTTGACAGCTCTGAGACAACATCGAGTAAGCAAGGCTGGCTGGCATCTTTTATAGCTGCCAGCACGCGAGAGCGAGGGCTGACGTCAGACCATTGTTACAGCTTTGCGTTCAGTGACAGCGAGCACTTTGCGAACGTTCGCCGTTGCCCCCTAGTGTTGTGTGTTGTGTGAAGACTTTGTTTAGCGTTCGCCTGATTTCGAAAAGGTATCAGGCAGCACGGAATATTAAGGTGTGATTGCACGTAACTTACCGGTGACTGCACTGAGGCACTTTTCCATTGACTTATAATGTGAAAGTAAAGGTAACAAAATCGCCAAAACAATACAATCCCCTGACCTAAAACTTGGCTAGCACACACATATATACTCATGGATGATGAACCGAGACATGGTTTCATAAATGATATCACGAAAGCTGTGCAATTTGATGATTAGATAAATCATTTTATACGTTTCACCAAAACGAAGATTCGAGTGTTCTGCTTGACAAGCACTGGCTATTGCATATATTTATTCCTTGTTGTCGTCAAAATAATGAGAATATTTAGGGCTATACTTTCTGTGAGATGAATACAATGAGCTGAACATTCATAATCCCAAACACCTCGGTGCACCCGAGTGCATATCACCTGTGAGTTTGACTGGCCTCACTAGCTATTTGCTGTACAGCATAATCCTTTCGCTCGCCCTGTTGTGAGTGTATTTTGTAAACTGAGAAATAGGTCGGAAAATGACATATGAAAACGATGAATTTAACAAATTTAACATTGCTTAGTAAGAAACAGAGTCTCGGTTAGTAATCCTTGGTGGCTAACAATCAGAAAGGCAAAGTTTCACGTTGATTGGAACTGTGTAAATTCATGAATTTGTTACCTTTATATTCACATTATAAGTGAATGGACAGCTGGTCACTGCCAGGTTCATGACGATCACATGCAATCAATCCTTAACACACACACAAATTTTAACACAAGCCATGATGTGTGTTACGCTACAACACACATCTCATAAATTCTTAATGTACATTGGAGGTGGAAACCTGTTCTACTGACGCCAGAACAAAGGAGAGAAACCCTGCACAATATATAAGAAGGAAAATATCGTTTTATTGCTCGTTAATTATTCGACATCGAAGTCAAGAGAATTTTGAAGAACAACTGCCTGAAAATATAGTTAAATGACCAAGATTTCCTCTGTGTGTGTTAGTGCCAAATTTCGTGGAAAAGCTACCCGCACGCGGACGCTAAACAAACTCTTAAACCAACACGGCCTAACTGGATGAATTGGTTACAAGACAACAATATGTCTCTCCGAGGTAGAACCTGTAACAGCTGACTCAGCAAAATCATTTCGACTTTGATCCAAGTTCGCCAGAAGCAATGGAAAAAGTTGTCTGAGCAGACAGTTTCATAAAATATTCCATCTGACTGTATAATGCACTATTTTCAAGATATGGCCCGAAATAGGAAATGTCAACTCAGCACAAACAAATCTGGCTTGGGTCCAAGTTTATCCAAAGCCCGCTAGGCTTCTTAGTCTTGTCCGAGGAGTCCAAAAATAACATCCTTTTCGCTCTACGATGCACCATTTCTGAGATATGATTGAAAATAAAACTGACGAGTTGAGGCTGTGCGACATTGAAAAGCCATGGTCAAGGTCACGTCATAAATGCAAGTATGCTATTTAAAAATTTCTTCACGATGAATTATGGCTATCTGTATCATTTTTTGCCTTATCAATGCCCCGAATAGACTAGAAAGTAGGAGTTTGACCTTTGAAGGTCATCCAAGGTCAAGTTCAAGGTAACATTTTAAAGGCCATATATGACTTCCTATAAGTAAGTGGCCAATACTAATGTTGGCTCTATATTAGAGCGTCTATAGGCTCCAGGAATTAATTTGAAGTTTTATGCATTTTTTTATCAGAAAATTGTCAAAAAAAAGTACTGATCCCCCTGAAAATCGATTTGTGTTCCTTTTTCAAACCACTTAATGCCCAAATGAAATTTTGAAAAGATTCGCATCCAAATTGCGACCTGCAGTTCGATTACAAGAGCTTCTAAGGACACGGACTCGGCGTAACATGCCCAAAACCATAGTGTCTTCGGAGATACAATTAACTGCATGATGAGTTAGGCATTATATACGGTGTATACCATGCTGTATAGAACGAGGCAGAATCAATGTACATGTTTGTCAATTGTATACCAATATACTAGTTGCATCGACTCGAGTGAGGGACACCTAACACAATCTCGAATAATCAATGATGAGTTGAACCCCCAAATTTTACTTCTGCTTCCGGTTTCTCCACAACCCCACCCCACCCCTACTCTCTGAGGTTCATTGGGGTCTGAGAAAATCGTTTTTTAAAAATCCTCATTCATTTTTTGTTGACATTCCCCCTAAAGTATTATCTGAGAAAAAACAATTTTGATCTCATATTTAGTGAAAAATTTAAAAGAAATTTGGCTTTTAGAGTCTGAGACGTCCAATATCATAAACAGACCTGCCTTTGCACTTCAACTTTTTGGGCCTACTTCTGTTGCTCCATCTTCGGATATACATGTACCTGTAAAAAATCCTAATCATAAGAACTGGCTGCAGGTTACCCTATTAGTTTTAGCACACATAGACCATCATTTCTTCGTTTCTTTCACGTGTAATGTGATCACACATGTGTACTATCCTCTCACACATGCATCGTATCATAGCGAATGTTCCTCACACATGCATTGTATCATTTCGCACTAACATCATCAAATAACATTAAAATTTAGGTGTAATGGTGACGCTACATGTGTGATTTGGTTATCAATGGTATTTCTATGTACACTGTTGCAACCAGAACCGCAAACTTTTGCCATATATAGCAGTTTACAACCAAAAGAAGGCAACATGTGTGACTTACTATACTAAATTAATGTGTGCATACCATTTCCGCTGCTTGGTTTTAAATGATCGTTATTGTTCCCATATCATATAATTGTAGGCTGTTGGTCTGTGCAAATTCGTCTTACCCACATAATAATAAAATAAATGTGTTTGGGCCTGATTTACTCACACATATGTACTTTCCACACATGCATCGTATCTTTCACACATGTGTCGTGTCCGTTTTGACACATGCATATCCATGATATCCAGCGCTCCAACAGTTTGCGTGGAGTGACACTGCATACTTTATGTTCAATATTCTATTGAATATCGTCAGTGGTTGACATATTTTGTGAAGAAATATTGTTATTTCCGCGTAAATAATGTTATTTCTGCATAAATAAGTAAGTAACGTTTTTTCCGCTTAAAGAAAATTTTTGACGCGGAAATAACGTTATTTACACGGAAATAACGTTATTTACCTCCATCGACAGAGAGAAAGATAAATGCACGTGCAGGAAGTATTTGGTTAGTATATTACACACAGCAGGAGCGAATAATGTCATTTCCGCGTTAATGCTGATTATTCTCGCGACCTTGAATATGACCTTTGACTTAATTTTCAAGGTCCAGGACAAAACGGCTAATATCTTACTTATTATCATTTTTACTGTTTGTGAATCAATTGTGAACATATAGAGAATGATATATCCTGAATATTGTCATGACCTTGAATTTGACCTTCGACCTCATTTTCAAAGTCAAATGACAACATGGTTGATATATCGGGTTTTATCCACATTACAACCAAAATATCGGTCAGGTTAATAATTTTCTACAGTGGCTGATAAGTGACACTGCAAAAACAATCTCATTTATTTTTCGGAGTAATCTTGACTTGTTCATAATTGACATATTTTGTTAAGAAATGTCGTTATTTCCGCTTAAAGAAAGTTTTTGATGCGGAAATAACCTTATTTACGCGGAAATAGCGTTATTTACCTCCATGGACCAAGGGAAAGATCAATGCACGTGCAGGCAGTATTTGGTTAGTATCTTACACAAGGTAGAATGAATAATGTTTTTTCCGCGAAAATAACGTTACTTCCGCATAAAAAACTTTATTCATTCAGAAAAAACGTTACTTACACGTTAATAACATTATGCATAAATAACATTATTTACACACAAATTATGTTGATTATGTATCAGTCAGGATTACTTCGAGAAATAAATGAGTTTTTTTCTACAATGTCATTTATCAGCCACTGTAATTAAATGATTTATTTACTTCGAGTTCTGTGGAACACACGTTCGAAATATTTTCTCTTCAAAATCAGGTTTTTCCCCCAGTCGAAGAGTATTTCCCCCATGGGTTTCTGGAAGAGCTTTAATAAGTCTCCCCTCCGATGAGACAATAATGAAATATAATAAATCGTTTATTCTGTGACACAATTTGAATTCTTCTTCAATACCTTGGCATCAGATTTGTGGTGTGATTTACATTATCTATATGTTTTGCTTTCATTGTACGTATCTTTCACAGTGGAAAATGATGTGTAATTATGGGGTTTATATTGGAAATGAGCGTTATTACGGTCATGGTGACTTGAAGAGTAGCACATGTAAATAGTTAAGATATGGATCACACTTTCCTGTATTAATGTATTCAGAGAAAAAATAACTTATCATATGACTACGGTGGCTGATAGATGCCATTGTTTTATTCTATTTAGTTATATTATATTTGGCATTTTTTCCTGAAGGATAAAATAAACGTATTTAATATTAAAAACACATACTTAATGTTTGAATACGTGTACTTAGTATTAAACATGGGTACTTAATATTAAATACACGTAATTAATATTAAATATGCATACTTAATATTAAATACACGTACATAATATTAAATACGCATATATAATATTAAATAAGTGTACTTGATATAAAATGTGCGTACTTAATGTTAAATATGCGTTCTTTTCTTCAGCATCATGTCGTTTGATATATACCTTGTTTCACGAAACATACACAGCAACAAAACCACATCCAGTTTTTGCTAATTTAATATTAAATACGCGTATTTAACATTACATTAAATGTGCATATGTAATATTTAGTATGTGTTTTTGATATTCTGTATGCGTATTCAATATATGTACGTGTATTTAATATTAGGTATGAGTATTTAATATTAAGAACGTGTATTATATTACGTATGCGTATTTAACATTATGTATGCATATTTAATGTTTAGTGCGTGTATTCATTATTATGTACGCGTATGTAATATTAAGTACACATATTTAATGTAAAGTACGCATATTTAACATTAAGTATGCATATTTAATGTTTAGTACGTGTATTTAATATTATGTACGCATATTGATTACTATTTACGCGTATTCAAAATCAAGTGCGCGTATTTAACATTGAGTATGTGCATTTAATATTTTCTTTTCTTTGGAATATTGTTCTGGAGAAAATGATAAATGAAATCCGAAAAGTAAAACTATGGAATATATCAGCTACCGTATATGATAATGAAACTGATGATGGGAATAATAGATAGGGCCTACCTTATACTCTAATAAGCCCATTTACATCTCACTCGAAACGGGATATGAAAAGAAGGATAAAATAATCATTCATCCTTACTAAAATCCTTACTGAAGAGTTATTCTGAGGAAAGTGTGATATTGAACGTACGCATACCATGTATTTTACATATATTTCCATGATTCAAATCAATGTACACATGTATTATCGCACAGAAGTACTTTGACTGGTAGTATATAGGTATTAGATGGATTTCATGACTATATATACCGATTACATGCGATGTTAAATGAATTTCATCTTTTTCTATATTAAAAGTATGCTTTTTTGGATCACATAATTGACAGCTGTTGGATACTCAAGGATATATTGTATATCTCGCTACCGCTCGAGGATTGACTAGTGTATCCGTCGTACTCTACGGCTGTTTTATACTAATTCAAGTTTATTTTTACAATGTGAGCAACCACCACTCGCGTGTATCGTGGGAAGCCAAAGTTTTGTAATTTACATCTTCACATAAAGTGACAAATTTTGTACATTAGAATAAATTTGCATGTGCATACATGTGAAGTATACCTCGACTTTTCTAACTGGTTACATCGTTTTTTGTTTATATCATCGGTATCTTTTTAATAATTAGCACAATCCACCTAGGACTTAAACGGCGATTTGTTGTCAAATTACCTAATGTTAATTTCAGCACTATCATAGAATCACTATTTGATGCATTTGGTCGTTCTTTTAACATCCCAGGTTTCATATCCTGCGCCTTCCTCTATATTCAATAAAGATTAAAAAGGTGACAGACGGATCAAATGGCATTCATTTAGTGGACGAGTAATATTAAGGCGCAGTGTATGATACTTGGGCCATACAAGGTACTTGGACCTTTTAGCCATGTAATCGTTTGAGAGCACCATGCTTGTCGCACCTTCGCAAAAAAAACGATGTAAACGAGCTTATAAAAATCAGATTATAAGATAGGCCCTATTTATCATACCTACTATAACTCAGGAGGCGTAATCAGCATTTGAGTTGTTTTTTTTTTTCAAAATGAATGATACTTACCCCGCCTGAGGCACTTGGGAACTTTCAAATTAAAGCTGGACTAATGGTATTTAAAGAGACAAGAGAGATTTAAAAAAATATATGTCGGCACATGTACCGCATGTGTCCAGGCGGTACTGCACCCGTGAGATTACCGAACATTTCCGAAGTACCATCGGCTAGTTTCGGCCGCCCTCGGCGTTTGCTCCAAAGAGCTCCGCTCACAAAGTGCAACCGGTCGATATAAAACTCGCCTGTCGTCATGTGGTATAGTCCAGTTCAACTCACGATACTCTGGGCTGCAACACCACGCTGCACTCCCGGTGAATGCATATCCCCCATACTGCTTGTCAACAGCAGATATTTTATATCATTAGAATATGATGCATAAACCATCATATTGCCTAAATCTATCTCCGAAATGGAAATAAATAAACACGATATATTCGACATGTCAATTGTTTACATAAAGTATCACACACAGATTCATAACAGAATGTACATCACAATTGAGAAATTGGCCCATGTTCTCCCATCGGATTACAACTCAACAGGCTTGAGTTGTAATCTAGCGGGATTACTATTGTTGGGCAATATTTGTTAGGCTTTAGGCTTCGCTTTCCAGAATAAAGCTCATCAACTATGATTTGCGATTAGACAATTATGTATACATTTCATTGCCAATCAGTGTTTAGTGTACAAAATGTATTGTATCCGAAATTGGTTATAGTCATAGTCTACTTTCTAACAAACATCATTGACAGTGAGTATTATTTGTATAATTATGCTATCGCACTGTATAAAAGATACACAGCCTAGACATAGTCCGCACAGTAATAGTATTTGGGGCGGGGGTGCTACTGTTAGCATCCCGAAATACAAATGTATGAACGGTAGTGGTCAACTGTGCCAACGAATAAGTGGTATGTATGGACGATTGATACATCATATCACACAAGTTGGTAATGTACATTGAAACGGAATGGAGTACATATGTAAAATTATTTCATAGTACAGTAATACCACCAAAATCCACCTTTTTAGCGTTCCCATTTAGATATATCGATATATGCTTTAGCGGCAACAGCCCAAATGTTTCCGTGTTGACATGTACGCACAAATGACACGCTTCATTGAACGGTACTGGGGCCTTATATACTGGCAGAAACCCCTCAAGTGCTGGAGCGTTTGGAGCAAACGCCGAGAACAACCGAAGGCAGCCGACTGCAGTCGGGCATTTTCGGAAATGTAACGGGCACAGTACCGTATGAACACATGCGGTACATGTGCCGAAATATATTTTTTAATCTATTTTTTCTCCTTTTAAGCCATTAGTCCAGCTTTAATTAGAACTATACGTACAATCACCAAGATAACAAATTTACACTCGCAAAAATAAGCTCAGAAAAACCACAGAGATTGAAGTTATGATTACACAGGTTACAATTTTAATATACGTAGTTATTTCATATTCGCGTTATATATACAATTTTTAGCATGTATGCCATTTTGAATATTGCCTCCACGACGTTATGGTATTACCAGAAGTGTGATTGGAAGTCTCACGTTCCAAGTTTGGTCCACGCCTACAATGGAACGAAGCATGATGCCACTGGTTACTCGCCATTCTTCCTCATGTTTGGTCGCCACCCACGTTGACGTTGCACTGGGAATTGCCCCTGAGGATGAAAGAGAAGAGCCACTGCCCGTGTTTGTGAAGAACTTCAGAGAGCATCTTCAGATGGCGTATGACCTTGCCAGTCTTGAAGCAAAGAACGCTGAGAACTCCAAGCAGCGGTATGATGTCGGAGTTAGAGAAACACATTTGGAGCCTGGAGACCATGTGCTCGTCCGGCAAGTTGGGTTGAAAGGGAAGCAGAAGCTAGCCGACCGATGGGAAGCTGATGTGTACATCGTCCTGGACCAGCATAATCCTGAATTACCTGTGTACACTGTGCAGAAGGAAGGCAGTAAGGGGAAAAAGAGAACACTGCATCGTAACATGCTTCTTTCTCTTTCCACCGCTCCAGTTGGGAAACCAACTCCATATCCCATTGCACACGAGCAACTCGAGGAGTCCGACGACGAGTCCGTCAGTTCTGATGAGGATGTCAGACCGGACATCCGACTCGACGCAACGCTTCTGAGTTCGTGCCTGCTGCTCCAGACCCGAGTCCTGATGCAGATGATGTCATCCCTGCAGATGTTCCCGAAGATGTGTTGAGTGAAACCTATGTTTAGGATCCTGACGATGATCCACCCGTCAGTGATCAGGAAAACTCCACATCTGAGGAAGATGACGACATGCAGCAGGAAGATGATCGAGACGTTCCCCTTCCTGCACCACGTACTCCAGTACTGGAACGTCCTGTGCCTACAGTTCGGAGATCACTACGACAGAAGAAGCAGCCAGACAGGTGGATTCCAATCTGGCTAATGGAAGCTAAGAAAATGTTCCCATCAGAAGATACAGCGTTGGCTGCGGCCATTGTAAGTATGGTTACTAAATCGTAATTGTCTATGTAGCGTATGTCATTTTACTTTCGAATAAAGCACCGCTGTTATCTCATAACCCGATTTGATCTGTCGTGTATGAATGATTGTGTGAATGATAGTGTGTTGGTTTCGGGGTCGGAAACATTCTAAAGTGGGGAAGTATGTTACCGCCTCGTATTTTACTACTTGTTCTTTTCCCGCCTCAGCCATCACAATAATCAATACTTTGCCCCCAGTTCACGTGCCCCCACGTGGGATTTCCCCCAGATTTCCGAAGATTGAGCGCAGCTGCGATTGGTCAATTTGAATTATGGCGTTTGCCGACTTCTAAGAGGGGTCTGTGATTAGGACCATTGTTTCCAAGTTTTCCCTAGCATAATTTATCATGTCACTATGCTTTTCCAGATCATTTATTTGTTTCAAAATATCATTCTCCAAATTTGCCCTTTCCCGTTTACGTCTACTTGTGAAACTGATAGTAGTCTTCCTCATTTCCATTAACGTTTTAACGTTTAAAAAAAAGAGCTGCTCGCTTATTGTCAGTTTAATGTTCGGGTCCGATATATTTTCATCTGTTTCAGCATAGCGTTCAATATTTTCGTTAATGGTATGCTTTATTTCACGGACATAATCTGTGTTATTTCTATAGTAGAGAAGTGTTCAATTTCCAAAAACCATTACCTCTGGGATCGGTATATTCTTTCAATTTCAACGTTATAATGGAATGGTCAGATCTATATCCGGGTTCCATTGTACATGCTTGTGTCAGGGTCATTACATCTGAACTTATTGCAAAAAAGTCTAATCTCGACATTTTTAATGGTGATCTTTGAAACCAGGTATATTGTTTCTTAGTTGGATTGTTTGTGCGCCACGGGTCAACTAAATCAAAATGTTGCATTAAGTCAAGAACTTTCTGTCTTGCTTTGATATTATTATACCTCAAATAATTTTTGGTATCAAGAATCTGATTTTGAACCAGATTCCAATTCCCACATATAATTACAGATGCTGTTTCCATCTCATTGATTAAATCTGTGAAGGCTTCATAAAATGTTGGTACATCAGAATTAGGTCCGTATAAAGTGAGAAGACAAATGTCCATTTCAAACACTCTAAATTTTGTACATAGATAGTTGCCCTTGTCATCATTTTGGACAGTTTTCACTGCATACTCGAAATTATCTTTAAACATGATAGCTACCCCCCGCGATCGACTTGTCCCATTTGCAAATATTATTTCTCCGTTCCAGTCCCTTCTAATTTTAGTTCGAGATGTGTATCACGGTGTATTGAATGCAATATATATTGAAATTGAGTTTTTCCGAATAGTCGAAAACGTCCCTCCTCTTGATATCGTCGTTAAAACCACGCAAATTTGCGCTACATATTGTGATTTCTGACATGCGATGGACAATCTATGTACTGAAACAAGATGAGATGTGAAGTGAAAGAATTGAGGAACACGAGAGACACGCAGAGAACAAGGACGAGGACAAGGGAAGAAACAGAAAGAAGAAGAATGAAGCAATGAAGAAGAAAACAAAAGAAGAAGACACACACACACACCTACACACACACACACACACACACACACACACACACAAGAATGAAACGAGAACAAGGAGAAAAAAAAACAAAAGTAGGCGACCAACCGCGCAAGTAGAGGAAACCATGGCTCTGTCCACTTGAAGAAGTGGTAAAGTATGTACAATAGTGTGCCCCGAAATCAAGGTCGAAATATTTGTGAAACACACAAACACATAAGAAGATGTCGTATGTACGAGATGCTATCAGCATTAGGGTTTCAATCAAAAGAATAAGAAACATTGTTCTCATCTTTAAGGCAAAACACATTATACTTAAAATTTTTAGGCGCATATAATAGCAAGTCCAATATAATGATTTCAGTGGAAGCCCTGAGTTCGACTTTTGATGACCTTATAATCGTTATCTTGTCAAAACAAATGAACGTTTCATACCTTGAGAGCCTAATACTGCACTTTTTTCTGGTAACCTTTCATAGCCCTTGAGCTTTCTGCTCTTCTCAAAATTCAATCCTAAATTTAATTTCCCTACATGTAATGTCACAAACTAGCTTCACTTCAAATATATATTTTTATGACCTGGTTAACATATTTCATGAAGCCCAACAGTCTATAGACTTCACTTTGTGTCTTTGTTTTATGGTTGTGGTTATGCACGCGTAAAGTTTCTTGAGATTTATCTTTTCATTAAGTTGAGCATGATCTTCTGTTTAATTATATAATACTCGTATACTTTTAGTGTTTGTGTTACTATTTTTAGGCGCACTTGTGCATAATACAGAAAATAAACATTTATTCATTCATTCATTCATTCACTGTGAGATTCAGTACATGTGCATTGCAATGCATGCATGTTGCACGTGGAAATTCTTCTCTGATGATGGCGCCACGTGTAGCACCAGACATTGCCGCCGAAATCGACGAAAATCGACGAATTGCTCATGGATGATTCCATTCAGCACGTAACGGAAGCTCAACGACATTTGTTCATTGTTACTTGCCGGAATCTAAAGATTTCGGCAATTATGTTAGTTCGTTCGTGGATTCGTTACTTGCCGAAATCTTCTTCGATTTCGGCAAGTATGTTGGTCACTTGCGGATGTCTGTGAATTTGTTTGTTACTTGCTGGAATTTAAAGATTTCGGCAAGTATGTTGGTTCGTTCGTGGATGGATGTGTTTGTTTGTGGGCAGTCTAGCGTCTACAGTTTAGACTCGAATTGTCTCATATTACGTGATCAATATCGGAGCGTTACTGGGCACTGCACTATTTTGGTGATACTAGGTTTAAGGTCAAGGTCATGCAAAACGTTGAAAACACATAAGTGCCCATAACTCTGGTTCTAATCGTCGTATAGAGATTTCAAATCAAGTGCATAGTGTAGATATACTGGATTTTTATCTTTTGTGGCCTTGACCTTGACATTTGACCTTGACAATTCGCCTAAGGTGGAACTCAAGGTCAAGTACGAAAGTTAACACACCATAGGCCTATAGTGTAGTATTTCGTTAGAAAGGTCGTGAGCCCCTGATTCCAATGATATCTTATTTCAGGCGGTATGACGTACACTGACGTCACAGTGACGTCATGAATGTCAAATTTCCGAAATTTCAAAAGGTCATAACATCGTCAATACTGTATAGAATCACTCGAAACTTGATGCATATCACCAGCATTGACGTCTACGAATTGAAGAAGAAAGGTCAAGGTCATCAAAATTTCGGAAAAACACGTTTCGGTAATAACATCTGCTTGAATCGCCAGTCTCAAGAAATTTGAACCATATCATTCTAGCGCTATTTTGATGGATAGGTATTTGCCCTAGGGAAAAATCGGACCATTGATGACGTCACCGTCCCTTATGCTCATTGTCAATTTTTAGCTCGATCGGTTGATCCATCATGACGAAATTGTAGTTTCTATGGCAACAAAATCGGTCCCAATTTAAGCAAAATTGCATATTTCAAACTGTCCATGGTGATAACAGCGTGAATAACGGGTAAAAAATCTCTTAGTAAAACCATTGATAAGCACAGTCAAGTACTTCGGATTCACAAAATTTCAAGGTCGAGCATTGAAGGTCAAGGTCAATATTGACTTATACTAGTAGGTGAAAATCAATTAGGTCACTATATCTCAGAAACTTATGAAGATAGAAACACGAAAGTAAAACCAAAATGTAGCACAAAGCCTAGCAACTTTTGTATCTAGGCCTAAGGCCTATGACCTATAGCCTTTCCAAGCGCCCCAGGTCGAAGTTGACCTAAAAGATGACCTTGACCTTTTGCAAAAAATTCGAGTAGTAGCTCGTTTGAAAGGTCTTTGAGAGTAGTTTTTAAATGTGATGTTATTTTTTAAATTGGACGTCATTTGACGTCATTATCACGTCAAGTGTGGTTTTTAATTGATATTTTGGCCGTTCACGTGTCAGATGCACAAATCCATATTGTTCTTTGCAGATTTGATGCTTGATTCTCATGTGTATATTATTACTCGAACCTCTTGCGATTTTTAGCATGATCGGATGATTAGTTATGACGTAATTGACGTTTAAATGAACTTGCCGATTACATTTAACTTTATTTTTTTCTAATATTCAGGGTCATTTTGTATCACACCTTTTGATTTTCAGCGTATAACGCATATTCTGTGCCTGTATGCCATGGACAAATATCCTTACATGAAGCACGTCAATTTCCAACATGTTCTGATTATGTGTTGTGACGTACTTGACATTTCCATAGCAACATAGGCATATTAAATCAAATATCTATTAATCAACGAGTATTCGTTGATTCAATGAATATGTAGCATTGTTACCGTCTGGATTCGAGTCATTTTATTATGTTATATGGATGTTAAAATACAACAAGATTTTGAGGTCAATATTTGGAGGGCAAAGCCAGGGTCAATTCCATATCATCGTTGATCATAGCAACATCTTTCAAGGGATTTTGATTGAATAACCTTTTGCAACCAATTTCTCAGTACTGAATACATATTTGCACATATCGTTATAACCAATTATCGTAAAGACGTGGGACTAGTTTTGTTTCGTAGCATATGACCTTGAGATTCCTATTTGACCTTGAGAATTCCGGCAAGTGCGTCGACTATGTCGTCTCGTTTGAAATGTCTGTTGTTTCATCCGCCATTATAGAGAAGAAACCTGCTTGTTTCACATCATCCAAAGTGGAAGATCTGATATGGTATCCCGTTACTTAGATTAGTTCGTTTTGAACAGTTTTAGAAATGTAAGTGGCATTTTTTGGTGCGTGTTTCAGATGGTTCTGCAGCACAGTATCACCATTGTCTGCACGGAAGTCCAGTGGCGGATCTAACATCAGGCGCATCGGGCGTACGCCCCCCCCCCCCCCTGTTCGTGACGATTGATTGTGGATGTGATGGTCTCAAAAATGCCCCAAAATTTAGATTTTACCCAAATGGTCACTCTGTCAATAAACATTTATCTCCATACGCCTGTGTCGTTGTCTAGATCATTTAGTAATGCACAAAGAGCAATCGGTGTGACCCCCAGTATTTGAAAGCTGTAGATTTGTTTTGTGTAAGACATCCGAGGAGAATGTTGTTGTTGAATCCATTTCACACGCATTCATCAAACTGTTGGAACCATGCAAATGTTACGCCTGGACCCAGGACATGGTTGTTGTGTATTTTTGCCGATGTCGATACAAATTCCGGAAATTCTTCATATATTCGAGTATATTTTCACTGAATATCCTTATTGATCATCGAAACATATATAAATATACGGTTTTTGAATGAAAGCTATATCAGAATGAATAAATTACAGTCATTCATATAATTTTATCTCTGGAAAGCACCGAGATTGGAGAAATTTATCAAAATATTGTATTTTTCGTTCGTTATTGGCATCATTAATATCTCACTGTATTGGTGGTAATAGATTGATACTTACATTCAGTTGTTTTGCATATCCCAGGAATAAATTAGTGTTAGTGCAGTTAAAGTTAGTCTATTTGCACAAAACCATTGATATAATTTGTTTACTTCAGTATTTTAATTTTGAAATAGGATTTTAGATTCGTGTCCGACATTACATGGATGTGTCATCAGCAAATGATAATATAGAACTGGGGCACTTATATCGTTTATATCGTTCACGTAGAGTAAGTACAAGGGTGATCCAAGAATAGATTCTTGGGGGACACCGCAAGATATATTTAAATATTTTGAATTTCGATAGTTGAAGCTTACGTATTGTTTCCTACCAGTCAAATAGTTTCTAAACCAATCATTCACCATCCCTCTGAAGCCCATCATATTAAGTTTATGTAACAAAGCGTCTTAGACAGGTCACAAAATATCGCTATTGTGTATTTGGGACTTACTCTTAGATCATCTGCCATAGGTTTCCTGCTCGTGTATCAAATTGTGTACTTTACAAGTGAGTCAAACAATTTTTTTCACCACATTTCACACTCCGACCTCAATAATTATGATAGGACTAGATGAGTTTTCGAAGATACAGTAGGTGTATGACTATGACCACAGTCATAGATTGTTAGTTTTAAAACGGAAATGGCCATTTCAGGGTCATTGAAGTCAAGTTCGAGGTCGCCACTCGAGTCGTCAAACGTGACGTCCCATTTGAACGTGCTATGTATTAGTTATATTTTGAACTATTCCAGTTCACTCTATACAGCTACTGGTATTCCGTCGTGATTAATTTTGGTATTTTTTTGTCCAAAACTGTAGAAAGGTTTGACCGTCGACTAAAAAGAAAAGGAAAATGTCAAAGAAGCGGACACATCGCCACGCTAATAGGTTGGCAATCTACCTTATAATTTTAAATATCTGCCCAAAACTCTTGATATGCACATGTCAAAAGGAATAATGATATTAAAGCAACTGCCTTCGAACAGAGATATTATATTTTTTGAAAGACATATTTCAAATCAAACATGTGAAATTTACTAAATGAGATGTATACTCATCAAATGTTATGACTACAACCAGCCCTCTGGGAAATTTTGCTCATTTGAACATGCAGTTCATGCGTAACTACATGAACTGTATCCATCACATGTATGCAGATGTAAACAAAGCATAAAAGTGCACCCATGGTATATCACTGATTATTTTCTCATAACTACACTTTAAATGCAGATACAAACTAGAAATACTGATGTGGACTTATAAGGGCAATTTGGGCATTTGTTTGCATTCGGGTTTGATGGATACGCTTCGTTTATTACAGACAGAACTGGCATAAAATGTGTCTTAAATATGAGTCATTTATGGCGAAACGGATGGATGCGTGTGCATTTGGGGAATGAATATTGTTATGGGATGAACTTGTGGCACTAATACATGTAAATTATTTCTTGGCCTTTTTTTTGTGAGTTCACTTTTGTCAACAGGTGTGTGAAACTAAATTTACATGAATGTATACTGAGCCATAGTACATGCATGTACTATTATCTATTCACGCAAAGCCAATGAGTCATTGATTAGTACACAAAATGTGCATAATACTCCTATCTAATGTTTCCTGAAAACACTCGCAGGTGCTCTCAGAAGACGCCGAAACCAAATTTTTTTGGAACCCCAAAACCGAGAGGTTTACGCTTACGCATCACCGCGATGACCACTTCATGTGATATTTTGGTGACCATGGTGACCACAGAAAATGATAGTTTACATTATGGATGACAGTTTTCGACGATTACCCTCGATGCGTTTGGCGACAGTTGTGTCTAAAGGTTGTACAACATTTAGTTGTTTCTGTTCCATTGTGGATATGAAGGCCGTCATATCCAGCATTGCGTTGCGATGATAATCGCAGCCAGCGTAGCGGACAAGTCTCGGGTGGCATCCTTGAACTTGGTAAGTGGTTTAGTCACCAAACTCCCAATCTGACGGTGACCGGGCTTGGCAAACAGCACACACGGCAAACATAGCCCACCATCGAGATGATTTATATAAACGAGCCAGTTATGTTGTTTCAGCCAGATATTTTGAAAACAACGGCGTTTATTCCCTTTACCTTCTTCGTGATATGGATATACAAAACTGTCCGCTGGCTGGAAACTCCTTCAAAAATATTGAATCGGTTTTCAGCGGTAAGATCCTTTGTTTTCCCCATAGCAGCCCAATGTCGTAAGGACGAGCCACACCCAGTATCTTCGTATCTGTTGCGCCACCCTCCGTCTTCATCTCGACTTCATCCTGCTCAACAGCTTCGACTGAAACATCGACCTCCATACTGGCATGCTCTACATCACCAACTGGTATGCTGGGTTGTACTCGCCCAGCATCGAGCTCTTGGTGACGTTCGTGTGCACTTGTTGATGGCTGCAAGTCCACTGCCACGGGAGGATTGGAGCAGAATACGCAGATGGTCTAGTAGGTTTGTAAAAACCATGAAGTGATGTTTTATTATTTTTAGCAGACATTCCTTGTGTAAATCTTGCGTTCATTTCACGGATGCCAGTCCTAGACCATGACCACTGTTTCACAGTTTACACCAGAGATTAGGCCTACAGACTCACTTCTACAATCTTTGCTTTAGGCCTACACGCACACGGACGTTTGTTGTTACACGTGCAACAATACACACACAATTTCCCTGCTAGATCTAGGGTTACATATATATACAGCGATAATTCTTGATCGTGACTGACTTACCCAAAGATATCCATATCACACATAAAAAATAAATCAAATTCGATATCCCCATCTCCGCGTGCCATGGAGATATTTTGAAACGTAACCTGTATGTTCATGAATGACACATTCGGAATAAGCAAGGATATTCCCCCAATAATATTTAATGACCAGGAAGTAAAGCAAAACAAATACAGTGGACGCATATATGTTCAAAAGGACCAATATATCAATAGACCTCTATGTGATGCAAATCTAAGATTTGTAAAGAGTATATAGCTGTGGACTGACTGTATTCGTTTTCCTGAAATTATGAACTGTGTATCAAAAGATGGTCACCATAATGCAAGCTTATTCCAGAATTTCTGTGAATTGTATCATATTTTTTTTTCTTAAGATATGGCAATTAGCAAAACGAATACCAATATCTACAATACTCATGGTATATATACTGAGCAATTTTAGAAACGCATACAATGTAATCTTCCAGCAAAAATACCCCGAGACTCAGAAAACTGTTCCCTGTGATTTATTGAGTTATTGGGCCCGTGTAGCGCAGATCACTATTTCTTCTAAATTCAATGAAGATTTTAAATGTGCCAGACGGATTAAATATGGTATTTCTTGTGGGTTTCTGATGGTATACATTCAGTCGGTGAATAGTGTTAGTGGAGTAAGATGCGCTACCAATCCTTCATTTGTGGCTATAAAAACCCGGGTAAAATGAACTGCCAAATCAGAGGGGCCGGGATGGTGCAGTGGCAGAGCGTGATCTACAGTGACCCATGATCTACAGGTCGTGGGTTCGAGTCCGCTCAGCGCCACTTGTGCCTGAAAACCTCCCACGCCTTACCCCAAGTAAAAATACAAATACAGTTAAATCAGATAGCAATAGTTAATAAAAAGATTTGTTCAAGGGTCTAGGGGAGGGGGGGGGGGCACCCATAGCACCCATAGCACCCCCCTCCCCCCCCCCCCCTTGGATCCGCCCCTACAGGCTACCGTAGAATATGTTACCTTTGAGGATCAGGATACATAGGCAGGCGCAGCCTAAAAACGAAAATTCTGTAGACCTTGTATCATAGTATCAAGGTATAAACTATATATGTCCTAAATATTGGCTATGTTTAGTATTCACATGTGAAAAGGAAAGCATGCACGTTTGTATATATTCCACTCATATTTTCTCAGAGCCTCCTTGCACAGGGTTTACACAGAAGACGTGTACCACAAAACGGTACCCATGGACACGCCTGTACACATAAATCATCGCCAAAGTTGTAACTAGCTTGTATGGTTACTATGGTGGTAATATACACTTCATATTGCATTCTTATTCAATGATCCGCTCCAGACATTCGACAGCGTTTCCCTGTTCAAAGTATATTATCTCTCGTGAGATTAAAGTCGGCGCATAATTCATTGGCGCGAACATATCTCATGAAATCTCAGAAATTACTGACTTGTATTTTATGAAATTCAGGCAACGTTTGAACAAGACTGTGACCAAAGTTGCTGACGTGAATCTTAAGGTTTTTCTTCACACAGAAAATAATTATTTCAATAAATACGATTTTAAATGGGATTTTACCATTGTAACAATGAGCGAGAAAGCGGAAAGCTAAAACAGCGGGGAATGCATTAAAGTGATATTGGAAGTAAGTTATGGATTGTTCCATATCTTTCTGATCGAACGAAGAGAACATAACAGTTATTTATCTGCATTTGTATGCCCAAACAGACGCCCCTTTCTAATAGATTTCGTTGCGATGAGCCAAAATACCCGTGCCCTGAAACATGCATATATTATCTATGAGCGTAACATAAAGTTGTCGTTCAATGTCATCGACGAGATCCACATGTATCGGATCGTCATACATCTGGATGAATCCAACAGTTCAGATTCGGACTGAAGAATTACCGTGGTAATTGTGTGATTGTGATTTCTCTAATACGAAATATATTCAAGGACGAGTAATAGAATGAATTATTATATTGTATTTTCTTCGAGAAGGTCCATATTCAAATCGGCTATTCCATTGGTTTGTCTCAATGTAAGTATCAATCTATTACCACCAATACAGCCAAATTTTGATGATTCCAATAACAAACGTAAAATACAACATTTTGCAATAGAAACGAAGCCCGACCAAATACCCTATCAAAAGCACACTGGCGTCATCAGGGGCAGACAGTGTGGTAAATGTAGTTGTTTCTACTGTACACCTGATGGAATTAGTATACAACTGCCCAACAACCTATGAAAATGATTTAGAAATCCGAAACAAATCCCATGGAATAGATACATGACAAGTACATAAGTACCTAGTCACAAGCCAAAAGGCTACTGAGTTGATGGTATCCTCGGGGACAGACTTAACGTCCACCAGCAGTGACACCGGCTCAGTGGTATGAATGTAAGTATCAATCTATTACCACCAATACAGCCAAATTTTGATGATTCCAATAACAAACGTAAAATACAACATTTTGCAATAGAAACGAAGGCCGACCAAATACCCTATCAAAAGACACACTGGTGTCATCAGGGGCAGACAGTGTGGTAAATGTAGTTGTTTCTACTGTACACCTGATGGAATTAGTATACAACTGCCCAACAACCTATGAAAATGATTTAGAAATCCGAAACAAACCCCATGGAATAGATACATGACAAGTACATAAGTACCTAGTCACAAGCAAAAAAGCCTACTGAGTTGAATCCCATACAGCATTAGAATGGCCCACTATAGAATTTCCATGGTAAAACCCTATATATTATCCTAGTTATACCGACGAGAAACGCACACGACAGAAAAACAGCCATTGTTTCACAATGGTCATGGTGCCGTTTTCACTTCATTTAAATTTCAAACTATACAAGTCAGTGTGTTCCGAGATATAACGAGATAGGTTCGAGATAACAATAAATTATGTGCCGCCTTCAATTTGTTTTTTCTCATATGTGCGCTTGAGTTGTTTCCCTCGCTAGTGGGTCTGACTGGGTCGTTAGTATTGCTCAAAGCACCACATGTATATGTATGAAAGTAAACCCCGCAAATAAACCCTCATTGTTGTTATAACACCGGGTTACCCTCTGGTCACGAACTCTCTCTCGTCATAAGATAAGATAAGATAAGATATACTTTATTGAGTCATCGAGATGAAACTTGTAACAGAACAGAACGGCATATAACAAATAAACGACACACGTAATACACAACGGAACTGAGAATTATGAAACATTCGATACAGAGTTGTACATGCGGATACTGTATGGGATGCAAGAGTTATGGTAGGGAGCAGTTTTACAAAGAATGGTTCTGAGACGGCGTTTTGAAGGAAGATTTACATACAGTGGATTCAACGGATGACTGGTGTCGTTTATAACCTTACTAGTGAACTTGCGTAGTTTGTTTTGATAGAGTTCTTGACAAGCAGTAACATGACACATTTTGCTGGCTATTTTGGTTATACGAAAGAGTTTTTTTAGGTCCTTTAGTCTAGCGTTGCCGTACCAAGTAACAATGCCGAATGTTATGACATATTCGACGACAGATTTGTAGAACATGTCAAGTATGTATCTATCAACACGAAGGTTATTGAGTATTCGCAAAAACGATATGCGTCTGAGTATGAACGCCCTGACTGCCACTTGCTTGCTGCTTATATAGGCATCATGAAATAAAGCAATCTACAGAAGTCATTGTGACATGGCAGGTCATAACATATGTGAACGAACATGACAATACCTGACCAGTGGTTACAGCCATTATACAATTAATTGTTACAATGCCAACAAACACACGCTCGGGCAGACACAGACATGCACGCAATTCACACCTTCAAATGCACCATTCATTCCAATTCCAATTCAATCACACATCAGACAGTTTTTAGGTAATTCAGACAATTGTACATATACGTATTGACGGGTTGTAGAGGGGTAAATTGGATAATGTTATTAGGGCAATGACTGACATATTTGAGGGGTTGTAAATACCACTGTAACAGTTTGCTACAGGAAGCCCTATGATGTTTCGTGAAGTGATAATACTGTAACGGTTTTGGGGTGTTCCCAAAAGTTTTCCCTAGGTAATTCTAGCAGTATTTTGTGATATTACGGTTAAATAACCGTTTATTGAATTGTATATGTGTTTAAAGGTTCATTCGGTTCCGTATTGGTGATATTTAGAAGGTTTTCCGTCTCGGAACTTAGTATATTTTTGATGTTGGTAAAGCCGGAGACGGAGACGGAACCGGAGACGGAGTCGGAACAATGGAGTACAAAAACGTAATGACGTTATTTCCGGAAGGTCATGTGATCAGCCTCGTTTTCGGTTTAAAAGGTGACGTGTCGGCCACTGATTGGTTCTAGAGTGTTTTTAGAAATTACGGAAAAATCAGTGTTTTGGCGGACTATGACGTCACAATAGGTTGGTCACGTGACGTGGGTCTCAGGTCTATAAAAGCCCCCGCTTCACAGCGGACGGCGGAGTTGGTGTCCTGACGTCGACCTGTGCAGACCCCTTCTCCCATAGCAGAGTACTCCCTTGCTCCGGCTTAGGTCATACCAGATGATAGCAGTTATGTCTTCCGACTGTACACTTAGAAAATAAACATGAAAACTTCAACCGAGTTGTTTTTCCGTGTTTGTTAGGGAACTGGAATTTATGATAAAGTTAATTCACCGGAAAAGAAAGTAATACGAAGAAAAGGGAGATAAGTCCACAGTCGGTTAAGACCAAGTTGTAACGACGTTTTAGGGTGATCCAAGAACCCAGATCACCAAGGAAGGAGACGGAGACGGAGGTGGAATCCAACGGAGCAACTACGGCGGCGGTACCTGACGGAGCAGTTGCAGAGACGGGAACGACGAAGCAGTTGCAGAGGCGGTACCGGACGACGGAGTAGCAGAGGCAGTACCTGACGGAGCGGTTGCGGTAACCAGAAGTGAGAACACTTCCGAGATTCTCCATTTCAGGTGCAGTCGCAGGTTGTGGTGAGGCGGAGCCAACCGGAGCAGTTTGCAGTGAGGCGGAACCTGCCAGAGCGGTTGCAGTATTCGGAAACGGCAACGTTTCCGGATTCTCTATTTCAGGTGCAGTCGCAGTTGCAGTAAGGCGGAAAACGACGGAGCTGTTGCAGTAAAGCGGGATCCCGACGGAGCAGTTGCAGTACCCGGAGACGGAAACGTCTCCGGATCCTTACTTTACAGGTGCAGTTGCCGATTGGCAGTCGGACAACGGTTAAGAGGTCCATTCCAGACCACGCTACCAACCTTCAGAGACTTCTAGCCGGAGTTCAACCGTACAGCAGTAGCAGTTTCCCGGAATTTTACCGTTTCAGCTCCGGTTAAACAACAACTCACCCACCTCCCAAGAAAACCGGTTTATCAAGACGTCACAGAAGGGTGAAGAACCCGTTACAATACTGTAGATAACAAAGCATGTTTTCGCTCATTGACTGAATACGTTTGCAAACAAAACTTACCAGCAAGAGTAACTTGAAATCATGGAGCGACGAGATACTCAAGAAATTTAGCAAGATACCAGGAAACCGGGTAGTTATAAACGGGGTGAAAATTGTGAGGTGATGATTATAAACGGGGTGGAAATTATAAACTTGGTGAAAAATATGAGGTGATAATTATAGACGGGGTGGAAATTATAAACGCGGTGGAAATTATGATTTGATAATTATAAACGGGGTGGAAATGATAAACGCGGTGATAATTCTGAGGTGATAATTATGAACGGGGTGGAAATTATAAACGGGGTGAAAATTGTGAAGTGATAATTATAAACGGGGTGGAAATTATAACCGCGGTGATAATTCTGAGGTGATAATTATGAACTGGGTGGAAATTATAAAGTGGGTGAAAATTGTGTGGTGATAATTATAAACGGGTTGGAAATTATAAACGCGGTGATAATTCTGAGGTGATAATTATGAACGGGGTGGAAATTATAAACGGGGTGAAAATTGTGAGGTGATAATTATGAAAATTATGAGCGGGGTGAAAATTATAAACGCGGTGAATATTATGAGGTGGTAATTATAAATGGGGTGAGAAATACACGAACGTAATTGGCGGTGATGAGCCACCGTACATTCATATTTGCAGTGGGATTGCGCTCAGGCGACGTCTCACAGATTCCATTGTGTTTTAGATACCGGTATACATGTATGTGGAATATCACAGTAATTTTAGAGCAACTGCCTTGAAATGTATGCATTTTTTTTCAGAATTAAATTTTAGTGCAACTCATCTAATACAAGATAACAAAACATTTATTTTGACGATTATACATGTAGTCCATCAGATTTGTCTTTACATCCGTTTTAATACACATTTTAGTCCTGTTTTGTGTATACACAAACGAAGTGTATCCATCAAACCCGAATGTAAACAAATGCCCTTAAAAGTCCACATCGAGTACATTTTTCAGTTTCTTTCTGCATATATAGTGTAGTTATGAGAAAATTATCAGCAGTGGTGTGCGTGGAATTATCAGTCATGATTCAGGGGCGGATTTAAGGGTTTGGAAATGGGGGGGGGGGCGGATCACATACTGGCCTATAGTGTTCAAGCCATATAGGCATGGGATCTGGGGAACGCCTAGGGCCCCAGAAGCCAACGACCTCCAGATGCTCTGTGGTGAATTCTGAGGCTCTGGGAGCCTCAATCAAACAGGCACTATTCATATCAAACCATATACAAGAGCCGTAAGCCATACTACTGCCATAGCCATATTTATTTATGTTCATGGCCACTCCTCGAAAATTTCAACAATATTGAATATTCATTATGAAGTGAGAAAATAACTAACATAAATTTACTGCATCATACCCGAGACATTTGAACAGTGTGTTTTTTTTTGGGTCATATGTATACGTGTAATATTTGTGTTGTCATGATACTGCTATGTCTATGGCAGAATTTAGGGCCGTGGCAGAATATTGGGAGATGATGGTAGAAAGCTGAGCTTCACGGGCTATCGTGGTGTCTCAACTTACCCAAACAAATGGATAATTAGAGAACTGAGCAACTGGAATGCTTCGTGGGTTTTCCGGTAGATTCAATATCTCCCTAATTCCATGAAGATAATTGAGACCAAAGAGAAATGTATACCGACAAACAGACAAATTCATATTCCAAGACCGAATCCATGGACGAATTTTACAAGATCAGTGTGAGTAGTCAAATCCGAGAGATACTAAGGTATCAAAGTCAAAGCCATGTGAAAATCACAGACACCCAGCCAGCTGAGTGTGAGATCAGGTGCTCCGGAAGAGTGAGCATCTCCTGCCCCGAATGCGACACCCGCTGTGATATCCACACTGGCATATCGAGACGGAAATATATGCACAAAACTATAAGGATGGGATGATATCTTCCATCATATGTGGGACAAGCTTGGCGTAACCTTCAACCAGATCATAGTGACGACCATAAAACTTCTTGAATGTCGACCTCAGCCTAGGTCGACCTCAGCCTAGAAATATTGTAACTTATTTAAAAACTTGAATCAATAGCTACTTTATGTGTCGGGTCTGGTCTCCGCCTAGGACTTTAGGAGCCAAATGCTGTCTTGAGTGTTGTATTACATCCCGTACTCAATCTGACGAATAGAAAACCCACGTATCCATAATATCATGATGAGATTTGAGGACGAAAAGAAATGATGTACGTTATTGTCCAATTTGAAGTAGAATATACTTTTGGGAGTTGGGCCCTTAGTCCAAGAATCCAAATGATATGTCCTTTTTTTCAGTGTCATTTTCATGTGAGCTGTAATTGTCAATTGTGAAGCAGAAGATATATTCGGGTATTGGTATCTGGGGACTTCGAACCCAGAAGCCAAATGATATTTCGAGCATTGTAGTACATTTCTGTACGAAGTACTAACTCTGACCATTATAGAACCTATGCAATGCCTATTATTCCATGATGAGATTTCAGTCCAAAGAGAAACGATTAAAATTATTGTGATACGTATGGCAGAAAATAGTTTATGGTGTGGGGCCTGAGGCCCGCCCAAGGCCCAGAAGCCAAATGCTTTTCGGAGTTCTATGGTACGTTTTGTACTCATTCTGACCATAGAGAACCATACCATACCGAGGTACCTCCAAATTGCATTATAAGATCATGCAGGCATGTGTATCCATAAATTGTACATTTAATATAATAATAAAATTTGAAATCGAAGATAAATATCAAATAATGTTAAAACCTGAAAAGGAACATGACCAGCAAGATATCCGCAGGGGTCCACTGAAGTACGAACCATGTCATATGCCTATATTAAATACATATTTCTATGGTACTATATAGTCAGGATTTGTCAGGTTTGTCAGGATATCTTTTCCAATGGCTTTCTGCATTATAGAATATGTTCTACGATAATGATAAATATATATCGTCTCCATCTCACTTGAAACAGAATATGGAAAGATGATAGAAAATAATCATTCATCCTTCCTAAAATCCTTATTGAAAAGTAATTCTGAGGAAAGTGTGATATTGAACGTACGTGCACCATGTATTTTACATATATTTCCATGATTCAAATCAATGTACACATGTATTATCGCACAGAAGTTCTTTGACTGGTAGTATATATACTACCAGTCAAAGAACTTCTGTGCGATAATTCTGTAAGAACTTCTGTACATTGATTTGAATCATGGAAATATATGTAAAATACATGGTGCACGTACGTTCAATATCACACTTTCCTATAGGTATTAAGTGGATTTCATGACTATATATACCGATTACATGCGATGTTAAATGAATTTCATAATTTTCTATTCTTGGCTGTATGCTTTGTGGATGCTTTGACAGCTGTTTGATACTCATGGATATATTGTAGTTCTATTATTGTAGTTCTAATAGTGTAGTTCTATTATTGTAGTTCTATTAATGTAGGCCTAGTTCTATTACTCTATCAGTTTGGTAGTTCTTTTACCCATGTAATCGCTTGAGATCACTGTACTTGTCGCACCGTCGCAATAAATATGAGCAAAAACCAGAAACGAGTATAAGGTAGGCCCTATGTATTATTCCCACTATAACTCAGCAGGCAGGATTAGTTTTTTTCTACATGAATTTTACTTACCCCTCCTTTGACACTTGGGAACTGTCAAATAAATTATTAAAACTACACGTAAACTCACGACAAAAACCTCAGAAAAAATACACTAGAAGTGAAGTTGTGATTAAACAGGTTACACTTCAATTTGGACATACACAAATTATATTTTAGTATTTTTAGAATTTATGTATTTTAGCATATGTATGTATAAGTATGTTAAGCATATATGTCATTCAAAATATTGTATTGAGGTAATACATATTATGATATTAGCACTGCGGTAATTTTTCATATAATGTACGTGAACACCAGCAAATGTACATATCTACTTTACCTCTTTGGGATCCATGATATTGCCCATCGGTAATGTTGACAATGGAAGGTATATTCCACACATTACAATTCCAATAATTATTATAATGCATCCCACAACTACTTTGTGTATTAATTTATGCATTTTGATCATATCATATTAATTAATATATATTCTGGATTATTCACGTGTATAAACGGTAAGACGCAGGTATGGCCTCATAATGATACGCCAAGTGACTTCGACTTCACGCACTGAGGTACTATATAATCATGATAATGACACGCCAAGCCACCCGACGTCACGCACTGAGGCACCCTGCAGTCATGATTGAGGCACCCTGCAGTCAACATAGTAACATAGCATGATGTAACCTGGTACTGCGACGACACTGAACGACTTTGTTCAAACACTTATACAATGTAGTAGCAGTCTTTCACTTAAGGTAGTCCGCTCCAGACAGTGAGGGTAGGGGGTCAAAGCGTTTTTTTTAATATAAACAACTGTATCATTATAATCTAGAGCTTCAAAATGATATATTTTATAGTGACTGTTCAGCATCCTAAAACTGAAAAGAAAATAGAGGGTCACCGTATCCGTTCGCATGGAAAACACGATTCAAGATGTGAATATGGACAAAAAAATGTGCCAAAATGCCATAATTTATGTCATTTTAGGTAAATGTGTGTGATTTTGATCGAATATGTAGGAGAAACGAGCACGGTGATCCCCTATTTTCTTTTCAGTATTAGGATGCTGATCATTTACTCTATAAAGTATGTCATTTTGAAGAGATAATATTCAAGAAATGACTTTTAAATTTTGACTCTTCGTTACCTCACTGTTTGTAGCGGACTACGTTAAGCGCTAGTCGCTCTTTATGTGTGAAATAATACACTGTTACTGAGGCGATTTTCACGATATCATGCCGAGCGTCAGCGAGGCGTGATGATCGTGTATATCGCCGGGGGGGGGGGGGGGGTGACAATGTATTATTTGTCATACATACCGAGTAAAACCGATTGTTTTTATTGCCAAAAACTACCAGAACCTCCCCAAATAATGTGGAATGGTCCTCATATCGCCCCTAGAGCGGGATATGAACAATAAACTCGCCCGTCGCGCTTCACCTCAGCAAGGCCTGCACATGTGAGACATACGTCTGCTCCACACATAACAACAATACATAACCTAAACTAGGTGGCGCCAGTGTTACCTGGTATCGACACCATTTTTATGTTCTATATCCTGGCTATGATAAAGAAATGAATTTCGTTTGTTGGTACAATTCCTGGTAATGCCATACAAGGCTATAAATGTTAAATTTGTCGTGTGCCTTCTACATACATATGATAGATTGAATACATCTAGACTGATCATTGATTTGGTCATTCCAGTCATACATCCATATCATTGAAAATTATACTTCTATCCCCAACCCTCCTGTTTGTTCGCTGCTTTGACACCTATCGTCTAATGGATATGGGTTCAGTTTAGTCCACGGTTCTATTGTTCTTTGCAGTGGATTATTTTCAGAATCTACTGGGAGACGGATCCCGGTAGAATATTGCAGTAGATTATTATTTCCAATTTAATCTACTTATCAATTTATTCAGTGTCGCAGTAGATTATTATTTCCAATAATCTACTGCAATATAATCTACGTATTAGATAATGGGCGAGACGCAGGTCATTATTAGAAACGAAGGACTTTCGAGGCGAAGCCGAGAAAGCCTTCGTTTCTAATAATGACCTGTGTCGAGCCCATTATCTGACTTAATGGATGCCTGCCATTAGGTTATTATTGCAAATTTTTATTCAACAAAAATAATAACCTCTGTAGAACAATACAAGCATCCATTAATGCGTGTTAAACAACAACCTCCAGTGTACAAACTGCACAAGACGCGTTTGTTTGCGTACTAGCGAGTCGTTTTCATCATTGCCGAAACCTAATTCGTTTGATGCCAAGGAACCTTGGTCGAGGCCAATATAATGTAGATGAGAAGGTGAACAATAAATGTGGTGTTACTGTTGAGTCCCAATTCTAATTCACCAGGACACTGAAAGGTGGTAGCACAAGCAGTGAGCATGGTCGGGAATCTAAAACCATATTTGTATTCATGATTCATTCATAATCCGTGATTGATATATATATTCATTATTATAATGCAAAACATTCATTAGATGCAGGCATCAGTTAGTAACATTTTGTAAATACCGTGTTGTATATCGATGAAAATTACGAGAACAGCAAGTGGACATGTACTTCTATTCTCATGATATAATAATGGTGACAAAGTTCCTCACAAATTCAGACAGTGTCGCCCTCTGTTTCCTAACACTGTTGAAGTGTGACGGTATAGTTGTACACGCAGATTACTACTCGCAGGTGCATATGCCGGCGGAGATTTGTTTGAGTTGAAGGGGAACCGAGAACTAAGTCAGATAATCGGTTCAGTGTCGCGTCTCTGGAAAATAATAGACTCGCCTTCGGCTCGTCGATTATTTTCCAGAGTCGCTCCACTTCACCGATTATCCTATACATAAACACCACAAACATATTGCAAAATGGTATCTATATAATTCTGCCTCGACCCACAGTGTGTGCCGTCAACCGAATTAACTTTCGGCAATGATGAGAATGACTCAAGCAAACAAACACGTGTTGTTGTTGCTTTGGCATACACAGTTTGTACACTTGAAGTTGTTGTTGGCTGGTTCCACGCATGAAGGCGCAATATCGCCCCCTAATCCCGCCGTACTACTACTGGCCATCAGTTTGTGGAATAGCATTTCCGGTAGCACGGTCAGATGATTTCAACATAATCCAAATAAATAACGAATATGAAGACTTAAAGAGCATAAAGTGAATTGTGAGTACCAGTTAATAAATACTGGGTCTCCAGTATTCATGCAAATGTGGCGATTTTGCCCTAAGCACGCGGCAGGTGATTGTAAACATAAATGCCATTTATGTGGCCTTTTTGTACTTGGCCTTGTTTTGACATGCTCCGTTCGAGCGTGCGTTGCCACGGCGACGTATTGTAATTTACGCTCCAGTAAACTATAACAATGGATCGATTTAACCTCGCGTGCGCCCTGCAGTTTCTGGTGTATTATATATACACTGGAAGCGACTCGTTCGAGGAGATTGTCCAAGATCGAGACTAGGACGCACACGAGGCTCGCCATGAGCTTTGTGTTCCCTGGGTCTGAGTAGTGGGCTCCTAGAGCCCTGGGGACGATTTCCGTGGGGAGGCCCGGGCTGGGAGAGACGAGTTGCTGACTCGGGGGCCTTCGGCCCTGTGGATCGCCAGCTCTCTCCCTTCCCGGGACATGTGACAGAGGCTCTGGCCAGCATGTCGGACTGTACGGGGTTCCGTCCCCGAGGCAGACCGCGGCTCGCCAGGCCCCGCCAGTTAACACCGTGGTGATGAACCAGTTTCTGAACGGTGTCCGTAGGCCTGGGAGTGTCGGGTGGGCTGTTACCTGGTTACCGTTAATGATGAAGTAGTTACCGTGTCCGCCGCGACCTCCGGTGAGCGGCCCTGCCGCGAGGATCCGGAATAGCGGATGCGCGTCCGCAAGGACTCGGATGAGAGAGGACTATCCTCGAGGATCCCGAAGAGCGGACGGTAGTCAATAACTTTACATTGGTGCCGTGACCAGGATCAGTCCGACAGTGTTCCATCGCAGCCTACCGTCACAGTGTTGTCGCCTCCTTAGTCCCTGGGGATCGCCCGCTCCTCAAGGACGTCTCGAAAAAATGACGAGAGCGAAAGAGAAGGCCAAAGATAAGGCCGATGAATCCAAGGGGAGGGATAAGGGTGGAAGTGTCGCGGACCACACCCGGTCACGCGACAGCCCCCGTGAGACGTCTCCGGACGACTCCGGCGGCCGGAAGGAACGCGCGGAAACCTCCGTGGACAAGACCCCGTCCGCGGAGACGACTCCGGCGTCCCTGGCTCCGTCTTCGGACGTAGAGTCGGGCCCCGCGGGGCCGCAGCAGGAGTTGCCGTCAAGGCCGGACCTTGACGTGTTAGGCGCGGTGGGTGGAGCTGGCAACGGCTCTACGCCGCGCCCGCCCGCGCCCAGAACAGATCCGTGGCAATCGGCACCCTTCCATAAGACGCCTTCGAGCGTCCGGAATCGAGCGCCGATGCATGCGGGTCCTTCTGGACGAGCGGACCAGTCTTACCAGATGCCGCACCCGGCCGGGTGGGCTCCCTCGCGGGCCTCTGGCATGGGTTCTGGTCGGTCCGCACCGGGCAGTGTGGTGGATCAGCTCACCGACGCGCTTGGCGAGCTGGCTCCCCTCGGGCGCTATGACCGCGCCCGGTCGCCCCATCAGGGACGATCAGACCGGCGGAACCGCTCCCCTTCTCCGCTGTCACAAGGCAACTCGGGGCCTTTGACGGAGAGGGAGAGGTGGCTGATATCCGAGGCGCTTGTACTGTTCAAGCGGAATCAGCTGCATTCGAGCGTTGACCCGTCGGTCACCCTAAGTCCGGGGATGTCTGGGCCAGTAGCCCCTCCCCAAGTCCTGCCGAGTCCGCAGGCGCCAGTGGCCCCCGCAATGGGACCCGCGCCTGCCCCGCGGCTCGGAGGCACCACGTTGGCGACCGCGTCGACCGTTCCGACGGTTGGAGCGCAAGCCGCGTGGTCGACTTACCCTGGCACGTACAGTGTGTCGGACGGGCAGTGGCAACAGGCGGCTTCGGCCCCAAGCTTTGCCGCCCCTTCTGGAGCCTACCCAGTAGGTTCGATGGGAGCCCCGCCCGCACCTAGCCAGAGTGGGTTTTCAGCGGGAATGATCCCGGCGGCAAACGTGAGCTTCCCTGCTCCTATGTCCGCGGCGTCGATGTTTGCTCCGGCAGACTCCGCCGCAGGCGTGGGAAGCGCGCGGAACTTGCCGCAGTACACGGACGACCCCGGAGCCGGGACCGCACGTCGGGCGCGTAACAAACGCGATGACGGGCCCGACCACTCTTCGTGGCGGAAACGGTTCAACGGGGATAACGCCGACTTGGAGGACTACTTGCTCCAGGTATGGCGTACCGCCGTGTACGAAGGATGGTCCCAGCCTGAGGCTGGACACGTCCTCGCGGGGAGCCTGGAAGGGAAAGCTCTCCGCGTGATGCCGTGTCTGCCGGTAGGAACAGTGACGTTCGGCGAGGTTGCTCGTCAACTTCGCCTGCTGTTCCCGCCGACGACCAATCGGCGGCAGTCTGAACGAGAGTTCAAGGCGCGTATCCGCCAGCCGACTGAGTCCGTGACAGACTATGCGTACGGCTTACGCATACTCGGCCGGAAAGCCTTCCCGGACATGGACTCCAGACGGTTCGAGACGATGCTGATCGATCAGTTCATCGATGGCCAGCCTTACCACCTAGCGTACGGGCTGGCCACCCATGAAAAGCGATCGATGGAGGAGGCGATAGACTCCGCGCTTGCGCTTGAGATGGCTGTCCGTCCTAGACAGTTGCCTCCAGCCTCGGCTCCGGCCCCGGCTGTACCCGCGCAGGTGGCGACTCCTCCTCCGGTCAAGGCATCGCAGGTAACCCCGTGGCAGGACCCGGTCGTCCGGGAACCCGCCAGGGAACCTACCCAGCAGTGGGTTAGTGCGCCGGCACCCTCTACAGGGGCGCCCGCACCTGCGGCACCGGTCGCCGCGCCGCACTCGCCTTCGGACGAGTGCGACATAGAGGAATACGACCTCGGCGCCGCGCAGATGATTGCGCACTGCGCCGGGCTCGAAGCTCCGGGAGCCGCAGAATGTTGCGCGTTCACCTCCGGACCAGCTCAGAACCGTCCCTGCTACTTCTGCGGAAAGCAGGGACACTTTTGGCTGAAGTGTCCGGAGTTGTTGGAACGCCTGCGGTCGCGCGGATACCAGGGAGCTCTCCCTGGCCCGCAACGGAGGAATTCCTTCCGGTCTGGTCCTCCGGGACAGCAGAATCGGAACCCGCGGCAGGGAAACTAGATCCGGACGTGGTGGCGACCAACACTGCGTCCGGGGATAGTTGTTCGGTGGCAAACGATGCCGCCCCACCCGCTGATGAGCAGGACGGACCCCAAGTGGATATGACTTCTCCGGAAGTAGTCCTTGGAGACCAGTCTAGCTCCTCCGCGGCTGAGGCGGATGGCGAGGACTCCGTAGATGAGCCCAGCGCGTGCGAAAGGTATCGCCCGACCTGCGCGCTGGTGAGGGACCCCTGCTGGTACCTGCCCCTGTCCTTCGGACGGGAGCCGGTCCGGTTCCTCATAGACTCAGGCTCGGAGGTGACCCTCGTGGCCGCCGGAACGTTTAGGAAGGAGCCCGCACTCCGCAACCTTGAGTTGCGAGATCCCGGACCATACAAGCTCTACGGAGCGGGAGACAACCGCATCCGTATCCATGGCATCATCGATCTGCCTATTACCCTTGGGGACAAGGTGTATCTGACAGAGGCGATCGTGGCGGATATCGGAGCGGCCGGGATAATTGGGATGAATTTCCTACGGGTCCACCGGGTGATTGCCAACTTTAGCGCTGGCGAGTTCCGGATGGGAGAGGACACACACTTCCTCTTCCGCTCGGGCCCGATGCATTCATTCCAGATGCGGACATCGCGCACTGTAGTAGTGCCGCCGATGAGTGAGATGATCATCGAGACGAGGCCGCGGCGTCCCCGCATGCCCCTCGATGGTCGTCCGTGTATAGTGCAACCCGTGAGCAGTTTCGCCGCAGGAACTGGGCTCGTGCTGGGTGGGGCCCTGGTCATGTCCAACCCCCGCGCGATGCCCATCCTTGTGGTGAATCCTACGGATGCTCCGATTGTACTGAAGCGCGGATGCATAGCAGCTACTGCTATTCCCGCGGCTTCGAGTCGTGTCATCCCCGACGATCCGGTCTGCCGCGCTGCGTGCGCGGCGGCGGCCGCCGGAGATGATCCGTTCACCCTGCCGGACCATTTGGAATCTAGGGTTCCGAAGGACCGGCTGGATGAAGAGCAGCGCCAAGCGCTCCGCAGACTGCTGCGGCAGTATGCGGATGTGTTCATGGGTCCTGATGGTGCGGTTGGCAAGACTGACGTCGCCAAGCACCGCATCGACCTCGTGGACGAGCGTCCTCTCAAGCAGCGTCTTCGTCGGGCAGCAATAGTGCACCAAGAGGTCATAGACCAGGAGGTGCAAAAGATGCTCGACTTGGACATCATCGAACCCAGTGACAGCCCTTGGGCCAGTCCGGTGGTTATGGTGAAGAAGAAGGACGGCTCGTGGAGGTTCTGCGTGGACTATCGGAAACTCAACGATGCCACGCGGAAGGACTCATATCCTCTCCCGCACATTGAGGATACCTTCGATGCCCTGGCCGGGTCGCACTATTTCTGTGCTCTGGATCTGGCCTCCGGGTATTGGCAGGTGGAGATGGAGGAGAGTGATCGGGCGAAGACTGCCTTCGTTACCAAGAACGGGCTCTACCAATTCAAGGTAATGCCGTTCGGGCTCTGTAACGCACCAGCGACGTTCGAGCGCCTCATGGAGATGGTACTCAAAGGGTTCCTCTGGAAGCGATGTATGGTCTACATCGACGATGTCGTCGTGTATGGCCGGTCGTTCGAGGAAACCCTCACCAACCTCCAGATGGTGCTCCATCGCATCCGCGGAGCAGGGCTTAAATTGAAGCCAAGTAAGTGCGAGCTATTCGCGCAGGAAATCCTGTACTTGGGCTTCATGGTAACGGGCACCGGAGTGAGACCAGACCCCGCAAAGGTGGCGGCCGTGCAGAAATGGCCTCCGCCATGTAACGTGGCGGACGTGAGGTCCTTCTTGGGCTTCGCGAGCTACCACCGCAGGTTTATTCGCGGCTTTGCGGAGATCGCGCGTCCCCTTACTATCCTCACGGAAAAGGGCGCCGATTTTGTTTGGTCCGCCGAGCAGGCTAACGCCTTCTCGGGACTCCGGCAGGCCTTGGTAGTGGCCCCGGTGCTGCGGCACCCTCGTCCGGACTGCGAGTTCATCTTGGACACCGACGCGAGTAACTTCGCGCTCGGCGGTGTCCTCTCGCAGATCGTGGACGGGCAAGAGCGGGTAGTAGCTTATGCGAGTGTGGCCTTGAGCCGCTCTCAAATGAACTACTGTACCACTCATCGCGAGTTGCTCGCGGTGGTTACGATGACCAAGCGCTTCCGGCACTATTTGTTGGGACGCCATTTCCGTTTGCGGACTGATCATAGTTCGCTGAGATGGCTCCTCAACTATAGTGAGGCCGATGGCTTGGTGGCGCGGTGGCTCGTCAAACTCCAAGAGTATGACATGCAGATAGAGCACCGCGCTGGTAAGTTGCACGGCAACGCGGACGGCCTGTCCCGTTGTCATAAGTGCAAGAATCCGGGTTGTGCAGGGATGGCACCATTCCAGCAAGCCGCGGATTCGTCCTCAGACTCGGAATTGGACGTTCCGGGGAGACCGCAGGCCGCCGCCCCCTCTAACAACACGGCGGCCGGAGCGTCTAGGGCTCATCTCCGCGCGCGGACCCGCCGATATCGGCGAGGGCGTCCCGCATATGAAGCGGAGGTGCGGCTCAGCTCCAGCGAGTCTTCCTCGAGTCCAGCGGTGTACTCCTCGTGGGTACCCTCGTCCTCTGGAGAGTCTGAGTATGAGCGGTCCTTGCCCCCAGTGGTGATGGCCGCTGCGGCGCAGCCGGACGCGACGGATGAGGAGCCTAATTACTTGGGTGGCTACTCTCCGGCGCAGATAGCTGCGGCGCAGAGAGCTGACAGAGCTCTGGCACCGGTAATCACAGCCCTTGAGGCCGGCCAGAAGCCCTCGAAGGATGAGCGGAAGACCTACAGGGAGGAGACCTTGTCTCTAGTATCTCAGTGGGAACGACTCTCCTTGAGGGATGGCCTCTTATACCGGCGCTATGAGCCACCGACCCCACTGCCTCCAATATGGCAGTTGGTGCTTCCGGCGGAGCTGCGGAAAGAAGTACTCCACCAGTTGCACGACCTCCGGGTGACCGGTCACTTGGGAATCCGGAGGACCGTCCATAGGCTACAACAGCGCTTTCATTGGCCTGGTAGCGGCTTGGACGTGCACCGGTGGTGCGCAGCCTGCCCTCGGTGTCAAGCTCGCAAAGGAGTCCCGACTCCTGGCCGCCACCCCTTAACCACGGTTAAGGCGGGCGCGCCGTTTGATCGGATAGCTCTGGATATACTGGATACCCACCGGGTCACCCCGCGCGGTTTCCGGTACATCCTGGTGATATCCGACTATTTTACCAAGTATACCGACGCCTACCCACTGCGCCGCCAGACTGCGGACGAGGTAGCTCGGTTATTGGTGAATAGATGGGTGGTGTACCATGGGGTACCTAAACAGGTACATTCGGATCAGGGCACGCAATTTGAGAGCAACCTGTTCCGGAACCTAGCACAGATGCTAGGGAGTACCAAGGTGCGTACCACCCCCTATAGGCCCCAGTCTGATGGCCAGGTCGAACGTTTTAATCGATCGGTCCTCAACATGCTGGCGGCCTTTGTGAATGATCGTGCGAATGATTGGGATGACCACCTCCCGTATGTCTTAATGGCGTACAGGTCGTCGGTCCACTCTTCGACCGGAGTTACTCCGCACGCGATGTTGTACGGCCGGGAGTTAAATTTGCCCGTGGATATTATGTATCCAACTGCGGCAGAGACCGGCGCAGTACCCCAGTGCGGTCCGGAGTACGTGGAGTGGATTCGCCGCGCCCTGGCGAACGCCCATGATTTCGCGCGCGCGCGCCTGGACAAGTCTGCCCTCCGGCAGAAGCGAGGCTATGACGCCCATGCTAAGGGTAGGCCAGCTTTTGCGGAAGGCGACAAGGTGCGCTACTATTATCCGCCGCTTAAGCAAGGCAATAAATTTGCTAAGCCGTGGATAGGCCCGTTTACCGTACTGAAACAGGTGACAGATGTGGACTACCGGATCCGGAGGGATTCCGATCCGGACAGGGTTCTGGTTGTCCATATCGATAATCTGAAGAAGTACGAGGGCCCGCTTGTCATGGATCCGCTAATTCAAGATGCGGAACCGGATGATGCTCCCGTATGGGATCCGTCCGGTCAGCATCCGCGGACTCCGGACGAGCGTGTGCGCCGTATGGTGGGCCTCCCGGACCTCTCTGACCCGTCAGATGATGGGCTGGGTGGCTATCAGCCAGATGACGGCGATCCGCAGGTACCCCCACTCCCTCCAGTACCTGCGGATGACGGGCGGCCACGCCGGAAACCACGTGCGCCAGCCCGGTATGGGTGGGAATAACCTTCCGCCCATGCGGATGCGTCTGCGGTACCCGTCTATCATACTACGGACGGGTTTTAGGTCGTTCCGTGAGAGTCCGCACGACTTACCTCCGCGGGTGGCTACTTTGTGGCCATCTTCGGAGTTGAGGTCCGCGGAGACTTTCATGTCGTAACGCCGCCGCTCCGCATCCGCCCTCCTGTAGTTTCTAGCGCCAGGGACGTGCGGATGGCCGGTCCGCACCTTGTGGACGGCTGTCCGGCGTAATCCGTACAACGGTTACGCTGGCCGGACGAATTTACTGATTCGGCCGGACGCCCCTGGTCCCGGGACAACCTCTTATATGGCCAGACTGAGGTTGGGATTTACGTCCGCTACGGGAGAAGCGTCTTCCCACGGATTTGGGGAACTGGCTCTGGACGCGGGGATAGTGTCCGCCGATGAGGACTGATGTCCGCGGTTCGTCCGCGTGACTCGTCCGGCGTCCGCGGCGCTTTAAGATGACGCACTTCGGTGTAGTTATCCCCCGTGAGCCACTACTGTAATTGCGGTTATAGTAGATTAAGGTTTCTTACGGCAGGAAACCGACTATCCATTATGATAATGGAGCGGTTGTTAAGTCCGCGTGTGCGGACCAGCCGCGGCAGCGGGTGACGCTCGTTCTCGTCCGGATCGTACCTTATAATACGCGGTCCGGCCGGAATGACCGGAACCCCGGCCTCCTTCTAAGAAGGGGGTCGTATATTACATGCGCAACACTTGTGGTGGCTTCTAATTCCAATTTCATCTTCATTGGATAAGGGCAATACGCCGTACAATGGTAGACGTCTGGCCTGGACTCCGTCCGCGGGCAGCTCCGGACGTCCGCCGGCTATTGCTTTCACCATCTTTGGGCGCCTCTAGATTGGGCGCCGGTATGAAGGGTTCGCCCCCTAACCATTGAGGTTATGGACCATGCCGGCTCCGCGTCTAATCTATTGGCTCCGCGCTCCGGTAGTCGTTTGAGGAGGCTCTGGGCTGGACCGGGCACCGCTCCGCGGCCGGGCAGTACGTCGGGGTTGCTAGTGGGCGCTTTGCAAACGCCCATAGGGCGCCCGATTGTCTGTCCGGACGTCATGGGTATGTCCGATCGCCCTGTAAGCGTGCCAGCGGCTATGGGGAGTGATTTTGTTTATTTTCCATCTCAGTTATTATTTATGGGAGGATTATAAGCCACAAGTGTGCGGCATGTCTCTGGAGAATTCTGTTCTTGCTCATTTACTGATACAAAGTGAGACAAGTATGTGAAATTTCCTTTCCGGTGCAAAAGAGAGTAAGAAATCGGGAGATTTCTGCTTTCGCTAGAGGGGTGTAAGGGATTGCGCTAATTTTGACAGTGACGGATTGCTGTGATATTTGAAAAGACTGGAGAATGACAATTTATTGTTGTTTTCGTCTGACATATTCGTACAAGCCACAAGTTAGTGGTTACTGTCAATTTTATGCCCAATTTCTACCTTGCTTTGGTGATTAGTTTCACGTCATTTACCGCCAGTGCGGAAGCTTTAGCTAATGACTGATTTTAATTACTGTAGTTATTTGCGAGGTCCCCCGGGATAGAAATTTATTTTCTACCCGTATACATGGTTTGATTTGGAGTCACCGGAGGGAAATGACTGCCTCCGCATGAGTTTTGTGGTGTTTGTATGTTGGTACGGCAGTGTGTCAGTATGACCGGGGACAGAGTTTTGCAGCGACACCGCGTGCATTGCTGCACGTGTAGTATAGCTGTCATTTGTTACATGTATATATATGTAAAAATGTCGTTCTCGGATTTTTATTAATCTCCAGATGTGTAGCACATGTGTTTTGTGCCACTCGCATTTCGTCCGCTGATGCCGCGCTGGATCCCGCGGGATCCGCGTGTCCGGTGTTCGAGATGCGGGTGATTTTGCCAGTTGTAAACTCCCCATGCGGGCCGTGCTGAAGACGTGCGGGCGGGCGGGCGGCTGCATGAAAGTGCAGACGTCCGTCCATCTGCGTGTCTGTACACAGGCCTGTGCGGGTTGCAGTATACAGATACTGGCAGTCGATGCGGCTTGCCGCGTTGGCTTTGATAGCTGTCTGCGACAGCTGTCCGCAGGTGTATGTGTGTCTGCTAGATGTACATATGTCATGCGGGCGTGCCGGAGTCGCTCCCGCGGCTCCGCCCTGCCTCAGACCCGTTCTGCGGATCTGAGGAGCCGGCCGGCAGGGCGGTCGGCAACATTTTTAGAGGTACTATTACTTTTGATCACTCGGTGTGTCGTTTTACAAAATTTCTAAATTTAAAGTTTAACCTTAAAGATATTCCAAATACTCGACACACCGTCCTTTTATAATGGATGACCTTTCAAGGTCATCACACGGTTTTGGACCACCTCGGTCAAAATTTTAGCTTGTTTATGAGGGTTTATTCAAAATTGCAAAGCGCGTTATAGTTTACTCCATAAGTCCGGGGGTAGTTCCCCATTCTTCCAAAAGGGACTCTTAAAGTCCTAGTGTTTGCGCCGTGACTTCCGGGCGTTGCCATCTTGCCTTCTTCCGGCCCCCGCCATGCGAAGCCTTCGTCGGGTTTCGAGCATTTTGGGCGCGGGCGGAACATGTTGGGGACCAACATTGTAAGAAGGGGGTAATGTGGCGATTTTGCCCTAAGCACGCGGCAGGTGATTGTAAACATAAATGCCATTTATGTGGCCTTTTTGTACTTGGCCTTGTTTTGACATGCTCCGTTCGAGCGTGCGTTGCCACGGCGACGTATTGTAATTTACGCTCCAGTAAACTATAACAATGGATCGATTTAACCTCGCGTGCGCCCTACAGTTTCTGGTGTATTATATATACACTGGAAGCGACTCGTTCGAGGAGATTGTCCAAGATCGAGACTAGGACGCACACGAGGCTCGCCATGAGCTTTGTGTTCCCTGGGTCTGAGTAGTGGGCTCCTAGAGCCCTGGGGACGATTTCCGTGGGGAGGCCCGGGCTGGGAGAGACGAGTTGCTGACTCGGGGGCCTTCGGCCCTGTGGATCGCCAGCTCTCTCCCTTCCCGGGACATGTGACAGAGGCTCTGGCCAGCATGTCGGACTGTACGGGGTTCCGTCCCCGAGGCAGACCGCGGCTCGCCAGGCCCCGCCAGTTAACACCGTGGTGATGAACCAGTTTCTGAACGGTGTCCGTAGGCCTGGGAGTGTCGGGTGGGCTGTTACCTGGTTACCGTTAATGATGAAGTAGTTACCGTGTCCGCCGCGACCTCCGGTGAGCGGCCCTGCCGCGAGGATCCGGAATAGCGGATGCGCGTCCGCAAGGACTCGGATGAGAGAGGACTATCCTCGAGGATCCCGAAGAGCGGACGGTAGTCAATAACTTTACACAAACA